>OU015768.1:7112864-7797010 GCA_907173295.1 Fagus sylvatica
AGCATTTCAATACCGAATTCTTTTAGGATGAACAAGAAGATAAAATTATGGATTACTTCGTTCTATTTATTTATTTTTGTTGTATTTTATATTTAATTTGACTATCTGATTAAATATTTTTTTATAACTTATAAACGTTTGGGGGTATTTTGTAGTCCAAAACTTATTGGGTTTCGGCTCTGATTTCTCAATAGACAGATGTATAGTTTGTTACAATATTGAATAAGTTTTATGCTTCAAAACTCTGAACTCAACATTATTTATCTACAAATTAAACCAGCCAACTAATTTTTCTTCCACATGAAAATTGATTTCTTTATAAGTATATCCAATTAAACCAGAACCTCAACACACATACACATAAATTAATTCCAATCAAAAACTCAACACACAAACTAACAGAACCTCATCCAAAGCTCAACACCCAAACTAATTCCAATCAAAACCTCAACACACAAACTAACAGAACCTCATCCAACTAAACAGAACCTCATCCACACCAGTAAACAACCCGAAACCAACCTCATCACAAATTCAACACAAAATCAACCTCAACCCAGTACACAAACAGCCACAAAATCATCCTCAACCCCAGTACACAAACAGCCACAAAATCAACACAAAATCAACCCGAATACAAATGATATACCTCACGCCGTTAACCACCACCACGCCGGAAGAGAGAAGAAGAGAGATCGGCAGAAACCGGTACCACCGAATCAACCACCACCGAATCAGCCCAACCACCGAATCAACCACCACCACGCCGAGATCGGGAAGCCCAAGCCCAAGCCCACGCCGAATCAGCCCACCCACCGAATCAACCACCGAATCAGCCCAAGCCCACGCCGAGAAATTTTCGTGCTTCAAACAGAAAACCCCAAAGAGCAAAGAGCAAAGAGAAAAGAGAGAGCAGAGAGAAGAAGAGAGAGAAATTTTTTTGGAGAAATGAGAGGAGAGAGAGAAATTTTCGGAACAAAAAGGCAGTTGGTACGGTGGGGTCAGACCAGAAAAATATTGATATTTTAATTTTTACAAAGTGTACAGTAGCCTTTCAAAAATGAAAGACTACTGTACACTTTATAAAAAAATTTAAAGACGAAGAGCAGTTTTGAAAGACTGCTGGAGCCGGGTTTTGTTGTTTTGTTCTCTATAAATAGAGATGAAGAGGAAGAATAGACTGCTGCTGGAGATGGCCTGAGGGGTAGCTCAACTGGTCCGGTCTTGGGTGTGCTCCCCAATGGTCACTAGTTCGAGTCCCCTTAGGGCCACCTATCCAAGGCAAAACCTTGCGTCTATCGTGGTACACGTGCTAATAGGGTGTTGCGTGTCTCCCTGGGATTAGTCGAGGTGCGCGTATCTACGGAACGCTGGCCCGGACACCCAAGGTTATCAAAAAAAAAAAATGTAAAGAAGAAAGTTACAGCTCTACCCTTAACTTTAAAGTTATATTTAAATTGAATTTTTAAAAAAATAATTTCATGAACAACCAGTAATCAATAAGTTCGAACAATATATAATACTTACAAATTTACGAAAATTGCTTATAAACTTAAAATGCAATGGAATCATCAAAATCATAGCAATTGAGGTTCATTTCTATTTGCGGGGGAATTTTTTTTAAAAATGAATATTATTGGAAATTATATAAATTTGCTTGCATGACAAATTTTATCCCTCGGTCCCTCCATGTAAAAATTCAAATTTGTGGTTTTTTAAGTAATAATGATAGCAATAATAACCAGTTTATTTATTTATTTTTATTTAAACAGCTAAAATATGGTGACTACTGACTATTTACTTTTAATTTCCTACCATCTACGCCCAACCTAAAATGTATAAAATTCAGACTATTCAAATAATAGAAAACATTGAAAAGCTTACCATCTTAAAAAAGGTGCAAATTTTTTCTGTAGATTCTCTTTTAATTAGGGGGTCGATAAATTGCAATAAATCCAGTTAATGATTTTCTAGTAGCATAAATTAAAAAAATAAATATATTGGTACACTGTTTGGGCTAACACGATTAATAAACCTTGAGTTGTCTTAATAATATGTTGCCAGTGAGGACAGAGGACATTCTTTATTCATTTAATTCAAAATAAAGAGGGCGGGAAGTTCCTTGGAGGGAGTCATTAGTTTTATGATGATATGTTATTTTTAAAATTATATGATTTAATTTTTTTATACCTCTAAATTGTAGGTTTAAAATATAAATTTACCCTTACTTTGACTTCGAATGCGAGACATTTTTTAGTGGGGCCAATAAAAGATTAGAAGCTATTTACAGTTCAATATCATATGGGATAATTCTAAAATACCTATGTGGGTACTGTATCTCTAATAGATAAAATCTCATATTAATGATACCAATGTCACATATTATGGTACCTACCTCACATATGATGGTACCTACCATTTTTATTTATTATTTAAATTAATATATATAAAAAATCAGATAATACCAATATCACATTGGATAGTACCAACATCACATATAATAGTATTTATATCACATTTGATGGTACCAATTGAATGGGTACCATACCCACAAAAAGAGTAGATATTATAGAATAACCCTATATGATGATGACTGATGAGCAATAGAATAAACTCAGAACCTAGTTCAATATTGTCTGGGTAGGGTTGGCAGTTTTGATAACATTTAGTATGTTGCCAATATAACAAATTAGGACATTTTTTATTCATTTTGGCCAAATTAGTGCCACACTTTTCGCTTTAAAATTTTACTTGGCCATTTAACACCAAGATGAATCTGGAAGTAATTGGGCTTCCATTCCTCCCCAGTACCTCTATTAACATACCAACTTGGTAAATTTTACTTTGCCATTTAACACCATGATAAATGATAAATTTGGAAGTAATTAGGCTTCCATTCCTCCCCAATACCTTTATTAACATACCAACTTGGTAAAATTTACTTTGCCATTTAACACCATGATAAATTTGGAAAGTAATTAGGCTTCCATTCCTCCCCAATACCTTTATTAACATACCAACTTGGTAAATTTTACTTTGCCATTTAACACCATGATAAATTTCGAAGTAATTAGGCTTCCATTCCTCCCCAATACTTTTATTAACATACCAACTTGGTAAATTTTACTTTAAAATTTCGAATTAATTAGGCTTCCATTACTCCCTAGGACTTGTATTAACATACCAACTTGGCATGGCATTCATTAGTGTAAAATGAATCTAAAAGTAACCCGGCTTTAGGGGCATGACATTCAATCCTATCTCAATATATGCTCCTTCAAGGCCTAAGAGTGGTTCTAACTTCTAACCATCAAATCAAAACGACATATCACGTTCTTAAATTCGACCAACCGATTACAAGATATAATTAAATTAAGGTTTTAATGGTTAAAGTGCATTCATGTAATTATGATTAATCAATTGTGATTAGTTCTCAAAAATATTAATTATGATTGTTCATGTATTTTATAAAAGAAAAAAAAAAAAAATGATTGTTCATGTATCATAATCCCATTGGTTTCATCAATAATGTCTAAAGCAATCCTAGGCTTTTTCTCTCAAACGGATCAACTAATCAGAAAATGTTTCATTTGTTTTTTTGTTTGGTGGTTTCCAAACCTCTCAAGATTACATCAATCACACTCTGTTGTAAGAAAACTACTCACCTATATGTTGCTTAGGATTTCCTAATCCATCGAACTTTTCACTGACCCCGATCTTAAACTTGGGTAGGACTGTAGGAGTTATACTTGCGACATTGCGGCCATTTCTCCAATATTGTAGAGTAGATCATCCATGATCCACCCCTGGGACTTTTGGACAGCCCCTTACATGTTTTTTTTTTCCCATCTCTTCCTAAATCTCCATAGTTTCGGTGTAATCTTGTAAAAAACATTCTTATTTTTGGCATAAATTAATCAGCTTGATCTTTTTCATTTCACACAGGATGATCTTCATCCTCTTAACTCCTTTAATTGTGGCTTCTTCCCCTATTTTTCCTCCAATCGACTCATATGGTTGCCCATTTCTTGCATAAATTCTTCTTGGCGGACTATGATTTGTGCCATCATTTCAGCAAACATGTAATTTGAGCATTCTATAATTTCTTCATATCATGTTATGGGAGATTGTACTTCCCCAAAGGACTTGAATTTGGTGAGCGGACCCTACAAAATTAGGAATGCGTTTTTTTGGAGTTTTGGGGGGCCTATGGTGCCTAAATCATGACTAAATTAATGAGCACATACCCAATTTTCTTTTGGTAGTAGGCAAATTGAGAGTATTGTGATATTTTTTTGGTGATCATAGCTTTCTTGTACAGAATATGACCCCAGAATAGAAATCTTTACAATTTATTGATTTATTTTACTTTATTTTATGCGCATCTAATGATATTGGTTAATTACGTATTTGTTATATAAAAATTGCAACCAATCATGAACCTTTTGGTAGTAGATAACAATATATTATGCCACGGACGGTGTCCAAAGAGATGGCCTAGAAATTGGCGTGCGGACTAATTCAGACAGGTGGATCTCAGTGTGGTTGGAGACTCGGAGTTGGTCACTCAATGCCAGGCTAAGAAAAAAGAAAACTAATTTCACCGCTCACCAAACCCTCTTGTTTGTTGGACAGTCAAATCATCCTATTGACAATTCCATGACACTGTTCAGACCAACCCCGCCAACCCAACCCTCCATAAATAGAGCAGCCCAGCCTCTTCACAATGCAGGTAAACTAGCTAAAATCCCTTAACTTAAGCCTCAAATAGAAGAAGTCAGATACACAGAAATGGCTCCCACTCAGGAAGAGCAGCAAAACCAAGCTGGCAGGCACCAGGAAGTTGGCCACAAGAGTCTCTTACAGAGTGATGCTCTTTACCAGGTACACCACAATCCCAATTGCTTTTTTTTTTTTTTTTTTTGCATTAGCAAATCTCTTTCTTGTACTCTATATTCAATCTTCTTGGCCTTGCAGTATATACTTGAAACCAGTGTATATCCAAGAGAGCCAGAGCCCATGAAGGAGCTCCGCGAGTTGACAGCAAAACACCCATGGTGAGTCAGTATAGTACATTTCTAAATCTTTCTTTCTATTACATTTACATGGCCTAGCATTGGTGTGTGCTGGGTTTATTGGCTTATATATATTCATGGTTGGAAACTATGTATATGGAACACAAACAGGAACATCATGACCACCTCAGCCGATGAAGGACAATTCTTGAACATGCTCCTAAAGCTCATCAACGCCAAGAACACCATGGAAATCGGTGTCTACACTGGTTACTCTCTACTTGCCACCGCCCTCGCCCTCCCGGAGGATGGAAAGGTTCATTACTCATTCCCAAAATTGTAATTTACAAAATTGACAAAAAAAAAAAAAAAAACTAGCTACCAAGTAATTATTTAATACTCCGAAAAAATAAGGTCTCATTAATTAAATTTACGCTGAAATATTATTCATGTAACAAAGGAGAATATTGTTCTAATTGAGTTGATTGTTTTATTTCATATTTATAGGCAAAATTATGTTACCAATTAAGCCATGAATTAAAGGAATAATCAGTTTTAGGATGTTACAGATATTGGCAATGGACATCAACCGTGACAATTACGAATTGGGTTTACCTGTAATTCAAAAGGCTGGTGTTGCTCACAAGATTGACTTCAAAGAAGGCCCTGCCCTTCCAATTCTTGACCAAATGATTGAACATGTAAGTCATCTAACACCATAGTAAAAATTGCTAAGATCCAATTTAAAGCTGTATAATTGAAATGGTACAAATTATTGAACAGGGAACGTACCATGGAAGCTTCGATTTTATTTTTGTGGACGCTGACAAGGACAACTATTTGAACTACCACGAGAGGCTGATTGACCTTGTGAAGGTTGGCGGACTAATCGGCTATGACAACACCCTATGGAATGGGTCCGTGGTGGCCCCACCTGATGCACCCCTTCGAAAGTACGTTCGGTTTTATAGAGACTTTGTGTTGGAGCTCAACAAGGCCTTAGCTGCTGATCCGAGGGTTGAGATTTGCCAGCTTCCCGTGGGCGACGGGATTACTCTGTGCCGCCGTATCAGCTGATTATAAGCCCATTTGTGGCCTAGAATTTTAAAATTGTTCATTCACATTATTGCTAAATTGCTATTTTGTAATCGATTTGATTATTGTATGCAATGCCGTACTTAAAATTAAATTCCTACGCATTTTGCTTTTGGGGTGCTTTATGAAATCTATATAATGTCTTCATTCTTCGTTGCCTTTTACTAATATCAACAAAAATGATTAAAAGGATGGATTATGATGTCTGAAATAATGATTACATGGTTAACTTTTATTTTTATTACCATTGCCATTCCTCGTGGTAGTCCAACCAACAATGGGCCCGGCCCTGGGGTAAGCCCCACAAGCCCAAGGGCTAGTGCAACCCCTCCAAGGGGCAGTAAGTGAAGAAAAAAAAAAAAAGTAGACATTAAAAAAAAAAATAATTATTAGTATACAACTATACATAAAAGGAAAAATAAAAATAAAAATATTAGTCTACATATAAAAAAATTTATTAGTATACATTTTTTTTTTTATGGGAGTGTTGTGCTTTTAATAAGATATATGTAAGACATATGTGATTTGTTTCAGTATTTGTGTAAATGAGGCCAGTCTCCACTGTGTGATTTATTGATTTGTTTGAAAATTTTGTTTGCATATGTATGTGGTCATTGGCCATGTGTTTTTGTTTGTAGGGATAGGTTTGTGGGGGCAAGCCATTGTTTTGTGTTGCCATGTCATGTGTTCCTGTGTTTATCTAATGATTTTTTTATGACTTTTAATTTATTATTAGTATTAATTTTGTTGTGCTTTATAAGACCGTGATTTTTTTTTTTTTCTATTAACACTAAGGAATTTTTTAGTTAAAAAACTATTAGACATATAATTACTATAACCGAGATTACATTTTGTTTTAATTGCTTTTTTCAATGTAATTCAAGCTAAAAACATAATGTAACATTTATTTTGCATAAAAAAAATTTTGGGACTTTTATGATGTTTTTTAATATTTAATAATAAGTGGGCAACTAAAATTGTGACGGGTTTAGGCAACCCAAATCTCGAAGCCAGCCCTAAATGGCATAGGGAGGTTTTCATTTCTTTTTGTATTGGTATCATGCACGAGGAACATGTGACTTCCAATGGTAGAAGTTGATGAAGAATCTTCAAGTACTTATCAAAAAAAAAAAAAAAAGAATCTTCAAGTCAAAACATGATATTACTAAATTGAATTATTTTATGGCCAAATTGCATAAACATCCCATGAGGTTTGGATTGTTTTCAAACACACCCATGTACTATCAAATCACCTTGTGATCACAATCACTCTTAAGCAAATTTTTTTGAGAATAGACTTGTCCCGCCAACCACATGTCTCATAACTACTGGTGACATTATCCAATATCTACCAATTTATCAATATAGGTTTCGACAATTGGTGTTCGACATCATCGCAGATTGTCCGTAGTTGATAGTTGAAATACGCGTATTCAAACTGATCATGTCATTTATTCAAAATCTCACAAACTTAAGGTTCTACCTTAAATTTGAGAGGAGTGTTAGAGATATTATGACCCAAGAGGCCAAAACCTATTGTTGGCTCGTATACTTGTAGACACAAGCAAACTAACCCTAAAGTTAGTCTAAGATTAGGTTCTCTAGTATATAAAATCTACATTGAGTTCATTATGACACAAGAACTTGAATAACAAAAATTTAACTGTCAAGCGCTCATTGTAGACGTAGACTTGTAGACTGTTAGCCCAATTATGATAAAGTCTTGCTTCTGTTTTTATCTTTTCTCTCTTCAATTATTCAACAATTTTAACAACATTTTCATATATTAAAGTAACATTTAAACTTTTAAGTTGCTCTTAAATAAATAATTATCAAAATTAACATATGGAGAGTTTTAAAAAGTTGGTGTGACTCAGAAGGGTTATTTCTTTAAGAAATAGATAGAAAAAAGAAAAAAAAAAAGAGGTAATCGTGGAGGCAACAACAAATTTTGATACGCAACCTTTCATTTGTCAATGGCCCATGAGTTTAGTAGCATTTTCTTATAGAAATAAAAATAAATCTACACGTAAAGATGTACATGTAGTCGAAACCGGGCTAAGTAGTCACGTGTTGGGATTTCCATCAATCAAACGTTCCACCCTTTTCCCACAAAAACGAAACGTATTTGTGACGAATTGACACCTAAGGACTAAGGTACAGATCACATTATTGCCCAAAAACATTAGCAAAAGAAAAAAAAAAAGAAGGGTAATGTAGAGATTAACAATAAGTACATAGACAATTATTTTCATAATTCTTGCTATAAATGTTAATATGACTTACTGTAATATATCGATGCATGATAAAAATAATGTTAATGGTGGATTAAAGTGAAATTGATATTACTTCAATCACAATAAATCCTATCAATTGTTACAAAAAAAATATTATAAAAAATATCATGTCCTTAACATTACTCAAATATGAAAAACACTTTCTACTACCTCTATGGTTTTGGAGCGAGAGTGAGACTACAAATCTTATTACACTTTATACAAACTGATGTGTCACTAATAATTCAAATATTTATTTATCATATTTTGAAATCCATCTATCCATCGTATTCATTGATATATGGATTTATAAGCTATTTTGTAGTAAAATTTATAATCATTTTAATATTTTTCACAGTTTTATTATTTAGAATGGACATATTTAATTATTCATCTTGCACTCTTACTTAAACAATTTTTCATCCAAAAATTTGGCAAGATAAGCTCCATAAAAACTCTAATAAAAGGAAATATATTCCTAATCAAACCTAAAGAAAAGAATCAAAAGATCAAGTATTTTATTCACGCATGAGGATTAAGGTCTCATATATATGCTCTCTCTTTCTTTCTTTTTCTTCTTATTTTCCCATTACAATTTTGAAGTATTTATCTTTAATGGATGACCAAGGAGCATGAAGAGTCAACCCGAGGACACCCACATACTATAATTTCCCAAACGGACAACGGAGATTCTGGAGTCTGACAAATACTAAAACAAAAAACAATATTAGTAAAGAGGTTAGATTCTTGAAATGATGACGAAAACATGAGCACATCCTTTCTCCATTTCGTGTTTACTGGAGCCATCTTTTCTTGGTTCACAAAAAGTAATTCTTCCTTGTAGGCCAAGCTCAGGAGTTTACGACCATTTCCACCACAAAGACAAAGCTCAGGGAAAATAAACTCTCTTATCTCTCTGGGGATGGGGGAAGAGGCAGAGATTGATCGCTTGCCCATTGACCTGCTGGCTCATATTTTCGTTCTCATCATTTCCTTCACCGATTTGGCTCAGTAAGTTTTGTTGTTCAACAATTTAATACAACATGATATATACATCTTCTTGTAGTATTTGAAATTGAATTCATTATTGGTTTATTGGGAAATAATATCAGAGCGAGAAGTGTGTGCAAGAAATGGAAGCAGGGGGTGAAGCAGTCTCTGGCTCGGAGGGAGACTCTGAGCTTTGCTGGTTGGAAGATGGACGATGACTCCACTGTCCGCATCGTTCGCCATGCCTACAATCTCAAAGAGCTTGACATGTACTCTCTCTCTCTCAAATACTTTTCCACATTTAAAAAAAAAAAAAAAAAAATTTGTTTCTTTTTTGGGTTCTTGATGATAAAATAAAACGTGCGGTCATAGGTTTCTGGAAATACCCCCTTTGTTGATTTTGCTTTATAATTTACATTTTTGCGTGATGGGTGTTTAGTGTCTAATTTCAATGGGGTTTTCGTATCAGTCATAATTTTTTTGGAAGAAACAATTATTTGGAAGAGTGTAATCACATTGTTTATTCTTTCAGGGGTTATTGAATGTTAAAGATGTGTATTTTATTTGATTTATTAGAGCTAATACTGCATTATGAATTTGTAAGGGATGGCAGTCATTAAAGTTAAGACAAGTGTTTAACATGAAAAAATGAAAATTGGGTTCTTAACAGAGGAGGAAATTTGAATTAGGACTCTTGCTTGTTAATCTAAAATTATGCATGGGTTTCTTTATGTGAATATCCAATGGAGTATACTTAGGGGAGTCATATGGGATTGATATTAGGTGTGAAAGAATTGGCTTTGTTTCCAGGAATTTCCTTTCATAAAATGACATTGCTTTTATATGATCCTGCTGACCACATTTGCCACTTCCAGGTAATTAGTTTATGTAATTGGATTAACTTCTGGTTATTTGCATCTTCCTTCACTTTGCGGCTCTGTATGTTGTGAAATTTTGGTCCATGTGCTCAGTAGCTCAATTCTTTGAGTCAGACTAGATTTGGATTTTGGTGGAGAAAGATCAAGCTTATCTGGCATTAGGCCAATTGTGTAGTTTGTATGGTGATGTATGTACTACAACTCTACGCCTCAGTCCAACTCCTAATCCATGAATTCATGTCTAATTATGATAACATCAAGCAAGAGGTCTTGATTGAATTGACAATCATCACTGAGTTAATCAATGTATGGCTTTATTGCTTTGCTAATGGACCAGAGCCTTTTCAATGTTTTGGATAATAATTGAATCGTGAGAAAGAATCCATGTAGCTGACCTCAATTGCAATGGAAAAGTGTTCATATACTTTACACAAATCAGTTGAGTTAAAGCATTTTGGATAATAATTGAATGGTGAAAACGAATCCATGTAGTTGACCTCAATTACAATGGAAAAGTGTTCATATACTTTACACAAATAGGTTGAGTTAAAGCATAGTTGAGTTGAGCATGGCTGCAATTTTGGTGCTTAGTTTGATAAAGCTAGTTTCAGAAAAGTAACATAAGACACGGTTGTTTCATCTTAAAGGTTGAAGGGGGAATTTGTGAGTTTTACATGAATCCTTATACAGGGAAATAGCAGTAGCTAATTCTTTGATATGTTCCTGTTATAAGTTGAGTGCAACTAACTGTCTTGTACCTGTATTTAGACTTAAAACGCGGCGATTTGATTCCTGAGTTTTTAACTTCCTGATTTATCTAATCTTGCTTTCAGTTCAAGGAGCCGTTGGGGTTGCCAAATCAGTGACAATGGACTTCGCGAAATATCTTTGGCGAAGTGTGTCAGCAACCTGACGTCTATATCTTTATGGGGTATGACAGGGATCACAGACAAAGGTGTTGTTCAACTGGTATGTGATAGCTATCATTAAGTAATACAGAGTATTTTAGTAGTTCTACAATTTTTCTCTAATCTTGCAACTGAGGATAAGGCTTTCACAATTTTAGTGTCTTAATATTCGTTAACTGTATAGATGACATGGCAGATTCTGTATTATTTCATTATCTAAATCATCCCAGAATTGATACCTTGCAGGCATTTTTTGAATATGCTTTAACTTAGATGCATTTTGCTCTATTTTTCTCAGTTGATTATTGATCGTTTCTTACAGATATCCAGAGCTAATTCCTTGCAACACCTCAATATTGGTGGTACATTTATCACAGATGAATCTTTATTTGCCATTGCAAATAACTGTCCACAGTTAAAGGTGAGTTTGCCTGGGACTAACACTTTCAGTCCCCCCCGCCCCCTCTTTTCTTTCAAAGGTCGTACCTAGTGCACAATGCCTCCCTCCTAAAACTTTTTGGTTAAACCCACTCTTCCTGGTGCAACTGGGGGTGTTAATTATTGGCTGCTCTTTATTAAAGCATGGTTTCTGATTGAAATCACAAACTATTTTTGTTTGTCAAATTTCATCATTGTATCACACTCACATATCTAGCCTTTTGGGCCTTTCCAGACTATAGTCCTGTGGAGCTGCCGTCATGTAACGGAGAGCGGGCTTCTTGTTCTTGTAAATAAATGTCAGAAGCTTGAATCTATCAATGTATGGGGTACCAGAGTTCCTGTTGACTGCTTCATTGGATTGCTTGCTATTAGTCCAGCCCTTCAGATAAAATGGAGAGGACTGCTGTTAAATGTTGGAAGCACTTCTCTGTGGCCTGTTGCATAAGGTTCCCCATCTTATGGTGGTTTTTTAGTTGCTTTATGTACAGATTGTTCTGTCGTATAATGCCCCCCCAATTGCTTCATGTACAGATTGTTCTGTCGTATAATGCCCCCCCAATTGCTTCATGTACAGATTGTTTTATTTGTTTCTTCATCTTAATGATAAACATATCAGCAAAATAAGCCACAGGTGAATACCTTACTGTATCTGCGGCTGTGTAATACAGTGGACATGCCATATTTTCGTATGGTAAATAAGTTCATGGTTTGATTTTAAATTTCCAATTTTTTGACATGGGTGGGTTCCATATTTCATAGCCAATACGTTTTTACAATCTGATTGGATGAGGGAAATTCCAAAGAATTCTGTTTGCAAAAGCAGGACTCAGACTGATGGTGGCTTTGTAAATCACCAAATTTTGTGCAAGAAAAATTGGCATGGATTTATGAACTTGATTGTTTCCACATCTAGTATGCAGGATGGCCATTTTCTAATAAAACATATTATTTATCAAAAAAAAAAAAAAAATGCTGTGAACAATTGAGCCTCTGCCAATTGATGTCATATCAAGGTCTTCACAGTTGAGACACAAAACTCACAAATATGATAATAATGGATATCAATTTGCGTTCTCAAAATATTTTTCTCCAACAAAAAAGTTCATTAGAACAGTAAAAACTTTTCCTATCAGCTCATCTTTGCATGCATAAGAAAGAAAGATAAAGAGCATGGTTCTAAAATTTGATGACCAGTTGCGAAATTTGACCCAATCTAGACACACACTGAGTTGGAGCAAAATCCAGGAGAAGGGCATCCATTAAGACATTTGCTAAAAGCACCAGAAAATTTCCCTAGTCTTGAAACTGCCTCGGAACCACACATCCTTATCTAAATCGTAAAGCTTGTATACAGCATTCGACTAATTCCCGGAAAACCCAGTAGAGTGTTAGCAACAGCTACAGCTTTTGTAATAGTTGAGTCACAAAACTCATAGCGTAGTATAGAATCTAGCAAATCTCATTATACCACATTGAAAATAATTGTTGGCTACAAGAATCTGTTTCTTATCTTGGAGAAGTATGGAAATTGTAAAATTAAAGGAGGGAGGATTGGGCAATGGTCCCCATTGTCCTATAGATGGGTGCCTACGACTGCATGGGTTGAGTCTCCATCAAATCTGGCTCTGGAAAACAGAATGAGATTGTTCGTGCTCAGGTTTACTTTACATTTTACCTTCATCTTTATTTTCTTTCCTTCTGCCATAAATTCAAATACTATCGTAATTATCAAAAAAGTAATTGGACATGGATTTATGAACCCGATTGAAGGCAATATGGGACAAAGAAGTGGACCTTTTACTACCAAATTTCTCGTCTATCTAGGACATTTCCTACAACATTCTAAATTCAACTCTCATCACTCAAATTTAATAATTTACAATTTAAATTTAATCCCTAATATATTTAGAAGATATTAGTTTTTGTCCTTGTTGCATACAAGGTAAATAAAGTGCTAAAATAAATTGGGTTTTCGTAACAAATCCCTTAAGTCATAGGTTAATGTGCATTTAATTTTTAATTAATTAATATTTTTCTATATTTTTCAAAAAATAAAATAAAATTATACATGCATATTAAGAAAAACACAAACAACTATAATGAATTTACACGTGCAAACTAATAAATTATTGTCACATGTATTTTTTTTATTTAAATATGTGCATCATACCTTATGATTGTATATTTATTATTCTTTAACTTGTACCTTTAGGATATTCGTTAGCTGAACCCAAATAAATTTAGCAAAATAGATGAAGAGACGAAATTAATACTTCTTATATAGTACAACTATGAAATTATACCTTGTAAATTTGAGGGATGAAAGTCCAACTTTAACCAAATTTAGGATCAAAAAGCTATATCCCAACCTTAGAACCACGTTTCTTTATGCTTCTCAAGGAAAACCAGCATGCCCAAATTCTTTATTGCCTAAATCTTGAACACTTATCAAACCCAACTTTCATCTCAAAAGCGTCCACATAAACTCACAATTTAACCCCGCCGACGTTGAGGGCCATCAATTTTTTAAATTTATTTCCACTCCAAATGTGAGGGGTGATTATAGAATACTCATAGAGTGATGTCATGCTCTCTTCTCTCAAATGAATGGTATTGTCCCGTTAATTAAATTTATGGTAAAACCTACCATTCATGTGTGGAGAGGAGTACAACATTAATATACTCCAGAAAGTATTCTATACTTCTCAAAATATGTGAAACTGCAGACAATATATCATTTCTAATAACATAGCCTCAAATATAACTCTTTTGTGATACCCCACGTGTTCTAAATTCTATGGTAAAGACATAAGACAACAACCTGAATGTAAGACAAATAAACCCAAGGAAGAAAAAGTATAATATTAGAAGTAGTAAACAACTATTTGGAAAATCTAGCAACATAATGGAACCACTCCTACAAGTGCTATGCCATACAATCCGCTACTTCATACCTATGCGCCGGACCTGAAATAAAAAATGAAAAGAAAAGGATAAATTGAGTACAAGGAAACATGAAAAGATTAATAAAATGAGCAAAGCTATTGCAGGTCTACAACTGACAAACTCAGCAATAGCACAGAGATTTTTGCCACGGAGTGGACAACATAATATTTGGAATAGTATGAATTTAGCTTTTTCTTTCTAAATAAAAAAACCCCATCGAGTCATTATGGCATCTATGCTTACAGTTTGTTAGATTTAACTGAGGTATCCAATGCATAATGGTTTCCAAGTGTGTTTGGAAAAGCTTATTTTCATTGGACTTTATAAAAAATTAGCTATACAGAAGTACCAATTATAAAAAGTAAAACTTTAAAAAGTTACAAAGAAACAAAACAAGCTGAATAAGCCAAAAAAAGACAAAAAAAAACTCTGGCAAACGAATAAGCCTCTAATAGCTAAGTGATTATCCCCCCTAACTTGACATCATTTACTCGTCACTAGTTACTTCTTTGTATAAATAAAGTTGATTGTTGTTACTCAAAGATTGACTGGTTGTCTTACTAAATGACAAAAATCTGCTATTGATATTGAGAGAGAAACACGTAATAAGTAACTTTCATGAGGAAAAGGCTTTCATCTTATGAACTGATAATAATCCCAGTTTGAGCAACTTTTATTATTTCCATGGCCAACCAACACCCTTTCTTCTATCCCCCAATGCCAACGGGAGCTGCACGTTGTCTTGCAGTCCCTCCACAAGGCCCTAACATACCTAGACCAATGTTAGCGACAACCCTCTCGATATTAGATGAGTGTAATTGTGTAAAGTTCATACCATACTCTATCTTACTTCAATATGTAGTGGCATATAAATATAGATGTCCTATAGCACATGATCAAAGCATTCTAAAACAGTCAGAATTTGCAGAATTCAAGTGAGATCTCATTGTCAAATCTTAACAGAAACAAACTAAGAAGTTCAAATGATGTGCACTTCTGCATCAAACATAGAGATTATACATGGAAAAAAAAAAGAAAAAAGAAAGAAAAAAAAAAAAAGAAAAGAAAAGAAACATGATAAAATGTTAGTATCTACCAATTGCTCTAGTTAAGAAATAAACTGTGTACCTGAACCACTTCTTGGTACACTCTGGTTCTCTCTAGGCAACTATCTACGTTAGCTTCCTGTGCACCCTTACTTTTTTTGCCTCCATACAAGAACAAGTTCTTCCTTTACAATCAGATTTCATAACACTAGCAAGCAATTCTTGCCCCACGACTCAAAAAGGCAGGGATAGAGTATACCTGTTTTGACTATAAAATATACGTACTAACACACTAAACCTCTCCTCAAGAAGTAGCCCATCAACTGCCTAGTCCCATAATTAGCCATGCTAATCATAACAAATACTTCATCAATGGAAAATAAAACAAGAAAAGAATCAAGCAACTTGGAGAATGGACTGTTGAGGGAGATCTTGAGAACTGAACAGATCCAGTAAAGCTTCCCGCATTATTGGTTACCGGGCTTGGATTAGGTATAGTAACATTCTTGCATGATCCAAAAGGTGCTCCAGCCTGCAAAATCCCATAAATAGTGTCACTCACAAAAAGCTCCATAACATGAAATAATATGTCGTAAGAAGAGCATGGATAAAAGCTCTACACAAATTAAGTCCCAAGAGTCCAGATTATGGAAAACAAAAAACATAACATCCAAAAATGCTGTGAACAATTCAACCTCTGCCATTTGATGTCATATCAAGGTCTCTACAGTTGACACACAAAGCTAAAAAATATACGATGATAATGTTAAATCAATTTGAAGTTCTCAAAATCTTTTTCTCCAACAAAAAATTTCATTAGAACAATCAAAACTTCTTCCTATCAGCCCATCTTAACACGCGAATATTCTTGCATGCATAAGAAAGAAAAATAAAGGGCATGATTCTAAAATCTGGCGACCAGTTGCGAAATTTGGCCTACTCTAGGCTCAGACACCCTGAGTTGGAGCAAAATTCAGGAGAAGGACATCCATTAAGAAATTTGCTAAAAGCATCAGAAAATTTCTGATTTTATTTATGAACTCTGCTCAAAATTGAGAAATGATTCAGAAAGATCAAGGACCCTGGTGACACTGAACAGATAGTTTTAGTCAGAGCAAAGTCAGCCCGATATTTTGCAATCAAAAAGTTGAATTCGAGTCAATAAGAGTTTAAAAAACCAGCTCTAGCACAAATTGCACCTCCTTCCTCAGTAGGAATGGTGTGGAGGGTGAAGTCAGGGGTTCAAAACCATTGGATTTGCCAAAATGCAAGAGTTCATAATCAATTAAGCAAAAGGCATTCAACCAAAAAAAACCAAGCAAATTGTGGAATTTGAGCAAGAAGTACTCAGTTAAAGTAAACAAACCTGGCAGGCAGTCACGGTACTACACCCACATAATGTCGGGCCATTCATTCTATCCACCACGTCAAACACACCTCCTCCATCACTCCTCTGCATTATTTTAATTCCCGGTTAGGATGTTTAAAGGTAATCTATTTTTGTATATTATTTTCCTATGAATTGAATTTACAATACCATGTAAAAGTTGACTGCCAAGAAGTTAGGTATCAAATTCCCTGCTGCTTTGTAGCAGGTACCAACCATCGCAGCCATTGGATTTGAATGCTCCTTGCAAGCTTCAGACTCAACTGGATATGTTGGGAAGTAATTCTGAAAGAAAAGAGATGCACTTCTTGAATTCAGCGGCTTTGATTCTCTTCTATTTGGGCATGAACCTTTTTTCACCCCAGGATCTCCAGCTGAAATCCAATCCATCATGAGGCTGTCATTGGACATTACTTACAAAATAACAATATCTTAAAAACATAACATTCTTACAATACCTACCCTCATTTTCCACCATGTACTTCCACTGGTAAGCAACTCCTTCTTCTGCTTCCTTCGAAGCGACAGAAGTGAAAACCAGAAGCCGATGATTATCTTGCACCATCTCAGTCACAGTGGGCCAATCTTCACCCTTTTTGGGCATCTTGGATACTGGAAACCAATACTTGTCCAGACCAGCATTGGTGAACAGATTTGTCAAACCTTTAGGAGTATGAACATAGTCCTCAATTATAATAGTCACAATCTCTGTTGGGTTCTCAGTCAAGAATGCTTCCACTTCCTTCAAAGTGTTTATTGCAGGTTGCTGAAAGATCACAGTGCACTCATTACGAAATTGCTTTACACATTCATTTATAAAATAAAACTGCAAAAGCCAGAAGTTTAAGAGAAAAGGAGAGAATAGATTACAAATGCAGTGAAATTATAACATTGCCCTTTAAACGAATGGCAGAGCCAGATATCGTTCTCGAAATCGTACATATCCAACATCAATCCCCTCACGCCATTCTGAACAACACCCATCAAACAAAAAACACATAAGTTAATTCGAAGAAAATGTCTCAAAAATACATATCACAAAATATGAGAAAACTAAATAAAATGTCAAAAGTGTACAGGACATAATTGAGCTGATCACATTGCTTATCAGAATCAAGAACACAAAGATATGTAATGATCAATTTTCCCTTATTCTTTCCACCAAATTCTCAAAAACCAAACAGCAAAGAGCATCATTGAAATGAAAACTTAGGCAACAAGAAAAGAAAGCACATACTCTCAGCTGATTAGTCACCGCGTCTTCCTGATTGTAAAATGTGAGTCTTTGAACACCCGGCAAAGGCGGTGCATCAACAATACTAAACGAATTATGAGTCACCACCCATGAATACTTATTGAAAGGAAGCCCATTAATCTACATTTCAAAGAATTATCATATCATATAGTTCAAACCCACCACCAAATTCCCTCAAAGCATAAATAGAACACAACAGATTCATGCAATTTAGCTCAAATTAGCTCAACCCCATAACCAAAAAAAGCTTACAATGGAAGTGGGGATGGTGGCTTGGCCTCTGATGCAGATAGGTTGCGTCTTGCCCAAAGTAGGGCAGTTGCCACAGTAAAGACCTGTCCCACAGTCAGTGGGAGCTGAACAAGCTTCCAGAACCTGACAATTCTTGAAAACCTCAGTGCTAAATTCAGATCTCAAACCAAAACAAAAACATAAGAATTCTTTAGAGAAACCTGGCAATTTCCATTGGAGCAAGCAGCGGAAGTGGTGGTGGAAAGGACAGTGAAGAAATAAAGAAAGAGGTATCCAATAGCAGGAGCTCTGCACATGTTACGGTGCTCCGCAAAACACGCCAACATGGCAAAGCTTCGTCCTATGCAGAGCTCCAAGATGGTACCAGTGAGAGAGAAAGAGAGAGAAGCAAATTCTGAGGTACAAAGCAAAAAGAGAGATTTTACTGTGGAAGGAAGGAAGGACAAGGTGACCAGTTTTTCTTTTGGAGATTAGACGCGGGCTTTATTATTTTATTACCTTTATTTTTTCTCGTATTTTAAGGGACAAAGTAAGTAGGCTGGAACTTTAATTAGGATGGTAACGACGACATCGTTTTAAACTCTTATTGTCTATATTGATTTTATGCTTTGGTAAGATTGATTTTATCCTTATAATCTTGGCTTTGGTCTTTTCTAAGCATTGGATTTTGCCCCACTCTGCAGGTTACTTTTGGGTGCTTCTCACGTGGTGGGGTATGGTTGCTGACTTGCTTCTGCTTATTAGCGGCTTTGCTTTTGCACATTCGGATAGACATTTTTTTTTTAATTAAAAAAAAAATTGTATATGGTATTGGTAGCTTGCATTTATTGGTGCTTGGTCAGAAATTCCTTCCTACATTAATGTTATAGTTTGGACATTTTTAATCTTTCCGTACTGATCGTATGAAATGTTGGTTGGGTGTAGGCTTAAGACAACTTAGGAGTGCGTTTAAGAATATAGCAAAATAATAAACATTCTAGATGCAAACGTGTATCGTAGTTTGCTTTGGTTGGTTGGTAAGAAAATAAGAAATGCCTTACATTTGGACTTTTTTTTTTTCCGAAGCGATTGGATTAAGGGTTTACGTTTAGGAATATAGCCAGAGGACCATTTACCACATCTTATTTCTCTAAAATTAAGCCCATCTAGGCTTGAGATCTCTCTACAACTTGGGCGTATGGGTTCACTTGAAAGTCATAACCTTTGGTAACAGAATGTCGAAAAGGGTGTTCAAGAGATTGTATATTGGCCCAAATGTCCTTTTACATGAAATTATGATGTGCGATTATATTGTTGAATCACTAACTTCTAGTGTTTCTTTTTCCTTTTGAGTCAATACAATAAGCTCTGAAATAAACATGAATTGTTAGATGATACACAAGTTCTCTATGGAGATGGCAATGGACCCTCTCAAAACAGAATGATCAAGAATACTAGTTTCCCCTATGGTTAATGAGAATGATGCCTCTACCTATAAAAGAACAATAAAAAATTTTGAATGACTTAAATGAATCCTCAGATTAAGCAAGCTTCTTAGCACGACCACTTGAAGGAGCACCGTCCTCTTTTTTTGATCCAGATGCCTCAGGCTTTCGAGCCCAAGCAGGAGCTTTGTCTGGCTCATAACGATAATCATAAAATAGTTCCTCTCCGGAACAAATTCGTTCCTTGGCAAATATACCCACTCTGTGATCCCCCGCAACCATAATAACCTGCCTCAAAAATTTTTAGTGAATGGATATTAGTAATTGGGGAACCCCCTATTTGTAATGCCAATGTTATAGTTCAAAAGCCAAAATTTTGCAGAATCTGATAATAGGGCAACCACAACCAATGGTAGTTAAAATGGTACCTTTGCATAACAATTTGGATCTGGAGAATGGTTGGCAAACTTCAATTTGTCACCCTTCCGATACGCATCAAGAACAAACTGCAGAAAAAATTTCACCATTCATATTCACATTTGGAATGTAAACATAAAAAAGAGATTCAATCTTTCATACAAAGTCCAACATGCCTGATCATTCAGATTGAAGAGAAATGATGAATTTTCACGGTCATAAATCTTTCCACGCTTATCTGCTTCCCGATGTGAAATTAGCTCTCCAGTGTACTCACCAAGGTATTCATGTTTGCCCACACTATTCTGGAAAGTCACTAAAAAATTTCAGAAGCAAGAAGAAAATGAACTGCATTACAACATCAGATTTATATAGTACCTTTAAGAAAGCTCCCCAGCCGGATACATCAGATCTACCAAGTAAAACCTACACACATGACAATAAAATAATAGCTTCAAACATAGCAAGGTGAAACAAACAGAAAACAAAATGCCATGACAAGTATTGACAAAAAGCAAATATAAGTAGAAGGAATATAATAAAGGTTCACTGCAGTGTTAAGGTAGAGGCATTGAAATTGCACAATATCAACATAACCATACATCAACTTGCCCCTCAATAAGTCTAATGAAAACTTGCATTCCTCCTTCAAGGAGATCTACTTAAGAGCATATAGGAATAAGATAAGTTGGACTCTTTGGTACTCATAAGTTAAGATAGACTGATTGGTACTCAAAAGATAAGATGCTCATTTGTAAAAGAAAGAGACTTCACCCAACTTTGATATTTCTCCCTACAACTAATCAAATTATTACAAGAAAAACTTTACATGAACCTGCAGCAAATAGATTAGAAACATATCAAAAGAACAGTAAAATGCAATTACCCTTTGTTGTTGTTTGAGAAGAAGCTTCATATTTCTACATTCATAATTATCACCTCTTTGGCTAGGAACCCCAAAAGTACCATCTCCACAACTGCAAGCCAATTTTAACGACTCAAAACAGTCAAAAGTTGTTTAAGAGAAAGAAAAAAAATTACCATCAATATAATTAGCAAGTGAATGCAATGAGAAACTACAATCTTGAAAACAACTTCTTTTTCAAAAGAAAAATTGACAACTTAGGAACCATGACATCTATTATTACCATATGAGAAGCAAAAATTCTTCAAACCCCGTTACATTGTAAACCCCAAAGAGATGAATGCCTACTTTTTTGACAAGCTGAACTAACTTAACAAATTCCAAATCCTTCATTTGGACCCAGTACTAGGTGATGCTATAATTCAATTTCTTTTTTCCTTTTTAATAGAATTTGCGATAGATATCAACAATTAAAATTAGCAAATCACGCATTGAATTGTATGGTAGTTTCTTTTCTTTTCTTCTTTTCCTTTTTTTTTTTTTGGGTGAAGCAAACTGTACTAAGATTTACAAGGCAACCTCTGAGAAGATTCAAACATTTACTTATTGAATTACTTTCACTACTTAACAATGATTACCTTATTTCAACAGCAAATGCTTTTTTTCTTTTTCTTTTTTTTAATTTAAATTTGCGAAAAATTGTTCTTTTAGATACAAAAGTTCCGTTGAGACATAATTTCAATCTAAGGTTCAATGAAGTTTTTATTTATATTTGTGCAATCTTACACATAATAGAATTTTATCTCACATCAAAGTCCCACATTTTCATTGCATCCACAGAATGGTATAAAGTGATGAAACCAAAAACGAAAACATCAATAATTACGACTCACCCGACCCAACAATTCCTACAAACATCTGGGTCACATTCTCTGTCTGCAGCAAAGCATGGACATTGACGACTTCGACATTGACTTTTAGCACAATGGCAGCCTCTGAATCGGTTCTTGCAGCTCTTCGGACATCTGGCTCAGAAAAAATTATATAAGTTGGAAGCATCCATACATCATCAATATCATCAACACAAGGAAAGCCTCTAAATTGGTTCTTGTTAATCTAGTGAGCACTTAACCAAGTAAGAGAAAACTCTAAAAGAATAGTAATTTGACAAAGGGAGGAGAACGATATAAAAATACAAGAAAAGCCTTTTCATTTCTGTAATGTTCAAAACAAAATATAAAAACTCACCCACAGTACTTTTCGCAGCAGGTCCCATTTTGAAGACAAGCACACTGCTTTCCACAAGCAGTTTGGCAACCACATGGATTAAACTGCCGGCATGGCTGATCTTTTCTCTCAGTAATCCGTTTCCTAATTGAATGGTAAGCAGCAGACTTCCAAGTATACTTCAAGCGACGAACTCTACCCCTCCTACGTACAAATCTTGATCTTCTTCTCAGTTCATTATTACCCTAAAGTTCATTTTACCCCAGGACAAAAATGTAATCACTTGTTAGGGAAGGGAGGGTCCTATGCAAGACACCACAAGCACAATAAAGCACTAACCATAGTTCCATTTAAGTCAACCTTAGAATAGCCTTCAACAAGAGAATTGGCACCATCACCAGCTTGGCAAGACAGCTTACTTTCGGAGCAATTCATGTATTGAAA
Source organism: Fagus sylvatica (assembly GCA_907173295.1). Classification (NCBI taxonomy): domain Eukaryota; kingdom Viridiplantae; phylum Streptophyta; class Magnoliopsida; order Fagales; family Fagaceae; genus Fagus; species Fagus sylvatica. Next base: position 7,135,731 of record OU015768.1, read on the forward strand.
AACCTCCCAACATGTCTTCATACCGTTTAGAAGGTTCCTTGCAATTAAACAGCTGTCATGACACATAAAGAACAAACATTAATTGGAGATAAAGAACAAACATTAATTGGAGAACAAATAAGCAGTTAGGAAGGAGATGGTAACAATGTCCAAAAGCAGCCAGAGTAAATTTCTGCAAGGAGAATAGGGACAGGCAAAAATACATTGTATCTTTTCCATTAACCAAATCTCAAAAACATATTTAGACTAGCAAATATAAGAAAACTTTGGTCTTTAAAAGCAAGCAAATTGATATTAACACACCTCATATTTTAATTACTTCAAAAAACCAAGGAGTGTGGGGAAAAGATTGATTTTCAGATACCATTAAGGTCAATGATGATTTTTTATTAGGCCAAATTACATAATCACCCCTTGGGGTTTGGGTCAGTTGCAAACAGACCACCTGGGGTTTTGATTTTGCAATATAACCACCTGGGGTTTTTAAATTGGTGAAATTGACCCCTCTAAGTACATTTTTTGTTGATTTTGCTAGTAGAAATTTGTCACGTGCATTATATGTGACCACTTTATAATAAAAAATTCATTATTATAAACTCAAGTGTAATGCATGTGACAAATTTTGTTAGCAAAATTGACAAAAAATGTACTTAGAGGGGTCAATTTCGCCAATTAAAAAACCCAAGTGGTTATATTGCAAAATTGAAACCCCAGGGGGTCAGTTTGCAAATGACCCAAACCCAAGAGGGTGATTATGTAATTTAGCCTTTTTATTAGTAGAAACTACTTATGTCCACATTTTGAACCAAAACCCAAACGCTTCAATAATTCATCCAATTCTTAGGACGAAACCAGCAAAGTTCCGCAGATTTTCAAATATGTGGTCACATCAATTATCTTATATATTTGAATCAATCACATCCAACCTTAATAGCAATACCTAATTCCACATAGAATGGAAAATTTATATATTCGATCAAATACGATTGTCTCCACTGACCTGTTTCTGCCAAAAATTTCGACACCTTTCTCAAAAATGCCCTTTTCAAAAGCTTTCCAAGATTTATTATCACTCTGTTCTTGTTTGTAGACATTTTCATCTACAAACTCTTCTTTCCTCAAGTTGTCATCACTACTAGTGGCAGGTGGATCAGTAATCATCTCATTAGATGAACCATTGGGAACTTCACCCTGCGGAAATTTTTGACTGTCCTGAATTGATGACTCTTTCCTTCTAGACCTTCCACCAGTTGGAGATTTCACATTCTTATGTGAAGAAGAGCTAGTATCTTCATTGTCTTTGCCTGAATTAGATTTAGGTTTCATATCACCTCGACCAAGACCTCCACTCACAAAAGAATCACAATCATCAGAAGCTACCATTTTCTTCTGCTTTTTCTGCATACTAACTAGAACACGTTCGGCAACTCGCTTGCTGTTCCTCTTACTAATTCCACATTTTCCTGCAAGCTTAGTTTTGGAAGGCGATGAGTAGTGGGTAGAAGTGGTGTCCTGCCGGGACCCATTCTCGGAGTCGCTGCTTTCTGAGATGTTCTTTGCATTTGATGAAGCACTTTCACTTTGGCAGGACTTCACCCTCTTTCTAGCAGATGGACCAGAAGATTTCTTCCTAGATGATATCTGAGCCCCAGCACAACCGGATGAAGGGGCAATTTTTTCTTCAAAATCACCATTCATGGAAGAGCTCACTCTAGCATTTCTTTCCGACTTCAGTACCTGACATGAGCCAATATTAAGGTACTTAAATAGTTTATTTGCCACTTCTCTACAGAAATATTCCCAGTGACACATTCCACTGTAATAATACAATGAACACATACAGATCGATAGCAATGTGGGCCACACAGTATATTTTCCTCATCTGCAGGGCACCATGGAGTTTGTTTCTCAGCCTGAAAATATTTATTAACAAAGAATATAAGAATCTAGTGAGTAATTCAACCATACATTTAAGAATTAATTTAAACGTATAAACTTACAGGAAAGATAAGATCCTGTGAACATCCATGTAATCTACAATCAAAAACCTTCAAAAAGAAAAGGAAGAAGAAGAAAAAATCAACAGAATTATATATAGGATGAAAGCACAAAACTGCATGAATTGAATGGAGCACAAGAACAATGCTTACAAGACATCGACGACAAAATAAGTTGTCAAAAGAATCAAGAGCTGCGTCAAGATCTTTATCAAGAAAAGAATTCCCATTTTGTAAAACGTCTTCATTATCCCCATTCTTAGAAGCTCCCACAGCCTTCTCTTCCTTAATAAGAATTTCATGTCTTGCCTGTATAAGATGTTTGATCGTGTTTCATATCTCTGTAAAGCCAGCACAAACCAAATGGGAAACGGCTGGACCAAAGCTTACACTATGACCAGTTTTTTTTTTTTTTTTTGATAGGTCACTATGACCAGTTTAAATCAGATCATAAAGAGGATAGAAGCATGAAGAAGAGACAACAAATTTCCTTAAATAGAAAACAACAAACTAAAATCCAAACCTTGACTTCAGAAGGACTCCTTGAAAAACACTGTGCCAGTGATTCCAACACGGGATCAGATAAACCAACTTCTTTGACGGTCATGCTGCCAAAACCATAACATAGTTACCATAAAACTAGTAAGTTTTATTTCACACAAAACATATAAATTTCTACATGACACATTTCTAATATGTCCGACAAATAATTGTAACTAATTTGACTAGTCCGGTCTTGGGTGTGCTCTCCAATGGTCACTAGTTCGAGTCCCCTCAGGACCACCTACCAAAGGCAAAGCCTTGCGCCTATTATGGTACACGTGGCTAGTAGGGTGTTACATGTTCCCTTGGGATTAGTCGAGGTGCACGTATTTACAGAACGCTGACCCAGACACCTCAAGGTTATAAAAAAAATAATAATTGTAAAACAATAATGATAAAATACACATGAAAAAACCATTTCATGAAACAGTCTTGGCAGAAAACTACTTGCTGAGAGCAGAGGAATAAGTTGTTTCAACTCAACAAGGTTGTCACATAAAGGAATAAATACAAGATTTCCGGATATAGAAGGGATATCTCAGCACAACAACTAAGAGACATTTCAAAGGTCTGTCCAAATCCCAATAAACAAACAGTGAACAATAACTTAAAAAATCTTTGATGCCCATTTGTTTCAATGACGCATAGAAGTCACAATATACTTTCTACCTATCAAGACGATCTAGAGAAAAGTTCCTCTATAAGCTAAAAGATAAGTGCATATAATGAGCAAATTATATGCATTGGTCAGAGAATGAATGGGGAAACCAGAAAAAAGGTAAAATGGACATGGATGCTTCATTTTAAGTCAGCATTTAGAACCAACAGAGAAGTAGAACAGAAAACCACCCAAGAAGCTTTGGTCACATGCATTAGAGATATACTGTAGATTAATCAGAAATGAAGGGTTTGAAAGGCACAAAATGAGAGAATGAAGGTTTCTACTTCATCTGAGGATCTGATTTGTCACATATTAGCCAAGCCATAGTAGATTGGAATTAAGGAGCTGCTGACGTTTCATTATTATAATCTGCTATTAAATTAGTCTCATTCACAGAATAAATGAAAATCTAAGTGAGAGAGATAGGGGGAGAACAACAAAGAAACCAGCATGATATTAGTAGATATGGCTGATTTAACCATTATTGAAGACCTTCAGGAGAAATAATCACAGCATGACCTATTGCAATTGCACTCTTATTTCTATGAAGAAAAAAAAAATTATGATTGAATTCAAATGTACTTAACATAAAGCTTGGAAAGCAATCAAGAATCCATAGCAACATATTACAGTAACAATTGCAGCAATATAATTCAATGAATAACAAGAAAGAAGCACAAAGAACACCAATATAACACTTGTGGAAAACATTTTTTGTTTTTTATCGGTACTTGTGGAACACATTAGTTAATTTAGTTATACCAACCTAAGTATATAATCTTCAAATTCCACAAAATCTCTCTTGTCATCTTCATCCTCAATTAATTCCTCCTCACTGTCACTGCAAATTAGTGCTTCGCCACCATTTTGATCGTAATAGATTCTCCGGCGACCAACCACCGACTGATCCTCTTTCATTCTTTGATTTCTGCATTATAATTATCATAAGCTTTATAAATATTAAATGCAATTCGAAATGGAATGTGAATTTGACATCGGTAAAAGACTATTCCAAACGGTTTACATATTCTTAGTTGCCATTGAGCTTTAGCTCAAATAACACCTCCTCCCTTATAAGAAGAAGAGGATGGAGAGAATGCTTGTGGGTTCAAAACCTACCAAGTGCTTGTATAACTTACCAATCAGAAGAAAGAAAGAAAAAAAAAGTGGGGGGAAGGTGGGGGGGAAGTTGTTTAGATATCCTCGGTCTGGTAAATACCACATCCAAGTATTAGTAAAACTGGGAAATCAGAATCCACAAACTACCATTGATTATCACTAGGCGCAGAAGATTACTGGAAAATAGAACAATTCATAGTTCAATAATCCAGATGGGCTGAACAAGTTTTTCCTAAAACTAAAAAATTTAGGTGAAAACATTGTTTTCGTCCCTAAACTATACATGAGTTTCGTTTTTCTTCCCTAAACTTTAAAAAGTTCATTTTTTGTCCCTGAACTTTGAAAAAATTCATTTTTACATATGAATTTCGTTCTTTTATAAAAAAGTCAAAGGACGAAATTTATATGTAAAAATGAACTTTTTCAAAGTTCAGGGACGAAAAACAAAACTCATGTATAGTTTAGGGACAAAAACAATAGTTTAACCAAAAATTTAAAATATATATATAAAGAAAAGAAAAGGCAATCTTAACACACCTGTCCAAGAAAATCCATGTAGTATACGGAGGTAATCTTTTTACTTCTGCAAGCTTAATGGGACGAACAGCGTTCTTGACTGGAACATTAGATCCTAGAAGAACTGCTGTAGAAGCATGGGCATCTTCTTGGGAGCTACTACTATCCCAATCCGCATTACTTCCATCAACACCATTATGCATATCAAGTGCATCTTTCTGCCTCTTAGTCAGTAGATCTATACTTCTATCAGTATTGTTAGTCCTACTGGTCTTTTCCATTGCCAATTTATAGAGATGGTTTGTCACACCAACCATTTTATGCCTGTTTTCTTCCATTCTTTTCTGATAATCAATAGGAAAAAAAAAATACAAGATTAACAAACACCAAACTCAAGAGAAAGATATCAAAATGATAAGACCAAATATTATCTAAGGTATCATAACAATGCACCTTTATGAAAACAGCCCGGTCAGCAACAACTTGCTTCTTTAGAGAATCGATGACCGATGAAATCTCCTTCAGAGTTGGACTTGTTTCTTCTGGCCCCGTCATCTGTAAACAATCAGCATGATTCTTACCTACTTACTATATACAACCCATCTAATGATATAGCACGAATAAACACGCCAAAATCACATTCAAATAGGATATGCGCCTTCCATATAAGCAAACTTGATGCAATATACAATCATTAAGAGGAAAAACACCTATATGCACCATTTTGAGACCGTAACAAGAACAACAGCCACAAAATCAGCAACATTAATTGTGTGAACAAAACACTAATTAGTACATAACTACTCCACTCTTTAACAAGTTCAAAATCTACGTGCTTCCATGTATTTCTTTCCAGGTTTTTCAGCGGCATTTTAACTTTCAAACACAAATGTTGTACATTCACTATGCCTCAAATGTTAAACAACACATTGTACATTACGTGCACCAAATTGTCAAACATTTGAGCCACAACAACATAGTTTGCCCTAAAATTCATTACAAAAATCAACACCGAAACCTAATTAAGCTATTTATCAGACAATGCAGCTAATTATCTCTCCCTTAATTAATCTACACTAACAAAAATCACACAAATTTAAATAAATAAAAAATAACATAACCGAAAGAATTGGAAATGGATAACGCTGAGCTAAAAGCAAAATTGAATGATATTTTCAGAGAGAGAATTGAGATTCGAAAGCGAATACCGAAGAGTCTTTGGGAAGGTCGGATCTGCTGGGTGAAGCCGAAGGCGAGGCCTTGGACGCCATTGACGAAGACGGAGTTTATGGAGCTTGTCCGGACCCGATTCGGCAATGGCGGTCCGGATCTGGATCCGGTTCATACAGAGATGATAATAAATTAAAAATGCCGGAATTAATGGGGGGATAGGGTTTGGTTTTTATGAGAGGGAGATTTGGCGGGTCGGGGCTTTAACGAAACCCTAGGCAAGCGCGTCTTTAATTTTGGGGTTGAATAGGTCAGGGGTCTCAAAGGTTAGGGATTTTTAAAAAAAATTAATTAATACTCCTAAGTCCTATAGTTTAAACTTTATTATAATCCTTTTATGTTATACATGTGTCTTTGGTTGGTATGGTAGATAGGTTGACACTTGAAACATTGTCGCTTTGTGAAAATGATTTGGGGGGGAAAAGAAAGTGGTGCTCTTTTTTTGAATTATACACTGTACATTATACAGTTTACATGCTCTCTACCTTGCTTGGGGTCTTGACATTATATAAAACTGTGGTGTAAATTATAGTACAAGTAAATTCTTTTTTTGGTTTGCCTATTTGTCATTTGTTCATCTGGACTACATTGGTTGTTAATGCTCTTATTGTTCAACTAGATGTCTATAAGTCTTTTGTTTTAGATCATTCTGTTATTTTGTATGTTGTTTTTTCTTATAGTTTTTGCTGCCTCTATTGTATTTTTGGGCTTTTTTGAAGTTTGTTTGTGTTATTGTATTTCCTAGCTTAGTGCTAATTTTTAATGTAATTTACTTATTAAAAAAAATGTACAAGTAACTTCAATTTGATTTTTTTTTTTTTTTAAGAGAGAGAGAGAGGGAAACCATTATAATTGCAAAAGCGTATCTTGATTTGGAAGAATTTGACATGTTAGAAGAGTTTTTCAATAAATCGTATGAGTATCTTAATATTGCAAGTCGTTATTTTACATACCGTTTTATCAATCACTTGTAACAAGACTTTATGTTTGTTCGGAACAGCTTATTTGATTAGTTTATTTAGCTAAAAAATTAAATGACAGTAGTTGTGTTTAGAAAAATTAAAATTTTAAAAGGTTGAATGACAAACACGGACTTTAAAACATTGACCATGACCATTGTATAGGATTCTATTTTTCTTTGCTTACTATTAATAAGAGTGTGAATGTTTTGAAAATTATTATCTTTTCTACTGGTTTGTCTTTAAAACCGGAGAAGGGACGCATGTGTACTTAGTGGCTTTTGGTTATGAGTTTTGACCACGACCCTATGCTGGATACTTGATGATGATCTTTTTTTTTTTTTTTTTTTTTTGAGAACAACTTGATGATGATCTTTAAATAAGGTCTATATGTGACTCTTAAGTCTTACCTAAACTGTTGTTTTTTATTGCTTGGCAACATTTGTTGAAAACCCCTTTTTGGCTTTTTGTAATGGTGAATTCATACTCATACGTTTTTTCTTTTTCTTTTTTTTTTTTTAAATGAGTTTATATTTTATAAGGTTATACCCATATAAGAGAGAGAGGGATGGGATTACACCCGTCTATTATTGCAAGAGTGTAATCCAATAGTCACATTTAAAATATATGGAAATATTTTTCTAATGAATATAAATAATACATCATTACATCAAATTATATATATAATAGATCATTACATCAAATTTAAAATGAAAAAAAAAAAAAAAATCAAATACAATTTAATACGTGATATATTATAATTAGTGGAGTATAAAGTAAAACACAAAAAGTGGGATTGAAAATTTTTATTTATATTGAATATTATTTTCATTTGTGTTTTGCTCAAACATGCCAAACACGCAACTGAAAACGTGTTCTTAAAAAAATGGATTACACAATGAAAGAGTTCTTGGTTTTTTAGTTACCAGAACACTAACCACACGGCCAACCAACACGAATCATAGTGGGGCCCACGGGTTTTTTTATTTAACCTTATTCAAAACATGCAAATCCAAAAAATGGTTTTCAAAACATGGTTTTAAAATTCATTCCTTTTAACATTCTCAGTCGAAATTCTCCTTTCAATTATATTATCTTTATGTAAGAGTAAGTTGATTCTCTTATAAATAATTCAAGAACTCTTTTATCAACTAACAAATTGTTTATGGTTGGAGTCAGAACATAATACACTTATACACGTAAACCAAATGAAAGGAACAAATTTTTGCTTACCAACACCAAAACTATATCCATCTACCTAAAATAACCTCATGGGCACTGTAATGCCTCGTTTAAACAATGGAGCTATGATTCTTGATTATCAAAGGCAGTACTACCAAAATCAATCAGCTTAATGGTACTAGACTTGGGCAATTAAGCACCTGAATTGCGTTTCATCTGAAGAAACCTTGTGTAACATTCCAAGCATTTTTAAAAAATATATCATCCAAGCATTTTTTAAAAATATATCATAACTGAGTCCTCAGTCACTCCTCATATAAAAGGCCAAATACTTTTCTTCTTCTTTTTTGTTGCTAAATAATAAATAAGGCCAAATACCTTATAAGTTATAACTATATTCAGCAAAAAAATATAACCAGGGAACTTTCATATTCAGAAGACACAAGAAGTATATTTTCTGGCTTCAGGTCAAGGGTGAATTAAGCATAAATCATGCATATCTGCCGGAGATGATAAAGCAAACAAACAAGTTAATGAAATTGTTCACCCTAGACCAAAGAAAAAAGGACCAAGAAACAGACCTGGGTGATTAAAGGATAAGGAAAAAGGGAAAATTATAGGTGTATGTTTGGTACGCGTAACTCAAACCGTGATTCAGTGATTCAAATCCATAATTACTGGGTCCCACTAAAAAAAAAGATGTTTGGTACACTGTTTTTAAGTGAGGATTGAAATCCCAACTTGAATTTTATGTGGGTCCCATGCCAAATTTGAGAACACCCTTTGGCCTGTTTTTGAATCCAAGCCAGATTCAAATCCGGACTGAATTAATGTGGGTCTCAGTTTATTACCGTTACTGGGCCACTGCTTTTTCTCGCCGTGTTACAGAAATTTGCATTTGGTCTTTGAGATTTTGAGCAATGGGAACTAGAACCCAGATTTCCAATAAGAAAATTTTCCAATAACAAAATTGTGATTTTCATGTCCCAAACAGAACTAAAAAAAGAAAAAGAAAAAATCCAATGAAATGGGTCGGTCAAGATTTACCGGGGCTGCGCTGTAAGCCTCTAAACCTCGAACACGGGAAGGTACTTTGGTCATGTGCCAACTCCTCGAAGATGATGGATCCGGGGAAAGGAGAGAGACCAATCATTATGACCGGGCCGATAGGCACCGCACCTCCCTTAGAAAGAAATCAATCACGAGAGAGAGATAGTCAATTTCGAATCAAAAGCTTGTCCTTTGAAGCTCAAGAGAGAGAGAGAGAGAGAGAGAGATAGTCACTGTTGAAGGCGACGAGGCGGAGGATGGCGAGGCCGTAGTTGGGTTTGGGGAACGGGACGAACTGTGAGGTAGTACGTGGGTGGTGGGGAAAAAAAAGGAAAGAAAAAAGAAATGAAGAGGTAATACGTGGGTGGTGGGGAAAAAAAGGAAAGAAAAAAGAAAAAATAATAATAATAATGTAATGATAAAAATTAAGTTTAAAAACCAAAACTATGTACCAAACACAATTTTTTTTTTTAAATTGTGATTTCAGTTGTGAAACCAAAACTATGTACCAAACATAATTTTTTTTACAATCTTGAATTCAAATCAGGATTAAAGTTCCAACTTCAATAAAATAAAAAATCACGAAACCAAAACAGAAAACGAAAACACGTACCAAACAGGCCCTAGAATACTCTGGGAGTACATTAAATGTGTATTCCCTCCTCTCACATAAGTGGTGGATTCCGCTAATTAAATTCATGATAGGACCCATCACTTATGTGAGAGGAAGGAAGTATACATTTAATGTACTCCGGAGTATTTTATAATTACCCAGGAAAAAGATAAGCCAAAGGCTATGAATATCCACAGTCCACATACATGCTATAGATTCCAAAAGCTGTTAGGTTAAGGATAAGAACACAAGAGGAAGACTGCAATTAATATTTAACCAACCGAACCATTATGTGCTTAATTGTCTCAATTAATCCTGATAAGCCTATCTATGTGCCATAGTATAGCTTATACTTGTCTTGCCAAAAGCAATTAAATAATAACGTGCTTAGCTTCCTATCACTAGTACCATCCTGACCCACAGAATAAGATTCTCTCAATTTGTCAATTTCATGATTCAGATTTTATCTCTTGAATGTAATAGTATATAATATGGCATATCATTTAAAATTTTAAATGACATGACAATCTAACTATTAGATCTATAATATTTAATATAGACCATAAACCTAAGAGGGATAATATTTACTCAACTAGAAGAATATTCGAGTTAACCCCATGGGATCTCAGCTTCCTCTTACGTGGTTATATGCATAGGGGCTTGCTCTTTCTCAAACCTACGTGTACACAAGAAAAACAACTTGAATTTAACAACGTGATTGATCACCTACAATCCTCCCTCTCCCGCACATTGAACATTTTCTATCCCCGCCTTGCCATGATCGAAAACAACGATGATAATAAGACTGTCTCATTTTTTAGCGTAATAGTCGTTTTGATTGTATCATGATCAACTTTCCAGTTCACATACAAAACCCCCACGAAGAAATTAAGGCTGAGACTCTAGAAGCTATGGTAGAGGATGCAGAGTTTATGCAGGCTGTGGCCACATGAATTTATAATTACTTGGGTTATTAGTCCAAATTGGTTCATTACCAGAACTGGATGCTTTTTAATTGTTCATCGGTCTCCCTACCACGATCAATTTACCTTCCTGTGATATTTTGTGTTTGCATTTATTACTTTCAGATTTCTAATTAGACCATCTTGTTTGTCAATCTTATTTTCACACTAGGATATTCTATGTTGTTTGTGCCTTCTATGCTAATTCGTTGATGGATGTGCCACTAGTCCTGATAATTTTTGCCACATTTACGTACAATGCTTTGCAAATAGATAACAGAGATGATAATAAGATATGATGCATGTAAGTGATCAATCTCAAGACAACAGAGTGCTTTGCATACAAAACCAATGCAACTCACAACTCACAACTCCCAAGTGTCCTTACCTCACACACCTAATAACAATCAAGAAGAGATGATTTCAGATAAGAATGGAAATATGGAAGGATATATAAAAGAAATGAGGAGATATTCACGAAAAGTGAAAAACAGATATGATGGTAGCACCATTACATTTCCCCTCCACAAAATCGTGTAATCTATGTAATCCAATGGAGTAATGGACATATATATGTAAAAAAGTTCTTCTCTTCAAAAGCTTAACAACCATTTTGAATAATTAAGGAGGTTGATCACTCTTGCTTCACTCTTTTATTTTTATTTTTTAAAATATATATGTTCAAACCACCTATACCTTACATTATCCAAATATGAACAATATTGTCCACAAATTGTGGAGATCATTATCCATAAATTTGAATATGTTTACAAACCATTGTGGAGATCATTATCCATAAATTTGAATATGTTTACAAACCATAGATAATATTGTTCACATTTTAAGTAGTGTGAAATAGTGATATAAAATAGAGGTGTGAGCTAATCAATACTTTCTTCTTTTTTTTCCTCGAAAGTTGACGCCCCCACTAATATTCCTTTTTAGTTTTCTTCATTAAAAATCTTCACCTCAAAGTTTGTGCTCACAATTTTGAAGATCCAAATCAAGGAAATGATCATCCTCATCTGAAAATCTCTCAATTTTATCAATTTCAGGTTCAGATTAAATATAATAGATTTAACTGTGTATAGACTGCTACATTTTTTAAACGTTATAGTTTATACACTGTCATATGCAAAAAATAAAATTTTAATCATGAAATGAACAAATAAAGGGATTTTGAAATAAAGATGATCCTATTCTCCAAACCAATAGTTTTGATATCAATTTGTTATAATAAGCATGTAAGGATAATTCAAGGAAAAAAATAATTAATCAAGAGAGCATGGAAAGACGTTTGAGAGAGAATGAGGGAGGAGAATTGAATATTATATTCAATTGATTCAGTATATATATATATATATATACACTGTGTTTCTCCAGAGTCATGTAGATCTCTAAAAAAAAAAAAAAAAATACACAAATAGAGAAGTTGTTGGAGATAGATTTTGAAGTTTTACTCACCAAATTTTAAAAGAAAAATAAAATGATTTGAAGGTGTTGGAGATAATCTTAGATTTATGAGATATTTCTTCAAAAGTAGCTATCTGTGTTAGGACAAGACTTTTGTCCTATACATAGGATACCAAACCGAAAGGTGATCGTTTTAAAACATATGTTCTAATTGCGTCTAGTGGATGTGAACATGCAAGCGGAATCCTATGGAACACGATCCTCTTTATTTCAAATTAGATCCAAGACATAAAATTATGTTTTTTCCATTCCACTTGAATATAGAGATAATCCTTTTCCAAATCCAATATTCTATATATGCTATCACTGTGAAATGCTAAGATGCTTAGACTGACCTTCAACCCAAAGATCAAGCTTAGAGACTGAACGAATTATTTGTCCAGACTTGAAATTCTGGTACGCGCGCATCTTCTGCAACCATTTTGGTGTTTCAGATTATATGTTCCAACTTCCAATCAATAAATAAAATAAATTTGTTTTGCTTAAGAAAGATTGTCCAAACATTTGCAAAACATCTTAAGAAAGATTCAGTACTCCCTCACTCCAAACATGAATTTAATTGAAAACTTTTGTGAGAGGAGGGAATATACAAAACTGAAGTATAGTATAATCTATCAAATCACAAGAGAATTGATTGTAACTTGACAAGAGAATTGATTGTAACTTGGAATGACAAATCAAAATTCCATATTATGATAACTAGCCGTTTGGACTTTGGTACATGATGCCAAGGGAATTGGATGCTTGAAAACGCAACCAAATATTGGAAGTTCTCGGTTTAAGACAAAGTCCAAGTTGGGAACAAATCAGCCGCGATTTTCGACTTTTTTCCGTACTGTCTGTATCTTATACTACTTCTCTAGACTTTCTTTTTCTTCTTGTGGCGGCTCTCCATAATTAACATAATAATATTTATTTTGACAAGTCTAAAAAACCTTCTTTAAAGAGGTTTCATACGTTATTATAAATAAATAAAAATTAACTCTTATAAATATATACAAACGAATTAAATATTAAAGAATTATTAATCTCAAATTTTTTTTTTTTTTTTTTTTTTGAGAAGAATAAATTTAGGTATTGATTGCATAATTTTTGTATTGCAAAAGTCCAAGCTTATCACGTTCGACGTGATTACTTTGAGAACCGTGGATTAATTGCTGACTGTAGGAGTCTTTTTCCGAATCAAACGTTTCTTAATTTCCTAGTGATAAATCCCCATAAATGTTTCCAAAATAATCGTAGAAAGCCTATATCGCTATATGAAGTATCAAGTATGAACCAAATCTTTCTCACCCAACTGATAAGGATAAAGATCCTCTTCATTTGAAATAAAATGGAGAGTCTCCATTTTATGGTCTAGATTAAATATCACAGATCTAACAGTGTACAGATTGCCATAATTTTAAATGACAAGGCAGTCTATATATCGTTAAATTTGTGAAATAAAATCTGAACCATGAAATGGACAAATAGAAAAATTTCCAAATGGAGAGGATCCTTATCCAACTGATAAAGACCACCTCAAAATTTTCAGAAACACATGTACGAGACCATGATAGCATCGTGTCTGACTTGCCGTGGCGAAAATGAGTAGAATTCTTTGAAAAAGATATAGCGATGGATTATAACCATACTCCACTATCAGACTTGATAAGAATATAACTACCTGGTCTTAAACTTCTAACAACTGAGCTTGTGCTTGTGCATGTGCATGGAGAAAAACAGTTGCATAGAAACTAACATGGCTGCAGGCAATAGCATTCGACTCATCTCAACGAGTACAGTCAAACACAAGGAGTACCCAACTCACCAGAGAATTGAGTTGACTCCATGGGATCTCCAGCTCCTTCTAGTAGATCCCATCCAAAAAGGACTCCTTTACCACAAACCCAAAGATCAATCAGAAATCACTACACTAATCCATCACCTCAAAACCTCTCTATCCCGCACGCTAGACTACTTCACACCCTTTGCTGGTCGCCTTGCCACCATTGAAAACAACGATAATAACACCGTCTCCTATTTCATTCACTGCAATAACGCTGGAGCACAGTTTGTACACGCTTTAGCCATTGGTGTTAGCGTTGCTGACATCCTTGAACCTGTCTACGTTCCTCAAGAACTTGTCCACTCGTTTTTCCCACTCAACGGGGTGCGCAACTATGAAGGCATTTCTAAGCCCTTGCTTGGAGTACAAGTCACTGAGCTTGTTGACGGCATCTTCATCGGTTGCACCATTAACCACACAGTTGTTGACGGCACGTCGTTTTGGCATTTTTTCAATTCCTGGTCTGAAATCTCTCGGGGTTTTGATCAAATATCGAGACCTCCAGTCCTTAAGCGTTGGTTCCTTGATGGTATTGATTGCCCAATTCGTATTCCTCTTTCCCACGATGATAATAGTGATGGGTTCGCTCTGCCACCATTGAAAGAAAGAGTTTTTCATTTCACAAAAGAAAAAATTGCAACATTGAAAGCAAAGGCCAATTCTGAGATTGGTACTAACAAGATATCCTCTCTACAATCAGTTTTAACTCATTTCTGGCTGTCTGTAATTCGTAGCCAAACTCTAGACCCAAATCAAGAAGTATTTTTCCGGTTGCTAATTGGAGTTAGACCAAGAATATTGCACCCACCATTGCCTGAAGAATATCTAGGAAATGCAGTGCAAGCGGGGACTGTGACAATCAAAGCAGGTGATTTACTCACACGCCGGCTTGGTTATGCAGCTTGGGAAATGAACAAGATGGTTGCTTTGCACACAGAAGAGAAACTTAGGAGCTTTTTGGAATCATGGGTAGAGAAGCCTAGGATACTCACAGAGAGTAGCATGGCTGGCAATGCTTTGGTCACGAGCAGCTCGCCAAGGTTCAATGTGTATGGCAACGACTTTGGATGGGGAAAACCAGTAGCTGTGCGAAGCGGTGCTGGGAACAAAACTCATGGGAAAATAACAGTTTTTCGTGGGGTGGAGGAAGGAAGCATTGACATTGAAGCTTGCCTTTCACCGGAGATATTGGAGGCTATGGGAAATGATTTAGAGTTCATCCATGTTTAGTTAATTTCAAGCAAAAATCATAATAATATTAATAATCATCATGGATATTTTATTTTGTGTGAAATTCTTTTAATCATGATATTGATTTGTGTGTTTTCCTCTTAATCATGAAATTGATTTGTGTGTTTTCCTCTTAATCATGAAATTGATTTGTCAAATTTAATGTTTCCATTTCCAATGGGCATCTGAATGGATATGCCTTATATTTACAAATATATGGTAAAAAAAAAATATGAAGAAGAATACATTGTTACATATATAGTATAATGTTCTTCTTGATTTTAATTGTTACCAGAAGAAGTGGACAGTTCGGAAACCAAATTCTTCCAATATCTCTACTAATAACCCATTACAATTTCCTCTTAGGAATTTGGAAATTAAAAAAATTTCTAAAATTCCATTTAGTTTAAGCTTTTGCAACAAAATTACGAAATTAAACTGAAAAATTATTAGTCAATTGTGTCATTGATATTCTACTCTTGGGTTTTGACTTTTGATTTTAAGGTCGAATCCACTCAAACAAAAAGAAAAAGTTATTTTGAAAACTAGTTTTAATCTAAAATTAGCATAGAAAATTTTCTTACACTAAATATAGAGATACATTTTTTCATATTAGAAAAACTATTTTTCACAATTGATGAGTTGATATAGTGTTAATAAAAGTAGTCTCAATAATAAATCCAAATAAAAAAATAATATTATTCCAATCACAACTTACCACCATGTCTACAAAAAAAAAAGAAAAAAAAAAAGAGAAATCATGTGTCCAAACTAACTCACCTCTCTTCTTCATTCATGAAAACAATGTCTTTTGACCTAAAAATCTAACTTGACCTAATTATCAGAGAAATCATTTATTGGTGGTTAATGTCTAAGTAGATTGGTTGTAGGCATTCATTGTACTTTCTTAGATCATTAAATGAGGTTGACTTCTAGCCCCTTCACTGGACCGTCCTGTGGGGTGTGATTTGTGGTAAAATGTCTTTCATTTGCGATAATAAAAAATAAAATAAAAAATGTCATTTGTTGAAAAATCTCTTCCTACAATTTTTTTTTTAAAACTATAAATGACATGCACGGAATGGTCCCAGGAGGAGACAAAAGTATTTTTCATCATTAAAGACCATATAATACTTCCAATGGGGTTGCTTTCTACTTTGTCCTAGCATAGCCACCTACTTCATCACAATAATACCTTTCCATATGGGATGATCTCAATTTGAAAATAATTTGCCAAAGGGTTTTGTTTTTTTGAAAGTAAAGTTTGCCTAACAGTTAGGAGAATTGTTGTTGTTCGGTTTTCAACCTTAATCCAGCTAGCTTATTTTGCCTAAGAGTTTGAAAGAAAATTTTGCCTAACAGTTTTGCCAACCTTCTGCTTATTTTGCAGATTCAATGCACACAAAAAATCAAGCCTATTTTTCATTTCAACTAGCTTATCGATCTAGTAAACTAGCTAATCGATCTAGTAACTTCAATAAAAAAAATTAAAACTATACTCTACTTTTTACAACAGTAATTTCAGCAAAAAAATCAACCAATTAACCTTATTTCTTATTTAAATTTTTCTATAATAATTTCAGCAAAAAATGATC
The DNA here is from genome assembly GCA_907173295.1 of Fagus sylvatica. Lineage (NCBI taxonomy): Eukaryota > Viridiplantae > Streptophyta > Magnoliopsida > Fagales > Fagaceae > Fagus > Fagus sylvatica. Next base: position 7,152,689 of record OU015768.1, read on the forward strand.
AACAAAAATCCGAATAAACTTCATCCAATAATCATGTCCTTAACTAGCTCAATCTTCTTCATTAAAAAAAAAAAAAAAAAATTAGCTCAATCTTCTTCTAAACAACCCACCCAAACCTTTTGGGCTAGGCCCTTATTTAATATCCCTGCCAAGTGCCAACGCTATAGGCTTGCTAGGTCTAGACCTATTTAATTAGCAGTCTAAGTGGGCCTTCAAACTTGGGTTCCTCAAAGTTTTCAACCATGAGAAATTTCTTAGGCCCAATCGGACCAATATAGAAGAAGATACAAGGAAAAAGACAAACCTGGGCCGATCGTACAAACTTGCACTAGTAGAGCTTTCATTTGTAGTGTACTAAGAGCACTCTCAATAGCCTTCTCATTTTTTTGTTTAGCTAAAGCACCACTACATTATACTTCCTATTTTAATATTATTATTCCATTTTTTAATATATTTATTTTTTTCACAACTCCCAAAATACCTTCTTTTCTCAATTTTTTTTCCTCTCTCCCTCTTTCCCGTTCCCCTCTCTTTTTTTTTTTTTTCTTTTTTTTTTTTTTTTTTTCTTTCCTTTTTTCCCCACCACCCACGTACACCTATTTTTTCTTTTTTTTTTCCCACCACCACGTATCCCCCCCCCTCCTTTCTTTTTTCTTTTTTCTTTTTTCTTCTCCCCCACACCAGACTTCTTCTCCAGCCCACTTCTCTCCCTTTCTTTTTTCTTTCTCCAATTCGTCCCCGCCCCTGCTTCTTTTTTTCTTTTTCTTTTTTTTCAGTTCCCCCCCCCCCCTCATTTTCTTCTTTCTTTCTTTCTCTCATTTTCTTTTCTCTCAGCGTTGCTTTATTTTTTTTTTTTTTTTCTTTTTTCAGATCTGTACTGTGTATTGTGTTTTTGTTGTTCTTTTTTCAGATTTGTATTGTGTTTTTGTTGTTGTTGTTGTTGTTGTTTCCGTTATTTTTGGCGCCGGAGACAGAAAGCAAGAGAGAGAAAAAAAAATGATTATTTTATACGGTGAGGAGTGAACAGTTGCTCCCTCAAATAGGCGAGCTACTGTTTATTCTCTTGGCAAATTTGCCCGAGGAGTCTGATGGAGAAGAGTTTTTGTTGTTTTCGCGCGTTTTAACTCAATTTTGCCCGAATAGAGAGGCTATTGAGAGTGCTCTAAGTGAAGCTGTGAAAGCAGAAAATTCCTATTTGACTGTGAAATATGAATTAATTAATTTATTTCTTTTGTAAATGTAAAGTGCTTGCTTTTCTTATCAAAAAAAAAAAAGTGCTTGCTTTGATAATTGATAGTACGTTCGGGGTATTCCTTCCAGACCATATAACGTTCATAAAGGATGTGGCGGTGAGTCAGCCTCCTCAGCATGTCACTTCAGTGAGAATGCTTAAGGGGACATATATGATATCTTACGTGCTGGAGGTCCCTGATCTGATCTGGACGTTGCAGAGACTCGAATTCTGCACATTTTCCACGAGGGGATCTTTTTACTCTCCTACTTTTGTTGTAATTATTGGTGTATATTTGGTTTATCAAAAATTATTGGTGTATATTTGCTGCGTTCAATATCCCATATATTGTAACCTTGTTGTTTTTCTAATGGAAACAAAATGTTGTGGGCTCCACCCATTGTTGTTTCCTTTGTCACTTGGGTTTTTGATGTATTTTACCTCCAATTCCATTTGGAAGAGGTCCAACCCCAAATTGAGTTGTGGATGATTTATTTACTTGTCACATAGTGGGTTAAAGGAAGATTTTTTCAAAGTAGATTAAAAGAAAACTCTGTTCTTGAATTTGCCCGTGTATGTGTGTATGTTCTATATGTTCCTTTCAATAAAATGCAGTAAAAAGAAATTATGCTTGCAAAATTTTTTAGAGTACTGAGATTTAGTACTTTGTAATTTAAGTAAAGGGTCTCTCAGTGATAATTTATGCTTATGATTGAATTTTCCACATTGGGTCCTTGATTTTTTTATTCCCTTGCTCTGAAGACAAATGCATGATATTATGTTAGGTTCTGGGATTTATCTGATTCCGGTTAATAGGTTGTATTTGGATTGACGATTTAAAAAAAAAAGGATTTAAAGAATTGTTGCTAGTATAAATTTCTTGATGTGAATTTTAACAACACATGAAGGATGGATTTGAAATTTTGTTCCAATAAAATCACTTGTGGTTATGAATATCAAGAAGAAGAAAAAATTACACCAAATCATTTGAAATCGACATATTGATAAGGTTGAAGTCTGTCCATGAATTTCAGCAATAGAAAAAATTTGCACTTTCATAATTCAACATATATATAGTTCACAATAACCATGCTTTGACCAACATTTCCCCCATGTGTTCTATACTTTAATTTTTTTATTTGGGAAATGCTCCTTCTTCAGTTTTTTGATAAGTAATAGAATTCTATTGCTTTGTAATTAATAAGTGCCCATTTTGTCTCCCGCAGCTAGCCAAGCAAGGGTTAATCCCCTTGCCATTCCACTAACAAAAAACAGCTCTGGTATGGCTAATGCATTGCATATATTTGGCATTGGATATTCCTGAGAAATATTTGAATTGAACCTGTTGCATGATTGCCTTGTTAATAGGTGTTTTAAGCATTTTAACTTAAAGTAATAATATATTACTCTAAATGAAAGGCATATGACTCCAATTATTACTCTAAATGGCATATCATTCCAAATAATTGATGATGGTAACTATCACCTACCTATCCCAATCGAGACCAAAGTCATCCATGCAAAAAGATAGGAGCCTAACAATGCCTTTAAAAGAGTTATGGAGCTCAACATACTAAAGTTATGGATCCCAGCAGAAATTCCTTGTTCTATCCATATATGTTCTGATCGCCAACTCGTACTAGCTAGACATACTAAAGTTATGGGGCCCAACTTGTCATCGTTAAAATTACACCACGTGAACTTTATATACAGTCATATAACCTCTAAACTCCCTACATCTGAGCTTGTGCTTGCAGTCCATGGAGAAAAATAGTTGTGAAGAAATTACTAACATGGCAAGTATACGACTCATCTCAACGAGTACAGTCAAAGCGGCGAGTCACAAGGAGTACCCAACTCACCAGAGAATTGAGTTGACTCCATGGGATCTCCAGCTCCTTCTAGTAGATCCCATCCAAAAAGGACTCCTTTTCCACAAACCCAAAGATCAATCAGAAATCACTACACTAATCCATCACCTCAAAACCTCTCTATCCCGCACGCTTGACTTCTTCACACCCTTTGCTGGCCGCCTTGCCACCATTGAAAACAATGATAATACCATCTCCTATTTCATTGACATCAACAACGCTGGAGCACAGTTTGTGCATGCTTTAGCCATTGGTGTTAGCGTTGCTGACATCATCGAACCTGTCTACGTTCCTCGACAACTTGTCCACTCGTTTTTCCCACTCAATGGGGTGCGTAACTATGAAGGCATTTCTAAGCCCTTGCTTTGAGTGCAAGTCACTGAGCTTGCTGATGGTATCTTCATCGGTTGCACTATTAACCACACTGTCGCTGACGGCACGTCGTTTTGGCATTTTTTTAACTCTTGGTCTGAAATCTCTCGGGGTTTTGATCAAATATCGAAACCTCCAGTCCTTAAACGTTGGTTCCTTGATGGTATTGATTGCCCAATTCGCATTCCTCTTTCCCACAATGATAACAGCGATGGGTTTGCGCTGCCACCATTGAAAGAAACAGTTTTTCATTTCACAAAAGCAAAAATTGCAACATTGAAAGCAAAGGCCAATTCCGAGATTGGCACCAACAAGAAATCCTCGCTACAAGCAGTGTTAACTCATTTATGGAGGTCTATAATTCGCAGCAGAAATCTAGACCCGAATCAACAAGTCTCTTACCGTTTGCTAATAGGAGTTAGACCAAGATTGCACCCACCATTGCCTGAAGAATATCTTGGAAATGCAGTGCAAGCGGGGACTGTGACAATCAAAGCAGGTGATTTACTCAAACGTGGTCTTGGTTATGCAGCTTGGGAAATGAACAAGATGGTTGCTTTGCACACAGAAGAGAAACTTAGGAGCTTTTTGGAGTCATGGGTAGAGAAGCCTAGGCTACTCACAGAGAGTAGCGTTGCTGGCAATGCTTTGGTCACGAGTAGCTCGCCAAGGTTCAATGTGTATGGCAACGACTTTGGATGGGGAAAACCAGTTGCTGTGCGAAGCGGTGCTGGGAACAAAACTCATGGGAAAATAACAGTTTTTCCTGGGGTGGAAGAAGGAAGCATTGACATTGAAGCTTGCCTTTCACCGGAGGTGTTGGTGGCTATGGGAAATGATTATGAGTTCATGCATGTTTAATTAATTTCAAGCAAAAGTTGTAATATTAATCAATAATCATCATGGGATGTTATTTTGTGTGTTTTTCTTTTAATCATGAAATTGATTTGTGTATTTTCTTTTTAACCATGAAATTGATTTGTCATATATTATTTAAACAAGTCATATAACTTCATTAAATACTTCATGTAACTAAAAGTATAAGTGAATGATTCTTATTAAGTTGTCACGTAATGGGTTGTAGCAAGTTGATTATAAATCAGTTTATAACATACTGTGTCCATTAGTATGCCTTATATTTACAAATATATTGTAAACAAATGAAGAAAAACACATTGTCCACATATAATTATAGTGATGCAAGGGTGATGTCCAATCAATGTACTTATTGTTTTAGCTTTACTAACAAAATGAAGATTTTTTATTCAACTCAAATCTATACTATAATGTAAAATCGAAACTTTTTTACTTTTAGTTGACTTCATCATACTGCGCCACATAAGCTTTTGAAATCTCACAATTTTACACCTCATTATTTTAATATATATTTTCTAATTGAATTTAAATTTTATTCTATTATTAAACTTTCCATTAGAATTTTGACACATCATATTTTCTTTAATATAAGAATATATTATTCCATATATAAAACACAATCATAATTAATGTCTAATACTAAAATATATTCCATATATAAACACAATATAAATATCTTTTAATAATAATCATAATTATCAATTTTCATCAAGATTTTTAGAGTTCCTTTTTTTTTTTTTTCTTATGTATTTCATTTAATTTTGTTGCTGGCAATGGAGAAAGATGATGGATTTGTTATAATGAAACCATGTGAGCTTGAAATGAGTTATGAAAATTATTTAGGTTTGATCATATAATCATGTGCCCATGTATTTATTTGTCCTTCTTCTTATTTTAAGTATCTTTTATTTTATTTTTGGATGGAAACATGATCCATATGGTAAATATAAACATGAATCGTGTTTTATAAAAATTAGACTATATTCAACTTATGCCAAAAGAAAAATTACATTATATTAAATTTTAATTATCCTATGGTAAATACTTTCTTTGTTATTTTTTTAAACCAAAAAGTAGAATCTATCCTAAATCCGATTCGTAAAGTCTCTTTATCGATCTTGCCTACAACATTTTGAACTACAAAAAAAAAAAAAAAAAAAAAAAACATATTCAACAAAAAAAGTAAAATGAATCAAAATTAATTTAGACTTTATTTTCAATAATTTTCCTTGTGCAACGCACAGGTTTGCGACTAATTTATTAAAATAGCAAAAGCAGGATACATATACAACCATAAGAGCTTGCTATTTTGTCGGTCGTCTCACAAAAAATCAAGTTTATTTTTAATTTCAACTAACTTATTGTTATAATATCTTTAATAAGAATAAATAAATATACACTTTACTTTTTAAGCAAAAAAACCAATCCGTTAATCTTATTTCTTATTTAGCTCTTTTCTATAGTAATTTCAGACCCAAAAATAAAATAAAAAAACTGCGTTACCTTTTGGGCTTAGGCCCTTACTTAATATCCCTGCTAAGTGCCAACGCTATAGGCCTAACTAGACCTATTTAATTAGTAGTCTAATTGGGCCTCAAACTTCTCAATCATGAGAAATTTCTTAGGCCCAATCGGACTAATATAGAAGAAGATAAAAGGAAAAAGACTCAGCTGAGCCGATAGCACAAACTTGCAGTAGCAGAGAGCATTTGTAGGTGAAAGCAGAAAACAAAATGAAGTTGGGGGGTGGAGTGGTGAATGGCAGTCCACGTGGCACTGCTCTGCCCACTTTACTTCTTGGTCATAGCAGGGCTCGTCTTCGCTGCTATTCTTCTTCTTCTTCAATTCCAATTCCAGACCATATAACGTTCATAAAGGATGTGGCAGTGACTCAGCCTCCTCAGCATTTGTGTCACTTGTTGAGAATGCTTAAGACTAAAGGTGGGTTTTTTCACAACTTGGTAACATTCTTTGTTTCCTTGTCACTTGGGTTTTTGATGTCTTTGGCTATGTGTATTTGTATATGCTCTATATGTTGCTCTCAATAGAATGCAGTCAAAAGAAATGTGCCATATTGGGTCCTTGATTTTTGTATTCACTTCTTCAGTAACATCAAATGCCTGATATTATGTTAGGTTCTGGAATTAGTGTAATTCCAATAGGTTGCATTTGGATTTGATGATTTCAAAAAAAGGGATTTAAGGAATTGTTGCTGGTATCAATTGCTGGATATGAATTTTAACTACATATGATGGATGGCTTTGAAATTTTGAGGATTTTATTCCAACAAATTCACTTGTAGACGTGGTTATGAATTTCAAAAATAAAAATAAAAATTCTTACACCTAATCATTTCAAGTGGACATATTAATGGCAAGTTTTTGAACTCCAAATAGAAAAATTTGCACTTTCATAATTCATTTAAGGTCTAAATAAAAATTAAAATCCAATTTTTTCCTTTTTTCTTTTCCAACAAATCCAAATCATTGGTTTCCTTTTCCTTGCATTCCATAGACGATTTCTGCCTTGTTATGAATTTCAAAAATTTTGGTTGGTTGCTTCGAGGGAACCAAAAACCTCCTAATTTAAATGGACTACTTCGAGAGAGTCCAGACCTTAAACAACACTTGATTTTACTGATAAATATTCTGATCATTTCATTAAGGTGTGCTTTAAATGCCAAGCAATTACAATCCTAATCAAACACATCAACTCCTAATAACATATTAATAAGTCCTAACAATGATAAATCCTAATCAAATATTAATTCCTCAAGCAATCCTAATACAATCTAACATTATCCATAGAACCGTAACATTCCCTCCCCCTAAAAACATTGTCCAATGGATTCTTCTTCTTTCGCCACAATACTTCTCTTTTGTTTCTTAAAAACCTTTTGGATTTGGTCGGCTCTCCTTTTGTAATCTTCACTTAGGTGCACAACACATAGATATAAGGCTTGAACCTTTTTATTTTTTTTGACCTAATCCTTTCTTGTATTATTGACCCTCCATTCTAAACGAAATAAAGTTTTGCTACCTTTGGATTAACACACCTTGAATTCGTTATCCATTTAGTTTGTTTGTTGGATTTCCATTCACCTTGATTGTGTGGGCTTTTTAGGATCACAACTTTTCACCAACAGTTTGATCTAGGTGCGTAGGATACAAGATATTGATCAAGGCGGGCAACTACAACAAGTATCTGTTATCTTGAGCAACTTTGTTCTTGCTCCATGCGAAAGGCCTCCATAACCTGCCTGATAATTTGTTACGAACCCAAATTTTGGTTGGTTGCTTCGAGGGAACCAAAAACCTCCTAATTTGTTGGACTCCGAGAGAGTCCAGACCTTAAACAAGCTAACCTTGATTTTTGATAAATATTCTGATTTTCTTCATTCTCATTAGAGGTGTGCTTTAAATAGCCAAGCAATTACAATCCTAATCAAACACATCAACTCCTAATAACAAGTCCTACTTAACTTCTAATCTAACAATGATAAATCCTAATCAAATATTAATTTCTGCAATCCTAATACAATCTAACATGTAGATTGACTTCAAGTAGAACCGTAACATACAGCTTTTGCTTGTCTTAAAAACATTGAAACAAGAGGCCTTTGTTGTCTTCGAGTTTTCATTGTCCTTCTATTCCAGTCATGAACTTCAGCTGTCAATAGTCCTAGGCTCCTAGCATCCAGGGAGTTGACAAATTTGGATTCAACATATATATATATATATATATATGTAGTGCACAAGTACCATGCTTTGACCAACATTTGCCCCATGTGTTCTATACTTTTTTTATGTGGGAAATGCTTTGTTCAGTTTTCTTATAACTAATAGAATCCTAATGTGGTATATCACATTTCTTGCTTTGTAATAGGTGAATCCATTTTGTCCCCCGCAGCCAAGCAAGGGTTAATCCCTCTTGCCATTCCACTAGCAAAAAACAGCTCTGGTATGGCTAAGGCATTGCATATATATTTGGCATTGGATATTCCTGAGAAATATTTGCGTTGAAGCTGTTGTATGATTGCCTTGTTAATAGGTGCTGTAACTGCACTGCTGAGATGGCCTACAGCTCCACCTGGGTATACATGATTCAAATATTTTTCACCGCCTTTTTGTGGCTAGTTTTGTTTTGCTTAATTGATTTTCTTCGATACTCACAGCATGGAGATGCCGGTGGTGGAAGTCAGAAAGCATGGAGTGTGGCTTTTAGCCAAGAATGTAAGTGAAGCATGAATAGCATTGTGCATTAAGGCTTCCCTAGAATTCATTGGAAATGCATTTTGGTTTTGCCTTTCTTCTGTATACAGGTAGACCAATTTATTCACAGACTCCTAGTTGAAGAAGATGCCAACAACTCTCCAGAAAGCAACGACGAGCTATTTCATTCTTCAGCTGATGCTGGAGAGAAATTTTACAAAAAGGGTGACTATGCCAAGTCTCAGATCTCAAATCTAGATGTCTACCTCTTAAGAAAGGTACAAAAGGGATTTCTAAATTGTAAACCATTTTGATGAATATGGTGCTTATATTCTGGGTAACAAGTTGTTTATAAGAAAAGATTCTTTTTCAGGTTGGTTTGTTTCCAGATGTCATAGAGCGTAAAGTGACGCGACATTTTGAGGAAGGGGACCATGTAAGTAACTGATTTGGGATTTGTTTCTAAGCCGTATTTAGTTAGTGAACATATGATGTTAATTCTTTATATGTGGTCTATGAAAGGTTTCAGCTTTGGTGACTGGAGAATTTTATACCAAGAAGGAGCATTTTCCGGGATTTGCCCGGCCATTTGTGTTCAATGCAAAGGTTTTGCTGAGGTTCCTAGAAATCTTCTCTAATTACCTTCTCATATGAGTTTTTCCAAATTTTTGACCAATATGCATAGCTTTCATCCTCAAAAGATTTTTTTGGGGGTATATTTCATAGGGTTGGGCGCAATGTAGAAGCTAAAGATGCAGCCAGGGGAGCTTTAAAATCACCATGGTGGACTTTGGGCTGTAAATACCAGGTATGGACCCTTTCATGATATTTCCTGCATTGCCTTTGTAACCGCTCTCTTTCTCCCTTATTGTCTTTGTTCTTTTTCTCTCCTCCTTTTCTCGTACTTTATATGGGTCTGATTAGTGTATGTCCAGGAAGTTGCAGAAATAGCACAATGGGAAGATGAGCAGATTGAGTACTTTAAGGAGAAGGTGACAGAAGAGGGAAAGCAAGAAGATCTTAAGAAGGGAAAGGCACCTGCTCAGGTACTACAATTATAGCTCAGTCTTTATTAATCTTAGTTACTATATCATGAACTTCAATATGAAAATTCATTTTAAGATGGAAAAATCATTAGGAAGTGTAGCTCTATCTTCATCTGTTCCTGTACTTCTATAATTCAAATGTACAGGTTGCATTGGACGAAGCTGCCTTTTTGTTGGATTTATCCTCTGTTGAAGGGACTTGGGATGACTCGGTGGAGCGGATTGCTGAATGTTATGAAGTGGCTGGACTCCCCGACATTGCGAGATTTGTACTATACAAAGATTGAGTATGAACAAAGAGGGACTTCTCCATCTTCTTTCCTTATTTTTTAGGGGGGAAAAGAAAATTATTTAAAGCGCATTTTCTGTAAGCTATCTCACATACCACATATGATTAAAAATTTTAGATGTCATTTTTGCTTCTGAATTCAAAGGGGAATCAAAATATTAGAAATAATTTTGAAATTTGGACTTATAGAGTATGTTATCATTTTTCTTTGATTGGAAAGGAAATTGTTTTAAGTTTCAACTGATGATCAGATTCTTTTATTATTATTAATAATCCAAGCCCTACTAGATGAAGGGAAAAAGAATGCTATGATATCTTAATTTATTTGGGCAAAAAAGCTAAGCTATTGGTTGTGAATCTAAATCAAGGAACTAAGTTCAGTGACATAAAAAACTTTATACTATAGTGTTCTTTGACCAGGTCCTAGGGTTTTCTGTTAGAAGTTTTTGAGCTTATCATCTGTATAGGTCTTGCCACCCCTGTTGTAGGGTTCAACAGTTATCTTATTTCTCATGCTTATCCAACATGACATTAATCGCGTGCTCTCCTTCTAACCCTGTGGTCTCAATTAACATCAATCAAATTTCATAAACAACATTCTATTGTTGTGGTCGATTTTCGGGTGCTCGCATCCTATATGATCGATGCTTTAAACGAAAACCAAAATGTATTATTCTAGATTGAAATGAAAAATGTGAGAATTTTAATGAAATAATGAAATAGAGGTTGATATGGATGAGAGTATGCACCTCTTGACAACTGTGACATTTCATTTATTTATTATCTTTCATTTGCTTGTGAGACCTAAATCAAAACACAATTGCCAAAACAAAAACAAAAACAAAAACAAAAAAATCCTTAGTTAAAGAAGATGGTAGAGAGAGGTGGGATTATACGAGAGATAAAGGTGTACTAATATTAAGATGAGAAAACATTTTTTTCTCAAGAGATAGATCAAATTACTTATATATATAAAAATAAAATAAAAAGAGATAGATCAAATTGTTTGTCCTCAGAATCTAATATTTGGTTGAAACAATTCCAAATCTAGAGATGCAACTTTTTTGGGTAATCAATACATAATAAAAGTAGTGTCAGTGATAAACCCAAATGAAAGTGATATTACTCCAATTACAACCGACTATGTCAATTATTTTGAAAAATATTGTAACCCTAACATTACCCAAACTAAAATAGACACCAAAGAACCCTATTACAATTATAATAATACAGATGTTGACCCAAGCTACCATCGTCTGTCCCCAACTGAGTCTTGTATATATCAAATATTGCAGCTAGTAGTGAACACAAAACTCTTGCTTGGATGGTAGCAGATGAAATGCCCCACTGTTTGGAAAGAGAAAACAAAGAACGGCTCATTTGCAATTCCTAATACGGTAATACCACACGAAAAAAACAAAAGGGATCCTGATATTAGACTTGGTTCACTACGCAGTAAACCCTATCATGTCCCGGCATCAGTTTTATATACAGCATTAATACACACAACATGCAAAACTCTCTCTCTCTCTCTCTCTCTCTCTTTCTAATATGATTAACAAAAGACAAGACATTATTTCCCAATTCCTATACAACAAATCGAGTTATGATTAAAAAAAAAAAAAACATGATCACCAAGCTTGCCATCACTTTATGAGTACTGTGATGTTGTCATGAGGCACCGGAAGAGATGTTTTCTTGCTGTTACCTTTCTTCTTTCTCCACAACAGCTTTTTCCACAAACTCCAGCCTCCCCGTTTCTTGCTAGGCATGATAGCCAAAGAACCGTTGGTAGCATTGTCGTCCTCGTTTTTAACCCCGTTTAAAACAAGAATTTTTTCTAGAGGCTGGAATGCCCCAATGTCTTCTCTAGTGGAATTTCCATTGATTTCTTTGATCTTTGAAGATTTAAGACCTTTAGCTGCAGCATCATCCTCTGCTAGCATCTGATCCAGTAGAGAGGAGTGCTGGTTCATGCTCTTGTCCTTAGGTGGGGTTGGGGTTGTGGCTCTGGCTGTGGTGGTGGTGGTGGTGATTGTGTCAGTGGGGGTAGCTATGACCTTGTCAAAAAGAGCTGCTTCCCTTGGTGCAGCCAATGCCTTCAACTGCTTGCCCAGGTTTAGGATAGTCTCCTGGCACTCTGCCAACTTTTCTGAAGCGGCTGAAGCGGTTGTAATTTCCCAATCCTGCAATATTGATCAACAGCCCTTCACTCAAGACCAAGTAATATGTGTAAAACGTAGCTAAAGCACCAGTAAGCAAATGTCCAGAAATTGAATAAATTACAATGACATTGGTAAGAGTGATTCTCATTGAATACATTACAATAGTTTTTTTTGCTCTCGGTTTTGTTTATTTATATTTTTAAATGAAGTCCTCTCTTTTCACCATTCCTTCTGTGCTATTCAAAGAAAGAGAAGAGAGGGAGGGGGGGTAACAGCAATACTAATAGATGACAAAGATTTCTGTTTATTTTCTATGGTATTCATCGTATGGAGGAATCAAATTAGAGAAGTTCAGTTCAATGCCAATCCTTCCAGCTTCTTAGTTGTTTTCTGCATGAATTTCCTACATGCAAGGCTTCATACAGATTCATTTTTTGTGTAAGAAAAACTTAAAACAGTCTCGAGCTATTCACACATTACGCTCCAGTAGGAGAAGCACATTTATTTGTCAATAAAAAAAAATTGTAGTCCGATTATATTCTCTCAATGCAACAAAAGTATTTTGACAGTCAAATATCCATTCTATATTGCAAGTTTTAGTGAAACAGGTATATATAAACATTCAAAGATTTAACATCTACAGTGAGGCAGCTTCAATTATCATAAAATTACCAGATTGTAAAACTGCAAACAAAAAAATGGAGTTTTTCCCTAAAACTTAAGTACCATCCAGTAACACCATATAAACTTACAGTCCGAAGTTGCTTTTCTTCCTGATTGGGGTCATGGTTCGGGCTTTTCTTCTTTGTAATGCTGAAAAAAATATCATATAAAAGATATACCTCAATAATGCAGATAAATATAACTAATTAAGTAATTATTATATTTACAGAATTAAAATCATAAAAATAAAAGTACCTTCCAAGCTGGAGTTGCAGTTCAAGACATGTGGCCTCCAATTCTTCACAACAGCTTTTTTTATTATCCAGCTCCACTTCTAGCGATGAAAACTTACGTCGAGCCTCATTCAATTCCACTCTGGCTGCTGCAAGCTGTCCATCTAGGTCTTCATTGATCAACTTTTGACTTTCAATGTGATCCTCAATCCTTCCTTTTGATTCCTTTAGAGTTTCCAGCTCTGTTTGCAAGCTCGCAATGGTTTTTTCTGATTCAAGGAGTTGATTCATCAGGTATTCACTCTTATCAGTAGCAGACTGAAGCCTCCCTTCCAAGTCTTTCTTTGCAGATTCCAAATTCATAAATTTACCTCTCAGTGTCCTATTTTCTTCCCTCACTTTAGAATGAGGCTCTTCCATTTGAATATGATGGCCATTTGAAGCAGCAATCATAGGAAAATATGATAATTTTTCTCTGGGAACATGTAATTTATCAGCTTCAAGAAAATGACCAATCATTCCAACTTCTGCTTCACTTTCACTTCGCGTATCATCCCAATCAAAATGCTTCTTAATTGCATCCTTCATGCTTGAAACATCTTGAAGGGAAAAGCAATGGTTCATAATCCAGTCCAAAGCAGTAGTTAATTCTTGGGCAAATTTGTCCATATTAGCCTCACCATTCAACAGATCAGTACAACAATGAATAAAATGCTGTAAAACAGCACTGAGTTCAGAAGTTTTCCACTGGAAAACCCGCACCATGTACCCTGTAGGTGTTTCTAAATTCTTGTTTGTGAAAATGTTCCCACCCTTTCTGGACAAGGTCTCAGGGTTATCACAATCCAGAGATGGCAAACTGATCCCTTCAATAAGCTCAATTATTTTGCCTATTGACTTACAGAGATCTGACTGCAACTGCTGGTTGCTCTTTTCTGTCAATGAGATGTCAACATCAGATACACCACCATGTGAATCCATCACAAAAAGTTCATTTGATGGCTTCCAAGAGATGTAGCCATTCACAAGTGGGGGATCAGATGCATCAGGATTTTTAGAGCTTTCCCTTGCATCAACAACTTCTCTGAGGTTTGGACGATTTATATACACCAAAGCTGCTTTAATATCCTCGAGTATTTCATCAGGGTTTCTCTGTGTAACAAGGTTTTGCTCCAAGATCACTTTCAGTATATCCTGAAGCCAACCGGGAACTTTGCTAATTAATGTATCTTTGGACCTGATTTCCTGGTTTGAAACAATGAGGCCTGATTCAGAGTCAGACAATGTGACTATATCCCTACCCTTTAACTCTGAAGAATCCCCATTAAACTCAGTTTCCAAGGGCCGAGAAGCATGAGAATCTCCAAATGGTTTATCAACAGAGACTAACGCTAATCTTTCCATTTCAACAAAGTCATCCATCAGATTAATGTCTGCAGTTCCAATAGTTTTAGATGATGGTGACCCCTTTTGTTTTCCATTTTTAAAGTGTTCCAGTTCTGAATTCAAAGCAGAAGCCCATGATCCAGCACAGCTAACCTTGTCATCACTGCCAATGTCAGAAATCGATGCCAGAGAGAGCTCATGAGACATAAGACTACTCCTTGTTGGCTCCACAATTGTCTGACCTTTTGACCCTCCATGCATTATCCTCGAAAATTGGAGTTCATTTGCTTTTTTATGAAGGGCTTCCTTGAGATTCTTGTTTTCTTCTTCCATAGCATATAATTGCTCAGTCAGAAAACTAATCCTTTTAGTGGCATTCTCGGGAGAGTCGTCAACTGCAGAGTCAACTATGAAACCAGGTGTATTCAACTTTCTCCTCCTCATTTCAACGGAATCCTTTCCCAGCATTCCAACTTCATTTTTCATTTTCGCCATAGCGGCAGGACCTGGCAAACGCTTCCTGACTAGGAGACGCAACCTCTGACACTCTGATTCTAACTTTGCAATTTTCTTCACACTCTCTAGGTGTTGCTTGTGTGATGCATCAGCAGTTCGACGATTAAATTCTCTCTCCTCATTTCGAATTTCAAGCTCCTTCTCAAGTACCCGAACCTCATACTTCAAAGAAGCATTATCTTTCTCGGTGGATTCTAATCTAGTCATTAGTGCACTAAAATCTGCTTCCATCTGAGTCAACTGTCTATTAACATCTTCAATCAAATTTTCCTTCACCAAGAGGGCCTTGCTAAGATGAGAATTTTCAACACCTATTTTGGCAAGCCTTTTGCTGGTCTCAGATAACTTCTCCTCTAAAACCGTCTTGGATCTTTCAAATTCCTTTGATGTCTTCATAACAGCATCATGAATTCTTTTCTCCTGCTCGTCTCGAACAAAACGTAGCTGTTGCATACATTCCTTGAGCGCTGCATCCAGATGAGCTAATCTTTCTTCAGCAGATACTCTATGCAGTGAAGCTTCATCTAATTCTCTCTTTAGAGATGCCGTTTCAGATTCTGACTTCTCCCAGCCTACATAAAAATGATTTAGCAAAGGAGATTACTCTGCTGTCAAATGAAGACATAATTTAACCAAGTGCATATCATAAGGTGAGTGGTAATTTTGGAACCACAAAGCCACACCATTGAAACAGCCACCCCAAAAACAATTAACCCAAACTCCCATTACAACCCACAAACACACAGCCAAAGCTCATCTAATGCCCAAACTTCCAATCATATCCACCGCAACAACCAGCCAAGGGGCCTCACAACTCCCATGTGCCACCTCACTCAAATCCAACCTACACTCCCAAAACTCATTCCTAAACCAATGCCACCATCACCATCACCGAACACATAAACATAACACATACATTGCTGCTGGCCAGATTTCCCAAGAGATTCTACATTCTTTTCTTTGCCTTTAATTTTCTTGGCAAACAAACAGAAAGTGGACCCGCACCGAAATCCATAGCCAAAACAACAAAGATTTTCAACCCGAATGAAAAGAATGAAAAGAATTGAGAGAGAGAAAGAAATCACAACGTGTAGGACCTTCCATTTTTCTAAAAATGCACTGTTTCCAGTATGCACATACAGCATTATAGGAAAAATGGATGGAAAGAGATTTTAGTTACAGGTTTAATTTAAAACCACCCCCTAACTTCCCCACAAAGTACACAGTATATCCAAGATTTGAAAATTACACAGTGCAGCCCATAACTTCCCTGAAAAGTACAAGGGAATCTAGAACAGGGAAAAGCCATAGTATATCACCTGCAATTGCTTCCTGCGCCATCTTTGCATGTTTCTTCACAAGTTCATCTTTAGCATCACACTCAGAGAGGGCTGAAGAGAGCTTATCATTTAAATTTCTCAGGTCTTTCTCCAATTCGGCTTTCTCAGTCAGAAGTGTCTGTATCTAAAGAAAAAAAAAAAGGTAAGGTACCACAAATGCCTCAAAATTAAAGAAAAAGTTCCCAAATGAAAGACAAAACTCATATAGAAAACATTCAGCAACCGAGGACAGGCATCAAAAAGCTGCTCAAGTAGGAATTGCCTCTTGGGAATAACTTTGGAAGTTTCTTTGCCCATACTGTCTATTAGGCACTAACTTCTTGATAACAGTCACTAGGTTGTGATTCTCAAGAGTCAAAATCTGGTAAAGCTTAGGCATCCTAGAAGGCTAGAACCACACAGGGGAAGCATATCCAGTATATAGGAAGCTTTGCCCTACAGATTTCATATTATTTATTGACATTTTTAATTATTTTAACCAAATCAGGAGCCTTAGTTTGTAGAAATGAATGATCTGAAACATGCTAATGTTTCTCACTATGGACAGTTGTTGACTGAAAAAGGAACTCTGGTTATCCAAAGACTCTACTTCAATCTTGTAATATAGTGGCCTTTTTATAAACCTCTATTTAAACCATTCTTTTGATTATGAATTACATTTTGGTATTAGCAACAGGAACCACGTTTTATCAGAAAAAAGGGGGAGAACAGCAATCTTTTCTTTTCTTTTTTCTTTTTTTTGGGGGGGGTGATAGAAATCAACAACAATAACAACCAAGTCTTAGTCCCAAAAATTTGGGGTTGGTTATGGATGCTCAACAGACTAATCAAGGTCAAACACATGTATTCTTTTCCATCACTCTATTCTACAAGTAAATCATACTTCTTCTTTTTTTCCCTTAATTGACATGTCCTTTTCTACTAGTCCTACTAATATTATTTAGGTCTTCCTCACCTTTTTTTATTCCCTTTATTCAAATTAACTTACTCTTCCTCAGTAGTGCATTAATCGCTCTTCTCAAGCGACTCCCTCATCTTTAACCAATAGGGGCTACCCTTATCTTTAACTTAATTTCCTCATGATGGCAACAAATACTTTTATCAAATGTTATGCTTCATTTTTTAAAAGATATAAAACAAGCTTTTCAGTGACAACCACCAGCCAATCTGGAAAATTAATCTATAGGCTTCAAGGAAAAACATGCAGATAAAAGGTTGTCAAATCTGGTATTCCAATTCAGATGTTTTTCATTCTGACCCTACTCCTTTGTAGAATATTTAATGAACGGAATCCCAATAAGAAGAATATAGAACCAGTAAATTTAAAACCTGATTTTATCAATTCCATTGAGTCAAAACAATTCCTTGTTTACTTTTTCCTTTCTGGTCCTCTCTCACTAAGTGACGCATAACCAGTTATTATGTTAAAATTTCCACTCCTTACAGCAGCATAGTGTTTTCTTTTCCTTTTATTAAAAACTATAAACTCAATCATCTAGCAGCTAAGAGTCAGCTCCTCAATAAAACGACAACTTAAAAAAAAAATGGTACATTGGGTAGCAAAGCCCAACTAACATTGATAATAATCCCATTTCAAAAGCTTTTTCCTTAAATATCCATCATACTAAGGAAAGAAGCCCTTTCCAGTGATACTCTAGGTCGTCCGCGAGTATTTAATTTTTCATCTGTTACACTCCTACTGAACCAATAAATATTCGAGGAACGGATTCCTCACTATATAAGCAGAAAACAGCGACGATTAAAGATTTATTGCTAAAGCATTAGACTTTAGCATGTTAAGATGTAGTATTGTGGTATTGTGGAACTCACTAAACCATGAACTTAAAGAATCACACAATATGAAGTACATCAACAAGTCATCTTACAGTAGATTTAGTAACAAAGCAATAATTACCAATCAAAATGTTACTGAATTACCTCTTCTTCATTTCCTTTTAAAGAGTCGTTTATTTTCTCGGTCGTAGGAATGGCCTTCTCTGAAGATTTCTTCCTCCAAGGCCATGCCTTGTTGTCCATTATATTACCAAACCCAGCTAGAATAGTATAAGGACTTTATATCTCAAATCTGTACGGAAAAAATGAAAGAAGAAAAACTTATAACCCAGGTTGCATAACCAGTGCACTAATTAATACAAAATCTACAAAATATGTTTTGCCCTTTTTTTTCAGCTATTTATTGTACTTCTATTTCACTAATAAATATTAAATATTAAATAGCCAGTAAAATTTACAAGATATATATATATATATATATATATATATATATAATACATTGCATCTCACTTAAGAAAGAGCACGACTCTTCTTCTAAATCTAAACCTTGGCAGCAATACGATAACACTATTTCACTTCACAACACTAACATTTGTGACCAATTTATCAATCTCTTTACATACAAAAAAATTAATTGAAACTCATTAAGAAAAGTAAAATTCAGAAGCCAATAGTAAATAGAGTAATAGTTTACCGCTGAGTTACAGTGAATGGAGCAATAAATCCGAAGGCTGCTAAGGCTCTCAAGTTTCAACTCAGACAGTGAAGCCACGCTTAAATGCAAAGAAATCTGAATCTAGAGAAGAAAGTAGGAATTCAATAAAGCAAGAAAAGAGAGAGCAGAGAAATGATTATGTAGCAATAATGTGTGGCAGTACTTCCGATCTCTCTCACCTATGCAGCCTTGCACAGAACTGGCTCAGAGGATGAGTTAACAAAGCAGCAGAAGCTATTTTAGAAGAGAAGGAATGTAATGTATGTGTGTTTGGTAAACACAAAAAGTAAAAAGTAGGAAAAGTATTAAAGTGTGGGAGAGAGTGTATACGGAGGAAGAGTTTGGGGAAAAGTGTCGGCTCGGCTCTGACAACGCAGATATAATGTTAAGTGTACGTGCGTAGTCGTTGAAGGTTTCGCGCGTTTGGAACGGGCTTCGTTGCGTTTTGCGCGGTTTGCTTTTGCTTTCGCTTTTTTACGACGAACCGGAAGAGCGGAGGTCTCTCTCCACCTGTCAATTTGTTTCACTATCACTCACTTTCACTCTTTATTATTATTATTTTTTTGGATAGGTAATAATTACTCTATATACATAGTTTAAGTTTAACCGTTGCTTCACTAATGTAATAATATTTATAATTAATCAAAAATCTTGTAATTTAATAATATTGATTCATTCAAAGGAATTTTTTTTTTTTTTTTTAAGAAAATGACAAATTAAAATTAAGATAACTCATAAAAAACAATTGAAAGGAGAAACGTAAAATTTTCTTATAACCAGATAAAATGGTCATTATTCACCTTATCCTATCTTGCCAACACTTTGGCAACTTGATTACAAGAACCATTTGATCTCCTATTTTCGAAAGATACACTTCAATAGACTGAATAAGAGCTTTTAAGTGTGGGTGAGAGAATTTCACCATAAGATGTTGCAAACGAGCATCCAATCCAAATTGAAGAGCTTTTATCATAATAGCAAAATTGACATTCCATTCAAAGAATTAAGGCTGAAACCCAATGTTTCAGAGTATGCTAGATTAGTCAAAAGTGGACACGTATCCAATCCAATACACTGGAACACTAGATTTAAGCCGAAACGAGAACTTTGGACCTCCTCATCTTTTTGTTGTAAGAAAAACATTAATAACACTTATATCATAGATAAATGTAAGTTTTACCAAAAATCTTACAAACCAGATGTTTATTTAGTTTTGTTATATTGTCTCTGTTGTTTAACGTAGTTTGAATCAACCATAATAATTTAAAAGTCTTAAGTGGTCGGTCTAATCCATTTTCTTTTCCAAATGATTATCATTGGTATAAGCTCAATATTTGTCAATCAAATTCAAAAGGTTGTAATTTCGTCATTCCTTAGTCTACTAGTCTATGATGCAAATTCAGGATGGCAACATTGGTGGTAGTTGTCAGTTGGAGGCTTGGAGCATTCGAATCAATGAAGATGGAATAAAAAAGGTCCTGCCAACAACAATGAATAAAATGGGTAGCGTGTGTCACCACACCAGTGGAGTAATCTCATGTACATCACTCATTCATACATTTTGGTTGCTGCTAGTGGTGGAGTAGGTGAGATTAGAAATTATATTTTTATTTTTATTTATATTTTTTTGGTGAATAGCTTAGATGGTAATTCACTTTTATGAAAGAGATACCGGAGTAGGAATGGCATATAGGACAATAAAAGTCATTAATTAGTACCAAGACTAATGTTTGACTTTGTTGCTTATTTCTTCTTTCTTTTTAATTCGTGTAAAAAAAAAAGGTAACATTTTGTTACTTTTTGACTTTTTGTTTCGTGACTCTTTCTATCTTTTTTACCTCTCGCTAAGCATGCTTTTTAATCTGAATCGAATATAACATAAGATCATTCATATATGATATGATATTATATGTACTCATTTAGGCTTTACTCTTGGTATCTGTCTAAACTTCTAAACTCAATTTAATAATAATAAAGAAGATGATAATGACAGTATAGTTGGCCAGTGGTCCCCCTCTTTTGCTGCCTTATTCGGTTGTTGAGTTCTACCTACAAAGAAAAACACTATGCCCCATTCTTTATCCATATCTTTTGGTGCACTCTTTCTTTGATTAGGGACATTTAATTACCTTTAATCCAAATTTAAATATGCTGCTACTCGTATGGCTATGTGCAATATGCAAGCACTACTAAGAGAGTAAGAGGTGACCCCTCATGTATCATTGTTGTCTTGTCTTTATGATTAAAAATAGCACATATGCACTCGTATTTGGAGCTACAGTTGGAAAAGTAACTGTATAACTTTAATACTTATACGACATGTTATCTGATAAATTTAATTGTACAAACCTAATTAAAGTAGTTTGTTATTCTGTTTAAAAACAAATTTCTGCCATTGTGGAAGCGAGAAGACAAGCTCTGCAAGGAAGGCGTGTCCAGCGATAAATAGCCTAGTACACCCAGACCATATATTTATTTCGTGGCAGTCAAATGTTAGCTGTAGAAATAGACTAATAGTTATAAATAATTGGAATTTAAATTTAGCAACAACAAAAAATTAAAAAGAAAAAGATTTGGGCCTAATTAAGCAACTTTATATATCCCAAAAATTAGCAAATACTTGACTACACATCTTCACAGTCTATCCTAAGGATGGAGGCATAGAATGTATGTAACTATCAAAACGCAACTATATATCCCAAAAATTAGGAAATACTTGACTACACATCTTCACAGTCCGTCTTAAGGATTCAGGCATGGAATGCATGTAACTATCAAAACGCAAATATAAATAGAAGTCGTTTCATATGAGAGGAGGGGACATTCAAATTTCATAATTTCATACAAAAACTTTTCTTATTTATCATTGTAATCTCCTATTTTAGTATAAAATTAGCCATGATTGTATTAACTTTATCATGTTAATGCAACTAAGTTTAATTCCAACACTTTATCAAAAAAAAAAAGTTTAATTCCAACACTTTAGTTTTCTATTTGGTTTAGTTTTGCACTTTATTTATTTTTATTCAAGTTGGATTGATTACACACGTAGTTACGGTTAACACAGCATCAAACCACACCATTTTTTTAATATTAATACTTTATTTTATAACGATGTACATAAAACAACGTTGTTGTATTGAAATAAAATAAAATAAATTATATATAGTTATGCCACTTACCCTAAATAAACTAGAAGCTTCCTTAGTTCTTTTCCAATTTCTCATTTTATCTCTCAACACCACGCCACACCAAAATCCACAACCCTCGATCTTTGTCTCAATCTATGTCTCTTTGCCTCAATCTCAACCCTCTTTGTCTCTTAACCTCCCTTTCTATGTCTCTAAGCATCCTTTGAAAACCTCCATCACTAGCAACATCCCTCTCCGGTCTCCGTATTTCGATAAACCGCTAATGTTTTTCTTAAGTTTTTCAATCTTATATGTTTGGGCTTGTATTTGTCTCTCATATAATATTGTGTAATTGATGACATTTTTGTGAAATTAGAGTAGTTGAGGTTTTTATTGTGTTGGAATTAATTACAAATAGAAACTCTAGTTGATATTTGGCTTTTCTTTTATATTTCTTAAAATCATGTTAGTAGTGCCTTAAGAGATATATCTTAGTAGAAGTGGTCATGGCTGTCATGGTTTATTGTTGTAACCTTAAGAGGGGTGCTTTGGGCTTCACATGATTTATTGTTGTCATAGTTTATTTTAGTTTATAAACTTCCCATTGTTATATTTTGATTCCTTAAGGTTCTGATTAAAATAAATCCGTGAGGTGTACTTTGGATAGAACCCTAATGATTTTATTTTAGTCCAAATTTTAGAGGTCAAATGTAGCAATTAAAAATTTATACACTTAATTATAACATGGTTTAATGGTAAATTGCAATTTTGTTTCATAGGTTGAAATAAAAGCTTATATGGATCCTTTTTCCTTTATCCTACATTGGATTCTTACTTCACTTGCAATGCGTGGCATTGTCCGTGCTAAATGAATTTAATTACAAGACTACAACTATACTCTCTATACGGATAGTGTCATTCAGTCATAAAGCCTTTGAATTAATATTGCAGGCCCACCTTGCCAAATATAAAGCACTAACTTATAAGATGTTTGTTGTTATTCTATCACATCTACTAGAAGTAGAAGCTCCTTTTCATCAATCCTTTCAATGTTGCACTGTTAACTTTGGTTTGAAGTTGAACGATTCTACCATGCCTTCCCAGAACGAACGACAACTTCAGAAGTTACTATAGAGGGAGTTGAAATGAAACTTCAAGTTGACCTGACTGTTTAGGCGTGCTGTTGAGAATGGCCCATACTTGGAGTTGGTGGCAACATGCAGGGCCAATTAGCTAATTAAGCCATTTTATATTTAACAATAATGCACCCGAAGGTTTCCTCGAGGAGACTAATTAACATACAGCAAATCAGTTAAACCAACTGGATTTGAACCCCGAAACTAATTTGCAATGATGATTTCATGATGGGAATTTGTCAAAATTCTATTTAATCAAAGGTTGCTTGAGACCGCACTTGTTCATCCCGGTTAATCAACAATATTGACTACTTTAAGTATTAGCACGTTATGCTTGTTTAAGAACAGCTTAAATTTCGTCTTTAGATAAGATATACACATGCCAACACGGATGGTAAAGTACCTCCTTAAAAAGTGTGCTGGTATAAATATGTCCATCAAAACGTGCTAGTTTTGAGGGGGCGAAAAACAGTACTTGATGGATCCCCCACAAGATTGTCTTTAGGTGGGTCAACAGTTTACACTTAAAAAGGCTGTAGGCTGCCCTTGTGTTGGCCAAGTGGGCTGAAAGTTTCGCAGTATCTATAGATGGATCCTATATTGTGAAAGACTTTCTTGTACGAGAGCTATTTGGGTTGACATAAGGAGCCCGGCCTATGTACTTTTGTTTCTATATCCAGTTAAACTGACGAGGCTAAGTGGTTGTTTGGTACGCGTAACTCAAACCGTGATTCAATGATTCAAATCTATAATCACTGGTTCCACTAAAAAAAAAGATGTTTGGTACACTGTTTTTAAGTAAGGATTGAAATCCCAACTTGAATTTTATGTGGGTCTCATGCCAAATTTGAGAATACCCTTTGGCCTGTTTTTGAATCCAAGCCGGATTCAAATTCGGACTGAATTCATGTGGGTCCCAGTTTATTACCGTTACTGGGCCACTGCTTTTTCTCGCCGTGTTACAGAAATTTGCATTTGGTCTTTGAGATTTTGAGCAATGGGAACTAGAACCCAGATTTCCAATAAGAAAATTTTCTAATAACCCAAACAAAATTGTGATTTTCATGTCCCAAAAAAGAAAAAAAAAAAAAAAATCCAATGAAATGGGTCGGTCAAGATTTACCGGGGCTGCGCTGTGAGCCTCTGGACCTCGAACTGACCGACATATAAGCAGAACCAGAAGCGATCGTCGTGTTCGAGGCGGTAGTGTTCGACTGCGGTGAGGTCCACGAACTTGGGAGCTTCAATCTTCTCGTAGAACTCGTCCCCTCCGCATTCTTCTTCTTCTTCTTCTTCACCGATGATGTGCATAATTGCCTGTGGATCCTCCATTTCCCAGAGTCACAGAGAGAGAGAGGTAGGGTTTGAGAAAATGGTGGAGAAGAGGAGCGTGTTTGAGAGGCGGAGGATGGTGAGGCCATAGTTGGGTCTGGGGAGGGGGACAAACTGTGAGGTAGTACGTGGGTGGTGGGGAAAAAAAAGGAAAGAAAAAAGAAAAAAAAAATAATAATGTAATGATAAAAATTAAGTTTAAAAACCAAAACTATGTACCAAATACAATTTTTTTTTTTTTAAATTGTGATTTCAGTTGTGAAACCAAAACTATGTACCAAACATAATTTTTTTTACAATCTTGAATTCAAATCAAGATTAAAGTTCCTAACTTCAATAAAGTAAAAAGTCACGAAACCAAAACAGAAAACGAAAACACGCACCAAACAGGCCCTAAGAAACCAAAAATTACATTGGAAATATCATGGGTTTAACGTATGCTTAAACTCGGAGGTTAGGTTACAAGATGAGAAAGTGTTAGGCATCAACCTTGCTCAACTTGAAAGTCGTTCTTTTTGGAAATAGGGATGATCATGAAGTTCGGAGATGAACTAGAGTGTATCTCTTATGATTATTCGGTTCATTGTGAGGGTTTGTGTCTTGTGAATGGAATGGTTTGTATAATGAGAAAATTGTGTTATAGAGGTAGAAAATGGTGGTTTTCTAGCCTAATAGTCGTGGCTTTTGCATACAGTAATGTTGCTCACATAAAGCTTCAACTTTTTTGCATTTAACTAAATGTCTCTTTATTAAGCTCTGAGTTTATGGATGCTTTTATATGTTAATTATTGCTTTATCTATAAATGGAGGAGTTCAAATACTTAGAATTCCATCAAAACTCTTCTATCTCTTGATTATCCAATCCATACTTTTATCCTTCGAAGTGATAAAATAAGAATGCAAGTAAGAAAACCCAACTAAAAGTTCAAAAATTAGGCATTTGAGGATTAAAATGCTGATAAAGGACATTGTTTCTTATGCAAATCAGTAGAGAGATAAGATGAAAATAAATAAAATATGAATAAAAAAACGAAAAAGGTTAAAAAAAAAAATAAAAAATAATTATATGGATCACTAAAAATATATTAACGTTAAATGTCGCGTCCCACATTAATAGATATAGATTATAACAATAATTATATGGATCACTAAAAATATATTCACTTTAAATGTCACATCCCCTCATTAATAGATATAGACCAAAGTGTTGTTAAAAAAAGAAAAGAAAAAAAGGATATAGACCAAAGTGTTTGTTTCAAAATGTTACTCATTAAGCTCAAAAACCAAAAATGTTACACATTAACGGATATAGTCGAAAATGCTTGTTTCAAGACGTTATATAATGTTAAGATGCTAAATCCAAAATGGATAAATTGAAAATAACCCAAACGAAGCAATTTATAATTTAATCAAAATTAAGAACTTCATTATTAGCGAAAAAAATTTCACCATTTCCTTCCTCCAATAATAAAAAAAAGAGTGATACAAAAGCCATGCCACAGCCATAGAGGCACTAGTCCTTGTCAATTGTCATCCTCTTCTCACTTCTCACTTTCTCAGTCTCTTGTTGTCGGAAGCCAAACCTCTACTAGTCTCTTCGATTTCTCACACGAAACGGTTTTTGGATTCCGAGGGGATGGTTAAAACAAAGCAACAAAACTCGAAATCTAAAAAACACCCTCACGTAAGCATTCACATGCTCTTCCTTAAAATTGTTCTCCTTCTGTTTTATATATATTTATTTTTCTTGTTCCATTCCCAATATGTCGTAAAACTTAATGCATAATCGATTAGAAATTTTATTTCAATTTCTCGGTTCAGTCCAATGTTTCGGCATTGTGTTCAAACTTGCCCTAACTTCTCAAATTGTTTATATAGTTTTACTTTTACTTATCTGTTTGTTAATTTGTTCAGTCCATGGTTTTGTTTTGATGCAATTAGAGAATGGTTTTGTAAAGAATTACTAGTGGAGAAATCTTAATTCTATTGTTCTTGAGGGATTTTTGGTTGTGCTAGTAGTTGAGGTGGTATTTGCTGTAAATATATTTGATCATTGCTTTACCAGCACGTCTCTCTAATATGATAATAAAGTAAAATATATTGGTTTCAATTTCTTGAATAACTGAGATTGGTTTTCAAGTGGTAATGCTGTAATGGGGTGGGAAGGGTTGGGTTGGGTTAAGTTGTAGGTTTGGATCATGCATTGTGATTGAGGTAGCCGAACTATGCATTTTGGAGAATGATCAAGTTGTTGCACATAGACACATTGTGGGGGCACCGGTGTAGTAGAGATTATGTTGTTTTGATCGGATAAGTGGAGGCAGGTCTTGGTCAAGAATAATTTTGTTTTGAGAAATTCAGGATTAGATGAAGTATGTAGGATATCATTGAGATGGAGTGTGAAATTCGTTATTATGGGAAGGCAAGAGTGGGTTTATGTTGTTGTGGCCAATGAGATAAAATTGAAGAAGTGCATGAGTTGCAAATTTAGCCCTTGAATTTGTGAATGATGAATCCAGCCTATTTTAGCCAACCTAAGACTGCGGTAATTTGGATGATGGAGGGATTGTTAATCAAGTTAAGTAGATTGAGCTATATTTAGCATACTCTGGATCATGTTCAATTTTGATGCTTTAATATGAAATTTATTTGATGGACAGGTCAAAAAGCAGGGAAAGCAAGCTGATATTTCTCAGTTCCGTGCTCAGCTTGATGCATTGGGCCTCAAAATTGTCCAAGTGACTGCAGATGGTAATTGTTTTTTCAGGTTAGCACTTATTCAATGGCCACATCTTACATCTGCTACATATATATGCAATATGTAGTATCATTCTACTTCTGAAATTATTAAATTGATATATTGTTAGGTTGTGTTTTATGTATGCACATGTGCATGGATTTTTCAGCTTTTCTTGTATACAATCAGTGTCTCTTAGTATCTACAAACAGCCAAGAGCATTGTAGCTCAACTGGTTGGCACCTCTTGGTGTTCTTCAAAGGAGATATCCAGGGTTCAAATCCCCCCTCCCCAAACTATCGAATTATGAAAGTAAAAATAAAAGTATCTTCCAACAAAATATATTTATTAAAACCTTTTTATTTTTCAAGAAATTTATGTTGTTTACTCTTGTTGATTTGTAGGGCCCTTGCAGATCAGTTGGAAGGCAATGAAGACAAACATAAAAAGTATCGCAACATGGTGGTAGAATATATTTTGGTACATGGCTTTTGAAAGAAATAAAACTTTGATTGATGATTTTACTTTTCTTTTCTATAGGTTGAGAAAATTGATCGCACACTGTTTTCCATTTGTTCATTCTATTGTGCTTTTCAACCGTATTTAGTATTTAATTTTTTTTTTCCTGAGTAAACCTTTTTTCATTTAGAAGTAAAACAGTTCTCCATTTTATATGTTATTTATTCTCCCTTAAATAAGTGTACCGCTGTCAGACATGGGCATGCCAGGGACACTCTTGCATGCATGTCCTCACTATGTCGGGAGGAAAAAATATAATTTTTTATTTAAAAAAATTCCTTTGATTTTAGATATGTTTTTTAAGATTTTGATAGTTTTTATTTATTTTGAAATTTTAAAATAAACATAATATATGCCTAAAAATAAATGAAATATACCTAAAGACATATACTAACTAATTAATTAACTGTTGTGACCCACTGTGTTGTGTCCTAATTTTTCAAGAATTTCCGTGTCTTTGTCCACGTCCATGCTTCTCAGGTGATATCATTTCAAATATTGTCCCTTTATTTTGATTTTTACAACTCTATTTGCTTTTATTTGCAACAAATTGCATTTTCTATACTGTTAATTTACAATGAAATAAGTCCATTTTTTTAATTGGGTAACCAACTTGTAAATAATCTGACATTGGAACTGTAATTAACAGAAGAATCGCGAAATGTTTGAACCATTTATCGAGGATGATGTCCCATTCGATGAATACTGCCAATCCATGGAAAAGGATGGCACATGGGCTGGAAATATGGAACTGCAAGCAGCTTCTCTTGTTACACATACTAATATATGCATTCACAGGGTGGGACCCTTTTCTTCCCTCTGTTTGCATTGATTATCAGCTCTCACCTGTATGATTCTCATGATTGGTTTTTTTTTTTTTTTTTTCTCTTCCATTTGGCCATTTCAGTTGGTTGTGCATTCTTAAAGCTATTCTTTAAGTGCAGTAGTCAAATTTAATGGTAACCTCATTATTGTATAAGAAAAAGGTAAATATCAATAATTTACTGTATAAGATATATTTTTCTTATATCATGTAAGCAAAACAAAAGAAAAACCTTAGGCTTCCATAGGTATCTGCATCATATGATAGTATCAGACTTTACTCTGCTTATTATTGAATTGCTTTTGATTGTTCTGAGTTGTCTCCTTTAGAGGAACAATCAGATTTTCAATGATGCAGAGTTAACTGTTGGGGAGTTGAAAGCTAGCTTCTTGAGATCGTTGTTCAAGTAGTCCCAACCATAGGCACTAGTGATTCGAATTCATTTATAGATTTTATTGATTCCCTTTCTTTTCAATTATAATGATTAGAGCTTGTTATCTTTTAGGAATACTTTGTGTACACATCTTGTGTGCATGAAAGCACTTCCTCTTTCTCAATAAAATTTTATGACTTATAGAAAAAAGTAAGCTTGATATGTTGATTTATAATGTAAAAATACTAATCAGGAAGTGAACTGAAAGCATGAAAGTATCTAGTTATGCACCATTATTTCTTTTGGGTTCTATGCGAATTTGCTATATATAGTCATGCGTGCATACTCTTGTAGGAACATACATGCACACTTTCCCACACAGTCATATACATAGCTGCCAATTCTGCTAGCCTTGTGTAATATGGATCTTCTGTGCTGTTACTTGATACAGAACATGTCACCTCGCTGGTACATTCGTAATTTTGGTGAGCGTGGTGCTCGCATGGTCCATTTGTAAGTAATTGAGAATCTTTATCAAGATTTATTGCATATATGCTTTGCATGTCTTTTGACTATGGACGAGGTGTAAAACTACCCCTTGCAATTGATATATTCTTATGGAAACATCTTCTCCAATGTCCCTTAATAGAGCTGGTAGATGAAAAGGATTTAGTAGCCAATCTTGAGTTTCTGGGTCATGCTTTGTTGAGTTGCAGTTGAATAGAATTCAGTGAATTTCTTTGACATATTCTATGTGCTAGAAAGAATTATGACTGATTTGACTGTGAAAGTTGATTATAATCTTCAATATGCATTTAAAAATAATATCTGTACGTGGGGACTCGTAATGTTAAGCTATAAAAGAAAAAGAAAAAAAGTTACTGTGATTCAGGCAGTGAGAAGTTGGTTCTCTTTTAATTTAGTTTTGTCTAATTTTAGGACTTGGGGGTACTTTTATAATTTCAGAAATTCTAGATATGGGCTGTACATGTGGCATGTGGGTTTTATTACAGGTTTATATATGTTCTTAGGTTTTATTTGTGCATTTTAATAACTTGAGTTTGGCCTACTGTAGATTCAACTCTTCATTTGAAATAAAAGTCCATGCAGGCTAGCAATATCAGTTAATGCTTTTTACCCACAGAGTATGCATCATTTGGTGTTTTAAGGCAAGGCAGCCACTTTCCTTTAGTGGTGTCATGAATCTTATACATAGAAACATTTATATGGTTTTAATGCTTTGAGAAATATCAGGAGTTCAATTCGGATCCACTTCTGCATTGTCTATAGTTATGTTATATTACTTCAATTAAATAAGCGCTTCCTCTTATATTAGATGGTTGTTGTTTTGGTTCTGAAATTTGATATGTAATTGGTTTTTCAGATCTTACCATGATGATGAACATTACAATAGTGTGCGGCTAAAGGAAGACACTTGTGATGGGCCAGCTAGGCCAATCATTATCAAGGTTCTTGCTGGATTTTTCCCCTCTCTCTATTTTAAACTACAGCTTATCACTGCAACGACAATCTATACATGAGTTTGAACATTTACGGGGGCAATATCCTGATAATTTATAGTTTGTGAAAGGTGGATGCTGATCTTTCAGCAACAGCTCATGCTGCAGTCAGGTGGTCTAAAGAAGGAACTGGTGAGGATAACATCCATGCTGGATCCATAAAAATGGTAATGGCTGGAAGCGGATGTGAAAATGCTGAAAAAGTCAAACAGGTAAATATCACCTGCCTTATTTTTGTGCCGCCCCCCTCTTCGTACAATTGCATCATTTTCTGTCAATGCTGATATCTTAAACGTCTAATTTACTGGTATGCTTTGATTGCATGAAGCTTTTGAGGTGTTCCTTATTTCTCTTGTTGTCATGCCAGGTTTTAGGACAAGTTTATGGTGATGTTGATGCCGCAATAGAGTTTCTGATAGCAGAACAAGGAACAGAAGAGTACTTGGTGCAAACGGATTCACTTCCTGGTCAAGCAGATACTTCTTATGGTAATGGCTGGTCAGTACTTTTTGCTCTTTCTGGAAAATTTTAGGAGGGCTTATTGATAAAAGATTTTGTTTATTTTTGTTAATTCTTTTAATAATGTTCTTATGTTCTACATAAACAGTTTGTATTGTGTTTGCTTACCACTTTTAGCCTATGCTGTAGGTGGTATGTTTGCTGAATATTTTTTTTCTTAAATAGAAACTTTCCCAAATGCATTTCCAGCCCACCATATTAATGCCAATTAAGTCCTTGGCTTTGTCTTATAAGAGTCAAAAAGAGGAAATGGATGCTTTTATGATAAGTTTGTTGTTTGGTTATAATGCATGCTTCTTCTTCTTCTTCTTTTTTTTGGTAAGTATAATGCATGCTTGTTAAAGGGATTATTTTGTTAAAAAAAGTATATATATATATATATATATATTATTTATTGGTCTGTCTTTCATTCTGTGGTATCTAATTGTTTCTTGCAATTGGTAATAGTGGTGTTTCATTGATGGCTTGGTAGTGTTATTGGTTGGGGTTTCGTTAAACATTCCTGCTTTCTTTGGAATATTAGTCGGTGCACTAGGATATTTGATTTGGGATAAAAGGAGGATTGAACCTGAAGAATGGGGAAATCTATTTCTTTTACTTGAAAAAGAATACATAAAAAGTGGTACAAGTTTAGCAGTTCTTGTTAAGGTATAAGTGAAGGATACTCTGTTTACTAATCTTTGTTAAGGTAATAAACAATCATCACTTACGCCATTTGTCTTCTTAGTTCTTACCATATGTATCATTATACTTCATTGTTGGTTTACATTTTTAAATATGTTACTTTGCACTTG
Source organism: Fagus sylvatica (assembly GCA_907173295.1). Lineage (NCBI taxonomy): Eukaryota > Viridiplantae > Streptophyta > Magnoliopsida > Fagales > Fagaceae > Fagus > Fagus sylvatica. The sequence continues at coordinate 7,184,281 of OU015768.1, forward strand.
CTTTTTACTATCCTGATTTTAATATTTCTGAGGATGTCCAGGGTTGATGAAAATGGAAACTGTGAGCAACATGAGGAAGAACCATTAGATAGGACTGACAAACAAGATGCATCCAGTCATAGAGTTAAAGGAAGTCATGATAATAGTAGTACCCAACCAGATGACAAGGTTTTTTTTTTTTTTTTCCTCGATATAATGCAAATTAGACATTCATATTTGCTTACCTTAATGTGGATAATGATGTTTGTTCATCTCCCCCCTTCTCTCTCCCCCCCCCCCCCCCCCCCCACTCCTTAAAAATAAAATTCCAGGTCTCAAGAAATAAGGTCTGCTCATGCGGTTCAAAGAAGAAATACAAAGCTTGTTGTGGAGCAGCCACTGGGAAATCTTCTGCTAAGTTTGTAGTGTATGTTTCTTGAACTCCTATCTTGTAGGCTGTTTAACATTTTTTTGTTGTTGGTTGTGGTAAAAAAAGGATAGAAGAGGGGTGGTGGCCAACCCATGGCCTTGGAATTTGGGAAGGGTATACCTTGCCAACCGCATATGACTGCGGACCATTTCACCACCTAAGTGGGATTTGAACCCAAGCATTGAGTGAGGAGAATGAGTGCTTTAACCACTTATCCACTTGCTGGGGAGGTGCTGTTTAACCCAAGCCAGTATTCAACTCGAGCACATGCGCTCACACACACACACACTATTTCATGTAGGCCTGTCCTTGTCCTCCTTAATGTGTGTGCACAAGTGAATACTGGCTTGACTAGTGAGGGATTAATTGATTACCATTGGTGAAAAAGGGCACATCTTATCTAGCATATGAAGAGAAAATGGAAGGGGTTCTTTCACTGGTTCTGTCAACCATGAGTTACATAGAGCTTGGACAATGATGTTTGATCTCAAGTAATTTTCACATGCTTCGTTTTGTTGTATATTGATTATTAGTTGTTACCAAGATCTACTTGCTGGTTGGTTTATACTAATGATTTACGATGACACCCCCCCACCCAAAAAAAATAAAAAATGGCGCCCTTTAAAATCAATTTATCTTCTAATGTTGTGGTGTTGTTATATCAGTAACCAATCAATTGACTCTAGAAAAGGTAGAAAGGAACGGAAGCAAGGCAAGAAGAGTGGACCTGCTAAAGCTGCACCAGCCTGTGGAATTGATGGAGGGCTGCCAGACATGGGTGCACTTTGTATTTGATCTTGATCTGAATGTATGATTAATTCTGACTATTTGAGTGCCCTACAATTTTCCTTCTTCTTTTTTGGTGAATTTGATCGATATGGTTCTTCGTTTTTCTCTTTCAACAGAAGATAATTTCTGCCGTCTCTGAAAGAGATAGGAATTACTGGTGTTGCAGGTCAGTACTATATTTTAAATTAAAGCTAATGTTTGTCAAATTATTGATATTTTAAGCACCAACCCCCCCTCCCACCCACCCACCCACACAAAATAAAAAATGGTGTGCAACATGATGAAAGGAGTGTTGTAATTGTCTTGACATTAAAATTGGTAGTATTTGTGCAATTTGTGCAATTTGTCTATTTCTCTTTCTTGTTTGGTAGGGTGCTAATTGGAGGAACTGACACATTGTAAAGGGATACTATTAATATTTGACTTCTAATTAAATTTTGGTTTGCTGCCTTGTAGGTCTCTATGCAGTTCATATAGGATGGCAACAACACCTGTGCTTGCGATTCATGTAACAGTTGGCCAATGTGGAGTTTTGTGGTTCACCTTTGCAAAAAGAACTTCAATAAGTAAATCAACAGACATATAGGCTTAACAAAAGTCTTGTGGTTCAGTGACATTACTTGGGATCGAATCCCCCACCCCACTTGTTGTAAGACAAAAAAATTAAAAAGACAAAAAAAGAGAGAGAGAGACACGTAGACTTGGGCTTTCTAGAAGCCTAGACTTTATCCTCCATGATTTACCAAATGCCCTGTGGTTCAGTGGTATTACTCGGAGTTGAATCTTTTACCCCAACTTCTTGTTAGCAAAAATAGAAAAGAAAAGAAAAAAAGGCACGTAGGCTTGTGCTCCTAGAAGCGTATGCCTCGATGATTCATTGTCATATATATGTAAAGACGCACACTACATGGACTTGGTTCTCCAATGAAAGTTGTATTTTGGATTTTTTGCATACAGGTTTTTTGCCAGAACTGAGTTTGTACGATGTGAAGAATATAAAGTAATATTTTAGAAATTCGTTCTAACCTTTGTTCTATTGAATGTGAATGAGTATTTAGGCAGCTTTAAAAAGATGTGAAAGAATTGCCTTTTCTGTAAGAGCTGATGAGAAAAAGCTTATCAGGACAAGGTAGCACATTTATTTATGGGATTGTAGGCAAAATTATTGCACTGAGAAGATGCTTGCAGCCTGTATCACTTCTACCAAATGGATGTGTGGATCAGTGGATGCTTTCGTGTTTGTCTAAGTTTTTTAACTTTGTGTTGGCCATAACTGTTCTATTGTTGTATGATAAAATATATGTGTGTGTTGGGAGCGTGTGTGGATTTGTTTGAGGATGAGTATCTATACCACAAGAAATGATTTATTATCTTAGATGAGTACATGACATTTTCAAATGTTATCTGGCATTTGCTAGATGTTGTGGAGATCCCATGGGTTGGCTCCGGTACCTTTACGGGGGATGAACAAGGTTGAAACTAGAGTAAATTATGGTGGGGTGATTGTGATTGCAATTAGATGATGATGTTTTATCAATTTATTGGTTTACTAAAATGTATTAATCTAATTCAAATAATAAACAGGTTTAGTGTAATTTTCTAAAAGCCAAGTAGGTGACCTATATTGTACCTTATATTGAATGATATAGGTAGGATTCTTAAATTTGAGAATTTGACATAGCATACTGTACTGCTATCTTGCTTTCTGCATCATGTGGTTTTGTGATGAAAAGATAATCCATTCTGGGTGATTCACCTGCGCAATTTACAATCAGAGATGACTGTTACCCTATAGGTATGTGACTATGGGGACGAATCTGAGAAGAAGGAAAAAAAAAAAAAAAAATGAAGTCAAAGGTACATAGAAGTTGTGAAAGGATTAATCTTCTTGATGTTGGCATAAATCAGCTTGGAGGAAACAGTACTGTTGTGAGGCTTGGGAATGTTTATTGACAACAATTCCCGAAGTCACTGGCTGGTGTAATTGTTGCTTGCTTGTGAATGTGGCATGAGATGCTTGAAGGTGTGAATATAAATTGGATCTTTCATACTTTTCATTTTGTTCCCACTTTTGGTAGAGTTGGATGCACAGTTATAAAGTTACCTCGTTACCAACCTTCATCACAAACCAAACTTAGCTTGACAAGTACTACTTAATACTTATTGTATATGTATTTGCTCCATACATTAGAATGACAGAATACCATGGTGTTACGCGTAACATTTTTTGTACGTGATGCTCTCAGCTAAAGACGTTAAGAATGGTGATATTGGTAGGCTGTAGAAGCTGGAGTTTGTGACTGACGCATTTACAATTGATCCAGCAACTTTGTGGATGGGCCTTTAGTTACTTATTTATCACTGGGATTGTGTGGGAATGGGTGTTTCGGCTTGGAGGCCATTCAAACCAAAAAGAAAAAAGAATAATGTTTTGTAGTAGTGGCCAGAATATTTAAATTTGAAATTGAATTTTTTTGAAATTGGAAGCTGATCCATGATTTAGATGGGCAAAAACTGACTTGAGCAATGTGTGTTTGTGGATTTATTGAATAAATAATCTTAATGGTAAAAGCTCTCTAGGGGTCTATAATCATAGATCTCTAGAAATAATAATTTATGTTTTTGTAAATTCTTGACTTTACCTTCCATCTTTTATTTAAAAGAATTAAAAAATAAAAGATACTACCATTTAATCTAAAAAAATTGTTGGAACATGTGCTAAAGTAGTTGTCTTTTTATCTTGGACCAAATTAATAAATTACAAAAACTGTTTTTTTTTTTTTTTTTTTTTTTCGGTAGAAAGACAAATTATTTTAATTCCTTGATAGGAGGAAAATTATTATTAACTGCGATTCAAGAGAATGACGAAAATACATGAGAATTTTGAGCCTGCCCTTTATTTTGCTCCAATTTCTTAAATTGATATTAACAAAAGGAAAGAGGGGGCCTAGGCTATGAGGTTAGGCCTGCATAACCCCTACGCTAATGGTCCAAATTCCTAGCCCTGACCTTCCTCGCAATTTCAGGACCAAAATGTAAGAAAATAAAATAAAAGTTTATAGCCAATTGGGCCGGCAAACGCAGGCATCTTCTATTATTGGAGCCTACAAGGGAGCCCAACACATACTAATTTCGGCATACATAAGAACCTATTGAAAACTGTTGAAAATTATCCTTGAAAAATTTGGGGTAGGTAAAATTCTCTTTGCTTGTTCTCACTCTTGGAACATACAAGAAAAGGGAACGGGAAACAGTTTTCTGACTATTTATCCTTTTTGGTCTTCTAAAATTGCAATAATACAAACATGCCTATATGCTTAGCTTAGGAAATGAGATAAGTCCTAAACTGGAAGGTGGGTGACAACTGACAACTGACAACAAGAGGTTGCAATGACTAAGAAGTTTCTTTCAATAAGGGAAAACATTGAACCCCAAAGTCCATTACATTACAACCAACAAACCGAGTCAATCAAAAACCCCAAATAGGAAATAACATTTTAAAACGTTTAACCGAGACCATTTGCTCTTTTTGGAAAGGTAGGTCGTAGGCTTGTAGCATCCTCTACTTTTATAGGTGCTAGCTCAAGTTTTCCAGCGTGCACGATAAGAACCCTCCCAACTTTTTCTTGTAAAAAAATTATTGATTGCAAGAATAATGAAAAGTCTTTATTCCGAAATTGGAAACTCGTAAATGTCACTCACTCTTAAGTCTTAACACAAAAGGGAATTTTCATTTTCATCGTGCAGATGAACCATTTGACAAACATCAAGAGCAACAGTATATATCATGTCGAGTGATTTGTGCCTCAATCACAATGTTTGGTTTCAGAATTCAGATACCTCAAATATTGTTAATAATGATGAATAAACCATTTACCTCATAGAGGTTGTGAACATGTGATGTGTCGATCCTTGCTTTTCTAGCAAGCATAACATGTTTATAAACATACACGGAAAAAATTAATGCACCTAGAGCTAGCTAGGAAAAACGTCATTTTATACTCATAAAACTGTAGTAAACATGATCTTTTCCGCTATACTCTTTATTTCATCCATTTTACGATTAAAATTTTATTTTTTGGTTTTAATAGTATACAAATTATTATGTCATTTAAAATTTTAATGATGTTGTAGTTTGTAAACATTTAGATTTATAAAATCTAATTTGAACCATAAAATGGTTCTATTTCAAATGGAGAATTATCTTTTTTTTCCGAATTGCAATGGCTTAATTTTCTTAGATTGACTACTTAATTATTGTTAACACTACATACATGCTAAGACAATGTTATTTGTAATTTTATATAGATGAAAAATATTGTAAAGGCAGATAAAATATGCAGGAAATGATATGTAATTTTCATGGAATTAATTAATTAAGTGAAAAACAGGCCTATAGAAATATCCAGAAATCTCTTCATATGTGCAAACTTTTGAGCATCCCAAGTTTGACGATTGCCTCTGTTTAGGGCTTAGATTCGTGAGCTAAGGTTCTCTCTTCAATCTATGTATCCAGAAGTGTCTTAAGCCCTCCAATCATTTACAAGCTCAACCCACAAGAAATAAATAACAGGGTATATGCAGGAATCCCCTCTCAAGTCTCTCACCCCCCTCTATTCTATACAGCCAACCTTTCATATATTATTAACAATAATGATAATAATAATCATCAAGAATTTTATACCTTTATAAAAAAAAAAAACAAGAATTTTATAACCTTCATGTTAAGTATATACCTTATAAATTATTTTTTCATCTCAAGGACAATAGAGAAATATTAAATTACTTGTCCCAATGATAAAGTCTTTGTTTTTAATAATAAAGTCTTTTTTTAATAATAAAACTTAATAAAGTTACCTTGCTAACATTGATTAATCAATGTAAATCAAACCCTTCTAAAAAATGTTCTAAAATTTTCATGAAACTTTCTATAATAAATCCAAGAAAGCATTTGGTTGTGATTGTACATTATAGTGGAAGAGTTAAGAAAAGTAGAAACCATATCCCAAAATACAAAGATGGTGGAAGGCTATTAGAGGTCATTTTCTAAGCATCTTTTTGCTAGCTTTAGAGTTTTATAAAAAATAAGAACTTTCAAAAGAAACGCACCTTATTTTTATTTCACGTATCTCCTATGGTCGTCAAACCTAAAATAACAAAGAATAGGAAAGAGAAAAAGAGTAATGCTAATTTGTACAAAACTGTTATAATCTGGAATCGAATTAATTAAGCACATATATAGCCAAAAACATCGTATTGAGAGGAAACAGTAACATACTAACATGCTAATTAATTGTAACAAAATATTTTCCTTTCATTAGCCTGGAAAATGATGCTTTATTTAATTATTTAGTATCAAACATAAAACCAGGCATATATAATTGTTTGGTTTAGGTAATTTAGGCTTTTGTGAGTGAGGAAAAGGAAAAAGATTACCACATTTTAAATGACACATATATAATTAAGAAAAACTATATGAGTGATGCATACCTAACATGCAGTACATGGCTTTTTATCGTATCCACCTGCAACTTTTCCGCATCAATGCCTTCAAGGGAAAGGAGTGGCTAGAGATGATTGGCTTGTGCCTTGTGGTGACCATTTTTAAATCCTTTACCTAAATATATACCCACAGCTTTCCATACTAGGAAAGTACCCAAAACCAACTTTACTTATTTTTACAAAAATAAACAAACTAAAGAAAAAGACCTACTTCATCTTTCTCACTCTCACATAACCTTCTCTGTATTGCAATTTTGAAACTACATCAAGGTAATACTTCGAGTCCCAATTATCATGGAAGTAATTTCCACAGCAAGCAAAAAGCGCGTGAGTTTGCACAGAAGGCGTGCTACGATGTGTCAATTAAACTGTGAGCAGTATAATAATAACACATACCACGTGCATACGTGATAGACTCTGTGATCAAAATTCATTTCATGTAAGTTTTGAATTTGGGTCACAGTGAGTGAGTTCAGTCAGTAGTATCTAGTATCTACTATCTAGTCTAGTAAAAGCAAAAGTTTTTATTTCAAGCTAAGTTACAAAAGGTGGCAGATTTGTTAGATTTCTCACACAACAATGATGTCTTTACTCTAACCTTCAGTTTTCTTGTTTATTCTCTAGTTGCTAGGGTTAACCGCAGGCATGTTTGTTTGTTTGATTGATCAGTTTCTTTTTAGTTCTGCTTCTTTTAGCTCTTTTAACAGAAGTTGAAATACTTCATTTCGTCTTGCATTTAGTGTTGGACAGTCAGAACTTACGAGGTTCAATTCCAATGTATGGCACTTTTATTATAATAAAAAAGAACTCAAAATTGTGTCTTTATTGACCTAAATTAAATATTAAAAAATGAATGAAAATATCCAAACACATGCTAAAATTAATGAAAGGTGAATAATTCATATCCCAAAGAAAACAAATTAATAGCAAAAGGTTACTATTAATGATATATTTATAATCACAAAATAAAGAATTTTTATTAAGTATTGTATGCTTGAGAAATATTAAAAAAAGGAAAAAAATACCCAAATTCACTTGTCCTTCCAAATATTAATAATAAGAAGAAATATTATACGAATTATAAATTGGGCAATGGGCTTCGATGGATATGGGAAATACATAGAGAAGCATTGCAGGAAGATTAATGTCTGACTGACTGACTGTCTTGCTTGGCTTAATAAGATAGCCAAATCATATCATTTCATGATTCTGAGTTCAGCAAAACCAATAAACTAAATGTAAAAATATATTCACCAAGTCAAAAAAAAAAAAAAAACTAAAAGGGATAATTATTCCCATGAAAGTAAAGGTACCATAAAATACTTTTTGAAGATTTAACAACAAACCAAAAGAACTCTATTGATATTGTCATTTTTCCTTAATATATCGAAATACTTTGAAGTTTTTGTATATTACAAAAATAATATTTCATTAAATAATGATACAAAAAAAATCTCAAAATTTATTCCCTAGTCTTACAGAAAATTTACCGAATTTTTTTTATAAAAAAAAAAAAAATTTAACCACAATAAAGGGAAACGAAAATGACTTAAAGGCAACCATAAACAAGTAATTGAGAACTCAGTAAAAGGACTTGATAGTAGATGATGAGTCATTTTAATCACCTTCTCGTTATTGAGATTTAATTTTAAGAAAGATGACATGTCATCGTTGTATATTTTGAGAAAGAGACATGGGTCATCATTGTATGTATCCTCAAGTTATATACAATTTTTTTTAATATATCAGTTAGTAATTCGTGCAATGAAAGATAAAATTTAACAAAATATGATATTATTTATTTGTTTTGTTTTGTTTTTTTTAAATATGAAATTTGATAATTATAATAGTTATTGATAAGTTATGTTTGTGTTTATATATGAAACTATGTATTAATATTAAGATTTTTATAAGATATCTTTATAGAATTTAAAATTAATTAATTAAAAAATATATATTATAGAACAATGACATGGGTAAATGTGGGTTTTCAAAAATTTATGCTACTAACATTAGAAAAGGTAATATAATATGATTGGACTTGTGTAAGATTTTTTTATACAGAAAATATATATTCATATCATGGATTCCATGTAAAGTACACAACAATATAACTTAAAATATAATTGGCAAATAATTATTTATAGCAAAACTAAATAAGATTTTAAATTTTGAATAAAATAATTTATAAATGTGAGGTCCGAATGTTGAAGTGTCGGATGGCATGAAATTCTACTCTTCTAGAACTTGATTTTGTGCATATGTGAACGCAACGTTGCACTATTTTTTTTTTTTTTTATACTAATGTGAATTTGGATGTTGAATGTTTGAATTCCACTTTTTTTGTCCTATCTCAATATGAACCCGGATTTTATTCCACTTTAATGTTTTTTTTTTCTCTCTTTCTCTCCATTAATTTGGTTTTTATCTCTTTCTTAATGTGAATTCGGATGTTGAATGTTTGAATTCCACTTTTTTTGTCCTATCTCAATATGAACCCGGATTTTATTCCACTTTAATGTTTTTTTTTTTTTTTTCTCTCTTTCTCTCCATTAATTTGGTTTTTATCTCTCCACACTGGATTGCATCTCTCTCTATCTCTCTCCTTTACTTTCCAACATGACAATTGGATTTCACGTATGCATAAAAATCAGATTTTGAAGATCCGGATTTCATGCAATCCGATTCTTTGACATCGGAATTACTCGCAGTTATAATTTGTCGTGTTCAAACCCCAAAATAATAATTTTTTTTTTGCTATAAACAAATATTCACTAATTATCCCCATTTATGGTCACTGATTGCTTAAGCCAGTGTAATTTTTCATGTTCAAAAACATAAAGTGAAAATCCAAACCACATCCGATCGACCCATTCCAATCACAAGTTTTGTTGAAAAATCAAATTAATGCAGTGTGATTTTGGAAGTAATAGATTTATATATTAGTTTGAAAACAAATAATAAAATTAATTTCTCTTCCGACCAAACTGATGTTCACTTCTCAGGCTTTGCGTGTGAAGAGGAGAGCTCACTGTTAACATCCAAGACCGAGAGCATCCTATCTGCACTATATGATAAGGGGGACCACGAAACAAATAGAATAGAAGCTCTATTCTTGGTGTTGAATTGGATGTGCTTTCCTTTCTTTTATGATCCAATTGCTTAATTTAATGATTCAGCAAAATAAATTTTTTTTAAAAATTCTTTTTTCTTCTGTTGCTAAAAATAAAGAAAAAAATTTCTTTACGTAATACCAGGAGCTCATTAAATTTTTTTCAATTTATGGGACAATGACCTGACCTAACTAACAACTTCATTGTTTATTTCTTTGCATTTTCAGGGATAATTACATGACCTAATTTTGTTCAATTTATGGCACAATAACATGACCTTACAATTGATGTGCCTGTGCTCACATTGAATTTCCATGGTACCATCGTCAAGTTGAAAAAATAATCAACTGGTGATCCTTAGTGGGGCGAGCAAAGAAAAAACACTTCCAAGCCAAGAACAAATGCATTCAATTTCAAACCTTTTTAAACGAACTGCTAAATCATACTAGTTTTATATAGGTTGATTTATTAATTGTTTGGGCATGCACGCATCAAGTACTAGAAACCCTTTTCTCTTTTCAGATTCGTTTTTCTTATAGTGAGCTTTCTTTCTTTTTTTAATTAATTGTTTGTGTAACTAATCAATTATTTTTTGTCTTTTTATGGTTAAGTTCAGGAAGTAATGAAATTTTACTTGCAACCTACCCTAGCTACTGACTTGAGCCATGATCTGACAACTTGGCCATTTAATAAGCATCAGATATTTGCCAATGGTTGCCCCTTCGTAGACTTGAGATTTGTTTGGGTGAATAAATAGAGTCAAGAGTTATCTCTACTTAGAACATGCCATATTTGTCTGCTTATAGGGAAGGCTAATGAACTAATTAACTTTCATGATGTGCAACATTATCATGTTTTTACTGACAACATTTTTTTTTTTTTTTCATTATAAGTTTATAACATATTCGATGCAGCTAGCTGGCTGAACTATACTGATTTTTTCATGGAACAATTCAGACACACCTCACACGTGAAACTCAATGTGACTTCTATAGTTTGGTTGGAGGGAAAATGAATGGGAAAAGTGGGAGGAAAAGGGATGGGGCTCATGAGTTTTCTCCTTGGGCCCATAGATTTTTTTTTTTTTTTTTTTTTTGCATGTATTGGGTGAAAAATGAGAGAGAAAAGCTTTGGATGGGAGGGTTTTGAATTTAAAAGACTTCTTTGTCTTTGATTTTCAGTTGTTGACATTTTTTTTATAATGAGCTTGTAGCCGTCATTGTTGACCTGAATTTTCTTTTACTTAGAAAATAAAAAATAAATAAACTCTAGATACATAATAATAAATTTATATAAACTACTTTTTTCCATCCACTCATTTTACTTCCAACCAAATAAAGAGAAATATAACATTTTTTATCCTCTCACTTTTCTATCCTCCCAACCAAATACACATAATGGAAAATAAAAATGTTTTCTATTCTTCTAACATTTTTTTATCCTTCCATCTAAATGGACCGAAAAATGAAAGGGGTATGAGAAACTTCTTGTACAAAAATCGGTGCATAGACTTATTCTTACAAATTACTAACAAAAGTTGAATCACCCCCCTTATACCCCAAAAAATCAGTACCTACAAACTTATTGTTATAAATTGTTGTATACAACTATTACATCAAATACCACCTCCATTGATTAGAGATGGTAAAAATTGTCTATGTCCTAACATTTATATATACATGAATTTTTTCCACCCTAAGGTGAGGGGACAGGTTTTGTTTCCCTTATCCTGTCATGCCCTACCATGTTCCCGAACTGTCGCATTCTCTTCTTGCGTGTGTTTTCTCTTGTCCTGAAGAGGGCTAAGCAACCACAGTTCGATCTTGCCTCATCCCATTGCCATTGTCATTCCTCCCCCCTCCCTCGAAAAAATAAAAATAAAGATAAACTATTAGTTTCATCCCTAAATTTTGAAAATTTCGTTTTTCATCTGTGAATTTTCAAAAAGTTCGTTTTTACATATAAATTTCGTCAATTAAAAAAAAATTCAAAAACAAAAAATGAAGTTTATGCAAAATTTAAGGACGAAAACAATAATTTAAACTTTGTATGAAATTTGATTTTCATCCCTAAACTTTGAAAATTTTGTTTTTTATCCATGAATTTTCAAAAAGTTCGTTTTTATATATGAATTTCATCAATTAAAAAAAAAATTCAGAAACAAAAAACAAACTTTATACAAAATTTAAGGACGAAAACAATAATTTAACAAAAATAAATAAAAATAAAAACCCTCCCCAAAAAGACAAGACTAAAACCTATCTTCATTCTTTACTCATCTAGGAAAATAATAAAGAGAGAGAATTAGAGAAGTAAACCTGAGTACTTCGCTTAATTAAGCTACGTAACGTGCTTCCTAATGCTTCGATCCTTACCTGCTTTCACCATACGTGGCCGTCACACCCACTGGTCAAGGACACTAGCCCTACTATCTCCCAAAAGCTACAGTCTTGTTTGACACATTCATGTACAAGTTTCTCTTTCTCAACTGTTTCTGATAAGGCTAAAACGGTGCGTCTTTCACACGCTCATTCAACAGCCCGTGGGGCTAATCTAACCCCTTAGATCCAAAAGGTTTTTTTAACTTCAAATTAAATTACGTTTGGAGCAAAGACGAAAGAAGGAAACGTGCAAATGGAAAACTTGTGGACACAAAACACAACCCAAAAGCATGCCATAAAAGGAAAGCGTATGAAAGCAAAGAGAGAGAGTTAAGGCAAACTGGCAAACCAATATAAAAGAGAGAGTAAAGATGGTAAGCGCGTCCCAGAAAGGGAAACCAAAGGAGTAGTTTGTCTGAGTGAATGTTGAAAGCGATCTAACACTTCACGGCACTATATATAAGAGGACCAAATGCCCCCCACAATCAAGTCCTAGTCGCAGTCACAGTCCTTGGTGTATTTAGTATCAGACACAAACACAAACACACACCACTCGTCAATTCAATTATAAAAAAGTTTTATAAAAGAACATCAAAACAATTTCCAACCGTTGAAGTAATCCTATTTTTGGAAGCTCTCATCTTTATTGGAAAAAAAGTAATCTCAACCCAACCCCATGTTAAATTTACTCTTTTTGATTCCCAATCTCTTTCGTTTTTCAAGAATTTCCCCACTTGTGCTTGTGCCCACACTTTTCTCAACGGGGTGGACTAGTCTTTACCTTTATGTATATATAAATCTATGCACCACCGTTACACCACAATTTTGATGGTAAAAAGAGAAGCATAAATATAGAGAGAGAGATGAATCTATCTGTCTGAGGTTTTTCAGTGCTTCTTAGATCCGATGCCAAGGAAAGGATCTAAGGAGAGGCTCTTTAACCTACTATAGGACACAGTCACTTTGTTCCCATAGAAATTGATTTTTTTTTTTCCTCCACATAGAATGAAAGAGAATGGCTTTAGGGCTGTGGAGTGTGGACCACCTACAGTTGCTATATTTAATAGATGATAATCCTTTTTCTTTTTTCTTTTTTTTTTATGTATTTATCTTTAATATATAAAACTTTAAAAAGTGGGAATTTAATTTTCTAAGTATATATATATATATATATATTTTTAAACTAAACAAAATTCTTAATAAGAATCATAACACCTCTAATTCAAAGTAAAACAAACTTTTTAGAAGATTGTTATATTCTTATTTTTTTCATAATCATGTTGATTCAAGATTTTTATTTAAAAAAGTAAAAAACCTGCCTTACAAAAGTTGTAGCAAAGACCCAAAGGGTAAGATTCTTTGCTCTAGATCGAGCTCATTAGGGCAATTCTTGCATGGCAAGCCGAATGGTCATAGACTAAAAAGAAAATAGAATAAGGTAAAATCAAAAGAGAAAAAGGGAATTGCATGGTCTTAACTAGAAAGTAGTAAACAATAAGCACTTCTCATACATTCAAGTAGTAAATAAAGATCTGTTAATTAGAAAGATACACTCATCACTTTAATAAATTATGTCTATGCACAATAAATCTCCTTCTTTGTATGAAATAGCAAGAACATAACATGAGAGTTATTCACACAATATTTGAAGATTTAAACTTGTCTTTTGGTCTGGTATTGCATTTCAATGAAAATTATTTGATGAATTCCTGTGATGGTGATGTATGATCACATGAAGAACAAGCACAATCACTAACCAGTATATATGATGAACAGGTTGTGTGAATAATATTCACTCTCTTTAAATGTACTACTCTTGTCTGTGTGAGTTATATTCATTATAGCTAGGGGCGTCCTCACTGAAACCTTGCTTCTCAAAATATCTATGATGACGCATGTAATGATGATAGCATCCATTTTATTTAATAATTTAGTGATTAAATATCCCATTATAAGTCATTCCTTTTACCTAACAACTATATAGTATACTAATATTATGGGACTAATCAAATGGCACACCGCGTAGCAACTAGAAGCAAATCTTCATAAAAAGGTTGTTCATGGGAATCTCCACCATTATTAACAAATAAATACAAGCCTTCCCTTCCGTACTCACAGGTTAATTATACCTACTAAAGTCTTGCCCATATAACTCTCTCTCTCTCTCTCTCTCTGGGGGTTAAAAACCATCAACTAAAAACCCAGATTTGAACCCCCCCTACTTTATTTCTTTTTGAAGTCTTTAACCAAAATATTTGTGTTTATTTATGTGACCAGTGACCAACCCATCCGCTTTTTTCTCTCTCTAAGTAAAACCCAGATAAACTCACTCACACCAGCACAAACTTTTTGAGGTTCTTTTTTTTTTTTCCTATGAATACTGTATGACAAGTTTACCCTAACCCTAATAATCCTTTTGGTCTCTCTTTCTCTCTCTTTCTTTTCTCAGACACAACAGTGTCCTTTGAAGCCTTGGGCTACCAAGATAGGTCCTTCTCGTCATAATAGCCATGTCTGACTGCTTTTGGCCGAGAGAACTGATTCAAAGGACACCGATGATAGTGACTATTCATCACTATCCAGTGATATTTCCAAGACCACAAATTACATATAAATTTCGTAGAACCGTATTTCTGTCTCTACTCTCTCCCACACTCTTTAATAGATAATTCAATGCAAGATTTTTCCAATCCAATCTTTTACATCAATCCAATTTAAGGCGTATAGCTATAGACTATGTATAGCATTTCTCTATCTGGAAGCAAGGAACCAGTCTTCTTAAAAAGGGAAAAAGAAAAATAATAAAGGAGTTCCAAAGAATCTTCAATGGCCAAGACAAACCTATACTAAAGAGATAACAATCTATGATAGATTTATCCAAAACTTCCAGTAAATAATTATGCCTAGCTCGCATTACTCATTGAGGTAATAAATTACATGGCTATATAGCTATGACAATTGAGTACTGAAAAAACAGAATAGGTGCAGGCATAAACACCATAGGGCGGCAAAACAATATATATATTTATTTATATAAATAAATCCAAGAGTTAGTAAAAAGATCAGCCAAATTCAGTCAGAACCCAGAAAATCCAGTTGAAAATTTCGTTGTTTTGTTAGTTTGACCGACAACCAACATTCTCCGAGAGTAGGGAATTCCGTTACTTCTCTCTTCACAATATTAATTTTGGGGTTTCTTTAACCCTCTCTCTGAGCGGGTTGGAATAAGAAAATAACAAGTCTCAAAAAGTATTTCATTCTTTACATGTTTACAAATAAAGTTCTGCAGAAGTTGGAAAATTTGGAGATGTGGCAATGCAGTAAAAACCAAAGTGAGTGGTCCCTCAGGAGGGTCTCATGAGAGTGTGGAATCCATTTTTCTGCAGCCAATGTTGGGAGGAGGATTTGATCTGCGGTGGGAATCCTGATGATGCTGCAGCAGTTGCAAACAATTGGGGAGGACCGGATTGCCATTGTTGGGACTCATTCATTGACAGTGAAAGATCTCCTCCAATTCGGCCTCCGTTGCTGCTGCTTGGACACTGAACCTACATTAATCATAATCAACATTTACTTCATATTGATTTTATGATTAAGATTTTATTTTTTGGACATAAAAGTATATAGACTATCACAAAATTTAAATTTCTTTATAACGTCATGACAGTGCACACTTTTAGATTTGTAACATTTAATTTGAACCATGAAATTGTACTATTTTCTTCGAAATTAAAAGTGCAATGAGCTTAATTAGCAATACCCACATGATAATTTGGTGGAATAAGGTGAGGGGGAAAGTTATGTGGCATTTGGGTCTCTCCAGCTCTCCTGAAATGCACTTGTATTTGCATTTCATTGGAGGATGCAGATTGAAGGTGGGTTCTGCTCAGAAGCTGCATGGTTTCAGTCTCGCTGTATGCATCTCTACCTTGACCATTAATCTCACCTCTAGATGCTTCCTGGTTATAATACAAATCAAAGCATTGGTTTTTGCATATTTGAGTGCAATTTAATTGGGTAGAGGATCAAAATAAAACTAAGTTAAATATATGAACCTTAGGCCTAAATCCCTGACTCCGCCAATCAGCTTCTACTGGCATCGACACCGAATGCTGGCCCATTGCAGTATTATAACTATCATTCCCCATCGCTAAACTGTTTTGTTTTGGGTTGGAATTTCCCAAACTCAAATCAAGATTGTGATCTGCAGCCGCAGGCGGATTACCTGAAGATTATACACAATATATTCTAAATGAAATAGCTGCCATCGCAAAAAAAACAAAAAAAGAATCACTACTCATCGAAGCTGAAATCAATACTTACCAGTGGAATTGAGCTCATTCTCGTAGATGCTTGGATCAAAGTTAGTCACAGCATCTTTGCCGTTGCATTTAATTGCAGCTTTGTCATATGCCCTACATATGTACCAGAAACTTTAAAACCCAACAAAAACAACATGGCAACATTTATTCTTTCACAAGTATATATGCCGGAAGTACTGTAATCTAGCAACAAAGTCAAAATTAAGTATGAAAGCACACACCTTGCGGCTTCAACCTCAGTATCAAACAAACCCAAATAAACGTACCTGTTAAATCAGATTAAGATTAAGAATATACCATTGAAAAATCAATTAAACATATAATCCAAAACGGAAAAAGGGCCAAAAGGGTATGAGAGATTGGGGAAGAAGGGTTTACTTTTTGCCTAAAAATTGACCCATCCGAGCCTCCCATCTTCCACACTTGTGCAAGGTCACACCTCTATACTTGGAGCTTCCTCTAGGAAATCCGGTACTTTGTCGGCGAAGTACGTGCACAAACTCTTCCTTGGTTAAATTGTTCATCTATTACAGACATGAGACAACACCATTACAAGTCCTTCTATTTGTAGACATATATTTCAATACCCAGATAAAGAAAGAAAAAGCAATTCGGCAATCAGAAATAGAAACTGTAGAAGATAAGGTGGCACTGTTCAAGATAACATAATTTAATATTATTACAAATCTCTCTCTCTCTCTCTCTCTCTCACACACACATACATAACACATACCTGTTTCAAGTCTTCTTCATAGTCTTCAATACGGAAATTGATATCTGCCTCCACTCCTCGGAATTTTATGGCCGCCCTATCATATGCACTGCAACAGATACAGTTTCTTTTTCAATCTCACATTTTTTCCGGACAAAAATTGATATACTCATTCGCTTCAAGTCGAAGAAGAAAAAAAAGAAAAGAAAAGGCAATATTTTTATTACAAGCCTTGTAAACAATAGGAGAAACAAGAGGCTCACCGAGCAGCTGCATGTGCAGTGTCAAATCCACCTACAAAATTTCCAATAAATATTCTCTCAACAATCAAAGAAAAATATAACCCATTTCGGTATAGAAAAGAAAAATACAACAATCACAAAATACATAAATGGTCTTACCCAGATAAACTTGCTTTCCACAATCCCTGCATTAAGCACAACAAAATTTCAAAACACAAAAATCGTGAATTTTCCCAATTTCCAAAAATAGAAAGCACAGAATAGTAAATTCATTGATGAGACTAACCATATGTGAGACTCCCAGCGACCAGTTCTCCGGTAAAACGTTACACCACGATACTGTGAGCTCCTAGACCTGGGTCCTCTTCGGCTCTTCTTTATGGGCTGTGACACCTCCACAGACTTCCCAGGACTAAGTGAATCCGATTGACAAAACTTGACCCCAACCCAGTGAGCTCGAGGGAACGTAGAGGCTGTGTTATCAGTCCCTCCTACTACTGCACCACCAGATGTAGCCCCCATTTCAGACTCGTCCACCGGGAAGAACTGGTGGGTCACGGGTTGTGGGTCGCTCTCAGTGAACGAAAACCCGAATAACTTACTGTCATGCCTCTTGATTTTCCCTCTGTCACCGTCGACTTGATCGTCATCGGATCCATCTTCTATGACCACAGCGGAGGAGCTCGAATTCGAAACGGATCCGACCCGTTTGCCCTTGTCATCATCTCCATCAAAAGAAGTCTTCTGTGATGAACACCCTTCGGATTCATCATCTCTTCTCTGATCAGGGGAGTCATTTAGATCCCACATTTTTTTGTTTCCTTTCAGCTTGGCTTGTGATCTTTGAGAAAGAGGTTAATTAAGCTGGGACCTTAGTGTTTTGTTGTGGTACAAATTCTGATCATTAGTGTCACATAAAACACCAGAATATATGTTTGTCTTTGTTGATAGGTGAGTGAGGAAGAAGAGAAGTGAAGAATAAGGTTAGAGAGAGAGAATTGTGAAAGAAAGGAAAGGAAACCTAGGACAAAGCAGAGATGAGAAGTTTGGGATGTGGGTGTGTTGCGAAAAGGTAGTAAAGAGGGTGAAGATGTTCCAAGATCTTGTATCCCTAACTGCCCAATACGGCATAGACGAGGCCAGTTTCAGCAAAGCCTTGCCGAAAGCATCTCACCCTCTCCTTATTACCTCTCTCTCTTTCTCTCTCTCTAACCACTTGCTTCTCTCTCTTTTTGCTTTCTTTTCAATGACTCATAATTCACTCTCTCTCTCTCTAAGCTAGACTACTCTCCTAACAAATTATCTATTTTTTACAATCATTCATGAATTTGCTTTGTGTCTATTTTGGCTTCATTTATTTAAACTTAGCTTGGGTTTTAATTCTTTTTATTAACTTTTGTGTACGAGCGTTACTGCTCTGGCTGTCTAGCTAGGAGGACTATATTATTATTTTTATTATCATTATGTATGATATCTCTCTATTTTATTGTTTTCTTATTGGTCGGTGGGTTCAAAAGAAACATTAGAAATAGGAAAATGAGAAAGAAAGAAAGAGCCATCCCTTTCCTTATACAACTTTCCCACGTTAACCAAATCGAAAAGCATTCTCTCTCTCTCTCTCTTTCCAAATTTCCCACTAATAGAAATAGACAGCACAAGGACTAAAAGAGATAGCTAATTACTCCATTACCTTTATTAGCTACTAATTATTAATCATTCACGTCACAAGTCACCTTCAATCTTCCTTCCTTCTTTTAAAGTAGTAGTAGTATTAGTATTCTTTTTTGTGCTTTTCTTTATTTCACGTTTCACCTGGTTTTTACCATATGGGTGAGAGCAGTAAATAAAGGATGTGGGTGAAGGGCAAGTTGGGGAAGCAGATAGGCTAATGTACACAATTATTGTGACTCCAATGCTAGGGAAGAGATAGAGAAAGAGTTTGGTATCAGAAAAGGAAATGGGAATAATAGTAAGAAAAGGAAGCTCTTTCCAGAAATGTCCAATCCAAGAGTACGGGAAGAGGGCCACCTTTGCCTCTTTCGTTCTTCTAGCGACCAATAGGCTACCTATGCGGTACCTCGTATTTATGACTCCTTGTTCCCTTACCACCCACTTTTGGCGCGTGTGTTGACCTCAACTTTAATCTTTCACTTTACTTTACTACTTCTTTTGCTGCTGCTTGTTTATTGTTTTTCTTACCGGGGATGAATCATAAATACACAGCCGTAAATATGGTATTTATAAATATATTAAAATAAACTCAAACAAGTAAAAACATATTTATTTATTGATTATCGAATAAATATATAGAAATAAGATTAAAGAGAACTTATCTTCCATAATTCTAATGAGTTTATAAAAGCTGTATAATTTATTACACAGGTAAAAAAAATAGTGATTCATTTTTTATTAATCAAAACATAATATTTGATTCTTGTGTACATAAAAAAAAACATATATAGAACAATTAATAAAAAAATGATAGATTCTTTTTGTTAAAAAATTACTCCTAAACCAATTTTTTTGTGAGCTGGACTTGTTAAGTTGGCCATTTTTTTTTGGGTCATTGAATTAGTTCAAATTTTTGGGGGTTGAACTCAATTTTTTGAAGGCCCAAACTTTTATATATATATATATTCTAAACAAAAATTGGGAATGGGTGCAGGATAACGTGTTTATGCCATTGGAGTCATTGATGTTGATTATGTATTCATTGTCATACTCTGAGATAAATTCAAGGTTTTAAGAATCATATTTAGTAATTTGGGGATATTATCAAGCAAATAAAGATAACAACGAGGAGGGACCATTCAAATCAAGTATTCCTCCACAACCACTCATCTCTTCGAGACAATAAAACCCCCTACTAATGAGATTAAGATGGAACGGAGACATTTTACTACTTTCTCAAAATGCAAACTTTATTCTTTCTCATGCTCCGAGATAAATTCAAGGTTTAAAAAAATAGTAATTTGTAAATATTATAAAACAAATAAAGATAGCAACGAGGAGAGACCATTTAGATCCGGTGTTCCATCCCAACCATTCCTCTCTTCGAGATAGGAAAACCACCTACAGATTGGATGAATATGGAACATATGCATTTTACCATCTCTAAATGCAAAATTTATTCTTCTTTATAAGTATTGTTTTAGTTTTGATAATTTTAAAATGTTTTTGAGATTTTAGTTGATGTATCTTTATTATCATCTATATCAAAACATATATTGTTCTTGTTTTTTCATAGTCCAAATTAAGATCTTGTGTGGTCTTATCTATATTATAAAGGTGCACTTTAAATTAGATGGTAAATTGTATGACAAACTTAATTTTATTTTATTTTATTTTATAAATGATTTATGGTTACATTCAAAATATTATTAGAATACTAAATGTAAAATATAAAACATAAAAAACATTATCTTATAAAATTGTCTTATTAAATCTCTTATAACATATAAGTTGTGGAACCCATCAAATGTGAGGGGTGCTTCATGATACGGTTTAACGGTATTTTGTATTAAGGACAAAGATATTTTGTATTAAAATATATATATATGAGCGTGGTGTGAACCGTGAGTACTAGAGCGTGGGTCTAACATCTGACTTAATTGCTGAAGCCAACTCAAACCATAGGATAGATTGATAGATAGATAGATTCGTAGATTAGCAGATATCATCATGCTTGACATCATCATTTATTATATAATGTGGATTCGAAAAATAAAAATCAACCATTGAAAAATACTGAAATTATTACAACAAAAAAATTGGTAGGAGAGAGCGTGTCAGAGGGAAGCAAAGCTAAGCAAAGTTAGTAAACATGGTTTGGAAGTGGGGCCCACCCTAAAGAGTGTTGTGAAAAAGGTAGCCACGTCACAACGCACCAGTCAAAATTCCCAACAGGCCCAACCCAAATGCGTCTATTCGTCTTATTCCTTCTTCATCCATCTTCTCTCATAAGAGACTTATTATTATGACTGTAACCAAATTCTAAACCAACCTTCCAATAATGGAAGTGGGACTAGGCTAGGGTTCAATAGCTACTTTTCCTCATGTAGAAACAGTACCTCTAAGTGGGCCTACCCTCTCTCTCTCTATAATTCTTTGTTTTCCATTAAATTAAACAAGGCCCAGGCCCACATTTCACTTTCTCTCTTTACACTGCTGGCTTCCACTTGGTCCACTATAACTCTAGGCCCACTTGCATTATTATCCCTAACCGTTAATCTCTGTTCCCAACCTAACTCGTTTTTATTTTTGGTGAAAATTGGAACTTCAATTGATCAAATGGCAAATCAAAGTTGCAAGTACAAACAAGCTAGCAAACATAGAATTCGACCTAACTCGTTGCTCAATACTATTTCTGTACTTACATTATATGTAACAATTGGATTGTCTATTAAATTTATATTATAAACTAATTCTATTTCAACTTTAATATTGAAAAATTGGAAGGTTGGTGTGTATGTTCAATTTAGTCCAGATGTGGATTGCTTGTTTTTGTCAACAAAAGTGACCACTAATGGACAAGTAATGCATGATCTTCATTTATTTATTTATTTATATATTTTTGGGGACCAACAATAAATAAGAGAAAATCTGGCCACTCATAAGTGATAGATACAAACTGGGAATCCGCATGCCAAATTAGGGGTTTTCAATGCAACAACCACTTAAATATTTAGGTTTTCCAACGGAAGAATGAGATGGTAATATATTTAGATGTGGAATTAACGTGGCTAGTTTGTGGAGTCTTTTCTCTGTATTAAATTATGGACTTCATTTATGTCATGGAGATGATATTTTGAAACAAAAAATTATTCAATAGTTCCTTCTCATAGAGTAGTGGGATTCCATAATGAATTTAATTAGTGGGAATCCACCTATTCATTTGAGAGAAAGATTATGCACATTTATTTATAGTCCGAGAACTATTAAATAATCACTAGAATGAAACATACTAAATTGGATCATGTGCTTTTTTTTTTTTTTTTTGTTAAGTAAAAGTTGAGAGAGCAACCTCCAAATTTAATTTTACAAAATAGTAACAGAATGCTGCTAGAACACATGATCAGAACTCATACGTTTTCTTTATGCTTCTTGTCCCGGTGTAAGTGGTAACTTAAATCCACTTCAATATTTTCGTCTTTCATCCTTCTCATCCTTAATTTTTACACAAATTCGACATTGTCATGATATGTAGCAAATGTGACAACAAATTAATGTAGTGAAATTAAGGTCAAATCTTACAATCTTAAAAATCAGTTGATAAAATACATCATAGGAGGCCGAAGGTAAAACCTTGCATTGGCTTTGACCATTTTTTGTTGTTGATGATTCGATAATTAATTGGGAGAGAAGTGATTTAGAATCTGTTAAAAAAATCAAAAGCATCAATATCAATTGAAGTTACCAAGTTTTTGATATGGACTTTGAACCTTTGACAAAGATGAAAAACAATGTCATAACTTAACTTACTCATGTCTCTCACAAGTCACAACCGTTATCTTAAAAGTAATATATTTTACAAAAAGTTATGCATAAGAAACAGCAGAACATATCGTCAAATTTGCATTATATAAGTTAATCGACATAATAAAATCCATAAATAAGGAAGAGATACGTGATTGGGTGGGTCTCACGTGTACTTCCTATAAATAGGAAAGATCAAATATCCCAACTCCCAAAGCCTATATATTCCTATATTTTTAGAAAGCCACCGAACCTCCCAAGGAATCCTATGAGCTATGAGAAAGTAATAATAATATCACATTTTAATATTTGATAATACATTTCCCAAATGGGTTTCTTGGGATTTTATAATTTTTGAGATATGACAAGTGGTCTGAATATCTGCTTATGATACCAGTCAACTCACGCATGAGAGAGAGAGAGAAGTGGGCCGATTTAATGATTGGGCAGGCCGGTTGGTCACGTGGTCCGTTTAACACAGGACTAATTAATACTATCATTGTGTGAAATATTTAAAAAAAAAAAAAACTTTTATTGTGTAAATGAGAAATATGAATATTTTGAGCAAAAAAAAGAAAAAGAAATATGAATATCAGAATATTGCTTATTTATTTGTTAGAAAAAACCTTTTTTGGCACATATTAAAAAGGAAAAAAATCTAAGATGTTGTACTAAAAAGAAGGGATACATAAAATTATGAAATTTCTCCATTTAACGTGTCAATACTTTTGTAGTTATACAAAAATAATATTTTCGGATGGAATATTTATAATAATCAAACACATACATATCAGTATCTCTTTCTGATGTGAAAATGAAGATCAAATAGCTGACGTATTTGATTAATTAGAATAGGGTAGGTGTCTGCTTTCACATCAAAGAAATGTGCTTGCTTTGGTAGTATTTATATTCTAGTTGCTAATTGTGTACAATTGTGTCATTTCCCGCATCTCATGATTATCACCTCCATCATTTTATTTTATTTTTGTTAAACCATCTTCATCATTATCATATATAAGTCACCCATTTTTGCTTATTCTGCATATAACAAAATATTAAATTTAATCCTTGGGACCTTATATATCCTACGCAAGAGGTGGACAATGGTCATCATGGATTCATGAACAGCGTGGAAACATCAGGTAGTAAGAAAAAATCTTTAACTGCTCTCTTCACACTTGGATAAGATTATCGATCGGGGATGTATAGTATATTAACGTTACATGACTCACGGGGATATATTTATATAGGAGGATATTGTTTTAAATTTATTATTTCTTAATTATCGTTAACCGTATGATGGAGGATGAAATTTTGACACGATTTCGTTTAACAAAATGCAATATACTTTGAAAACAATTAAGTAGGCATTAGACATGTTTATATATACAATATCATTTGAAGATTTGACATATGATCCATGATAATTGACAATAATAAACTTTACTATTACAGCTAATTGGAACCCACGGAATTAGGCGGATTGTTTGTGCACTCCAGAAATCATGTATCAATGTAATCATGTTGCTATATTGTGGTCTAACCTCGATGAGTGTGGGGTAATTTGACTTCATGTTTAAGATCGTTTGCCTCAATTAATGAAGAGAACTTAGTTAATTTAAGGTACTATTTCATTATCTCGATGCCAACAAAGCACATATCAACGAAATGAACTAGAGTATAAATGTTAAGTAGCACATAACTAGATTACATCAAACCATAATAACTTAAAAATACAACACATAAATCGATCTAAGTCAATATTAAAGTTCACCTAAAGCTAATGAAATCCATTGATGATTAAAACTATACACTCTACACAAATTACATACAGTACGGGGACTGATTATATTGGATGACATAGAGGAAATAAGTCATATAACCTACTCTGATACCATATTAAATTTGAAATATCTAACCTCAAAACTAATTGATAATAGATAGAGAGGCCCAATACATAGGAATGCAAGGTTTTAATTGCCAAATATAAAACCTTTTGACTCTCAACATTTACCTTCTTCTCAAAGTAATTTCTCATGATTTCTTTTCCTTGATAGTAATCAACAATTTCCACAACTTTATCAAATCACAGTAGGGCACCTTTGGACAAATAGGTTGCCACTATGCATCATTCTTAGGGTTTCTGGCTATTGTACTTTTAATCTCCGAGGCGGTGTCATGCGGTCAGGACGATCAAATTTAGGTATTAATATATCTGCCAAGTTCTAGAGTCCGCATCAACAATGACTCACAAGAGGAAAATACATCATTCTTATTATATGGATTCACATAGCTTAAATACAGCATAGAAAACGCAGCTTATATATATATATAGTTATATACACGCATTTGACTAATTCTCTTGCGTTGCTTATCATGCGTGCTCGAGATACTTTATTTTAATTAGGATTTCGATGGGAGCACCTAACCTACCTTGTATCCAAAATGCTAGTGGAGTATGGACTAGTAGCCAGTAGGTGGCTTGAGAAATGATATCTGAGTTGCCACGTTGTTGGATGATTTCATTGGTTCCCTGTTGCTACCAATAGTAGTGACATCGAGACGAGAAGGATTAATTCTAGTCCTCTAGCAATTGAAAGATATGAATATTATTGATGTATAATGCATTTAAAGGGATTTGTTTTTCCCGAATAATGCTGTTTAGGAACTGTATCCATAATTGATTAATTTTTCTTAGACCGAATGTAATATATTTATGCATTTTTGTGAACCTAATCTAACTAGACAAAATGCAACTCGTACCTACCGTTGCCGCCAACTTGCCAGAACCCAGTCGAAAGAAAGAGACATGGATAGGGTAAGTGGATGAAATTGAACATAAATTGATTACTAAATGGGTTGTTTTGATTGGGAGTTTTCGAAAACTTTGTAATTCTACTAGGAAAATCTATAGGCATGCCTAAACCTGACTAAAATAAATGGTTAGAGATAGAAAAAATATATATATATCTTTAACCAATAAGAATCAAGTCAATTGGAAGTTGGAACATAACTTGATTATCAAACTGATTTCTGTACAAGTGAAGGATTTTCTAATCCAAATTTAAATTAGTCCAGCCTAAACACAATTAAGTTCGATTGTTTGCAAAATCTATATACAAGGGACTTCATTAAACTCTTTCTATAAAACCATTAAAAACACTATATGTTTAGTATGGTGTAATCTTATAAGATTCGTGGAATTATTAATCAAATTTCATAACATTCTCATTTTTTGTTATAAATCATCCAATGGCATATGGATTCCCACCAAATCCGAGTTTTGTAAGAATATGGATTTCCTTTAAAAAATGAGGATACCCACGTTCGCAGATCTGAAGAAAGTTATTTTATATATAAACTTGCAATTTTTACATCATTCTCCTTATCATTGAACCAATAGAGATAAAATTGAAAAAATAGAGTCTTTTTTATCTTTCTATTCCCCATAGCATTCTCCCTATCCTTTAATCAATTAGAGAAAAAAAAATATCATTTTTATCTCATCACCATCCACACCAATGTATACAATTAATAAAGTATTTTACATTATTGAAATCTTAATCAAGAACGCGCAATTTCAGTTCTTCATCAAGCACATAGACCGATAGACGTGAAAAAGAATTCGTAAGTGCATTCAGCTGAGTAAGTTTTCTTATATACAAATATTAGAATTTCCTCTAGTGATCCTTGTTTTTTATTGGATTTAGGAAATTCATGTGTTGATTGTTGTTTCATTGGCTGAAAAGAATATTGACAGTAAAACTTTATAGTTTATATTATTGTTTCTCATTATTTATTTATAGGAAAATACAAAAAAGAGTGATGAGACACAAATCTGATATTATGTTTATAAATCTAAGGAGATATTCTCGT
The DNA here is from genome assembly GCA_907173295.1 of Fagus sylvatica. Taxonomy (NCBI): domain Eukaryota; kingdom Viridiplantae; phylum Streptophyta; class Magnoliopsida; order Fagales; family Fagaceae; genus Fagus; species Fagus sylvatica. The sequence continues at coordinate 7,211,102 of OU015768.1, forward strand.
AAAAATAAATAATTTTTATAAGATCCTTAAGAATAAACTAAACATTGGAATTTTATATTTTTATAATTTTAATAGATTCCTAGTAAAATCAAACATAAGAATATTTAGAGGGTGTTTGGTACACTGTTTTCAAATTGTGATTCTGTGATTGCAATCCATAATCACTGGGTCCCACTGGAAAAAAAAGATGTTTGGTACATCAAATTTAAATGAAGTCTGAAATCCTAACTTGAATTTTATGTGAGTCCCATGGCAAATTTGAGAACAGCTAAGAGGGTGTTTTTGGATTCAAAGTGGATTCAAATCCGGACTAAATTTATGTGGGTCCCAGTTTTATTACCGTTACTGGGCCTCACATTCACTGCCTTCTCCCTGAGTGTTCTCCCTCTCTCTTTCTCTCGACCATTACAGAGGGCTCTGCCCTTTCATTAAGCCACACCTACCCCCACCGTAGTCATTACTACACCGCCTACATTAAAAGTATCGGACGCCACGTACTTCCCGATCCCCATCCCTTTAGAGAGTGAGTACCCAGAGATCTTGAACTGGTGGGAACCGTTCACCGTCTCCATCATCGACGTCGACGTTGTGGTCGTCGGAGCCGAACAAGACGAAGACGACGCAGAACCTGAATTCACCAATGTGGACTCGTAGCAAGGAAACACCGGCCTCGAATTAGGGCTTTCTCTCAATACCCTCCCCATCACGACGATCACAATCTATACAAGTAGAACAATTAGAGAATTTTTTTCTCGGGAAAGTGGGTGTTTGGTTGGTGAGAAAATCTAGGGTTTGGTTAAAAGAGGAAAGATGAAAATAGAAACGTTGTGTGCGTGTTTGTGGCTCTCCTTCTAAAAGCTAAAGAGAAGAAATGGGGGAGAGAGAGGAGGACTCTGTACGAAAGGGAGAAGAAGAGAGATAAGGGGGGGTGGGTGGGTTGGTCACCGTTGGTGGGTACGGGTAAAAGAGATGGAGGGGGGTATGTGTAAAAATTTAATTGGGTTTGGGGGATTTGTGGAGAGAGAATGAAGATAATAGGATAAGAAGATAAAGAGATAAAAAAAAACTTTTTTCTGTTTAATATATAAGAAGGGTGCAAATCCTCTACAATTATTATAGGTGCAACCAAGTTTAAAAACCAAAACTATGTATCAAACATAATTTTTTTTTTAAATTATGATTTCAGTTGTGAAATCAAAACTATGTACTAAACAGAATTTTTTTTACCATCTTGAATTCAAATCATGTTTAAAGTTCCAATTCCAATACTAAAAAAAGTCACGAAACCAAAACAGAAAACGAAAACACGTGCCAAACTGGCCTTTATATTCTTGGGCATCCAGATTCACAAGCATCACATTCCTAAGAATCTGGATGGTAAATGGGGTAATGTGGATTCCCCATACCAAACGTTCCCTAAATTTTTTTTTTTTCTTTCACAACTAAAGAAAAGAAAAACAAGGAACAAGAACAAGGAAACATGCATCTAGATATGAAAAGATTTAAAACTTAAAGCAATTGATAAATATGATTTTCTATGATTAGCTACTTCATTAATAAGTATAATCCGTCAACTATCTTGAATGATACCTTTTCCTTTTTTTATAAACTTAGCATGATGTATATAACCACATGCATAACAATTTTAGTTTGCAATCAACTAGTAGCGAAAAACTTTTTATTATATATATACATATATATATTTTTTTTTTTTCTATTAAAGGTCCATTAGATTTAAGTGAGGGAGTGAAATTTGAATTTGGATGTTTCCTTGAATATATTTCAAATATGAACACAAGCATATGGGTCATTTTATTTACTCTTCTATTAAAAACTACTCACAAGTTGCTCTTTGTGGACTTAGAGCACGTTTTGTACACCGAATAGAAATTATGTTAAGAATGTAGTCCATATTATAGGGAATACAAAATGCTATCATGGAATAATTATTCCTATTTATATGTTTTGTTGTAAAATCAGAATAAAACCCCATATTTTTATTTGTGAAATATCTTATTTATATAATTATTTTTGCACTTGTTGTGTGACTCAATTATCTTTAAAAATGAAAATTTTTAAAATTTAAGTAATAGATTATTTTCAAATCAATACGCATATAAAAAATATGATTTGGAAACTGAAATTAGTGGTTCTGAATTATAATGGAATTGTTGTTTATAGGTTTCAAGAGTGTGAGAGATTGATTTTTTGAGGATTTTTTTATCTTTTTTTTATAGAGAAAGAGTGAGAGATATATTAATTTTTGAAGTTATTACATGCACTAAAGATTAATTATTACAGATTTTGTTTTTTAATCGAAAGGTAAGAGAATTATGGCTTTTTAGTAAGACCAAATAACTATTTTATATGAATAACCATTCTATTACGGAACTAGCTATTACTATGTGCCAAACATACACTTACGTCTTTTTAGAGAGAGAGAGAGATTAATTTTTAAAGTTATTACCTACATTAATAATTAATTATTATAGTTTTTTTTTTTAATCATATCTTTTTAGTAAGACCAAATAACTATTTTATATGTATTAGAACTAGATCGACTTATCATTATACAGATTTTGTTTTTTAATCGAAAGGTAAGAGAATTATGGCTTTTTAGTAAGACCAAATAACTATTTTATATGAATAACCATTCCATTACAGAACTATTACTACCTGCCAAATATACCCTTACACCTTTTAGAGAGAGATATATATTAATTTTTGAAGTTATGAGGTTCATTAATAATTAATTATTACAACTTTTTAGAAAGATGAAATAACTATTCTACATGAATAACCATTCCATGACTGTAACTATTACTACATCTCAAAAAAAAAAACATACACCTACACTTAATGCCAAATTTGCCATACTACCTCACACGCTAGGATGGGAAACGATAGTCTAAACCCCTTATACGCAAATTGCTGAGACAAAGTGAGATAAGAAGACATTAATTTTGTACTTATTCTATCATATCATGATTTATTCTTATCATAGTTTTCAAAAAAATATAATTTATTCTTTCTTAACTTATTTGACTTTATTGTGCCGTACAAATTGATCAGATTTGTCCCCCAAAAGAAATTTTCTAGATCTATTTACGAATATTGTAATCTTTATCATTTTATGGTGCAACCTGACGTGGGTTAGTTCGGTCACAATTTTAAAACAAATTGATACTATTCTACTAATCAATGGTCTTTATGTTAAGTGTTATTTGTTGATGTATTCAACAAAGACGTCTAGAGTTTGAATCGTGTCCTCCAACTCTCATTATAATTTTTGAAAATGTTAATTAAGAATCCAAAATTAAACCAAATTGCTTAACCAAAAGATCTGATTCTTTAGGTGAGTTCAATTTGGTTTTACATGCTCTTTTTACTTAAAAAATCAAGAACAAATTTTTTTTTCCTTCTTAAATGATGAACAAAATATTGGAGCAGCAGAGAAAAAATAAAATAAGAGAGAGAGAAAGTGTGATACATAAAATGATATAAACAATAGCACAGTATTTGAGACATAGAGGCATGAGATTCTCTAAAAGTTAATTAAATGTGATGTGCAACTTCAATTTCACATTACGATCATATACTAATATACTATATAGAGATAATACTAGTAATTATATATATATATATATTTTGCTACAATACTAGTAATTATATATGTATATAACTAAAATATTATTATACATACAAAATTAGAGTAGAGTTTGAATCGATTAACTCAAACCTTAACCCAAGATATGACTTAAATTGTTGGGGAACACAACTTTGTAGATCAGGTACTAAACCAATTACCAGTCAAAAACCAATTCCAATCAACCTAAATTCGTCAGTGTGGTCCAAGTTCACGGAAACCAAGGGACTGAGTTGCACATTTGCGGATTGAGATCTCATTTAATATTCATCAAGTATTGGTGCAATTTCTATTTCTTTCTAACAATTTTTTAACTTTTTAAATTTTTTAATAATTTTTTATTAAATAATTAAGATTTTCAATCTCAATCACTCAATTGGTATTATATACAATATAATTACATGAGATCTCAATCCTGTTTACACTCTTACCACGTGGTACGGTACTCATCTCGTGGTCCCAACTCCCAAACACCGCAAAACTTGACACGACAAGCTCTAAAATCAACTATGATTGGCTATTTCTCCTTAATTAAATCAAATATTCCACTAATCCAACGCCGAAATTTTGTTTGGACAAAAGCTTCAGAGTTATAAGCCAGAGGTTGGTTGTTTTATATATAATTTTATTGCGGCAACAAGTTCTTGTTTTGTCAACTTGCAAAAAAGTAAAAGGCATCAAACCCAAATGCTTTGTGGTGGAAAAGGCAACCAGTTTTGTGGAGCTAAGGAGCTCTCTCACGTGGCCATGATGAATGACATTTTTTCAGTTTAAAGTCTAGATGCCATTATTTCTTCTTCCTACGATTTAAAAACACGAAAAGGAAAAGCTATATATTCATTACCTTTTTACTCATGCTTGATTCATACGAGGAAATAATACGCATAAAAAAAAGAGTCACATGATGGGAAGGGATGGGGGGTCCATAGTTCATTCTCTATTGTCCTTCCCAGTACTTATGCCAGCTTTTTTTTTCAAGATAAGAGTACTTCAATTAGGTTTGGAATACAACTTTTATATCACGATGCATCAATGGTGGATTTCCACACAAAAATAAAATAAAATAAAAAGTATGAATGGTGGAGAAAAAAATGATAAGTGCATATAAGAATGATGATATGCCACAATTGTGGTACAAAAGTGTAAGTGAAGTATCAAAGTGGTAAGTTCATTTGAAAATTATAATAAATGATCGTTGGTCCAAAAGTTCCGATGAAATATCAAATTGTGAACGATAAAGAAGAAAAAAAACACAAATAGATTCATATGAAAATAATGATTTATGACAGTTGTGACAAGAAATTTAGGATAAAAGCTACGTCTTTAGACTCTTTTTTAAAGTACTTATGCATGCTTACCAACATTTAGTGACTTGACTTGTCAAAGCACCCTACGTTTCATACCAACTAACCGGAGACACAACCAAAAGTCACCCAGACATATGAGGATTTTAACTGTAGCAAAAACTTGGGAGTGGGAAGCTAGGTGAGAGGGTAGTTTTTCTTTTTCTTTTTTAAGTAAAATGGATAGGATGCTATTCTAACTGAGTCTACCATTGAGGAACCGTAATGCCTATTTTGGCATTCCCTTTCACACCCGTGAAATCCATTACAATTCATTGTGATTGAGGGGATGTGAAAATAATTTTCTATATATATATAAGATTCGGACCTAAATCATATTTTTTCACATGATAATTGTTCTTAGTTAAAGATATTTACTAGTTTTTGATATAGGAAAAACTCAAACACATACAAAGGTCACTTATTTGACAATAAGATAACAGTTATACAGGAAATCCAATGGAAGGATCAAGGATGGTCCTAAAAAGGCATAGCTCTAGGGATTTTGAAGAGTGTTACACATTTAGGTACCTAAGTCTTTTAAAATTAAAGGCATGTGAAAGCTAAAATTTCCCTTTACGACTTTACTGTATGGGACAAGACAATAAGGGTGATTAGTGATTCCAGCTTAACTAATAGTCTAATACACCAGCACTAGGGGAGGTGTGCCTCACTTACATAAAGGAAAAAATGGGTAGGTGCTTAATTCATTATTGGCCTTCTTTTGGAAACTTTCCTTATATGTGGTTGGTTCCTATATTTTTAGTACAAATGCCGCTGGCAATGCAGAGCGTCCAGACTAAAACTGAGCAATAATGCATTTGGACACAAAAAACCTCTCTCTCTCCCTCAAAAGTGGTCCAAACAAAACACCCTAATCGTGCCTTGCATCTGTACTCCAAAGCAATATTCTTTTGACTAACATAAAAATAAGTTCACACAGAATTTTCATCGATCATGCAAGAAAAAATTTAGTACGGAAGCATTAAGAAGTTGTTGCCCATGTTTCATGTGATTATGTAAAATTAAAAAATAAACAGAGAAGGAAAATAAATTGATCAAATCTAGTGTATGATTATCTCATTGAAACAAATTCATCTCTTACAACGATGCTTTGAATCTCTTAAAGAATAAGTCCTCTTCCTCCACAAAAGTGGATTGTCCATTGAGGCCCAACCCCATCTCCAAGATTATTGTATATAAACCCACAAATAGTTTTATTTTTATTTTTTCCCCTACGTGGACACAAGGATTTATTTACAGTTCAAGGAAGCATCTTAGAAGTTAATTTCTCATTCACTCCTTAATGGTTTTGAGCAAGACCCAACTCGGACTCACTTCAAAGGACGTGTGGATCTCACTTTTATTTTGGCTCAAAGTTAGCTACCTACACTTACTATAAGACCATTTTTCCAACAAAAGTTTCACCTGGTATGGATGGTGCAGCCCTCTAAAACTAGGTCCTGGTTTCAATATAACCAAAGCCTCGTTACCATTTAAGTAGTGATCAAATTAAAGTTATAAATATCATACCGTATCGGTTGAAATTTATCGCATGTATAGACTGTTTTGATTGTTTCAAATTTTCTTAGTATATAATGAACAAATGAAATGTTATGATGGTGTTTTGATTGTTTCAAATTTTCCTAGTATATAATGAACAAATGAAATGTTATGATGGTGTATTTTATCTTTTTATTAATGTTGACACTAAGAAGCTTGAATAATTTGTGTTGAACCAGAGTCTATTTCTTTATGTAATATTGAATTTGACGAATTTATTTAGAATTCACGAAGATATGTGTGCGTGCATGCACTTAATTTTATATATATAAACAAATTACACATTATTTAACTCTTTATTACCTTTGTTTCATTCATTCAATAACTTCTTAATTTATATTTTGAAATTTTCATTGTTGAGTTATATTTGGTTCTTCCTAACTTACACGTCCCATTAATTAAATGTTATTTATTATATATATATATACTAAAATATTTCATTCTCGTGCTAGAAATTACGGCGTGCATTACAAATACACTATCGTTAATTTTGAACCAAATTACTCAGTCTCCAACTAAAAAATGTTCAATTCTAGATAAGTATATTGCAACTCTCAATTGGGAAAATTATTTAGTAGTATCCCTCTCACGGACTGATGGATCTTACCATAAATTTAATTAGTGAAACCTACCATTTATGTTAGAGGAAGACTATACATTTATTTATAGTGCTAGTCTATTAAAAAAAAACTTAAATGCCACGGAAAACAGGACAAATAGACTGATTTTGAAAGTCTGTCTACTGCAATTAACCATGAAAATGGTAAAGATGGACAAGAAGATAACTTCTCCACAAAAGTCTGTCAACCACAGTTAACCATGAAAATGGTAAAGATGGACAAGTTAACTCCACCACGATAAGACCAAGAAAAGTAAGTAGTCGGGATTCATGAATCACGTGGCCTAGACAAACAAAGTTAGATATGTCTGTTTCTACTTTCGCAATCAATCTTCGTTTCATCTCTTAAAAAATTTCCGCCTGGGAGATAAAGATGTGCAAGGGATACTTTGTGTGAGTGAATTAGAGTCGTATATGCAAGCCTCAGTAATAAAACAAGCTTTCAGCAATCATCGCCATTTCTTCTTCATTTTCAAGTATCAATCATCAACATTTTTAATCAAACCAAGACACCCCCTAGTTTGCTCCCATACTGACCGCCATAATAAAATAAAAATATGCACGAATATCAAGAAAAACATATACAGATACAATAAAATATTGTATACACATTAAAAACGATGACAATGACAGACGCACGAGAAAGCACTATTGCTGCAATCACAACTTCCCATCCCAAAAGTTGTGGAAAAAGATTGTAACATTTTGTCCCTAACTTAAAATTTGTGAGTCATAAAGAAGTAATGTAACACAAAAACATAAATATGATAGGGAAACCAATCACATAGCTTCCGGCTGGACCCACAAAAATAATTTGTTGTCTTTAGTTATAGTAACCAAGGCATCAGAAGATATATAAAACATAAAAAATAAAAGCATCAAAAGATTCCAGCCAATGCAAAGGTATTCAAAAGGCATGTGAAAACGAAAAGATAATTTAGCCAAAACTCATAGGTGTGCAGTCATTTTAAGCCACGATACTAGAATGCTCAATAACAATTAAAATCCGCAGTCTTACTTTAAAACTCTAAAAAAAACTCTGCATTTAACAGCTCCAAAAACAAAAGCCACTTATTTTTGAAATCAATGCCTTGAAACTCAAGACACAAGGTTGTCACTTAGTGATAGTGAGGCCATCCGATCAGTCGGACTATTGCCCTGTTGCTGCTGATTGACATTCCTCAAAACGTCCATTGCCTCTGAAACCTTCGCTTTCAAGGCCTCTGGTGATTCTAGCAAATGAAGTACCTCAGTCTGGTCCATCTCCAGGAGCATGCCTGTCACCTTGGCAGCATTTTCATGCTCCAACTGGTCCACAAGTGGGTATAAATTTTCACCCAACAACTGCAAAAATATAATAAAATATAATTTTTGGTAAAAATGATAAAGGACCATTACCATAATAATATTCAAATATCTGGTTTAAACATAAGCATCCATCACAGTAAAATCAAATTGTTGAAGCCAACTATGCATTTCGTTGGATGCATTAGTGAAAAAAGAAAACTTACTGTCCTCTGCTGCTCAGGAGGCGCATTAGCAAGTGCAGTAGCCAAAGCCCCAGTTGCCATTGGTTGAGAAAATGAACCATCTCTAAATGGAATTCCACCCATGTCATAAGGAACAGAGAGCATGCCCCCAGGAACACCAGTAATAGGAACATCAGGCATGTTGCGGCCAGGAGGGTAACGATAGGTACGTCCCCTAGGAACCATCTGTTACCAAGCATAAAGACAACAAAAGAAAAATACATATGCATAAGTTTTCTTAACATATATTAAATATATCAGCAAACAGAACAATCCGATGACAGAATACCACCCACCTGTTGTTGCATCATTGAGAGTGGTTGCTGGTTTTGTTGCCCCACCCCTGCTCCAGACCGTCTGCCACCAGGACGCTGGCTCTGCGGACCTGGTTGGACCATTGGCACAAAAAAGTTTGGCCTCATCCCAGGAACTAATTGCTGCTGATACCCAAAACCAGGCTGACATATTCAAAGTAAGAGGATCAATTGCTGACATTTAAATGTATATTGGTAATGTGACTAGGAGTTCTCTTGAATCTCTAGGAACAGTATAATGAGAGATAACGGGCAAGTATAGATATAATGAGATATGGGCTTATTTACACAACTAAATATAATAACAGATGCGATGAGGACTACTTAACAATGTTTTAAATCCAGAAAAGGGGTTACAGATTGATGTTCGGACCGATGACATCATAAATAATATAATTATTTACTTAACAATATAAATAAATATAATAAATAATATTAAATGAAGATATTAACAGAAAGAAATATATATCTAAAAATTTTAACAAATTTCAGGTGAATTAAAACTTTCATAATAACCCTCCTCAAATTATCAAACATTTTTCAAAACAATAGCTACAAGCTTAGAACAATAAAAAGAATATAACAATATTGATTTAATTACAACAATAGGTTTTTAGCCAAAAAACAAGAATCAGTTTATTTATTCCTCTCAGTTTATTCCATGCCTAACATCTTTATTATTATCGATAATTATACTTAAGCCAACTTCCATCACTAAATAAATAAAATAGCCAAAATAATCATAATCACAGCATTAACATCTATTTCAAGAAATTCCTGTTTAATAGCATAAGACATAAGATATTTTCACAGCATGTTTGACTAAAAAAATAATAATAAATGTGACAGTTTTCATTTGACACTAAAGAAAGATAAATTGTTCTTCCCAATCAGTAGCTCTTCCACTGGATCAGAGGAAAAAAAAAAAAAAAAAAAAACACCCAACAAAGTGCAAACACGGTAGCAGTGCTCCATGGATCTGATCTCATGGTTGAAAAATTAGTGGCGGTGCAAGCTGGTCAAGGTGACGCAGGTGGCAAGCGGGCAGCATGAAGCTGGGGATGGTCAGTGAACCAAATCCCATGGCCTCCGGTGTGCTGTTTCTCCTTCATCCCAGTCAGTTTCTGAACCAGTTTAATCAGGCCAGTTCCCACTTGTTTCGGTCGGACGGCCAATTTCTGATTTTTACTGGTTTTTCTGAATTTTCAATTTCTTATATAACCAGACCGATTGAGGCCAGTTCACAGTTGAAGAAGCCAGACCAGCCCGGTTTTTAAAACTATGCTACTTAATGGAGTGCCACATGGGAGGAAGGGAAGGAGGGTGGGCATAAAAACAAAACTAACATTTATCTCATCTAATCATACGAACCAATACAATCACAAATAAATATGAGAATTCATTGCCTAACACAAACAACAATAACAACAAAACCTTAGTCCCAAAACTTTTGGAGTCAGCTATGAATCCTCAACAGAATAATTGGAGTCAACCACATGAATTCTTCTTTGTCATTCTTTCCTAATCAAAATCCTACATTTTGTCACCTCTTTAATTAACATGTACTTTTTTCCTACTACTAGTGTTTCGATAGGTCTTTCTGTAACTCTTTTCATTCTCTTGTCTTGAATCAATCATTTTTTAATCAATCCCCTTTGCACATAACCAAACCATCTCAAGTGACCCCCTCATTTTTTCCTCACTAAGACTATGTTTGGTACAAATTGATTTTATGGTGGATAGAAAATAGGGGAGAAAAAATGGACAAATTATGGTTATTTCCTTCCACTTGGTTCGAAAAAAAAAAAAAAAAGTGGGTTGTTTGGCCATAGTTCTGTGATATTAGGAATATTTTGGGTAGTTTGACCATAGTTCTTTTTTTTGGTACGACCAATGTAAATACATGTTAGGAGCATTTCAAAGAGTACAGGAAAGTGAACCAAAGAGTCTTATTCCAACTATATAAGTGTATAACAGTAAATTTATATAATAAGGGCACAATATTATTATGATGTGGTGAATTTGATAAGGTCACTTTTTATTAATTTAACTAATAATTTTTCTCTTATATAATAATATAGAAAATTACTTCTTATGCTCAAAGGGCATATAAAAAATATACATCTATCCTTCCACTTTTCTATCCCCTCTACCAAACAGGTAGGAAAGAAAGCAAATATCTGTTCTTTCCTCTTACTGTTCTATCCCTCCTCCCAACCAGACCCTAAGAACCAATAATATAGAAAATTACTTCTTATGTTCCAAGGGCATATAAAAAACATACTTCTATCCTTCCACTTTTCTATCCCCTCTACCAAACAGGTAGGAAAGAAAGCAAATATCTGTTCTTTCCTCTTACTGTTCTATCCCTCCTTCCAACCAAACATACCCTAAGAACCACCCCTATCTTGAAACAAATTTATTCATTTTGTATCTTATCTTTCCTTATATTTCCACTTATCATCTAAAATTTCAGAATAGACAAGACAAAATTCCAGAATAACATGCGGAAGAACTAAACCAATTTTAAATGATTTCCCACCCATATAAGTAAAACCACAGGCATGCCACTCATTTTTCAGTATCAGATCATTTTTTATAAGTAAAAAAGTGATCTACAGTGTTGGAATGGACTGAACAGCAAATATCCAACATAAAAATGACTCCTATTACTTTGCACACACACTGTTGCTAAACCTAGAAGATTATATGTTAATGGCATAAAAATCTTTAGCAAAAAATACATTGTGATAAGTAAAAAAGTAACAGCATAACTGAAACAACTTCAGCTACGAAACAAAAAGAGAGTAAAAAATATAGGAACCCATTTGATGAATATACATAGAACAGATATAGATCAAAGTGAAAAAATAATAAAGTAATATTAAGCCAGCAGACACTATTAGAAAGAAAAATAAAGAGAAATATGTCAAAAAGAACACTCCCAAGTGCAAACACAAAACTGAAGTTGAACATAAAAAATGAACTGAGGAAAATAGCAATTACTTGGGGAGGGATAATAGCAGGAGGGCCCTGCCCATAGAATAGTTGCTGTCCAAGACCTGGAGCACCTGGGGGATACATGGGCATTCGAGGGGCAACAGGAGTTGCAATTGCAGGAGGACGTAATTGTGAAAACTGTGCCTGCACAGAGAAACAAAAAAGTATTAACATCTTGACAGGTACATCATGTCTACAAGGCCAATCTTTGAAAAGAAAGACATGTATCATGTACTAAGTTTAAATTTTTATCCAAAAATATTAAAGAAAAGAGTCAAGTCTCCCCAAAATAATCACACATTTGTTGCACCCCTTTTACCAAAATAAAGAGGTGTTGTAATAAGAATCATACTACCGAGTGCCATTAATGTTGCGCGAGTTGCTTAACAGCATGTTTGGAAGTTTTGAGGGAGAGGTGAGTGGAGGGTACAAAGGGGGAAGAAGAGGAAATGGGAGGGAAATGAATCAATGATTAACCCTTCCCCTTGTTTGAATGTTTTAAAAATTAAAATGTGAAGGAGATGAAATGATAAGACATCATATAAATTCAACAATTATACCCCTCTTTTGTTCAATTTAAAGAATTAGATTAATTGACATCATAAGGGAAAATGGACAATTTTAAATATTTTAATACAAGTGGAACCCCTCCCCTTCCAAATTCCCCCAATCCGGTTATTAAAAATTAGGGTTTTTAGATATGTCAAATCCCCTCAAACCCGTTGCCCCCTCCCTTTAAATAACATCCAAACACGGTGAATTGAACCCTCCCATCTCCTTTACCTCTACTACCCTCCTCCCCATTTATCCAAACATACCGTAAATATCTCCCAATGATTTTTTACGACTATGGATCCTGTGGTTACAGTAATATAGTATACTTAAAAGAAATACCTGCAATTTTGCTCTTCTATCTTCTTTACGTTGTGCAAGTGCAACATATAGTGGCTTGCTGACAACCATTTTACCATTCATCTCTAGGAGCTGCACCCATAAATAGAGAAATAAACAATATATTCAGCCATAAGTGCAAGGAGGGGAAAATTGTTTATAATTGAATATACAGAATTCAAACAGGACAAAAAAAAAACTCACAGCACGAGATGCTTCTTCAGAAGTTGAAAAGGCAACAAATCCTGATCCTCTACTTATACCATTAGGGTCACACATGACCTATTAAACAAACAAGAGATATAGAGAGATAAGCTACAACTAGAAAAAAGATTCACACAACTTTGAACAGATTGAATTTCTTAGCAAGGGACAACATACCTTGCATGAAGTAACTGTACCAAATTCCGCAAACAATTCCCTTAGCTTATCGTCAGTGATGCTATCATCTAGGTTTTTAACATATAAATTCAGCCCCTCATACTTGTCAACCTTCTCCTTCAAATTTTGCTCAATTCGCCCTTTCAGTTCAATTTCTCTTTCATATTTTTTCTGGGCTTTCCCAACATACCACTCCTTATCATCAAACTTCTTTCCATTAAGAGCCTCAACAGCGAGAGCTGCATCATCCGAGTTCTCAAAGTTGACAAATCCAAAACATTTAGATTTTCCATCTCCATCTCTCATAACAACAACACTGGTGAGAGGACCATATTCACCAAAAATGTTCTTCAAATCATCTCCAGTGGTTGATTCGGACAGATTCTTGACATAGACATTGTTGAATTTCACCTTATCTGTCCCAGACTCTCTTTCTTGCTTACGAAGAAAGGGTCCAACAAAAACTTGTTTGTCATTCAATAACATGCCATTCAGCTTTTCAATAGCACTTTTAGCAGACTCCTCGTTATCAAATTGCACAAAACCATATCCCTTCGACTGACCCGACTGATCAGTAGCTATCTTGCAAGACAAGATAGTCCCAAATGTTGAAAATGTCTCGTGCAGTGCTTTGTGGTCAATGTTCCTGTCCAAATTCTTCATAACAGAATACAGAATCCACACATTAGATTCAGCCACATTATAAACAAAAACAAGAAGAGTGCCAAGTACATAACAACCAAAACCTTAAATGCAAAGTACCTTAATAAATATATTCCCTTGCCCACTTTTACGGATGCTAGGGTCGCGATAAGAATACATAATCCTAATTGGCTTGCCATTGAGAGGAGTAAAATTCAAAGCATCCAATGCACGTGCCGCTGTCATCAACAACAAAAATATACAAAACAAATTTCAGATGATATAGACACAAAATTTGCGTAGTACAAAAAATAAATCAATTGGAGCTAACACTAATTTCATTTTTAGTGAAACAACAATACTATTCAAGTTCAACCTGTAAGATCACATGTTCAGTACCAAAAATTTTAGGTTACACTTTTGGTCACTAATGTTTGAAATGGGCACATCCCAAAATGGTGGGATTTAGAGACAATAGCACGCTCATTTTTTGAACTAAAAGTGCTCACAGGGACCAAGAGCGCACGACTTTAGAGGACCAATTGGTCGCGTTTCAAATATTATGGACCAAACATGCGACCTATGTAAAGATTAGGAACCAACAGAGTTCTTTGGCCAAAATTAATTGTTCGATAAGCATAGTTCCAAATCAATGTAAATGACAATACAAACATTTAAACATTTCATCACAATAATTCACACATTTCTGACCTAATTTTCATCAACTAAAAAATACACACACAAATCGTAGGTTCTGGAAGTTTCAAACATAAACTACGAGATATTAGACCTAAAAGAGAAAAAGGAACAAACCATCTTGGGTGATGCTGTAATTGACATAACCATAGCCGAGTGAGCGGCGAGTGCTGAGGTCCCTACAGACGCGGACCGAGACAACCTGACCCATCTGGTTAAAAAAATCGTAGAGCTGTGAGTCGGTCACGTTCAGGTCAAGATCTCCAACGTACAAAGACGTTGAAACGAACTGACCCGCACCATTGCTCACCACCACTCCGTTTGAAACTGGAGCCTGAGCCTGTGGCTGAGGCTGAGGCTGAGGCTGAACTTGAACCTGAGCCATTTCGCTAATTCCCCCTACAAAATTTCTCTCCCTTTTTTTTGTTTTTTTGGTTAAATTAAAACCCAAAGGAAGCGAAAAGATAGTAACACAGAGAGTAGAAAATGTGTCTGTGTTTTTTCTTTTTTCGTTTTTGTAAAGATTTGTTGATTTTTTGTATGTTTTGGGGGGATATAGAAGAAGATAAGTGGTCGGAGATAGTACGACGCACGGCGATAAGAGGAAAGGTAAAAATGAAAACCAGAGAGAGGGCAGAGCTGCACTGGCGGCACCGCACCGTTCTTTGTAAGAAAAGTCTTGCTTTTATATTCAACCAAACCCTAGCTAAATCCAATGACGCATTCCTCACCGTCCGATTTTCCCACCTGGCCTGTCGGTATGATCTTGATGTTCCTATAATCAAACAATAGTTCTAGAATAAAACTTCCATGGGCCCAGACTTCAAATTTGTGTGAGACCAATTTGTGTCCATTTTTTATGAGCTTTGTTTGGGCTTTTTAAACAAACAACCCAACTTCACTGAACTTGAACTCTTCAGCCTCGGCCCAAATTTGAACTCCCTCCAAATTCAAACCAACCCAATGTCACTTACTCTAGTTCCTATATGGAATCCTTCCACAAACAAGGAGAGAAAAGCCTCTCAATTCCCATTGAATCGACGAAATTTCCTTCTTCTCAAAACAATCCTCAAACCCCTCTCCAACTTTTATCTAGGAACCTTTGAACATTCCAAGATATATTCCAAATGGTCAACCAAACCAAAGCTAAAAACTTTAGCCCGTGCAAATTTCTGTACAAATCAGTCAAATAATCCCCCAAGTCTCCTTCATTCTACCTTTGTAATTTGCATCCAAAGCAGCCGAGGAGGCAGGCCAGCTTAGGCAAATAGTTCCCTAAAAATTTGGTTAAGGATCATTATAGTTGATCATACTGCCTTTTCCTCTCTGAGACCAAGATTGATGCGGTCATGGCTAAAACAACAATGAATAATATGGGTTATATAAGGGTTCAAAAGATGTCTACAATTAATTTAATAGAAGTAGGAGTCACTATTTCACAAATTCCCAAAAAAATATCTCTTATTTATTACTCATTTATTATATTTATAGTATACTTATATAGATTTTGTTAACCAGTGCCCTTAAGGCAATGGTTAAGGAGAATTAAATGCTTACACTTTACGAAAAATAACAAATTTTTAATATTATAATAATAAATATAAATATTAAAATACCCTTAAAAGTTGTTTTTGTATTGTTTTAATATTAAAATTTCACTACTTTGCCCACTAGGCATTTGGCCTAGTGGTGCAAGGGAATCCCTTCCCCCCATTTGACAGAGGTTTGAATCCACTCTGCCCTCCCCAAATAGTGTGTACGTGTGTGTAGTGTAGATTTCTATCTCAAGATCAAAAAAAAAAAAAATTTCACTACTTCTTATAAAATGGAAGAACTAAATATTTCTTTAACCATTACCCTAAGGGCACTCGTTAACAAAACCCTACTTATATATTGACACTGTTCTCTACTCTCAACATGAGACCCATTTAATATATAAGTATCACTCTTTTGTTCCCATCTCAATGTGGGACTTTCTTACTATACTTTTTTTTTTTGATAAACAGACTTTCTTACTATACTTAGTTTCTTATTTTATTCAAATTTCCATTTTCTAGCCTTTGGGCTCCCACATTTGTTAGACTTATTCTCCTGAGTTGACTTAACCGAGGAGTTTGATTGGGCTTCGGTCATTACTAGGTCGGTTACTTTGGTAAAGTGGTTCTGCCTGAGATTTGAAGGACATTTGGGTTAAGTCTGCTCTTTACTTATTTCGGACCCTTTAGACGTTTGATCCTAGAGTCCGTTATTTCGCTTATTGACTTGGGCTGAAGTTGTGAGTTAGGCCCCACATATGAATACTATGGGCCTGCAAGTTCAGGACTTTCTATTGTATTTTACCTTCTCCAGGTTACTATAATATTTGTTAAAATACATGAAATAAAATAAAAAAGATCTAGAGAAAGGATGAGAGAGTGAGAGAAAGTTTTGTGTTTTCGACCTGATGGCCTACGTCCATAATGAAAAGTCCTTAGTGATTACATTTATTATTATGTTAAATTATTGTTTTACAATGAACTCTATGATATATATATATATATATATATGTAAGAGCTAAAGTTAATTTAGGATAATTTCTTGATTGGAGTAAAAATAAATGACAATTAATATTTATTGATTTATTAATGATCACTAGTTCGAGTTCTCTCAAGGTCACTTACCCAAGGCAAAACCTTACGCCTATTATAATACACGTGCTAATAGAGTGTTACATGTCCCCCTGTAATTAGTTGTGGTGCACGTATCTATGAAATGCTGGCCAAACATATAAGGTTAAAAAAAAAAACATCAGTTAAATGTGATGTGTATGATACACTAACAATATTGAATGTTGGAATCCTTTTAGTTAACCCATATCAACATTGGACTAAAAAAGGTGTAGAAGTTGAGGTTGTGTCCTAAAACAAAAACCTAATAAATTTGGTTATTATTGCAGAACCCTCTAACTCCCCTTGAAGAGATAAGATCCAGCAAAAAACTACCTTTCCAAATACATTTGAAAGAGTGTTGTTTGGCTAATTAACTGTCTTAAATGCATTATTGAGTAAAAAAGGCTTCCGTTTTGAATAGTTCCGTTTCTAAAACCATGATTTTCTACATGTCTGCAAATCAACTGACAATCAAGTTATTTATCAAGAATTATAAATTTATCTAGATGTAAATTTAAGTTATCCTTTGCAGCCAACTTGAATGATTAGATTAGTTTGTTTTGAAGCAACATGATGTTTACACTTTGTTTGGAGTGGTGGAAATAGGGAGGAAGGAAAGGAGATGAATGGAACTGAGAGGAGGAAGATTGATTTCCTATGTTTGGCTTTGAGAGGGTCCAAAGGGAAAGTGAATGGGGAGGAATTTGAGAGAGAAAATTCAGCTTAGGCCCACATTTCTTTTTCTCTCTGTCAATGGGCGGAAAAGGAAGGAGGGAAAAAGAGTTGCTGATAAAATTATAACTATACTATTAGGGCACATTTAGTACACTGTAATAGGTCATGTAATGTAATAGCTATTCTTAAAGAATAATTATTCGGTTATTTGGTTACGTTTTCATTACAAGGAATAGCTATTCCTTACAAAAATTGGCGTAATAACTATTCCTTAGATCACGTAATAACTAAAAAAAAAATTAAAAAATTCGAAAAACCATAGTTAACTATAACCTTTTTTAAAATTCTCTCTCTCTCTCTCTCTCTCTATATATATATATATAACAATTAAAACCCAAGTCTCCATTTTCAATTTTTTTTTTCTCTCTCTCTCTCTCTCTATATATATATATATATATATACTCAAGTCTCCATTTTTTTTTTAAATTGCCTCCCTCTTTCTCTCTCTACACACAAGTCTCCATTTTTTTTTTTAAAAATTGCTCTCTCTCTCTCTACACACACACACACACACTAACACACACACACACACACACATATATATATATATATAACATTCAAAATCCAAGTCTCCAAAATGTTTTAAAATTATTAATACTAGTATAATAAACAATACTCGTACATTAATCACGTTGTAGTAAAATATATAATATATATTCAGGGTTATATTAATGTGTTGTCACCAAACAGATGAATGGTAATAGCTATTACATTACAATTTATTTTAATCATTGTAATGTTGATTCCTATTACAGTGTAATAACCATTACAGTGTACCAAACATACCCTTGACATTTTCTAGTTACAAATATGAATCTCTTTCTAAAATCATCCCCCATGTTCAGCTCCTCTATTCTCACCTTCATCAAACCCACACCTAGCATGCCCAACACACCTGTCACACCCAGTTAAGAGCTCGTATAAATTCTCACATTCATCAAACTCACGCCCAGATGTTCTTTTAAAAATGTCAAATAAATAAATTTATTGATCACCAAGTTAACCAACATAAAAAATTTGAAAAAAAAAAAACAAAAATCAAATATATCCATACCGTTCTACAAAGGCATGATAAAAAGCATAAAAGTAAAAACATATATTTTTCCTTAGCAAACCAACAACAGCAAGAAAGATTATCATTTTCCTTCTTATCCAAACAGAGTGTTAATCTTTGACATTCATAAAAAAATGATCGTTTAATCTTTTACAGTCATATAACTATATAAGTAACAATTAGCGCGGTCTCTCTCACAAGGTCGGCTTCGGCTCTTTAAATATTATATATCCGCAGCCATTTTAATATCTTCTTCTTTTCGCCTTCTCCTCCAACCTCCACACTTGTACAAGCCACGTTTACACGTCACACTTTCTCCACTTCCCATACGCTTCGTCAATTACAAAGAAACCTCAACTGGACACGATGGACTCGATTCGTCTTCTCCCCAAACCTCTAGCCCTCGCTAACCACCGCGCCCCCGCCGTGTCTCACCTTTCATTCACTTACCAATTGCCGTGTCCGGTCCCATATCGTCCCAGGCGGAGACTCGTTTCGGGACTCCGTAGTCCTTTCT
The DNA here is from genome assembly GCA_907173295.1 of Fagus sylvatica. NCBI lineage: Eukaryota > Viridiplantae > Streptophyta > Magnoliopsida > Fagales > Fagaceae > Fagus > Fagus sylvatica. The sequence goes on from OU015768.1 coordinate 7,230,680, forward strand.
CCGTTTCCGCCAGCGGCACCTTGACGGCCAATTCCGTACCCGTACGTTATCTTCTCCGTTTGGTTTTCTAAATTAGAAATAATTTACCTCCAACCTGGAGAAATTGTCCTCCAACCTGTCAATTTAACGAGGCATGTGATTTTTTATAATTGACACGTAATGGATTGAAGGAGAATTCCTCTAAACCGGTTGGAGTTAAACTATGTCTTTCTAAATTGGTGTGATTATATTTGTCAATTAATCTAAGCCTAGTGTCTTTAATCTGTTTTGTCTAGCATCTCTGTGACTCTGTGACCAAAATTCATAATCTTAATTAGAATTGGAGTAGTACAAAATTCACTCCTATTCAATAGTTTGTAACTGTATGAAGGTGATGGTAACACTACTAGAAGCTGCATTGAATTCTGATTCATATTGCTTAGATGTTAAATATGTTCAAAATTGTTAATTAATCACGAAGTATTGCATACTCAATTGAGATTAATTAAAAAGAGTATATGATTTTTCATATATTGTTGTTTGTCTACATTGACAGCCAAGAAATGGATTATACACTGTTGGTGATTTTATGACAAAGAAAGAAGATTTGCATGTGGTAAAGCCTACAACAACCGTGGATGAAGGTAGTTGTTATACTTGGGATACGTCTTGACCTATGTTGTATGTTTTTTAATTTCCTAATGTGTCATGCTTCTGCCAACAGCACTGGAAACTCTTGTGGAAAACAGAATCACTGGATTTCCTGTCATTGATGAAAATTGGAAATTGGTAAGATTTGCTTACACTGCATTGTGAGTCGCTTTGTTTTTTTATTGATGTGGCAGCAAGTTGTTAGTATATTTCAGTCTTTGGATATAAGAAAGTTATCTGATTTTGGATTCTTTGTGATTTAATGTCCAGTTTGAGAACATTTTGGTTATGTACCAGAATTAGTTATTGAAATTGTTCCCACTGGGTCCCAAATGTGAGGGTCAGTGGCTAGCTCATTAATTTGAAAGTAACAATGAAAAAGAGCTCCCACTATTATTGAACTACTGAAAAAATAGCTTATAACAGCTTTATTGGGTTTAGGAGCTTCATTTTAATTATTTCAGCGTAGTGACACAACTGCTGGTCACAATATCCAACTGGATTATTGTTCAAATCCTCCAATGCTTTTGTATCTATGATTTTGCATTTTCGTTTCAAGAAGTTTTCACATTCCTTCTGTAGCTAATTCAGGTTCTTGACTTCTCTTTGTTGGCTTTTTTGCAAATGCACATTATATAAGTGACCTGATGTGGGGTCTTTGGGGTTAGTATAATATATTGTGGGAATGATTTTTGAAGGTTCTCTTCGGTTGCAGGTTGGTCTAGTTTCAGATTATGACTTGTTAGCATTGGATTCCATATTAGGTAAATTCAAATTTTCAAGCTACATCTCACCTTTTGCATGAACTCATCTCCATATTTCAAGATGTCTCTGTACACTGAGTTTTATTGATTTCTTACATGATGCAAATGTTTCCAATATTTTAATTAGGTGGCACACCAAGCGACACCAGCATGTTTCCTGAAGTTGACAGCACTTGGAGAGTAAGTGAGAAACTCTCTTTCAAATATCTTTTCATGGTTGTCCATTTTTTTACATTTGTTTCATATTGTTTGTCAATTGTTATTCATATATCAATCTTTACTGTGGGTAAAGATTAAAGAATAATGGATGTCAGGTTTTCAGAACTATTATTGTTTTTGGAATATCTTGATAGAGGCAAATAAAGACCAGGGTTTTGCTAAATGTTCCATAAGGTAAAAGAAAATTGTCAAGAATTGGTTTCTTTAAATAGAGTCATGAGGGTAGGAAAAATTAGCACAATTTAGGGGCAAAAGGAAAATTGACTTGCAGCACAGGTTGAGATTGCTAAATGAGATTATGTTATCTACCCAATGGCAGTAGTGCCCCTGATCATGCAACCAGACCAGTAGAGAACTGCCTGACAGGGAACTCTGTAGGGTTGATTCTAGGGTTGGATTAAAAATTTGCATACACCATTTGTGTAACTGTCATACTTATATGGTTGTAACTGTCATACTTTAAAACGAGTAGTAACCTTTTACTTATAAAAAAAAGAGAGGATTGTCCCGGGTATCATTTCTTTCCAGTGACCATGAAGTTGTTGAACTATGCCTGAAGGCATGGTCGAACAATATTCTTTCTGTGGCTCATAGAAAATCCATCTTTCCTTCATGTTCTTTGGAGTGAGCTATCGCTCAAACGGCACCTCTTCCCGCATAGGAATGGGTAGTGGTGAGATCGTGGATTTGAAAACTCATTGGGTGCATGAGTAGCTCACCAATAAATCTTTACTTATCCAAAAAACACTTCTTGTAAAAAAATTGTGGTTTTGACCCCAAATTTATTAAGAGGTTTTTTGTTGAGGCTCTGTTGTGGTCTACTTTCCGTCACTTTTTTTTTTTTTTCCTTTGTAAACTTCTAGAAAATGGGGGTGGGGGTGTTTCATTGATGTGGATCTGACCTTAATAAACAAAACATTCTGCAATTCAAAATAGTGCCTTATAAGTTAACTATTTAGGGGTAGCTATGCATTCTCTGCTTTCGTTATCTGTCACATCTGTGCCTTTTCTAGCCACGTACCACCTTATTTTTGGGTTTCCTTAAGTCTTTTGGTGGCAGTTGACTTGAATAAAGTCATTCCTCCTTACTGCTGCTGCATCATGTGGTATTTGTTGCACGAGTTCCATTCCAGACCATCTTTCCCTAAACTTGTCCTCATTTTCCATTAACAGCCATGCTCAAAACACTTTATTATTATTTTTAAGCAAATTGACTTAAACCTCTTTCTGTGCTTAATCTGTCTGGTCCCTCTTCTGCTGTGAGTCCTCAAGTCTATGTTTTAAGCGCTTGATTCTGTTAGATTCTTTGTGATGCTGTTAGTCATCAGAATGATTAGGCAAGCATAATTAATATATATACTTCAAAGGGTTTTGTAGTGTAAAAGGAACCTGGTGGAGAAACTCTGTAAGTTGAGAGCTGCATCACATTATCAGAAGATAGATTAAGATAGATTGCAATAGTGATGTAATGCATGAGTCTGTGTTTTCCTGTGGTTTTAGAGCAATGTGGTGAAGCATCATGATCTGGTGACCTAATAGTGATTTTGACACTGATTTTAGATGGTGGAGTGAACATTACAAATTAATCTTGAATCAAGGTGTTGATTGTAAAACTATGTAGTTAAGATGGATGCTGCAAATAACTCCATAATTGAGGATGGATAACCTAATCGTTAACTGGCTAATAGATCACCTTTAGGATCCTGATTGAGCTCCTTTTTGACTTATTCCTTTTACTTTTTTTCCCTAATAGTTAGATTGTCCAACTAAGTAATTCTCCAATTGCATATACTATTGCAGACTTTTAATGAGGTACAGAAATTGCTCAGTAAAACCAACGGGAAGGTGGTTGGTGATTTGATGACGCCAGCTCCAGTCGTTGTTCGTGAAACCACTAATCTTGAGGATGCTGCTAGGTTCTTTCATTCATTTTCTTTCCCCTGTTTACTTTTTATCCTCCTTTTTCATCTACTACTGCTTCTTCCATGAGTTTCACCTGCATTCTGAATACATGCAGCTAAAAGATGACATTTCTGAATTGGTTTATCAAATGTAGGATATTGCTTGAGACAAAATATCGTCGACTTCCAGTTGTAGATGCTGATGGTAAGCTGGTAAGTGACTTCCCTTCCGTTATCTTTCTCTTTCTCCGGTGTGCTTCTTCTGGTTCTTAATTAGCCATTAATTATAACATGAAGGTTGGCATTATCACAAGAGGAAATGTTGTAAGAGCTGCCATTCTCATGAAACGTGCTAGTGAAATGAAATCCTAATATCCAGAGATCGTTGTATGAATTTGAGGCAGTCCAAATTGGCAGGCAGGGAACAGTCTGTTCCTGCAAGGGCTGAGTGTCTGTTAAGATGGAGGTCACGGGATCTCAGCTTCTTTCTATTTACAATTTTGGCAATATGTATTTATGAGACATCAATGTTATTGTTCTTTGTAAAATTATACCAAGTAATTACCATGGCTAAAGTCGGTTAGATACCTATAAAAAAGAGACTATAATCATCCAGTAAAATCAAATTTTATGTGAATCTGCTATGCTTTTACATAGTATAAGGGCTATTACCTGGGAGTTAACACCTGACTTTGTTGTGGAAATTACTAGATTTTTAAACACAGAACCTACGCGCACCAGTAAGTCCTTGCAATGTAGTTTAGAAGGGTATAATGGATAGTCATTTGAGTTGTCATGTAGTGGGTTAAAAGAATTTGGTAAACTCTATCCATTAGAAAGGGACAAAGTTTTTCTTTAAACTGGTTTGGAAGAAAGTTCCTCGACTTAATTACTCCATTATATGTGACAACTTAAAAAACTATCCACATTTACTTTTAGTTCTTTCAACTTATTACGTGGCGCTTCATTAAATCATTTAAACAAGTCACGTAGATGGTTTTATAAAAAAAAATATTAAAACTATAATATATAAATATATACACAAAATAAATATACTTATGTCTTTGTCACGATTTTTATATCATATCAAATTATCAATTAAAAAACCAAACAATACACATCATTATTGCATAACACATATGTTTATAATAGACTAAAGTCTATTTTTGGTCCTTTAAGTTTGGATGTGTTTTCATTTTAAACCATTAACTTTGAAAGTTTTCATTTAGATTCCTTATATTTGTTTACATTTTAAAAGAATCATTTCGTCTATCTTAGTCAAGCTATTAACGGTTAAATGTCATATAAGTTTGTCAACTCAATATATTTTTTTTATATTTAATCCAATTTAGTTTTTTTTTATTATTAAAAATGGATAAAAAAATTAATGAAGAAAAATATCATTTTTATTAAAAAAAAAAAAAAAGCTCAAACTTAAGGGCCAAAAATGAAAACACACGATCAAACAAAAGTAAAAAACCTGAATAAAAACTTTCAAAATTAGGAAACTAAAATAAAAATACGCTCAAACTAACGGCCAAAAATGGACTTTAGTTCAAAAAAATAGTTTAGCCTAATAGGACTATATTTCAAACGAAACCAAACTCATGTTGTTAGGACGGTACCTAGGCATCGAACCCTCCCTACAGTTTTTAGATAGTCTCGTGGCTCCTCGTTTTTAACAAACGAATATCCCATGTCTTCACCGCCTAAAAGCTCGGGGAAATTGAGCCGAGCCGAGCCGATGGGCCTCTCAAATAAAAGACGAATGTCGTGAGCGCGAGCCGCGGCTAATGGAGAAGAGTAAGAGCCGAGCCAAATCCTGGAACGCTTCTCCTCTGTCAAAACGACCGAAAACATATATTTTATCTAATTTTGATTATATAATATAGTTTCATCTTTCAGATCCCATGTGTGTGTCTCTCTCTCTCTCGAGAGCCCCCTGAACAATCTGAAAGCTGTTTGTCATTGATCTAATCGAACCAAAAACAATTGAAAGAATCATTCTCGTCCTCGTACTTTGTTTGAATTGAATTTATGAAGAAAGAAAGGTGTGGGCATGGAGTTGGAGTTGGAGCATGAGAGAAGAAGAAGCATGGAGGATGTTCGAGAAGTGTGCGCAAATGGCATTTGCATGAGAACAACAGAAGTTGAAGCCAAGCTTGATCAAGGAAATATTCAAGAGGCGGAAGCTTCTTTACGAGAAGGTTTATCTCTCAATTTTGAGGTACTTCCTTTTTCCTTTTATCTTGTTATAGATTTATATTTATTCCCAAAGCAAACCAAATGTAGATGTAGATCTCATTCACTTTCCCAAACCAAATAGGATGGACGTGTCGAACACACGACCTTCTTCCTCTGATAGTTAATACATTGCATTTCTGCCTAGCCCGTCAGGGGTGAATGCCCCTGCATTACCCGGCAATTGATTATGGCGGGTGGGGTTAGTTTCCTGTAGGTTAGATGGCCTAGAAACGAGTCCAAAGGGTTCTTCTTTAGAAAGGTTCCATGTGTTATAAAAAATAAAAAATAAAAATTAATACGTTGCATTTCCTGAACATTTTTGTTTGGATTGGGGGTGGGGAGGGGTATGGCATTGTAACTTCTTTTTGTAGATATGATTATTATTATTATTTTTGAGACAAGAGAGAGAGAGAGAGAGAGAGAGAGGACTTTGATATAAGGCATGTAGATACTTTGTAGGAATAAATGGTTAATTGTGTCTATTCGAATTTGATAGATATTGAGTACGTTAGGTCAATGAGCTTTGGCTCAAATGACGCTTCCTCCTACCATAAGAATGGGGTAGAGAGTGAGGTCGTGGGTTCAAGACACTGTGTGCTTGTAATAAAAAATAATAATAAGGTAAATGTAATGTAAGTGACATGGTCAATGGTTAATTATTATAAATTACAGGAAGCAAGATCCCTTCTTGGAAAGTTGGAGTATCAAAGAGGTAATGTAGAAGGTGCTCTTCGTGTGTTTGAGGGCATTGATCTCCAAGCTGCTATACAGCGATTGCAACCTTCCCTTGCTGAAAAACCACCTTCTAGGAAGGGTCGCTTTCGCACTGAATCGCTGCATGCAGTCTCACAGCATGCTGCAAGCTTGGTGCTTGAAGCCATATACTTAAAAGCCAAGTCTCTTCAAAAGTTGGGGAGAGTTAGTGGTAAGTTTACTTTTGGTTTTCTTCATGTTCTTTTTTTGTCTTTTTAAACTTGAATAAGAGCACACATGGAACTTTGTTTTATGGGGGTTTGCAGAGGCTGCTCATGAATGTAAAAGTGTGCTTGATGCTGTGGAGAGGATATTCTATCAGGGCATACCTGATGTTCAAGTGGACAATAAATTGCTAGAGATAGTCAGCCAAGCTGTAGAGCTCCTTCCCGCACTCTGGAAGCAGGCTGGTTTCTATCATGAAGCAATTATTGCTTACAGACGTGCCCTTCTTAGTCAATGGAACCTTGATAATGATTGTTGTGCTAGGATTCAGAAAGGCTATGCAGTGCTTTTGTTGTATGGTGGAGTGGAGGCTGGCCCACCCAGTTTAGCTGTCCAGATTGATGGTTCATATGTACCTAAAAATAATCTAGAAGAGGCAATTCTACTTTTGATGATTCTTATGAGGAAATTTATCCTTGGTAAGACCCAATGGGATCCATCTATAATGGATCACCTAACGTTCGCACTATCTTTATGCAGCCAAACACCTGTTTTAGCTAAGCAACTTGAAGAGATCATGCCTGGGGTATATCATCGAGTTGAACGTTGGAATTCTTTAGCTCTATGCTACAGTGGAGCTGGACAAAACAAAGCTGCGTTGAATCTATTGAGGAAATCTTTACATAAACATGAACGTCCAGATGATCTCATCGCGCTGTTATTGGCTGCCAAGATATGCAGTGAGGATTCTCATCTTGCTGCTGAGGGAGTGGGATATGCACAGAGGGCAATTAATCATGCTCAGGGGATTGACGAGCATGTAAAGGGTGTGGGTCTTCGCATGTTGGGTCTTTGTTTGGGAAAACAAGCTAAAGTTTCATCCTCTGACTTTGAGAGGTCTCGTCTTCAGTCTGAAGCATTGAAGTCATTAGAGGGGGCTATTGCTTTGGAGCCTAATAATACGGACTTGATTTTCGAGTTGGGTGTTCAGTATGCAGAGCACCGAAATTTGAGTGCTGCTTTACGATATGCAAAGCAGTTCATTGATGAAACAGGTGGATCCATATTAAAAGGTTGGAGATTTCTTGCTCTGGTTTTGTCTGCTCAACAGCGATTCTCAGAGGCTGAGGTGGTTACTGATGCTGCTTTAGACGAGACTGCAAAATGGGAGCAAGGACCACTTCTCAGGCTGAAGGCAAAGCTAAAAATCTCCCAGTCATTACACATGGATTCTATTGAAACTTATCGTTACCTACTTGCATTGGTTCAAGCCCAAAGGAAATCGTTTGGGCCTCTAAGAAATTTTCCTCAGGTTAGATTCTAAATCTACTTTACATTCTTTACTTCAATTGAAGGCTTGAAGCATAGTTTCTTACTTTTTTTATAATAATTTCAGACAGATGTATCACTCCTAATCTATTGGCATAAGTGGTGCAGATATGGTGTTCTTTTGTGATCTTGTAATGTCTCGGAGGGAGCTTTAGTGTATCTAATCAATGATTAAAGCTTTTACTTAGAGGGGCATAATTTTAGTTCCAAACTTAGAAATTTAACCGGATGCAATGGATTTGAAGCTAGTAATCTTAGAATCATTCCCCCACCTTCAATCAGGATATATCCTTATGAAAATGAAGCTAGCTTCACCTTATAAAAGGTGTAAATGATGCACTTAAAACTATTATATATGAAAATAATTAATAAATCAATAAGTTCGTAATTAAATGATGGATGGCAAAGCTTTACAATAATTTAACTAAGTTGCTTTGCACAACAATTTGAAGTAAATAGCTACTACTTCCTAATTTAATATGTACTTCTAGGTTTTTCTCCTTTGTAGAAATATTATTCCGTTGCAATTTGTATGTCCTTTTAAATTTATTTGGTTTTTGTTTGCTTCGGGAAGAAAAGAAAACACTACACAGTGCAAAAACAGATAGGACTCCAGATTGATGAAATTGTTTCATATTTGATCTTTTGCCTTTTCTTATATGATAGGCTGAGGGTGATAAAGTCAATGAATTTGATGTTTGGCATGGTCTGGCAAAGTTATACTCTAGTCTTTCACATTGGAAGGATGCGGAGATATGCTTGGGAAAAGCCAGAGATACAAAACAGTACTCTGCAGAAGCACTGCACACAGAAGGTAAAACCTGCAACTTTAGTGACTAACAAATGAATTTTTGTGACTTATTTTTAAACTCCTTCGAAATTGACAATACATGAAAATTGTGCAAAGATATCTATTACATGCTTCTGGTTGTCTACCAATGAGAGCTGCTCTACACTCTAAACTAAGAAAAAATACAGCAATAAAAAAATCCAATAAACTAGGAAAACAATGACCACTTAAACTAGCCATTTACTCATGCAAAGTCCGAAGAAGGAGCATCTTCAAATCCACCAAAGGACGTTCTACTCCTTCAAAAGTTCTATGAATCATCTACTAGAGGTTCCAAGATTAACCTTTAGAACTATATGTGCATTATCAACCAATGTTGTCCATGCCATTTCCTATTGTGGTTCACAACTGGTTTCTGTGCTCTATGGATTCCTCTTTTCAAGACTTGTACCTTGAGTGAAGATGACTAGTTAACAAATGGCACTTATTTGGTGGGGAGTACGGGGGTTTGCACCCCCTTAAGTGTGTGAGCATTTATTTAGCAAAACAGAAAAAAAAAAAAAAAAAACCTTAGTTACTAGAATGCACACCTTGAATAGTATAGGCCATGGTTTGAATATTGAATTTTAGCCTCAATAGATGCAGGTATTTTCCAAATACTAGAAACAACCCATACAAGAGAGTGTATCTATGATTTTATATTTCTGTTTTGTATCCCAATAAACACGGAGCAATGCAATTCAATGTTGCACATTACTTTGAATCACTAAGCCCTTTACCTTCAAAAATGTTATGGGGGATGAAAAGGTTTTGAAATTATATATTGCCAGTTCGGATTTCATAAATAAATTGCACGTTTGCAAGGGACCATGGGAATTTGGGAACTTACTTAGGTGGAGGCAATTAAAATGTGGCTCAAAAGAAAGTGAGCTATTAGGGACCATGGTAATATGGAGTTTACCAAAGTGGGAGTCTTCTGATATTTCTTTGTAGTAGATGTTGATGTTTTTGTCTGTTTAATCATAATGTTATGATATTGTAAAGTAAATTGGAAATAGTCTTTAGATTCTGTTATTGAATATCTATTTAACCAGAACAATTAATTTATATGACAATGAAGATGACAATGATGATAATGACGATAATGATACAATAGTAATAATAATAATTTCATTATTATTATTATTCCATATGTTCTTAGGCCACATGGGTCTGTGTTTGGAGAGGAACTAGAAGCAGCTGGGAGAAGCAGAATTAGATTTTGTCATGACGTGTGGTGTGGTGATAGAGCATTAAAGTGATGTACCCGGACTTGTATTTGTATTGCAGTGGATAGAGATAAGTTAGTGTTTTCCCTCTTGTTTTCTAGAGGAGAGGAAGAGAATCGCTATTGGAATCTCAGATTTATACATAATTTTCATGGTTGGCTGCTGGAGGGGCTGGATTCCTTCATGGACTTATTATTATATTCTCATATTCTTTTAAGGGTGGTGCTGATTTTATGAGATGGAGGCTTACTAGCAATGGCCAATTTAGTGTGCATTCGTATCATGAATGTCTGAGAGGTGCTAATAGAAGGCACATCCTATTGAAGTGTTTTTGGAATAACAAAGTACCAAAGAATGTTGTATTCTTTGTGTGCCTGCAGACATTGGATAAAATTCTGACTAAAGAAAATCATATTAAAAGGAAAATGGATCTGGTGAATTGGTGTTGAATGTGTAAGTATAATGGAGAATCAATGGATCCTCTTTTGCTTTGTTGCCTAGTGGCTTATTATTTGTGGTCCCTTGTTTTTTTCTTCATTTGGGGTGCAATAGGTAATGCTGTACATGGTGTTATATGTCTTCTCTTGCTGGAAAGGAATGTATGGAAGGCATAGTAATAGTTCTGTGTGGGTAGTTTGGACGGAGCAGAATAAACGCACATTTGCACATTTGAATGAGTTGAGAGATCTGTAATTGAAATAAAATCTTTTTTATTTTTTATGTTTATATTTGAATAGTGCACCATATATATATATAATATTTTTTTTGGGGGTGGGGGGAGGCTTTTCTTGCAATTCTTTTAGTTGAATTTATGGATCATTTTAATCTTTGATTGTAATCCTTATGAAGCTCTTCTTCTAGAGTCTTCCTTCTATTAATGAAATTGATTAGTCTGATAATATATATATATATATATATCATCTCTGTAAAAATTGTCCAAAGATGATATATAGTAATTCTATAGAAATTCTATCTTTGTAAAAATTGTCATTTTCTTTCATAATTTCTCCCAGGTGTAATGTGTGAAGGTCGTGGACAGATCCAAGAAGCTTTTGCTGCTTATACTAATGCCCTTCTACTAGAACCTTGTTTTGTTCCATGCAAGATCTTGATTAGTGCTTTGTTGTTAAAGATAGGCTCAAAGGCATTGCCTGTGGCAAGAAGCTTACTATCGGATGCATTAAGGATAGATCCGACCAACCGTATGGCGTGGTATTACTTGGGGATGGTTCATAGGGATGATGGACGAATAGTTGATGCTGCAGATTGCTTCCAAGCAGCTTCCATGCTTGAAGAATCTGATCCCATTGAAAGCTTTGGCTATATTCTTTGATTGGCTTCTATCTATCAACCGGTTACATTTCTATTAGGTGAAATTTTAATGATGTATACATTTTTTTTTCTCTTAAATTTTTTCAACGAAATCTACACCCATGCTTGGGGATGGTTTTGCCAATTAAATTTGCTGTTTCGGATACTCCCTTTTATTTTATTTTTTATCCTTCCATGATCAAGGTACAAGGCAAAAGTTGAAGTAGAAACCATGCTATTTAAACTTATTCTGGGCAATAAAAGAAAAGAAAGGAAAGAAGTTACCCAATTTGATAGTAGATGGACAAATTGTAGAGAGCTTAGGGTGGTGACGAGGGGTTATAAAGATGTATTGGTTTAATTTGCAATTGTTGCTCGTCTGTGTAATGTTGTGTAACTGAGCAGTTTTGTTAAAAGAAAGTTATACTGTTATAGATTCAATTTCCTTGTGCTGTGTCAGTACTTGCAGAGTATGCATAACTGTGGTTGCATTAAAAATTTGCATCCACCATATGTGTAATTGTCATACTTATATGGTTGTATTCTTCAGGAGGATTGTCCCAGATATCATCTCTTTCTAGTGACCGTGAAGTTGTTGAACTATGCCTGAAGGCATTGTCAAATGGTATTCTTTCAGTGGCTCATAGAAAGTCCCTCTTTCCTTTATGTTCTTTGGAGTGAGCTATCGCTCAAGTGGCACCTCTTACTACATAAGAATAACTCATTGGGTAGCTCACCAATAAATTTTTACTTATCCAAAATATAATTTGTTATGCTAAATACTTCTTATGAAAAAAAAAATTGTGGTTTTAACCCCAAAGTTATATAAAAACGTTGTGTTGAGGTTCTGTTTTGGTCTCCTTTCCGTTACTTTTCTTTTTTTTGGTGGGGGTGTTTCATTGATGTCGATCTGACCTTAATAGTATCTCATATGTTAACTATTAGCTATGCAAAACCTGCTTTCATTATCTGTCACATCCGTGCTTTTTCTAGCCATAGATACCACCTTGATTTTTGGGATTCATATACCATGCAATAGGTACTGCATGCAATATCTTGAGTGATTGAGATTGAGAGTTAAGAAGTTAACTTTTAATCTCAATCACTTAATAAAAAATTATTAAAAAATTTAAAAAGTAAAAGTGAAAAAATAAAAAAATTGTGAGGGAGAAAAAGTAATTCCAGCCCATGCAATACTTTTGAGTTTCTTTTTAAGTCTTTTGGGGGCAGTTGACATTCCTCCTTACTGCTGCTGCATCATGTGGTTTTTCATATTTGTTGCACATGTTCCATTCCTGACCTCAAAGCACTTTTTTTCCCTTTTAGCAAATTGACTTAAAGTCCGTCTTTGCTATGAGTCCTCAAGTCTTTGTTTTAAGCGCTTGATTCTATTAGATTCTTTGTAATGCTGTTAGTCATCAGCATGATTAAGGAAACATAACTAATATATACACTTCAAAGGGTTTTGTAGTGTAAAAGGAACCTGGTGGAGAAACTCTGTAAGTTGAGTGTTGCATCACATATTCACATTATCAGAAGATAGGGGCCTGTTTGGTACGTGTTTTCGTTTTTTGTTTTTGTTTCGTGACTTTTTACTTTATTGAAGTTGGAACTTGAATCCTGATTTGAATTCAAGATTGTAAAAAAAATTCTATTTGGTACATAATTTTGGTTTCACAACTGAAATCACAATTTAAAAAAAAAATTGTGTTTGGTACATAGTTTTGGTTTTTAAACTTAATTGCACCAGTACAATTGTTTGTAGAGGATTTCAACTCACATACTAAAACAGAAAACCTTTAACAGAATCTCCTGCCTCTGCCTCTCCCTCTTCACCGACGAAAACCCTCCCTCACGACGATCGACGCCGGCACAGAAGCCTCTTCGCGTTCCCCACGTTCTCTATCGCGTCGGTCACGGTCTCTATCGCGTCGGTCCCGGTCACGCTCACGGTCTCTGTCGCGGTCTCGGTCGCGATCGCGATCGCGGTGGCGGTCGGAATCGGAGGGCTTGTTGGAAGTGGAGGTGGAGACGGAAATAGAGGAGAGGAGGTCTTCGAGGGGAGACGGAAATAGACGGAAATAGTGGATCGGCTTCTTGTTGACGGCGTTTGAGAGCTAAGGCTTGCGTTCGGCTTTGGTTAGGAATACAGGTTTCTTGGAGTTGGTGACGTTGACGGCGGCATCGTCTTCGATTGAACGCTTCATAGTAAAAGCAAGTGAGGACCGGTGAGGGGTTTGGCCGTACCTGTAATGGCCGAGAGGAGAGAGAGAGAGGCGGAGAAGCAGTGGAGGAGAGAGAGAGAAAACGGGAGAAATGAATTTGGTGGGCCCAGCAACAGTAAAAAATTGGGACCCACAAAAAAATTGAGTCCGGATTTGAATCCGGCTTGGATTCAAAAACAGCTGAAGGGGTGAACTCAAATTTGCCATGGGACCCACATAAAATTCAAGTTGGGATTTGAATCCTCATTTAAATCCTTTGTACCAAACATAATTTTTTGCCGTGGGACCCGCAATTTTCTGGATTTGAATCCAGAATCACGGATCCAGTTACGTGTACCAAACACCATCTAGATTAAGATAGATTGCAACAGTGACGTAATGTCTTCTGTTTATGCTTTCCTGTGGTTTAGAGCAATGTGGTGAAGCATCATGATCTGGTGACCTAATAGTGATTTTGACACTGATTTTAGATGGTGGAGTGAACATTACAAATTAATCTTGAATCAAGGTGTTGATTGTAAAACTATATAGTTTAAGATGGATGTTTCAAATAACCCCATAGGTTAGGATGGATAGCCTAGTTTTAACTAGCTAATAGAGCACCTTTAGGGTCCTAATTGTGAACCTCAAATTCATACAATTGCAAATATATGTCCAACTAAGGATACGTTTGGTACGCTGTAATGGTTATTACACTGTAATAGGAATCAGTATTATAAGAAATAAAAGAAGCTGTAATATAATAACTATTACCATTCATCTGTTTGGTAACAACACATAAATAGAATCCTGAATATGTATTCTATATTTTACTACAACATGATTAATATACGAGTATTGTTTATTATACGAGTATTAATAATTTTAAAACATTTTGGAGACTTGGATTTTGAATGTTATATAAATAATTAAATATATATATGTGTGTGTGTGTGTGTGTGTGTGTAGAGAGAGAGAGAGAGAATTTAAAAAAAGAAAAGAAATGGAGACTTGTGTGTAGAGAGAGAAAGAGGGAGGCAATTTTTTTAAAAAAGAAATGGAGACTTGAGTATATATATATAGAGAGAGAGAGAGAGAGAGAGAGAGAGAAATTTTTAAAATATGGAGACTTGGTATATATATATATATATATATATATATATATATATATATATATATAGAGAGAGAGAGAGAGAGAGAGAGAGAGAGAGAGAGAGAGAGAGAGAGAGAGTTTTAAAAAAGGTTGTAGTTAACTATGGTTTTTTGAATTTTTTTTAGCTATTACGTAATCTAAGGAATAGCTATTCCTCATTTTGAAGAATAACCATTCCTAAGAAATAGTTATTCCCTGTAATGAAAGCGTAACCAAACAACCGAATAGTTATTCCATAAAAATAACTATTATATTACAGGACTTATTACAGTGTATCAAACGTACCCTAAGTAATTCTCCAATGGTATGAATTTGAGGCAGTCCAAATTGGCAAGTAGGGAACAGTCAGTTCCTGCAAGCGCTGAGAGTCTATCAAGAGGGAGGTCACAGGATCTCAGCTTCTTTCTATGTACAATTTTGGCATATGTATTTATGAGACATCAATGTGATTGTTCTTTGTAAAGTTTTACTGAGTAATTACAAGGATTAAAGTCGGTTAGTTACCTATAAAAAAGAGAGAGAGACTATAATCATCTAGTAAAATCAAATTTTATGTGAATTTGCTATACTTTGACATAGTATAATGAAGGCTAATATCATATTGGAGTATTGGACAACTCATTTGTGGGTGGCGTGGATTAATGCGCAATTAAATACTAGGAGTTAACTCCTGACATTGTTGTTGAAGTTACTGGGTATTTAAAGAGAGAACTTACGTGCATAAGTCCTTGCAATGTATTTTTTTTAGAAGGGTATAGTGGTTGAGCAGAAGTGGATTGGTTTGGTCCTTTATTGCCATGCTGGTTGTTGAACCAAAGGGGAAAAGGGGGCTTAAAATATGAACACTAGGGGTTTGTCTGAACTCTGAAGTCTTTGGTAGGGATAGCCAGTTCTGCTCAGCATGCGGGACCTGCCTCGCTTAGTATAAGCTCCCTCTGGTCTTAAATATGACCTTGTATATTTGAAAAGGAGAAAGTTTACTTCCAAACCAATTTGGAATCAAAATCTGTCCCAAGTGCCAACCCATTATCTAGCAATTAATAAAATTAAGCTTTTATATTATCTATCTATATCATAATATAAAACCGAAACTTTTTTATTTTTGTTTGACCTCATAATATTATGCCACATAAGCTTTTGAGTTCTGACAATTTTACATCTCATTATTTTAATATATATTTTATAATTGAATTTAAATTTTATTCTATAATTAAACATTTCATTAGAATCTTGACACATCATATTTTGTTTAATAGAAAGAATATATTGTTCTATATATATAAACACAATCATAATAAATATCTAATACCAGAATATATTCTATATATAAACATAATAATAATAAATGTCTTTTAATAAATATCACGATTATCAAATTTTATTTTTAAGCAAAAAATAAAAGAAAAAAAAATCATATTAGTTAAACTTTCCCGTGCGGTTACCGACTAATTTAAATAAATTACATGATTAATGAAATAAATTATGTGATTAAAAACAATGATTGAGCATTAGAGACACTTTTAGACCGAGGGTATATATTTTAAAGCTTGATTAATAAAATTTAGGCAAAAATTCAAATTACACCTTACCCTAAGTTTTATTTTTTTGTTATTTTAGTCCCTTAAATTTGTTTAGTTGTCAAACTAATCCTTTTAAGTCCACTAAGACTGAAAACTCAAACAATACTAGCCGCGAAATTTAGTAGAACTCACCAAAACGCGTGGAAGATACCAAAATTTAAGCCGTGGGAAGGTGATTCATACCAATTAACTAACAAGAACAAAATTTCCTGTTGTATCGACACTATAGACGTGTTTTTAAGTTATGTAATGATTTGAAAGAAAGCTTTGTTATTTTGAATGTAAGTCGTGTTTGTGTCGCGTCTAAGTAGAATAACTGAATAAGCCAAACTCGTGGTTATTAGGACGGTATCTAAACTCAGAACAGTCTTTAGATCGTGGCTCTACGTTTTAACAAAAAAACGAATATCTGTGCCCTTCACAGTTTCCTATGATGACATCAAAATCTTTAAATAACAATCATATATATCTAAAAAGCAGTTATCTCCGCTAATTGTGGACTAATCCTTTGTCATCTACTGCAAAACGCATAGAAATCGTCAACCAAACATGGATAACAGCTAAAGAATAAGTCAAAAACTTTCATTAGATCTGGGTGTAGCCTCCTAAGCACAATTTTCTTTGTATTAGAGAAGATATTTTGTTGATTTGACCCATGTCCATGAGTTCACAATCTCAGGTATCAACATAACACCACCGACCAAACCAAACTGTGTACCCATCATCATCATCACGCACCACCACCACCACCCCCACCCCCACCACTCTTTCTCTCACTCATTCCCTCAGCTGTCCCACACAGCTCATAATCAGCAATAGTGCAAAACCAAAACCAGAAAAATACCTAACTCTCTTAAAATCTTATCACTTTTATTAGTACTTTAGTGGTTAGCTTGGCTATTTGCGCCCAACTGCTTTGATGTAACAATTTTATCATTAATCCTCTCAATTCCCCTACTAATTAAATTTCAATTCACAAATTATACTTAAAAAAAAAAAAAACATAACTGATAATTAACTAGCTTAATATACATTTTTATCATAATTTTTACAAGGCCAAAATTTCTATGGTTAAAAAACAAAGGCCAAAAAGAAAACAAAAGCTAAAAACTGAAAACTGAAAAAAGAAAAAAGAAAAGAAAAAAAAAAAAGGTACAGTACGCTACTAACATAGTCTGGGCCTCATCATTTTTTTTCAGCCGTCAGTGACATACATACCTTAACCTTAACCTGGCGCATGTTAGCAACCACCGTCACTTACGACTGTACGAGATAGAGATAGAGACAGAGAGAGACATAAACATAAAGTAGTTTTAATTCCTCTCCCACTCACCGTCCGAATTTTCCGGGTCGGGTAACTTATTCAAGTCGACCTGCTCCACGAACCTACCGCATGATTTAAACTCCATCGTAGCCGTCGATGTTGTTTGTTGTTGTTGTTGTTGTTGTTGTTGATGATGATGATGATTAAGATGATGTAAAGCCGTCTCGACCGCGTCGACTTGCGCGCCTACTTCGGTAGCTTTTTTCCTTATCGAAGCCGCCGACATGTCTTCACCGTTGCCACCACCGCCGTTTCCTTCACCGGCTAAAAGCTCAGGGAAATTGAGCCGAGCCGATGGGCCTCTCAAATAAAAGACTGCGGTGTCGTAAGCTCGAGCCGCGGCTATAGGGGAAGAGTAAGAGCCGAGCCAAATTCTTGAACGCTTATTGGGTTCTCTAATCTCAGCCACCCACTTCCCCCACTTCCTCATCCTTATCCCTTTGTATGGTCTCTCTCTCTCGCTCTCAATTCCTCTCTTCCTATTCGACTCTCTCTCTCCACTACCTTCCATATCTCTGCAACTCTAAAACTCTCTCTGTGAATTATAGAGTACTGAGTGACGGTGAGTACTCTGTGAGGATGAGGGAGTGAATCTTCATGAAAATACAAGAACTAAAAACCGAGTAGAAGACACGCCAGTGGGTTTTTTGAGAGAGAGGGAAAGGAAGGATGGGAAACCTTTCATGCTACTTGCCCACTAAGCTTGTCATCTGGGTAAGACTCCACGTTGGTTATCTCTTTCAACTTTCAAAAATAAACTACATCTCAAAAAAAAAAAAAAAAAAAAAAAACCTAATTCACCGACAAAATCTCCTTCTCTCTCTCTCTCTCTCTCTTTCTTTTTCTATTTTTTGAGGTGGGTTTTGCTTATGTTTCCTTATTTGTGATGACTAAAAAGTTAAAACTAATGGAGGCCGTGACAGACAATCGAAAGAATGGTTGTACACTATATAGTATGCGTACAAGATGCTTTCCCTCTTTCCCTATGATAAGGGCGTTCGAAAAAGAAATTATAGGGTATGATATGCGTCATCATTTTACTTCTGAAAGAAAGTGGGGTTACAAACCAATTTGTAACTAATTTGTTAAAGGATAGAGTTTTCCTCCGACCCGGTTTAGAGGAATATTCTTTCAACTTACTACGTGACAAACAAACAAATAGATCATCTACATGTGTATTTTAAAAAATTACATGACTCATTAAAAATGTCATGTGACTAAAACTATAAGTGGATGGTCTATTTATTTACCACGTAGTGGATTGGAGGAAGATTCCTCCAAACCGAGTTTGAGGTAAACGTAGCAATTCATAAGACCATCCACATGTATTATTTAAACAAGTCATATAACTCATTAAATAAATCACGTGACTAAAAGTACAAATGAATGATCTTATTAATCTTCATGTAGTGGGTTGTAGCAAGCTGACTATAAACTGGTTTATACCCAAACTGTGTCCTTACTTTTTCTACTTTATCAATTATATTATGAAACATGTTTGTTTTCATTTTAAACTCATTTATTTTATAAAAAAAAAAATGACATTTTTAAAGTATAATATAAAATGTGAGATAAAAGATTTGAATTGCTTAAAATGTGAATAATGTTATTTATAATTTATGTTCATGTTCAAATTGATAGACAATATCATCCACCTTATTATACAAGGTGTAAATGGTATAGAGAAATATCTTGCCTTTCAAGTCAAAGTAAATTACATTATTGCATCTGACATGGGTTTTGATCTGGCCAACGTTTGCTAAATCATAAAAGTAATTGCTTTTTTTTCTTTTTTAATAGCAAAAAGTAATAATATTAGAATACTAATATTAATAATAATTTGTGAGAAGAATATCATTTTCTAGGTGTCATTGGTGGTGTGATAGGTGGTGTCTTTTGTGGGCAAGTGAAGTGGAATTCAAAGGTTAAGAAAAGGAATAGTACTAGTATTATTATTATTATTTGGGTCTTTTAATTGTTCATAAAATTATTATTTTATTTTTCCATTATTTGTGTTTTATTTTATTTTATTTTTTTGAAGATTTTAATATGTTCGGAGCAGGCAAAGGGGTAGGTCGGTGGTCGGTGGATAGATACCGTTAGGAATTGACTTTTCCCTACGTGATAACGATATGATGAATTGTCATTTTTGTCCTTCTAAAACTTTGTTTTTTAATGAGCAATTAAGAGATGGATTTGACATTTCGAATGTGTTGTGGGCCATTGTGTCAAGTGGGGTGCCCTGCTAATCATTTTACGCCTTAGGGGGCGGGGACGGCCTAATTATTATTTATTTATGCTTTTTAACGTTTTTACTTTTTACGTTATTTATTTTTGTGAAACTCTGAAAAACATTTCTCTTGGAACTAAAGAGAGGTTAAAGGTTATAATTACTGTGTCCTTTCACCTAATGATAAGTGAATAACTTATAATCATTGTGGAAAAAAAATAAAGATTAAATCCTTTTCGGTGTTCACACATCTCTTGCTTGCTTAGTAAGGTAGTTTA
Source organism: Fagus sylvatica (assembly GCA_907173295.1). Classification (NCBI taxonomy): domain Eukaryota; kingdom Viridiplantae; phylum Streptophyta; class Magnoliopsida; order Fagales; family Fagaceae; genus Fagus; species Fagus sylvatica. The sequence goes on from OU015768.1 coordinate 7,250,823, forward strand.
TTTTCTGAAAAAATAACAGAAAAATACCTATAAAAAATAATAATGATAAATAATAGGTTTCTCATGCGTATGGGAAACCCCATTATATAATTTACTATTATCCATCCATGATTTATTTATATTTTGAACAAAACTAATTTTCTAGCCCTAATGGACTTCTAGTTTCGTAATAAAAGAGATATCAATATTAGTCATGTTCACGAGATATTTTTATTGTGAAGAAACTTCTTAAGGCCATAAATAGCTATCAAGTATGGGAATAGAAAGAAGAAAATGTTATTTGTTAGAAAAAATATTAGATATCCTCGAAATATAGTGATATTATACTCACTTATCACATATGAACGATAGATTACATTATGAATTTAATTAGTGAAACTTATACAATTATGTGAGAAGATAATGTACCATATCGTTGTACACTCGAGCACTAAACACTCTCTTTGTTATTGGTCATTTTATCTTTGTGATTCCTTTAAATGCATTATGCATGAATATTAAAAATAATTAAAGAAAAAAACTCTATCATGAGTAGCACCAAATAAATTTGAGAGCCAAACTTGTCATAATTGTAATGATTATGACTTTATGAGCTATAAGCCTATAACCTCATTTCTTTTTCTTTCCTATTTTTAGATAAACGACAGAATAACCTATCTTTTTTGCTAAATGATAGAATAACTTATCATTTCTATTTATAAGGTTTCATGGCTTCTTGAAATGTGAACTAATTTTGGTTCATTTAGCTAAAAGCGTAATATACACTATTCATACGAACAATTCAATAAGAGTACGTGATTAATCATCGCAACAAATTGTCAATACAAATTAGGAATGTGACAGAATCCACATTTTATGAAACAACTTAAAGTTTAAGGCTCTAGAATAGCCTTTGTCTATATCGAAAGATAAATGTAGAGCAAGTTGACGCTAGAATTAAAAAATAGCCCTATAGCCATAGGAGGTGCAAGTGCTGCAGAGTGGACAGAATGCTATGGAAATTGGAAACCAAAGAGAGAAAATCCTTGTTGTGATTTGCTATGGGACTCACTGTTCCTTGTCATTAAATTTACGCACTTATTTTTGTGGACACTTCCGGTTGCGAGACCTAGTCAAGGAAGCACCAGAATCAGAGACATAAATAACGGAGAAACAAAGTTGTACTCGTCTTGTCTTATGCATATACGGAAAACACAGCAATAAAGAGGGAAGAAAAGTAAGAAAATGGTTATATTCAAAGCGAGTAAATTATTTGATAATAAAATCTATAAGAATTATAACTTCTTTTTTTCTTTAATAATTTATTCAATTGATAAGTTATGAGTGATGGAGAATCACTCTTACATAAACTTATTACTAATATAATTTTTATCATCAAATACTCACAATTTATCCTCACAAAATGTACAAAAAGTTGAAAGACAAAAGTGGTACCACTAGAATTTGTTAGAAAGTCACTTTAACTACTTAATAATTAATATACGACCATGTTCTTTTTTTTTTTTTTTCGCTGAATCTTTATTGATCATAGTTAACAAGCATTAACGTCTCCAGATGCCAATGGTCTTGCCCTTTGAAAAAATTTCCACAAGATGCATTGGCCTCTCAGATCTCAATTGATGCAAAATGAGGTGATAAAATTTTCCTCTATCAAAATTCTATTTATAACTGAATCGATACGTCTTCTATAAAACAAAACTTAAATATTATTTTCACCCACTTAATTCAATCATATGTCTTTATATTTGACCAATAAATTATGTAATTGAATTTAATTGAAAAACCTAAATTACAATATGTAAGAGAACGCGTGCACAACCACATGCACGTGCTAGAAATGAAAAGTCCGGCAATGGGTCACATTTTTCAGGCCAGTGCATTAGGCGATCAATTATTTTAGAACACTATTTTGTGCCATGATGCAGCATGCAATGGTTGTTTACTGACGTGAGCAAACTGAGAGAAGCTAACTATACACCCTACTGGATAACCTTTAAAGGCATTTTTGACTTCTACACTTGCACAATGTTGACATCAGTTATTATCAATATTGCACCTAATGATGATAGCACATGTCAATTAATTGATTAATTGGGGTCGTGTGACTAGAAAGAAAAGAAGTCATAGAATTGCGTGGAAAATTTGGGATAGAATCATAGAAGCCATAGATACATTAATTTTCAGAATGGTTCGAGAGAAACACGGCCCTTCAATGAATGAATTAAAGTCAAAATTTAGGTGAATACATGGACTTCATTATGGTCAAATGCTTGTTAATTACTTTAAACTCGTTCATATACATTGAATCATATATAACAAGAAGTAAAGTTGATGTTCTTGTAGGTCAAGCTGACAGATCCGAGATATTTTAGGGGACTGACTTTTCTCCTTTTCTTTTAATTGTTGGTGGTATTATGTTCCCCCCACAATAGTTAAATAAATAAGTGCTCTGTACGCGACACAAGTCACATCAAACACACGCAAGTATTGGACCAATGCGATTTCTCAAAGATGTTTTCATGTAAATTCACGCAAATGTGATTAGCCAAAAAAACAAGCAAATTTCCCGGGGCCAGGAACATGCGGGTCCTATCACTTATATTTCAGGTACCTGTTTGGACGAGAAACGCCCACCGCATATATGCGTCCATAAAATCATTATTGCTTCATTTGAGAATAATAGTGATAGATCATAGAAGTAGAACCCACATATCCTTAAGAGAAGTGTATATATCCATTCCTTTTCAAATGGAAACCTGTGAGCATGTTTCAGACTTTCAGATCTCCAATCACTCGTTGAAACCTGTGCTAAGAGCATGTTTCAGAATTTCAGGTCTCCAATCACTCATATCATGTCATAAGCATAATTTCCCACTGTTTTTTTTTTTTCATCATAGTTCCAAAAAAAAAAAAATGTCTATGATTTCATACCTTTATTTTACAATACTATTTCATAAATATACTACTATTTCACACTTTGTAAACATGTTTAAATTAATGTCCATACTTTGTGAATAATATTGTGCACATTTGAATGGTATAAACCTATAAGGTGTAGATTGTGTGAAAAAATATTATTCTTAAAAGATTTGATGAGATCTATTTCACATGAAGTGTGAGACGATGGGATAAAAAATAAAAAACCATTTTTTTCTCCATAGCATCAGCGTTCTGGACCATTTTGGAGACTACAAGGGTTCACTTATAGTGTTCGAATTATTGTACGAGCATTTCACTTTTCCATTGTCAAAATTCCATCCCATACAGATTGAAGCGTTCAGACTTCAGAGGCAAAACACTACCTCAAATTAGGGACAAATGTAGAATTATTTCCATAACCTTCGCAAATATAACTATAGTTAAAAGCCTGAGTTTGGACTGAATTTCTCTATTAATCTTGTCCAGTAGCTGAATTATTTATGGCAGAAAACATAGCAAAAGTGTTTTAACACGTTTTTGGCTTTCATTTCTATCTTTATTTTTATTGCTGTCCTCCACTAATTTGTTGTATCGTTTCACAACAGGCAGCAACAAATGAAGTAGCATCCAAAGGGTATTTCATTGACATGCTTGTATCCATTATGAAAACGTCAAAGTTAATGAAATGTCAAAAAGAAGCAATATTTGATTCAATGAACGACAATGAAAATGTGATAACAGCTATACTGACAATTCAGACAACCTATAATCTGGTTCCAAATACTATAAATGTGCATACATTCAGGACAATGGCACAACCAAATGGCTATTTGTCTACTTTTCCTGTGTAATTTACTTTGACTTCTTACGCATTCCCATCCGTGATTTCGCAAACCTGGAGTTCTTGTTAAGCAAAACCTTAAAACAAAACCAATAAAGAGAGAATAAAATGGATCAGTTATAAAAGGTCCAAAAGGATACTCTAATCGCATGCCCTCGCCAGCTGGTGATGAGTACAGAATTGTGCCTTGCAGATGATTCAAAGCTCCAGTTGAACAAGCGGTATCCTTCAGATTTGGTACACAAGCAAATTCAGCATTGCAACATCCAGTCATGCTGAGTACTAGACTTTTTCACACATATATCGACAAAAACATAAACTGAAATTCACACCAAGTTAACAGCCATAATGCTGATAAGGTGGGAAGAATGAAAACCACTCAAATTTTGAAGCACACGATACTTTGTGAAAACAGTGAATAATCACATTCCAGATCTTATGTAAAACAAAGTGCCAACCCATTAGAGAAGCAAGAATCATTGCAAAAAACGCTTTCCATGTAATATTTTGACTAATCACTAGTTCATTGCACAATACAATTTGCCCAAACATTTCGAAACAGTGACCCAAATAGATCAAGCAACTACGGTAGCTTCAGTCTATTAGTAAGTGAACCATGAGTAACCGGAACATAAATCTGGCTGTCCTTGCATAATCTAACATGGCAATCACAAGGCCAAGAGTTTCACAGCTTGTTGGCACTTCCAGCCCTCTGGCTCGGGTTCGATTCCTGGGGGGTATGTCCCCTCACTTAATGTAGCAAACAAATAAAAAGGGGAGGGGGGCAACCCAAAGGTATGTGTCTTCTCTAAGCCATATAATGAGTAAACAAAAATGACTACTTCCAGTCTCCTAATCAAACAATGCATTTGGACATACAACAAGGTACATGTCTATCTATCTATATGTGTGTGTGTGTGTGTGTATATAACCATCCACTTTCCAGCTTTTCTCTCCCATCTCCATTCTCTCTCTCCTCTTTCAACTTCTCCTTTTTCACTCTTCTAATCCATAGTTTTTCTTTCCTTTCTATCTTTTTATTTTTTTTTTTTGATAGGTAATAAGAACTTCATTAAAAATTGAAAAAAATCCCAAGTGCATAAAATATGCACTAACGGGAGGAAAAGGCTCTTTCCTTTCTATCTTAAGAGAGCCTCTAGTTAAGAGGCTAGCATATGTGAGAGAGAGAGAGGAGGGGGTTAATTCATATGTTTGTTATCCTCTTATTGCATTTAATTAAAAGAATATGCCACGCAGAATCTGTAAATAACTTTGCCTTTTTATTTATTTATTTCTTTTTGAAAGGTGACTTTTGGCCCCAATGGAAGGGGGATAGGGAGAGTCAAACTAATGACCTCTGCTTCATGAGACATGGTCCCCAGCCGATTGTACTCCCCTTGGGTGTCATTTTTCTACTAATTATTTAAAGGTCAGCTATTGGCACATCTTTTGTCTTAATCATATCTACTCAGCCAGGAAAATAGGATTTTCACTAAAGAAAAAACATGAAAATAGGAGATATGCTAAGTAATCTGAAACAGAAAGGAAGAATGTTGAGTTACCAGGCCTGCCATCATCAAAGAAATCTATGATAATTCACTTCAAAATTATAATTAACACCACAAAATTATAATAAAGTACCTGAAAATCGACAAAGGAAACAGGAGCCCCATATGTGTTCTGCATCTTCAATTTTAGAAACCCTGGACATCTGATGGAAAATAAAAAATAAAAAAATTTACACCCAAGTTCTAAACACTTTACAAATAGAAAATATACACAACAATATAAATGGCTACAAACCTTGAAAATACTTGAATTAGCTCTTGCTCTGTACAAGTTGGCCCCAAATTAGCCACAAAGAGTGTTGGACATGGGGGAGCATTTTGTGGAACATGAGGTGCTAAAGGATTATTCTGTTGTAAGAATTATAACCAGAAATTTAAGAATTAGAGAATAGTTCAAGCGCACATCATATGCCATTGAATTTGAAATGAAACCGGCTATCTAGAAGTGATGGGTCATATAAGAAAGGTAATGACCCTATAATGAGTATTGTTTAAAGCAGAATAGTGAATCCATAGCATAACAATCCTTAATCACAACTCCTGTAAAACATGTAGTCAGTATGCATACTGAAGCAGCTTCAAGAATGACTTTTATGGGCATGGAGCAATTTCAAGAAGCTTATTTAGATGAGTTGTATATATGAATGCTTGGAAACCATGGATAAATGTAAGAAATCCTTTTTTTCCACTTCAAGAACATTTTGCTTATTTTCTCCATAAACACACATGGGTATCATCACAAATGGTCCTTTATAAACACACATGTCAAAGCAATTTTTGTATCAGAATATGAAAATATCACAAATGGTCACGTTTGTTTTTATAAAACATCTGATGCAGTTTTCGAAAAATTTTCCGTAAACCATTTTCTAAAAGCGTGAATTTTTGTTCAGACCCCCTCCTCCAGAATACCCCCTCCTAAAAATATTCAAGAAAAACAAAAAGATTTTCTTTGTGGGTTTCTGATTGCGTTTTGGTGGTTTATGGTGGTTTGCGGTGGTTTGTTTTGTGCGGTGGGTCTCAATGGGTTTCGGGGTGGGTTTTGGGTAAGATGGATTCGTACGGTGGTGGTTTAGTTTTGGTCGAAGTGTAAACAATTTGTTGATCATTTTCCTAAATGCTGAAAAACAATCATTTTCCTTGAAATATTTGCATTTGTCGGTGGAGAATGTTTTTCAGAAGTAAAAAGAATGTAAGCAAGTGGTACAGCTGAATTTAACTTCAAAATGAAATGTGTTCAACAGTAACCTTACCAAATTTGCAGCTGCTGTCTCATTTACTGCTCTGCCATCAAAATTTCCATGACTGAATGATGAAAATAAATAAATTATCAGATGAGGTCCAATAGATGAATAGAAGTATTAACTTAAAAAACAGAGATTCTATATACTCCAACTTCAGGGAACAGGGCATTTAGTAAGCGATTTTACTAAGCCCTCGACCTTTCAGCTAGAAGTAACTATTTCCAATTAAAAACGTGCTTATTATTGAGCTAGAAGTAATCACTTCCACATAATAAAGATGTGCTTAAGTAGTGCAGATGACCTTTGTGCAGATGGATAACCAATCGTGTTGTAAGCAGAATTACCCATTCCAGGCATGTGATTGCTGCCAAGACCTGCTAGTGCCCAAACGTGCAAAACATGTGCGATGTGAGCTTTTCGAAGTATGTGTCCTTCATGTGACTAAGTAATTATTTTTTACTCCAAGTAAGATGTCAAAAAAAAGGCACCACAACTAATGAACAAGCACGTTAATTGTACACACAGACTATGGCATGAAGTATGCCAAGAAAACTAGAAGAAGAATATTTCATGAAGAGGAGCTTCCAAAGGGAGCTTTCCAAAATCTCTAGAAAATTGTTAGTCAATAATCTTACCAGAATCAGGAGTGCCCCTTGAAAATGCAGGTCCTCTAGCTTTTTTATCTGAGCCATATCTTTCATCATCTGATTGTCATAATCAACCAATCCACATAATTAAATTTCCAACCTGCTAAACTATAGAATACTAATAAAGCTAATTCAAAGAGAATAATTCCAATGAGCAATAGACCTGTTCTTGTGCGCTTGGATCTAGAGTTAGATTTTGCTAGATCAATATATAGGGTTGACCCCTTCTCAAGATCAAACACCATCCCCTGCAAACAAGATTCAGAATAAAAAAACTGTCAGTTAATCTGTTAATGTGATTATATCTAATGCACTAAAGTGCTAGAGCACCATAATGCTTTGCCACCACACCTATATTTATGTGATATGGTAACAAACTCATCAAAGGAACAACCATTGAAAAGTACACAATCACTCTATCAATCTATAGCAGATCCCCAACAACATTGAAAACATCATCAGCAGAAGGCAATCATAGATTACTTTTTTTACTTAAGTTGCACACACGCACACTCAAACCCTCCATCCCATTATTATGGGACTAGGAAACTGCCATTTGAGCTAGAGCTGATTGGCAGAAGGCAATTACAGATTACTATGACTTGAAACATAGAGAAAGAGTCTTACAAAAGAGATACATATGGAAAACATGATCATATATTGCTTACAGCCACATGGTATAGAACTTAAGTAATAAATATTGTTCATAACATATGAAGGTCAGCCATAGCCCATAGGCCAGATCTCCATAGGACATGCTTTCAGTCAGCAAACTAGCCTTCAGAGTTGGCCTTGATCCAAAGTTTCTGTTAAGAAACAATGCCTCATTACTCTTAATGTGTCTATATCAGAGATGAATATGACCCATCAGCATCAATATGATATAACTAACTTGCCGTACATAATTAACAAATGTACCCATTAATAGTGCACTTCTGATTGATCATAGTATACCAAATTCAACCCAACTAAGCCATATCTCAGCTATTTAGGGTTATATACAGATTCATTCCTTGCTGTGCTTAATGTTTCTTAACTTGAATGGAAAACCAAGTTTTAATTTACATAAAAACTCTTCAACATGCATTTGTAACCATATGATTGACAACATTACTCCACCTCACAAAGATATCAAATGATGCTATATTTTAACAAATTACTTTGTATACCAATTTTCCAACTACTAAATGAACAAGTGTATATGGTCTGATATTCTTACATTCATAGCATGCATAGCCACGATTGCAGACTGTTGATCTGTGAATACAGCAAAGGCGAATGACTGTCACCAATTCAAGACCATGTCAGAACAGATCATATAAGGAGACAAATAAATTATAAAAAAAACACACACACGATTTTAAGATACTAATGAAACAGCAATATTAGTATATGAGCATGACAACTACATCTTGTAACAAATTTTAAGGAAAAAACAAAAACACTTAAAAAGCTTACTCAATTCCTTCTCATATTCCGCTCACTTTATATCGTCTGCCAACTTATCTTTTGAATTTTAATCATTCAAGCGGATTCTCATATTAACTACTTCTAAACCAATATTGCTCTAACTTAGTTCATTAAGCAATTAAGCATGGAACTTAATCTTAGTTCAAAACTTCAATAAATAGTGTGAGAATTCTAAAAGTTCACAAAGTTCAAAACTTCTCTCTCTCTTTAATGTTTCACAAGTAACAGTAATAGAAATTTCAAAACTTATTAAAAGCTCCTTGCTTATAAGTTATCCCCAAGTACAATTTATACACTTCAAAGTACATCCACTTCACTCTTTTCCTCACAAAATGAGCCCTAATTTTAACGCACTAATCAAGTTGAAACCACAAAGCTCCATTCATCTAAAATCCTCAAAAAAATAAAAATTGCACAAAACCTCTCTAACCAATTCAACAAAAATTCATGATAGGCATTATTAAACATCATAGAAACGAGCCCTAAATTCACAAACAAAACACAAAGACAGAGAGTAGCCGGACCTGAGTGGTTTGGGTCGGGGTGCGAAGATGGGAGGACTCATAACCCGGAAACTCACGAAACAGATTGTAGATTTCGCGGGGCTTGACATCCTCGGGTAGCCCAGCGATGAATAAGGTTCGTACGGCGTCGTGTGATGCCTGTGGGAAAAGAGGAGCTATGTACGAACCGTAAGGGGCCTGCGGGTGAGCTAGGTAGTGGTGCTGTGGATACACTGGCTCCGGAGGAGGAAGAGGAGGAGGGAGATGATGATGTGAAGTCTGCGGCGGAGGAGCCGGCGGTGGAGGCTGGTAGTATGGGTAGTGAGGAGGATAGTACGCGGCCATTTCGTCGATTTGGTTTCGGTGGTGGTGGTGGTGACTGTGGAGAGCCCTAGATTTTGGGTCTTCAATTTTTTTTTTTTCCCTTTTTTTATTATTATTTTTAATAATGTTCATTATTGGTACGATGGGCCGAGGCTGAACACAACAACAATTACACAAGAATGCTTACAACTACACTGTACTACACCATTCATTTTGGGAATTTAATAAAAAGTACTATCATTTTTCACGATAAAAATAGCTTACAAATTCATATGGTAATAAATGTGATTGGTCACATTAATTGATGTAATACATAAATTTTTTTAGGGATGGTGTTATTTCCGAAATAGGATTTTCTCCATTTAGAATTCTCTCTATTTGTTCACTTCATGGTTCAGATTTTATCTCCATAAATCACAGTATTTACACTGTTAAATTTGTAATATTTAATATAGACCATAAAATGGACTTTTTCCATTTCATTTCAAATGAAGAGTATCATGTTCCGTTATTTCCACACCAATCTACTATCTATAATGTCCATTGACCTCATAATATTTCTTTTAATAATTTCACAATTTTAGTCTCATTATTTTAATATATATTTTCCTTAATAGAAATAATATATTATTCTATATATACAAACACAATCATAATAAATGACAAATACTAGATTATATTCTATATATAAACGCAATAATAATAAATGTTTTTAATATTTCATAATTATCATTTTCATATTTAGACCATATTATGTTAAATTTGTATTATAAGTTTGTATTATAATTGTGTGGAAATAATAAAAATTGGTGCAATATTGTGCATCAGTTTTTGTTATTTTCCGCACCATACAAACTGGTGTGAAAATATCATTTTCCATTTTTAATCACTATTTTATTTTGTGTTTAAAAGTTGACACATATGATCAGAAAAACAAAAAATTGACATATTAGTTTATAAAGTTTTTAGTGAAATTTGTAGATCCTTCTCATCATTCTTGAATCTTGTTGACTTAACATGATTCAATGTCTTACAATGACAAGAGTAAAAAATTATGTTTCTTGCTATTATTCCACGTTGGATGAAGATTCAAGATTGTGCTTTTTAGGGTAGAGGGATTTGAACCCTATAAATTTTTTGGAAAACATAAGGAGGTATCAACCTGTTAAGTTACAAGACTCTTGGAAAGTCATATAAGTTATAAGAGGCTACCTTAGTTAAATAAAATTACATATATACTAGTTTGATGGTTGCACAATGCACCGTTTAATAAAAAATCATATATAAACTAAAGAAATTTTTTCAATAATATAGATAAAATTGAATTATAAAATACATAGTAAAAAAAAAGTACTTTAAGTTACTTGACAAATGCAAATTATGTAAGACCATATTTTTATGGAAAACCAAATGTTTTATATAAGTTCAAAAAAACATAAAATTTATTTAATGTTAAACTTTTAGTCACCCCATTCATATTTTAAGAAGTATTTTTGATGAATCCTTATATTACATTTTATTTTCTTGATCGAAAGCCTTGTCACATTCTAATTAAATAAACTAATAAAAAGGCAACACATAATTGTCATGTAATCCTCCATTTTATGTTTTTGCTCAAATTTATTTTTGTCAACCATTAAATTTTTCTTATTTTTAGATCAGTCTAAGCATTTTCTACCCTTTATAAAAATGATATGATATGGGATGTTCAGTCTTTCTCTTAGGCTCTCAGTTTGGACAAAATATTAAGCTTAATAAAATATTTCTACTCATTTTTAAGCTTAATATTTTCTACTCAAAATATTAAGCTTCATTTTCTACCCTTTTTTTGTTTATTTTTTATTTTTTTTAACCAATGCCTAACTAATTAAAGTTAAAAAGAAAAATTATATTCCAATTATTTTAATTTTAAGTGGGGAATATTCCTTTAAAAATGGAGGAAAAGAGGACTGAGTGTTAATTATTTTGCAAATTTGGGAGCGAAGTGTCATTTCCCCAAAATAAGGAGCGAAGTGTCATTTCCCCAAAATAAGATGTAGCGAGTCTAGTTTCCCCAAAAGAAGGAAGTGTTAGTGTAATTTACCCTTAAATTTATCTTTAAGGAAAATGATTCTTTCACACCACGGTGTGAAATAGTGCTTTCACACCACCACTAAAAGACAAAACTCTTATTCCCAATTAACTATTCCAAGTTTAACTATTCTTGTAACCAAACACTTATTTTACTCTTACTTTCACTCTCTCTATTCACAGCAACATAGATGATAGATTCTCTCTCTTGCAAAGCTCTCTCCTCCGTTGAAGCTGTGCTCCCCCAAAGCTCTCTCCTCCATTGAAGTTCTATTCCTCCAAAACTCTCTCATCCATTGAAGATCTAAGCTCCCCTCATGAAGGCATGGTTTGATGTTTGAAGGTGTGTGTGTGGGTTTGATGTTTGAAAGAGTGGATTTGCTTGGGTTTGGGAATGATTTCACGGAGAGAGCTTTTGATATTTGTAGATTTGAGTTTTCTTTGAGTTTGGGAATGGTTTCACGAAGAGAAAGATTTGATGTTTGAAATTGTGGGTTTCATTGTATTGGGGAATAAAATGTGTTGGGTTTGATATTTGTGAGGTTTTGAATGCTTTCTTTTTTGTTTGGAAATAGAGATTTAATTTTGAGTGATTTTAGTTGAGATTGAAAATAATAAAATGTGAACAGTGTTAGTATGAACATTCGAATCTACCCAGAAAATGTGAACAGTGTTAGTATGAACATTCGAGTCTACCCAGAAAATGTGGACAATTTTATTTAAGTGTGGACAATATTGTCCACACTTTCTGGGAATTGGTATAAACATTCGAGTCTACCCATAAAATATGAACAGTGTTAGTATGACATTCAAGTCTACCCAGAAAATGTGAACAGTGTTAGTATGAACATTCGAGTCTACCCAGAAAATGTGGACAATTTTATTTAAGTGTGGACAATATTGTCCACACTTTTCTGGGAATTGGTATGAACATTCGAGTCTACCCAGAAAATGTAAACAGTGTTAGTATGAACATTCGAGTCTACCCAGAAAATGTGGACAATTTTATTTAAGTGTGGACAATATTGTTCACACTTTCTGGGAATTGGTATGAACATTCGAGTCTACCCAGAAAATGTGAACAAGTGTTAGTATGAACATTCGAGTCTACCCAGAAAATGTGGACAATTTTATTTAAGTGTAGACAATATTGTCCACATTTTCTGAGAATTTGTATGAACATTCAAGTCTACCCAAGAAAATATGAACAATGTTAGTATGAACATTCGAGTCTACGTATGAACATTCAAGTGAACCCAGAAAGTGTTTTCTGGAAATTTGGTCTCAAAACTTGTTTTTGAATGGGTCTTGGAGATATTTCGGACTTTAAAACACAAATTTGCCTCATGGAAACCTAGAATCGCGTTAAACTCCTTCGCTGATGCATAAAAGAACATGATGGAATCACTGCCTTAATCCAGTGGCCTAGATTATTAAATTTTAAAATCAAGTGTACCTAGAAAATGTGGACAATTTTATTCAAGTGTGGACAATATTGTCCACACTTTCAATATTGTCCATTTTTAGACACTTTCTGAATATTTGTTTGAACATATTAAGTTTCACCACAATTTGCCAACCAATTTCACCATTTAATTTATTTACTCCATTTACAAAATCATAAGATTGTTTCTGTTGACTACCTTTAATACAATCTCAAGTATAGAAAAAATAGAGCAATCAAAAGATTAAATACAAAAAGAAGAAACGTTTAGCAAAACACAAAAAGAACAAACATCTAGCAAAACATAAAACTCTATTTTGGTAAAGAATTGGGCAGCTCTGGGCAGCAAGCACGGCACATTTGATAGCTTTGGGCACGGCAAATTTAGCTTTCGACAGCTTTGGGCAGCAAACATTCGTAATATAATTTAAGCAAAATTTGTTGCCGAATTCTTTGGCAATTAACCTACAAAACATAAAACACATTCATAAAATATTCGTTAGTTAATTGTTTCACTTAAAATAAATGCATCATCAAATGATTGCAGAGACTATGATTAACATTTCCTTCTTGCATTCAAAAGCAAAATTGAATTAAGTTGAACTAAGTACTCCTCTATAATACATGTGCCAAAGATTAATTCATCATCATCCATTAAGTCGAGGGAGCTCCTTCTATATGATGTAATAACTTAAAACTGTATGATGTAACAAAACAAAAAGTTCATAAAAAATGAATAGATTAACAAAATTAAAAGACTCTTAAAAGTATGAGGTAACAAAACAAAGTAACTTTTTATCAAAAAAAAAACAAAACAAAGTAACTTACTTTCCCGATCTTTGTTCAAAGAGAGAGCATAACTACTTCTCTACCTTCCTCATTGAATTCAAGCTTATTTTATCCAAATTTAGTAGTATTATTACACTTTTATCCTTCATTTCTCAACTACTCTAATCTCTCTTTTTTGATAATAAAAATAGAGATCAAATTTATTGAACAGAAGAAAACTTGTACAAAATAAACTCTGGAACACTGACCCACCACTAAATAAGCCAGCGCACAGAGAGAGGGGACCCAAAAGATGGGCCAACAATGCTACACCGAAGCATTACAAATACTAAAAAAAGGACAAAACCTCAAATAAAAAGCCATAATATTCTCAAACTAAAATTCCAGAGGATTGAATTTGCACCGATTGACATTTCTGAAATTCTTGAAGAACACGGGGCAGGCCTGGATTCCTTCATGAATATACCTATTTCTGGAATTCTTGAAGAACACCCAAACCTTTATCAACTACTCTAATCTCTCAATCCATCTATTTCTGACTCTTATCTTTCTCTCTCTTTCTCACACACACACACACACACACACACACACACACATACTCTTCTTGATTTGGTAGCTGAGCAATAATGGCGAGAGGTACATCACAGTCCCAATCATCTTCTTCCTCAACCTCGAGGCCCGGCGTCGTGGCTCCGCGTGGCTCGGTGGCAGTGACTGCTGGCATGCGACGACGTCGTCTCGACGGAGGGTCCTCAATCGCTAACTCCTCCAATCTGTATTCCTGGGATGATCGGAGAGGGTTTTTGTGCTTCGCCAGGCAAAAGCCATGGAGAAGAGGGAGAGAGGTTCGGAGCTGCCATGGAAGAGCAGAGGAGGTTTAGAATGGGAGAGTGACTGTAAAGCCATTGAGAGTTTTAGAGAGAGAAACAAATAATTCTACAGAGAGAAAGTGAGAGTGTGTGTGTGATCTTGTGGAGAAGAGAAATGTGGGTATGAGGGAGAAAGCTTCGGAGCCACCAGCTTCAAAGTCAATCTCTTTCCCCACACGTTATCAATGGGAGTGGGATTAATTGGAGGGAAACTTGGGCAGAGTGGGATTAATTAGAGCGAAATCTTGGGTAGGCCACCACATATCACATAGCACAGACCTCTTTTCACACGTTATCAATTCTCTAACGTGTGAAGCATTCAAACCAATGGATTAAATCTAACGGTTCACATGAAAATCATTCTTATCATGCAATCCATGGAGGAGTGGTTTGAGCAGTAAGTGATGATAGATTTTTAATTAAAAAAGGTTAAAGGTACGTATGTGATAGAGTAGGAGCAATTGTGAATGTGTGATAGATGTGATGGGACAAAGGAGTCGGCGGGAGAAATAAATATTTGCCCACCACTCTCATTTGTTTGTCTGCGATCTTACATTTCTCTAATTTTTATTTTTAATTATTTCTTTTCTTTTGATATTTACTTATTTTGAGAAGCGCAAACCACCAAAATAAGGGTCTAAGATAGTCTAATTTTCCCAAAAGAATAAGTTATCAGTGTAATTTATCCTATAAATTTTTAGTTTAGTTTCTATTCCTATTGTGATGATAGCATCATATGTGAGATAGGTATCATCAATATGAGATTTTATCTATTAGAGGTACGGTACTCACATGGGTATTGTAGTATTATATATATATATATATATATATTAGACATTAAAATTCAAAATTGATGCCAAAATTCGTCTAAATATTTGTGAGGTCGGCAAATTCTCCATATTATGAGGTTGGCTAATTCTCCATAAAATTTGTAATTTAAAAAAAAATAAAAATAAAAACAAAAACAAATAGTGTCTACGTTAAGGCAATTTTAATTGAAAAAACTAAATAGAAAATATTTAAAAAATAAATACAAATATTGTTGGCTGCTATCACAGTGGAATTAATCTGGAAGGCTAGAAATGAAACTATATTTAATAAGAAAGATTTGGTCCTTAACACTCTCCCAAACCATATTGAGAAAGTATTTGATTTATATTACAAAGATTCAAGGCTAGATTCAAATATGGATATTCAGTGCCCCCAAGTTTGGAAGGCTCCTCAAGCCCAAGGGATCAAGATGAATGTTGATGCAGCTTGGAAGGATGGGAAAGCATCTTTGGCAGTGATTGCAAGAGATCATCATGGCGAATGTGTTAAAGCTTGGGTCCTCAATGTGGTGACAATTTCTGCTGAGACAGCAGAAGCCATGGCAGTAAGAATGGCTGTTCTTAAAGTTTTGGAAGAGAAATATTACCACGTTGTGATAGAGGGGGATGCAAAATTTGTCATGGACTCTCTAAGCACCTCTTTCCATAGAGGGAGCTGGGAAGCTGCTAGAATAATTGAAGATATTTTGCAATTGGTAAAGGTTCTGCAAGGCACATCCTTAATTTTCCAATGGACAAGAAGGAACTCCAATGTTGTGGCTCATCTCTTAGCCAAATGGGCTTTCTGTTCTGGCTTCAATGGTTCTCTAATGAATGGGACTCTCCCAGGAAAGGTTGCGAAAGCTATTGAGAGCGAGAAGGCCTACCTTTAAAAGTGTTATTTGTCCTTTGTTTTGTTGTTTTGTTTAGTTGTTTTCTCCTTTGAGCAAAAAAAAAAAAAGATAACCATAAAAAAAAAAAAAAAAAAAGAAAAAAAAAAGAAAAGATGAATAAAGAAGGGGAAGTCTTCTGGTCTTTGTTGTTATTTTCAATAAAGTAATAGGATGTATGTCATTTTTTGCAGTTGTGTTGTTGGGTGTTGAATTTTGTTGTGTAAATAATTTGATTTCCTTTGATTCGATTTGGAAGTGTTTTAATATTCTGATTTTTAATAATTTTTTTTTATTCAGAAAAAAAATAAATAAATAAAGAAGAGGAAGAACAGAGACAACATCATACTAAACATAAACTTTTACATTTGATCCTTATTGTATTTAATCTAAAAAATAATAATTTAAATTCAGATTTTTTTTAGTTTGCATATCACATCATCATTTATTATTATTTTAATAAATTTATTAGCCATGTTAACATTTTTCATTTTTCACTTAATGACAATAATTAACACTAGCCTCTTCACACGCGCTACGCGCATGTTCAGAAGTTTTTCCTATTTATCACTTTTAATTTTTAATTTTTTTATTCAATTTTTATCTGGAGAATATAATGAGTATGTGTGTTTCTTCGTGTAACTTTTAAATTTCTCAATTTACTTTTATGTATTTAGTTATTCAAATATGATTGCGTCATGTGTGTTCATTCAATCAAAATTGAAAACACATTTTCTTTAAAAATATATATATATAACAATGATCTCTTCATTGTTGTTACGTTGCAACATTAGTTGGTCATATTATTATTGGTCATAATCTATTTCTTTTTGTTATTCAATGAAAAAGTTTAGAAGTCTCATACCATATTTCTTGATAAAGAACAAAAAAAATAGCGCCGAGTATGAAAGGAAATAGTGAATAACAAACTCTAAAGCCAAAATAAGACCATTTATACATTTTTTTTTTTTGCTAAATAGATCGTTTTTTTAGTTGATTAAATAATAAGAAATAAAGCTTATTTGAGTGGTGTGGTGATAAAAATAAATAAATCTTATCTAAATCCACCAAAATTCTAAGCTTCTCACACTCACTATATGAGTATTTGTCAATACGTGTCAAATCATATTTTCTTACATTTGTTGGGGGTAATAAAAATTGACCAGTTTTGGTGGTAGACTATGGGGAGAAACTTCCAAATAATGATAGTCAATATTTTTTTAAATGTTAATAACATGGTAAAATCCAATATACTCATTTTTTTAAGTCTAATCATATAGCTACATAAGCATTAGCATTTTCACATCACTAATAGCTATATGATTCTTAATATGAGTAAATCTAAGAGAGTTTACACGGTATATATAATAGCATTTAAAATTTAAAACATGATACTAATTTTTTAATTTGAATATATATTTTTAGATTCTTAATTGGAATAGAATTCTTTAAAAGAAAAAAGAAACCTTATGTAGGTATGTGTTTGTTTTCTCCATGAGAATCTATGTATAGTCCTAATTGGAATAAAGTTCTTTCATCTATAATTAGTTAGAGGTGATGAAAATTTAAATTCAAATAATGAGATTACGCAAAAGAAAAAGTAACCTTGCATGTTTTTATGTGTTAATGGAAGTTTAAAAAATTTCAAAAGCCTTTTTTGAGGTAATTTTTAAATCATCATCTTTTGGGTTAATGTATGTGTACAATAATATTTAGATAATCACACTTATTTATTTCTTATCCAAAAAGATAAAATTTCTATTTATTTTATTTTTTTAGGCCAAGAAATTGTCTATTTAATAACCACACCACACTCATAATGAATTACTTATTCACATAGATGATCACACACTTGAACCTTTCAGGGTGAGGAGGAAAAACTTTTTGTTGCTCTCTATTGTTACCAAAGTTTTAAAGTAGTTCATTTCCAAAACTTTCACATGAATCAAACAGTCTTATTTTTCAGGTGGTTGAGGATCGGAAATAGTAAACAAATTACGGAATTTGAACATCATTTATAATTGTCTTATGAGGTCTAACTTTTTTGGAAATTATTTATTTAGAGAATATATATTTTTTCAATATTATGTATTGCTCAATGCATGTATGTAGGTAATTATATCCAACCAAATTGCATTTGCACTAAACACATCAAGTGGAGAAAATACGCACCATATTATCTAATATTTCTTCCCTCTATAACTTAAATCTTGACCATCCATCCTACTCCACCAGTATACAAAACAATTAATTTTCACAACCTTTATACAAAAGACGGCTTTTTCTCAAGCAAAAAAAATAAAATAAAATATTCCACAAATCTGTTGGTTCCCAACTCCATCCTCAAAGAATTGTTCATACACCTGTAAAGTTCGAGTAAAATAAAGGTTGGACATGTAGATCATAGGTCAATTTCGAATTCATATTTTATTTACTTATTATAATTTTACAACATCGATTAAGACATTACAATTGCCAAAATGAAATAAAACATATATAGGGGAAAAAATATAAAATAAAAAATCTTTTTAAAAACTAATAATTTTTAAATCTGAAAGATAGCATACATGATTCTTCAACCATCTCCACAATGAAGTCAATGCTTACAGAAACTTGTTGGCACACATATCATATCATATAAAAATTGGCACCTAAACCGAACCATGGTGTCCTTTGTTGCTCTTTCCTCAATGAAGTCAATGCTTAAAGAAACTTCTTGGCACACATATCATATCATATAAAAATTGGCACCTAAACCGAACCATGGTGTCCTTTGTTGCTCTTTCCTTTGTTATGACCTCCACTTTAAATCCTACAAATAAAATAAGGATCATGAAAATGCAAGAAAAACTGTATGATTTTTTTAGAGAGAAGATGCAAAAGGCTTCTTTGATTTTTTTGACATTGTGTTAAATTATTGTTAAACAATCAAATATATAGTCACATACACTTAAAAATATAAACAACAGGCTCAAAGAGATTACTTTTATGTTAATGCATTAGTGGGAGACCCTTGGCTACCTTGAAGTGTTTATTTTCTTGTTCTTCTTGGTTGTTGCCTTCTTGTCATGACCCAATTCTTTACCCACCATGCATTCCTTTTGTGAATCAACAGCTCTTAGAAAATTTATAACGTAGTTATGTATAATTGGGAATTTATAATTCTAAAATTTTGGTAGTTACAGTTTATAGAGAACGTGGAATCCAACTTTTAGAAACTGACTGATTGTGGGACTCGAATTTATAGGATATTTTTTAAATTAAAATTTTGAAATGACCTAAAATTTAGGATTTTAAAAACCGATTATTACTTCAATATATATGTAATCAAAATATATAAACCTAAACCTGACTTATACGTAAAATTAAAAAAAAAAAAAAAAAAAAAAAAAAAAAAAAAAAAAAAAAAAAACTTATTGTAAAAAAATGAGATGTAAGGCTAAAAATTAGAAGAAGTTGAGTTAAAACGGCTTTTACATAAGCTTATTAGTATTTAAAAAAAAAAATCAATTTTAGAAAAATGAGGAGAAGTTAGGCTAAAAATTAAAAGAAGTTGTGGATAAGAAGGGAGTTTGGATAATATTGTAACTGCCAAGTGATAATGGCCAAATTGGAGAAGTTTGAAAATGGATACTAAAATGAACGTGTGCTTTTGGGAGGTTTTATTTTTTATTTTTTTATTTTTTATCATTAATATTTTTTTTAAAGAGAAAATGGGCTCCTACGTGTAGTGCTCAAAAAAAGGTGGGGGAGTGTTTTAAGGGAATTGATGCTTTCTTAAATTACATATATAACCTTTGTGTGTTATTTGTTAATGAAAATATTGGAAAAAACTTTTAAGGATATTTTAGACCATTCGAAAAAGTGAAAATCAAAATGTTTTATACAAATGACATGGTGAATTACTTTTTTACCCTCATTCATTTATTTTTAATATCAATAACGTTCACCTAATATTATGGGTATTTTTTACAGTACATTAAAGTGGACATTTTTTTTTTAAAATATTTTTTTATAGTTACGATAGCATTTAAACCTATGGCGTCCGCTCATGATGGTTGCTTTTACCATCAGGCCAAGACACCAATTGGTTTTTAGTGTAGACAGGATTTGAACCCAGGTCCCTTACTCGACGACAAGAGACTTTACTAGTTGAGCTAATTGGAACCCTATACATTAAAATGGACATGAGGGCATGAAATCCTCTTAATAATAATAGAAATAGATAAAAATGAAAAAATAAGGATAAGGGAGATGCCAGAGAAAAAAAAAAACAAATAGAGATGTGAGAGAAAATTGATAGTTATAAAGATAAGGGAAATTGTGAGAGAAAATAAAGGGAGAGACAAAATTTTTTTTTTTTGATAACCTTGGGTGTCTGGGCCAGCGTTCCGTAGATACGCGCACCTCGACTAATCCCAAGAGGACACGCAACACCCTACTAGCATGTGTACCACGATAGGCGCAAGGCTTTGCCTTGGGTAGGTGGCCCTAAGAGGAGGAGAGACAAATTTGAACGTGAGTTAGTAGGAAGATTTTTTTTTTTTAAATTAATTTATTTATTTTGAGGGAATGAGAGATGAGATAGGATTATTTTGAATAATGATAAAAGTTGAGTAAATGAAGAGTTGTGAAGTTAGTGGGAAGTTGGAAATTAGAAAGTGGAGTAGATAAGGGAGATGTAAGAGAAAAAAAGAAGGGAGACTTAAAAAACAAAGAAAAAAAAAAATTGTAAAACATGAACGTGGAATTGTGATCATTTTAACTTTTGAATTTGAGCATATCAGTAGATTACTCTTTTAACCTTTATTTTTTATTTTAAAAGCAAATCAATTGATTTTAAGTATGGGGTATTTTAGTCTGTGTACTAAAGTAAACATTTTTTCTATATTTGGATGCGACTATTATACTCTTTTTGCTAACACCCATTATTATTTGAAGTTAGTGATTAAATTAGGAATATAAGAAGATGTGAGAGGTATTTTTTACAGTACATTAAAATGGACATTTGGGCATGAATCCTCTTAATAGTATTAGATGACACAGTAACGAGTGATGTAACGAGTGATGAAAGGTTAAGGAGCAGGTGTACACATGTAAAATGTTGAGGACCCTTTTGAGTTTTGACATGAGGCCATAGGTGAAGTATAAAATATGTATTAAACCATTTTAATAATACTGGCCCAATTAATATCATATCTCCACTCAAATCCGTATCCCAACTAGGCAACTATCAAAGAGACTTTTTTTTTTTTTTCAATTCATTAATTCTCCTCCACTCATTTTCCACACATTTCTTATCCTCTCAACTTCTATCTTCTATTTATTTACCCCGTTCCTCTTTCTACTGAACCATTGTCTCTTACATTTCAGACAACAATTTCTTCCCATCTTCCTTCTTTCTTTTTTTTATTTGGACTCTTAACTTTTTAAGCACTTTCTGTCATCTTCTTATTTCACTTTTTTCTTTCTTCTTCGGCCTAAACCAAAGACCACACCACATTCCTCACTCTCACAACCTTTGCTTTTGTTAGATTAGAAGTGGCAGAACAATGGGGGCCAAGTTCAACAATATATACAATTTGAAAAGCTAGCAGAGGCCATTGTAGCTACATCCTTGATTGGGGTCTTACTCCAATTTTCAATTCCTCATATTTTATGTCAGAATCGGGCATGATTTCATTTCATTAACGAGGGAGCTCGACATGCATGCCGTGCACGTGTCCGTGAATGGGATATGCGGTTAATGGTTAATCTATTACGGAGTAAACCCAACGCCATCACTCACCCTATTTCTTCAAGTCCCAAAACCGCATCTTGTTGCTCAAGTCCCAGGGGTAAGGATCTCAAACTTTGATTATATATTTTTGTATCTTTAATTATAACTTAAATTATTCTTCTTCTTCTTCTCATTCGTGTGGATTTTGGATGAACTTGAGTGCACACCTAAATCCTAATTCCCTCCCACTCTCTTTCTCTACGTTTGGTGTTGTTTTTCTCTTATATGATGTATTTAATAATTAATATTATGTTTTGTTTGCACATCTCTCTTTGCTGCAGGTCAAGGTGCGCACACAAACATTTATGAATTTAGTATGGGCAGGGCAAGTACTTAAATCCTTACGAAGATGACCCCATTGTTCATGAATATGGAAATTTTCTTATAAAAACAAATTTAAGGGTGGCCACAATTACAAAGTTTACACAGATCTAGTAAGTGATGACTTCCAACTTGCAAGTGCTACACAGCTGAGATTCTTTCATGCTTTAAAAAGAGAAAAAACTCGCCCTTCATCTCCTACTCCTAGAGACTCATATATCCGATCCGCAGATAAACTCACCATGGACTCTCAAGCTGATCAACTAAAAGCCATTTTCCTTCCATTCTTGGTCCCAGGCCACATGATTCCCTTGGTAGACACCGGCAGGCTATTTGCCATGCATGGTGTCAACGTTACCATCATTACCACCCCAGCCAACGCCCTCCTCTTCCAAAAAGCCATTGACCGAGATGCCAGTTCCGGCCACCAAATCAAAACACATATTCTTGAATTTCCTTCTGCCCAAGTCAGCCTCCCTAAAGGAATTGAGAACTTCAACATGATCACTTCCCCTGATATGAGCCATAAACTCTATTACGCAGTGTCACTACTCCAAAAACCAATTGAGCAACTATTTCAGGATATGCGACCAGACTGCATTGTCACCGACATGTTCTATCCATGGACCGTTGATTCCGCAAATAAACTCGGGATCCCAAGGTTAGTATTTCATGGTACAAGCTACTTCTCACTATGTGCTGCGAGTTGTATCAAACAGTATGCGCCACATCAGAGTGTAAAATCCAATACAGATACATTTTTACTGCCTGGTTTGCCAAACAAGATAGAGATGACAACGTCGCAACTTCCACGTTGGGTTAGAACCCCAGAAGCATACACTCAATTGATGGATAAAATAAAAGAGTCTGAGCAACGAAGCTATGGAGCAGTAATGAATAGCTTCCATGAGCTCGAGAGTGCTTATGAAGAGCATTATAAGAGCGTAATGGGAATAAAGGCATGGAGTGTAGGACCAATTTCTTTGTGGGCAAACAGTGATGCAACCGACAAGGTAGAGAGGGGTAACAAGGCGACTACTGAAAATGAATGGCTGAATTGGCTCAATTCCAAAGAATGCAACTCCGTTCTTTATGTAAGTTTTGGGAGCCTGAACAAGTTCTCAACATCTCAGCTTATTGAATTGGCTCATGGTCTAGAAGCTTCTAATCACCAATTCATCTGGGTAGTTAGGCTAAAGAACAAGGATGAAGATGAAGGGTGGCTTAGGGACTTTGAGAAGCGGATAAAAGAAAGTAATAGGGGCTTGATAATATGGGACTGGGCACCACAACTATTGATTTTGGAACACCCAGCTATTGGTGGATTAGTGACCCATTGTGGCTGGAATTCAATTCTCGAAGGTGTGACTGCCGGTCTGCCTATGATCACGTGGCCTCTTTATGCAGAACAATTTTACAACGAAAAATTGGTGACAGACGTAATAAAAATTGGAGTGGCCGTGGGTGTGAAAGAATGGAGAAAAATGGATGAAGAAGCCAAAGAGACGGTGAAGAGGGAGGAGATCGAAAAGGCAGTAACCTTTTTAATGGGCAGCGGAGTAGAAGCTGCAGAGATGAAGAACCGTGCAAGGGAGCTTGGAAATGCAGCAAGGAGTGCCGTACAGAGTGGTGGGTCATCTCAGTCCAACTTAATGGGCTTGATCAAGGAGCTAAAGTCACTAAAATGTGAAAGGGGCTGAGATGAATGGTGGAGAGAATATCCATCCAGCTTATTTTGTGGTTTAATGGGTTTTTTCGTAGCATTTAGAAGGCTTTGAAGTTATCTGGCACTGTTTTGCCAAGCCTTCATCAATAAAGTTCTGTTCAATTATCAATATGAAGATAGCATCCTCGTCAATCTAAGTTTTCTGTATTTTTTACTTTTTCTTTGTTTGAGACATAAATGGTCTACAGCCATCATCAATAAAGTTCTGTTCGATTATCAATATGAAGATAGCATCTTTGTCAATCTAAGTTTTATGTATTTTTTGCTTTTTCTTTGTTTGAGACATAAATGGTCCACAGCCATCATCAATAAAGTTCTGTTCGATTATCAATATGAAGATAACATCTTCGTCAATCTAAGTTTTATGTATTTTTTACTTTTTCTTTGTTCGAGACATAAATGGTCTACAGCCATCATCAATTTTCTTTGTTTGAGACATAAATGGTCTACAACCATCATCAATAAAGTTCTATTCAATTAGGTGGCGTTTGCATTCACTAGGGATTTCACAGATCTCAATGCATAAAATACATTCGGCAAAAAATCTATAATATTTGGTTGGGATTTTGGAAAATTTTTCATTTCTAAAGCAGAAGTCAAAATCCAAAAAAAAAAAAAAGATTCTGATTCTGGTATATGATTTTGATTTTTGCTAAAATAAATAGGATCCACTCACAAGAACATTAAATGCTCCAACGACTCATTTATTTCACACCTTTTTCCAATTTATTTGTTTCATATCTTCCCAGTAAAATCTTTGAAAATATCACAACAAAATAACACTTCACAGATTAAAAAAAAATCACAGCACAATCAATGAACAAAATCACAAAATAGAACAAAAAAAAAAAAAAAAAAATCTGTAGAGCAGAAAAAAAAAAAAACCCACAAATCACACATATTGCCGAAGACAACAACAACAAATAAAAAAAAAATACCAGAAAAATAAAAAACCAAAAACCCATTTCAAGCCCAGTTCTAGGAACGATCAAAACATCAATAATCAAAACCAAAACAACCCAAAGACGCCACATTTTTGCAGAATTAACACCAAAAATCCATACCAAAACAGAACAAAAATAACACCATTTTGTAGTATCAAAACCAAAATCCATACCCAAAAATTCATGTTAGTAAATGAGAGAAAAAAAAAGAGAGTGAGCAAGAAACAAACCCAAAATCTCACACACACCAAAAGGAAGAAATAAGGAAAACAAAACACTCACTATGAATGTACAAAATTACCAAAAAAATTGAACATCTAAAACCCAGCAAAAACCTAGGCTCCCCGCAGCACCGCTCAGTGAAGAGGAAGAAAAATAAATTTAAGGGACAGTCGTGAGTATTGAGGAGAAAAATAGAAAGAAAGAAAGAATAGGTGAGGCAGTAAGGGGTAAGAGAGAAGGAGCTGATAAATGGGGGGAAAAAATTAAGGAGGGGTAGGGTAGGTGTGGACATGTGGTGAGGAAAAATATTCAGAAATGATTTGTGTACATTTTTATTGCACACACAATACAAACTTGTCTAAATTTTTTATCACATTATTCAAATTTTGTAAAAGTGTACAAACTCATTTTTTATAGTAGACATTTAAATCACAATACAATACTTTATTTTTTGGATTATTTTTTGTATTAATGTTGATAATGAAATTTTTTTTTGTTAATTTTGTATTGGTAGTAAATATATTTTTAAACTTGTATTGAGATATTTAAAAAGACAAATTGTTAATTACATAATATATCATAATAATATATTATTTAATAGGAAGAATGCATTCTCTAAAATACCAACCAAACACAATTTCATTTAGTATAATCACTTTTTAGCAAAAGTTTCAGTATTTTACCACACACACTATTTTCAGCAAAATGCATTTCCACCGGAATGAATTCTCTAAAATGCATTCTCAAAGTAGAGGATCCAAACACAGCCTTATCAATATGAAGATAGCTTCTTCCTCAATCTTAGTTTAATGTCTATTTTACTTTTTCTTTATTAGAGACATAAATAGTCTACAGCTTTTACCGTTATTAATGGTAAAACAATGCATCAGAATGCTAATGCTGCAATAGCTCAGCGGTTAAAATAACATGAAAAACGTGGAAGAAATCCTATGTTCAACTCTATATAGCAAACCAAAAAAAAAAAAAGGTTAAAAACAAAAACACCCGCAAAACCAAAGAGCAAGAGAGAGCAAGAGAAAATCACACTAAATGAATATCTCTATACACTGAAAATCTCTATTCACACAACAGGATTATCCCCAAAACATTTAGAAAGAGAAAGTTTCTTTCTTATATGAAGACCAATGAGTTCATTGGTCTACCCATACAATGTTAAATATGATAAAAAGTAAAATTCATATCTAAAAAGAAGAAACATTTCAACCTGAAGTCTAGATATAAATATAATGGCAACTGTCAATTACTAAATCCCAACCTCCTAGAAAAGCATTACAAGAGGTCGCAACTGACAATTACCATAATAGAGTTTCTGAAACATCGATTTAACCTTAGACAAGAGGTGGGTATTGCTTGGCCTGCTGCCGGACTCTTTTCTTATACTCCGCAGCATCCTGTTGAGAGTTGTGTTCTCTTATATAAGAATATATACTCACGAAAGAACAGAATAAAACAGAAAATGCAACCCCCTCTAATGTGTTACTTCTATAATGGATTCAATTCTCTGCACTTAAACACAACTGTCCTATATTCGGCCACAACAAATGTCATGGGAACAGGTCATGTGTTCCCCGGTTCACCATATCACCCAGTCATATCGTATCTCATCAGGTAAGGACTTTGCATCTAGACAATACAGATGTACATCATTACTACACCTGCTTTGCCTCTCTGAAAGAAATGAACGCTAAAATATCCTGGTGAGATAGTATGTGACTGGGACCTGATGAAGCACAGAGGCTAATTGAAAACATATTAAGATTTTTAAAGGAGAAATTCAGAAAGTATTTCAGGCCATATATACCTGGATGAAGAGGTGATATCCTTCTGTCTGTGCAGGATCAGCAGGATTTGGCTGGTCAAGCAAGTCCTGAATTCCCACAAGAATTTGCTTCACTGTTATGGCTGGTCTCCACCCCTACATATACCAGAAGGTTTGCCATGTTATCCCAGGGCTTCATAATTATGGCGGGTCTCCAACCCTATGTATAACACTAGCTACAATTTTTTTAGGGCAGCAGAAGGTACTTACACTATCCTCATTAAGAATGGATAGACAGACAGTTCCAGACGGGTAGACATTAGGGTGGAAGAAACCTTGCGGGAATTTACATTTAGGGGGCTTGCTAGGGTAGTCTTCACTGAAGTTGAGCGTTAGTGGGAAGTAACCACCCTCCCAATCAGTCTGCATGGGAAAAAAAGCGGTCATGCCATTCAAAATGGAAAAGAAACTGTGGTTATAATTGAAGAGAAGTTGCATATTCAGATATTCTCATTTCCATTACAAGAATTTTACTAGTCATTTGACTCACTTTAAAATTTAAACAGATTCCAAACACAAGAAAATGAAGAAAGTGGAATTACAAATTTAATGATAAGTCCACAATATAATTAATTTCAGCATTTTCCCTTTAACTAAACAAACAACTGTACAATAACTAAAGTTCAGCCAATGGAAAGGGGTTCAGTTATTGTCATGTGTGATTTTCAAATTTGGAAATTTTTTAGTTTATTGTGTGGGACCTACATGCATCTTATATGAAGACAAATCTCACCCCATTTTGAAGATTGTGTTACAACTCACAAGCAGTCTAGAATTAAAACAATTTTAATGAGCTGATGGTTTAGGCGTCATTCATATGATATTCAGTGGCAGGATTGAAATATTATGTGAATCTTGCACAAAATACTTAGGCATTTTTAGGGATATGTTCACAATATAGATGGGTCTAGAGTTTTCTCATATCATTTAAAATCTTTAGGGGTGTTTTCTTCAATTTTAAGTTAGTCATTGATCTGTTTATTGGTGGTGAACAAATTAGGAGTCCAAGAATGTTCAAGAGTCTACTAAATTGCTTTATTGTACTCAAAGGAAATCATACTTTGAACCAATGGAATTATAACTTTATAAGTGCCTTTGAATATAAAGGCATTGCCGCCTACCGTATTCTCATAATCATCATTATACTTCATAATTCTCTTCTTGCTATTCTCTTAAGCACTCTTCTTCTTTTTTAAGTACCAATTTTATTAAAATAAGGAAAGAAAAGATAGAATCAATCAAAAACACCCTCTGCAAAAGTTCTCTTAACCACTCCGTTCTCTCAACTATACCACAACTAGCCTAAGCTTCTGTACTATTCTATCACAAAATTCTAATATTACAACCTTAAGTGTTCTCTAAATTAATCCATCACCCAAACAGCCTACCCTAAACTATCTGTCATCCAGAATTTCCTGCAGCCCATTTCCAATTCCAGCAACTTTTCCCACAATCAAGCGTTAAACCTTTTTTCATACAACATTCTTTAAGATCTACCCCTTTCCTCCACCATTGCAAGCCGCTAAAAGCTTGACTATTCTAAACACCATTCCACCAATTTTTTATTGGTAATTACACACATCGAGTGAAAATTGAATCCATAACCTCACCCTCCACCTTGCTATTACAATTGGCCAAGCTTATTCCACACAATATCACACAGCTGCAAAGCAACATGCTTAATTTCCTTTTTGCACCCAAAAAAAAAAGCAACATGCTTAATGGCAGACAATTTTGGGGGCTTAAAAATCTAAATGAAAAGCTGAAAAATTGAGCCTGTCATGCTGGAAACCAATGTTCCAAGAAAAAATCCCCAACCTTATCTTTCAAAGATCAAAATTAATTCCAAACGTCCATCAGTGCTCAGATAATATAGCACCAATCATTATTCTGCAGAGAAAAGCTGACATATTTATCAAAGAATGAAATCCCTCTATATGGAATACACAACAAGATGCAAATGACCTCAAATGCCAACATGACGAGACATTGCAACAATGCAGTAAGAGTACAAAAGAGGAACTAATACTTTATCAAATGATTGTAACTTGTAAATCATTCCACATATACGTACATTTTTTTTTATAAGAAAACTAGTAAGTCAAAAAATGATATCCATTGAACACAATTGTTATGATCTAAAAGTCAAAAACATCATATTCATTGAACACATGGACCATTAAGGTTGAGATGAAGATAATTTAGGTTCACCAATTAATTTTATACGATGTATAATTAATAGTTCTTATACGATTTAGGAACATGTTGTCTGCTAGTAGAGTGCGCATACTTAGGATGTGGGAAGAAATACATGGATTAACGAAACTTTACTTGTACTCCGTCCTTCCCAAATTGAGTATCCATCTTAGTAATTTCGCTAAAAAACAGGGTTCTACATTGGATGGACGGAGTAATATGTTCATTGTTTGATGAACTTACTACTCGGTGTTTTGTAATTAAGAGTCGTGCAGACTATATTTCCACGGTAGTTGGATTAAAAAAAATGAGATTCGCAGGATTCATAATAACAATTCGGTTCTATCTATAAAAATGAGAACAGTTCAAAATGAAAAACCAAAAATTGGAAATTTATAATTAAACTATCACACTAATTAAATAGGTAACTTCAGTCTAGCTAATGAGCTTCCCTTGTGTTCAATGGATATGAATCTTTTTTATTTCGACCTTAAAATTAACTTCAATTCAAACTTAGCGGTCCATGCTAATAGTAAGATAAATATATAATTTTCACACAAAATATAAGCAACACAAAAGGAAATGGAAAACCTAGGGTTCTCAAAGAAAGTAAGAGCTTACACCAGTCTTGCCAGGAATAGTGCAATGCCACACCATCAAATTAACCGTACCATCGGGTAGAGTCTCTGGCTTCGCAACAAAACCCTAGATTACAAAAACCAATAAATTAAATTAAATAAATTAATAAAAATGCAACAATATTAAAATATAAATATAAACAAAATGAATGGATCCCCATAGAAAAGAGAGAGAAAGAGAGAGAATTGTACGCACATGTGGATGGTTTTTACGCCAAGCCTTTCGCTCCTCAGCAAGGCGACCACGAGCAATACCTCCAGACATGGCTTTGTTTCTCTCTTTCTCTCTTTCTCTCTTTCTCGCTTTCTCGCTCTGCTCAAAGTTTCTATTTCTCTTAATTGGACTCTTCTGGCTTCGTTTTGTGGATTTTTTAAGAGGCAGAGAGCAAAGTCGCTTCGTCTTCTTGGGTTTCCGATTCTGCCCCTATCGATGAGGTACTTTCCGAAGGGCTTCCGCGAACGTACGGCTCAGATTTCATCAAAGACTCAAGAGTCAAGAGGCGAGCAAGGAAAGCGAATACGAAAAAATAGCCTCGCATCTTTTTCGTTTTTTTTATTTATTCCATTTCTAAAATATTGCCCACAAAAAAGTCAAATCAAGTTGCCATTTTTTCTTTTTCTCAATTCTCGCGTGAGAATCACGCCACTTTGTCACATCACGTGCCGCACGCGTTTTTTGGTGGTAAAACAAAGTACTGATTGATGGGGACAAGCACGCGCTGCTGCATGGGCTTTTTTCGCTTTCTTTTCTTTCCTTTATTTAATGGGCTTTGTTAGGCAGCCCTTTTGAGTTCTTTTCAAAACGTTGTGCAAGCCCAAAGGCATACTAAAATACTCACAAGTGCTATAGCCTATGAGGCCTACTATCAGCTTTGTTATTGGGTTTATCTTTGCCAAAAGTTTTATAAGAATGTCCATCTATTGTTGGGTCCTGTTTGTTCTTATTTGAACTTTTAGTACGCTAAATGGCTTAATTTTGGTTCAATTAAAGACCTAATCGAGGTCTTCTCAAAAGGGAAGAGGAAAATGTTGTGATTGTATAAGTTTTAATGAAATACTGTCTCCTGATAATGAGCTCAACTGGTTCTTACCATGCCAATTAACAAGCCGATGTCAAGTGGAAGTACTGAGTTGTTGTCAATGTCAACAATTTAATTCATACAGTATCCTTATTAAAAGGAGCTCTTAAATTTTAGCCCATTCAATTCGACCATGTAGTCCTAGACATCTCCTTTTTACTAACAATTTCAATTCAGGTAAAATCATTATTGCTGCCCAGACCCACCGAGCCAAAAATTAGGTTCTGAAGTTATCGAGTCAATTTTTTATTTATTTTTGATTAACAAGTTATCGAGTCAATTACATTAGTGCACTCTAGACTAGTAATATCACAATCAAGATGCAAAAGAGCTACGCTTTCAAGATTACTCACCGCAATTATTTGCTGTCTATGGCCAAGGACATTTAACATTTTATCTGGGGATGGTTGAGGACCTGGAAGATGAAATTCAAAACTCTTACGTGTAAAGGAAAAGACATGTCAACAACATTTGAAATGCTTATAGGCTCATCCTTGTTTGACCAATATTATTTGGACAATTGTAGTTGCTCTCTTCCAAAGTTGAACGCCCAATTACATTTAGCTTTTTCCTGACTTCAAAAAAATTAAAAATTAAAAATTTGCATTGACTGTTAGGGTTTTATCATTTATGTCAATTCAAACCTATATGATCTCCAAGACCCATTGAAATCCCAGTTGGAAGCCATGCAAAAATGACTTGCAATTAAAACCCACTTGCATAATTAGGTTTATCATTATAATTCTTGCTGGAGTGGATTGAATTTGACATATGTGCATATTAATTGCTTTTAATGTTATACTTTTTTAACCTCCAAAACAGTTGACGTACGGTTTTAAACTTCAATGAGGGAGGAAAAGTTTTGGCATTTTGGGAGGAAGAAAGACAAAAAATAAAGAAATCTTGCTTTCTTCTTTTATTACTTATTACTATCATTTTGTTAATATTGTATTATACTACTCGATACGCCATCGATTTGCTTTTTTATCAACGTGTTTTTTTATTTGTTGCATCATTGTAGGAAAATAAGCTTTGCAAATCGATATAAAGAAGCACAACTTTCACACTTGATGAGTTCTTTGAATTGATCAATACTATATTCCCCATATGGGGAGTTAGGCAGTTATGGTCTTATGGGCCACTCATCTCATTGTTTATAAGGAGGAGTGATAAATGTTCATATACATTACTAAAAATGTGAATATTTATAAACATTGATGTCCACGATTTGTGAGGTGTGCAGCAAGTCAGCAACTTGTATATATGAACTAAAAACTTGAAAAGTGTGTTATATATATGGCCCAAAAATAAATACATTATCATTCCAATATAGGATTCTATGTGTTTTCCACGTAGTGATTAATATCAGCAGCCAATGGAAAACTGTTTCAAAGTCGAAAAAGCTGAATGTAATGCAAAGCTATATTTTCATTGAAGTGCTGTCACACACTGCCACTAAAGGAGATCAGATCACGTTAAGTGTTTCAAAGCATAATATGATGGGAACTTACAGCAATGCACATGCAAGTGTTGACAAATGCTTTGAGCTCGAGCTGGAAAGAAAGAAAGATAAAGCTAAGAACCATATAAAGCTTAGAGTCGTTGCAGTTAATGACCAAGACAAGGCATAACTCAGCACAAAAGGCAAAGGACCGACTGGGCTAGCTAGTTTGGGAGTTGGGACGATGAGAGGACCACAGCTATAATAATTAATAATAGTACCATAAAATTCATCTTTTCTCTGTATTTGATAACCCCACTATGCTATGCTCCATGTACTTGAAGTAAGGCGGGCTGATTAACACAAAGTAAGTGTAGAGCAATGCTACAATTAAGTAACTTTAGCAGATAACTTTCATCCTATTGGATTTGAAAGTCTGAGAACCTGAAATAGATAGACTTTAATGCTAGTATATATCAGATAAAAATCAGTTAATCAATTGTGGCGGCAATAAGATTACTCAAAAGGAAGCAAAAATGGGTGATCGAATCAAAAGGCGCGAGCATGTGATGAAAAGGCCCACATGAGCAGAAAGCACAATGAAAAAAGAAAGGTGGGTTATGATATTTGCATCCACTATCACTCTCACAACGGATTAATGGGACCAAAAGACAGAGAGAGAGAGAAGCTCAAGGGTTTGTTTAAAAAGATTTAGTGTGCCAAATGTACCCGTCAGGATGCAGCCTAACGATAAAAAAAAACTTGGGATGATCGGTAGATCCACACATCCTAAGTTCAATCTTTACTAGATTTTTTTTTTTGGATTACCCGATACATAGTTTTGACAAGTGAGATAATGTATTCGGGGATTATTATTCAAGATGGATCCGAAGGACCCTTGAGATTCTCATCATCAAAAAAAAAAAAATGTCAATTCTGATTTTGGGTAAACTTGTGGTTTGATATCTTAAATCTTACCACAGTTAAAAGAAAATCAGGACATCGTATTTGGAAGTCTGCTAAAAAGTCACTTCACCTAGATTATGTTTTTCCCTAAGAAGAATGGGTACGTTTTAGGGTACAGGTACCGATATCGGTACGGTACGGCAGTACGACAATTCTTAGAAAAATATGGTACGAGTACGGCGGAGATATATGTTTTATTAAATTTTTTTATATATTATTATGCATATATTTTTCATATATTGATAAGCATATGTGAATTTAAGAGCAATTATGGATAATAAAGTATATCTATTGCTATTAAATAGTCTTTAAATTACAAATCAAGATCCAAAAAAGTAAATAAAAGAAGTGTACATCCATATAGTTACACTTAAAGTTCATGTTTCCACCACTTTCACTATTTTTATCTATTTTTGTGACATATCCAAAAGAAAAAATGAAAGAAAATAAATTTTTTTTTTTTTTTGAAAAATTTGAGTATGCCTAGGGTACGCATGCAGAAGTACCCTAAGAGTACAAGTATCCAAAAAGTATCCGGTACGGATACGACTCCATTTTTGGAGTACCCGCGCTTCATAGGTTTTTCCTCAGTCTTGTCTTTTTGTCTTGAATTGATTATCTCTCAGCATCGATGGTATGAGGTACCATTAACAATTACCAAATAATTGTGAGTTTAACCAAATTGAGGTCCCTACGACTATGAGCATATGTAGACTAACACTTCCTTTTTCCATTTTTTGCTACTTCACAACTAATTTACGTTACAGGTTCGTCATAATCTATGTTCCTTTTACAGAACTAATATTAGTGTCTTTATAATATGACATTTAGTTGTACAACACACTACGTTATTTAAAATGTTATGTATCTGAACGAGAGAATAATGTTTAGAATCAAATGAACATGATAGATAATTTACCAAGCAACAATGTCTTGGAAGGTGGGCAAAATCTTTGTATTTCTAAAGGACCAAAGCAATGTAACGTTTGGCGTGTTTGAGGCTTTGAGCTTGACTTAGATGTAAATTGCCGGCTTTCTAATTTTCAAAGCATTTAGAGTGATAAAAAAGACACCATCGAAGTGAATTTGGCGGTCAGACCCCAACAATTGCAATTCTTAGAATTTAGGCTTCTATGATGGTCCTAGAAGACAGACAAAAAATTTAAAAAAAAAAATTAGAAGGGAAAAAATTGTTAAGTTACACACATTTTCTATGGGCTTTCGAACCTATCAACTAACCTTTTACTTTACGTAAATAAACGTGACGCATGCGGAAAGTTATAGAAACAGAATATGTCTACTTTAAGAAAATAACCATTGAATTTATAAGGAGAGTTATAGAATCGATTGAAATTGCTACCAAGAGCCTTGTAGTTCAACTATCAAATTAAAAAAAAAAAATCAATTTTGAATTATCAAGAGGTTGCAAGTACAATAGGAAACCCTAAAGAAACCGTAAAAATCCCTAATTCATGTTAAACACGATATTTGGCTAGAAAATAGGAAAAATTGCCAACAAAAGCCAAAATTAAGAAAACTACAAAATCAAATAATCTGGATCTTAGGAAACATCCTAAAATAGACTAGACCTTCTCCTGACTTTTGAATTAAAAATTATAACAAAGAAAAAATTTATCATAAATAGAAAAAAATGGTTAATGTCTAAAAGAAAGCATGAACAATTCATTTCAAATCATGCGATTCTGTCATTTGCTCCGATGATTTTTATTAGTAATTTTTTACTTTTCGAATTTCTTGCGCCTTGACATTTGAAGTCTTTATGTTCAAAAGATCTCATTTAAGTTGTAGTTGTGTGTGTGTGTGTGTCACGCTCTTCCAAAAAATTATTCTATTTTTAGATTTCATGCTGTTATTTTTGTGCCTTCAGGACAATTCACCTCATGTCTAAACTCTAATGCCATTCGCCACAAGAACAAGAGCCGAAAAATTGGATTATAGTTATGACAATTTCCTTGAATCTCAAAACATTCTATCATAATTCCACTAATGCTCAATAGGCGCCAACCATTTGTATCCATCTGTCTTGCATTCTAGTCAATTCAAGTAGAATTTGCCACAGGTACAAGACCGCCACGCTGTAAAAGGCATTCTTTAAACTGAAACACCAAATAGGAACTTGACAACATGCACAAGTTCTACAGCGTACTACAAGAAGCAAGCCTTTTCTGTCCACACAATAGTGAATGACTTTTTGAAGTTTTCTTTTTACTGTCTTGCTCTTTAGTCAAGGAAGCATTCGAGTAGAATTTTTTTTGCCCCGCCGCTAAAGGCATCATTTAAAAAGGAAACACGTAAATAGGTAAGACTAGCACAAACTTTTACATTACACCACAAGAAGCAAAGCCTTTTTTTTATCTACTCTGACAGGTGCCTTTTTACCTCTCCAAAAAGACAAAAATTTGTGGGGGTAAAATTAAAAGTTGGTTGAATTGTTCAGCCCTTTGAAAGTTTGAAGTTTGAACTCTCATTGCTACTAAATCGTAACAATATTATTGGTTCCCTTATCTCTCTCTCTCTTCCTAATTATACCTAATCTCATAACTGCTAATCATGATCTTTGGCAACTAATAAGGTTGATACATGTTGTCGGTGCAGACCCTTTTACCAAGACACATTAACAACAATACTTATCAATAAAAAAAGAAAAGACACATTAACAACAAGATTATGCTAACATCACATCCTTAAAAGTTAAAACTAATTTTTTTGAGTTTAAAGTTGAAACTAATTGATCCAAATCAATTGGGCTAGTTGAAATCATTATAGTGGGGCCTCTAAATGGTTACTTGGTACGCGTACAAGATAACGGTAGGATTGAGCAGAATCCAATGTACAAAGAGTTGGTGAAGAAAAGGAGCCTTGAGGTTGAGATCTTTGTATTTTGTCTCTATCTTTCTTTTTCTCCATTTCTTCCGGACTAAGGAGATCGACATCTACCTAAATCTTAAAAAGAAGCATGCATAACAGTTTGCTTGACTTGCGTTTTTTTTTTATTTGATAAGTTGCTTGACTTGCGTTTTACCCTTAACATATTCAAGCAATTTGATGATATAAAGACACAAGTATAAGGTTTTCAGACATTATTTTAAAACTAGTCTATAGTCTATAGTCTATACCATGCCAATACAAAAGAAATGCTATTTTTATTTGCAGCTTATCTGAATTTTCATAGTCATAATTGGGCCGACAAATCTATCCTTTAAATCTTTCAATAGATTTTTTATCAAAAAAAAAAAATCTTTCAATAGATTTTATTAAAAATAATTATTGAGTAGATGAATAAGACAAAAACCAATGTTACTCATAATAACTCCGTGTTCAATCAAAAAAGTGGTAAACATGTGCCAGTTTGGCATTAAGAAGTAGAGCTTTTATGTTCTAGAGTTTTAATTGAAAAGCTTTTTAGCATTTAAAGTGTTTGGCAAATTACAGTGAAATGTGCTTTTAAAGTTTTTGGATTTATAAAACATGAACAATGAATTATAGTTTTTTTTTTTTACCTAAAACCTCCAAAATTCAGTTTTAAGGTACTTAATTTTGTTCTTGGCTTTAAGGATCAGATCACCTTAAAACTTTTTGGCAAAATTACCAAATATTCCACATTTTTTGCTAAAATAACTTTAACGCTCACGTAGAGGATAGAGGAATGTGAGTATGTCAGACCCAGTGAGTTATGCCCTTATGGAAAATACAAAGTACGTATTAATAACAATCCCTTAGAAAAGCACATATACCTTAAAAATGTCATTTTAGTTTTTACCCACGTATCAGGCACGAATGCATCAGGAATACTACTTGCCTGCGTGTCCATGGAATGTCCAATTTTTCCAAGAAAAAAAAAAAACAAATTCCAGATACTTGTGGGATATGGTTTTCAACACCTCCTCACATGGGATTGGACCTCAGTGTAGGATCTACCCCATATGAGCGGATGTAACTCATATAACAGAATGTTACAACAATTGTTATATCAAATAACACATCCAATACATGCTTTGCTCTATGAAGATGCTGATTTTTTTTTTTGTGTTCTTATCGTCATTCCCACACCACATAAAAAGATATATTTAACATCTTTTTCCCATTCGGAAGAGGGGCTTTAAAGTCAGATCCAGAATCCTAAACTTTATTAGTACACTTACCTAGCCAGTTTTCTTTTATAATTATCAATATATGTTGTGAATTTAAATCCGAACATTTATAATTTCAAACAATACCTTGACTCTGTCTTTTTAAAAGGGTGAGCCGTGTGTGAATGTATATTGGTAGTTTGGAGCAAAATGCATTTAGAAGAAAGGAATAATAGGAGAAGAATAAAAAATAACTATACCACAACAAAAATAGGTGAATGGCTCGACTTATATTACATCAATCATAAAAGAGTCACTAAAAATCTATGAAGTTGTCATACACACGTTAGAACCTTGTTATTTAATTTATATACATACAATATATAATAGTTGATGTTTTGCAATCAATTTTGTTAATCTCTCATTGTGACATGTCAATCATTTTTTCTCAATCCTTCTCCTCATCGTACCATGTTAGTCATCTTTTTTCAATCCATTTATTTTTGGCTTTATTTCTTCCTCACCTAACGTCTATCATTCTTTCAACTATTTCTCTCAATTTTTGGCTCTTTTTATCTCCATTATTCTATATCTTACTGTTACAATTTCTTCAACTCTTTTTTTTTTTTTTTTTACTTTTCTTCTCTCCACCTTCTTTTCTATCTCACCTTACTGTTACTTTTCTTCCAATAATTTTCCCTCCCTCGTTTTATTGTTCTTCTCCTCATCTTTTTTCCTATAAATTTGGTATTACTTCATCTACACCTCTCTCTTCCATTCAATCCATGTTTTGCCTAAAAAAAAAAAGGTGATTACTCTTCTTCTTTCTTTTAATGATTTTTTTTTTTTTAAATTATTTCTTGTAACTTTGTTATTGGTTTATGAGTTTTTGATAGCTCCATTTTGAGTTGACGCACTTTGGTATTTGGGTGTTGTATTTTTTAATTCTCCACCACATGTTTTATTTTGGTGTTGTGTTTCTTAATTCTCTATCACATTTTTTTCTCCCACTCTTATGGTTGTGCTTAAGTGAAAATTATTAAATGTTAAAATATCTTTTAAGCTAACTGAGTCTGCTTTTTCTAAAAATAGCTTATTCCTAATATATATTCACTCGCAATGCATGAGTATGCCGATAATAGAGATTAAAAATGTAGAAGAAAATGGAAAATTACCTATAAAAAATGGGGTCATAGGTCTAGGAGAGGGACTTTTGGGACCTCGCTTACTAGCTTGTGAAGTAAACTGGAGAACATGTGAATGAGGGCCCAAGGCTCCTCATTGCTTATGCCAAATTTATCGTGACCATCGCTTTCGGACCGAGACCTACCCTTTGCCTTTTACTCATCTGGTCCAAAATGCCATCTAGCCTTTGTATGATCTAGGCGGCTGGGACTAAAAATGTTTTTCTCTCAAATATTTTATTATTTTGAAAATAGAAAAATTAAGACATCTTGTATTGTAGTATCGTGCGGTTGTTTGGTGGTTGGGACTGAGACAAAATCTATTTCCTTTTCCTGTTTTACAAGGTTCTTCTAACCATATTTTGTCTTTGCCGATTGTAGGAATATGTCTTTGTTTTCTAGGATCAAAATTTCAGCCATACATGAAATTAGAAGAATGAACCACCAACAATACACGGCCTCAATGATTGACACCAACACACATCGTAGAATAAATTTAGAATCAAGCATATCATGTTGTATAATTCCCCTCAAAGTGTGAAAAACAAACGATTGAGCCTCCCATGTTATATAATTCTTCTTGAAATGGACTAACTGATCAAGTCATGGGTAATTTCCAAATAATTTATTTATTATCATTATTAGTTCAAGATTATGTGTGTGTTTAGATTATTTTATATTGAAAATTGATAAAAATATAATAATTATTAAAAATTGTACATAAATAAATAATATAAAATTAATCCTAACACATGGATTAATCCTTTTATTATTTGGCGAGAAAAAAAGAGATTGAGGATTTTATTTTTTATTTTTTATAATTTAATTATACTTTTCCCCTACCGGTCAATTCAAAGTTTTTTTATTTTTTTATTTTTTATTTTTAGATGTTGGCTATTGAGGGTTAAGAAGGAAAGAAAAAAAAGTGGAAGATAAAAAAGGAAAAAAAAAAGAAAGGAAAAGGTGTCTAACAGACTCTAGATAGTATTTTCCCAAAAAAAGAAGCGGGTGTTTTTTTTTCTGAATAAAAAAAAAAGCAAGTGCTGGACGTGGGAGACTGGAGCATGGGAATTGGCACAAAGACCCATAGTTTAAGAAGTGGGGCAAAATGAATAGAAAAGAGAGAGAGAGAGTATGACTGTAGAAGCATGCCAGCTTGAACAACAGCTGAGAGGGCAATATAGTAAAAATCCAGAAAGCGAAGTGTTCCAACTTGCCAACACCACACCGCCGTGGCCTTTTGAGTCAGCCATTCAGTCAGAAGAGAGTTAGTGAGTGAGTGAGAAAGAAAAGAGTGTGACTGATAAAGCAAGATTGTAGAACAAGGAAGACACAAAACAAAACAAAATATTAATTAGTTGTTGTTGCTGCTGTTGCTGTTATTGTTGTTGTTGTTGTTGTTGTGCTTGTAGTTGCAGTTAGCTCCTCCTGCCTTCTGTTACTCTTCTTTTTCAAACCACCTCTATACCCCGCTCTCTCTCCCCCACTTTCCCTTTTCTCCAACAACCTCCACCACCACCACCTTAAAATCCACAACACTCTATTTCCCTCACTCTTGTTCCTCTTATCAGTTTCATCACACCAAATTTCTAACAGAATTAGCATTTTTGCTTCTTCATCAATCTCTTTTGCTTTCTTTCTTTAATGGAAGCACCTGAGAATTGTAGTGTTAAGGTTGCGGTTCACATACGCCCCCTTATTTCCGATGAACGCCTTCACGGTTGTAAAGAATGTGTTACTGTCTCACCCGGGAAGCCTCAGGTACTGTTTGTTTCCATATATATATATATATATATATATATTTTTTTTTTTCTTCTTAAAAAACCTAAAACTACTATTTCTCTTTACTTATTTATGCACTGTCTATATTGGTTTTGTGTGACAGCTTAGAGCATTACAGAATTGTATTGTGTTCTTTGTTGCTATTATTGTTTTAGATTAAGTATAAACTGGTTTTTGTTTCTTTGACAAATCTGATTTTGCTTAAACAAAACCATCAGTTTGGCAAATTTAGGTTTGTTACATGGATATGGATTTTGTTTAGCATCATACTGCATTGTGTAAGGCATTGGTTTCTCGGCGTGGCGGGTAAGTGCATATTTCAGTTTGTGAAATGTGTGCTGATATAAATTATAAGGAGTCAATGTTGAAATTTAAATTTCTATGTTACATTTTTGTGGCTTTAATTAATGCCTGATGATTTTGGAGGAACCTATTTTAATGTCCTTTTGCAATTACATGAAATATATTTTTTACTGAGTAAGTTGCTGAGAATGTGATTTTGGTTTTTACTGTGGAGCAGGTACAGATTGGCTCTCATTCCTTTACATTTGATCATGTCTATGGAAACAGAGGATCTCCTTCATCTGCCATTTTTGAAGAATGCATTGCTCCACTTGTTGATGGTTTATTTCAAGGATATAATGCTACTGTACTGGCTTATGGTCAGGTAATGTATATCTTAATGTTGTTATAAGCTTGCTTAAAGGTCAAAGCTCAAAGCTCCAAGGTCTAAGTGCTTCGCTTGGCTGAAGCAAAGCTCATTTAATGAAACGCGTTTCAGACCTGCTTTTTTGGTGCTAAAAAAAATATGAATCATTAAAATTAATTTCTCGAACTTGAAACAAATGACATGGACCATTGATTTATTATACAAACTTTATTCTTAAGGTGCTGTATTACACAAACAATTTTCTGTTTACATATCAAAAGACACGAAGAAGGGTAATTTGTTATTCTTGTGCTTTCTGGTCTTTGCCCTTTGTATATATTTTGATTAAACCTTATACTTCATTTGATCCAAGTTATCACAGTT
Source organism: Fagus sylvatica (assembly GCA_907173295.1). Taxonomy (NCBI): domain Eukaryota; kingdom Viridiplantae; phylum Streptophyta; class Magnoliopsida; order Fagales; family Fagaceae; genus Fagus; species Fagus sylvatica. The sequence continues at coordinate 7,292,452 of OU015768.1, forward strand.
ATGTATTTTTATAAAGTACAATAGAATTATATAAAATGTTATGTTTAAACTTTATATGACTAGATTATTATCATCTTGTTCATTGATAATTGCTTTCAAATTTGCTATATAAATTTTTTAAGAAATTGAAATAACTAATGTAAAATTTGAACTACAAACTTTGAGCAATTGCACTGTCCATTTTAGATTTTTAGCTAATAGGGAAAATATGTTGCTATTTTGAGTTTATTAACTTTTTTTTAATAAAAAAAGTAATATGTTATAAATATTTCTATTAGAGGTTATTATCTATAATGTTTGAAAAATGTGCGCTTTAATTCAATCAGGCGTGCGCGAGCAGCCTAGCACTTTGCGCCTAGGCTCACTTTTACCAACACTGGTCTATCTCCTATCCAAAAAAAAGAAGCTTTGAGCAGAACAAGATCTCACATGCAGTCTCATTTTCTAGTATTGATATATATGTGTGCTGCAGACAGGATCTGGGAAAACATATACCATGGGGACTAGCGTCAAGGACGGTTGCCAGACAGGACTGATTCCTCAAGTTATGAATTCACTATTCAACAAAATTGAAACATTGAAGCATCAAACAGAATTCCAGTTGCATGTTTCTTTCATCGAGGTACATTCATTATATGGTTCATTTTTCGGCGTGATACCTAGATATGCCCTCAGCCATGTGCTTTAAAACATGTTAGTTCTTACTATAGCTACTGGTTTTCCTTTTCAATTTATATTTAATTTAGTTCTTTTGAGGAGTCCACTTTGAAGCAGTGCGTGAATTTGCTAGTGTGATGTGGTGGCTAGGTTATCCATTTCTTTCACAGATTCCTGCAGTTTCTTAATCCTTACTAAGATATTAATTAGAATGTTTGAATATGAAGATTCTGAAGGAAGAAGTAAGGGACTTGCTGGATTCTGTATCTATTAGCAAATGGGAGACTGCTAATGGACATGCTGGAAAAGTTTCTGTTGCTGGGAGGCAACCAATTCAAATCCGTGAAACATCAAATGGAGTCATAACACTAGCAGGGTCAACCGAGGTTGCTGTTAGTACATTACAAGAAATGGCTACTTGCCTGGAGCAAGGATCTTTAAGCAGGGCAACTGGGAGTACAAATATGAATAGCCAGTCAAGGTTGTCTTTTCTGCCTAATAATATATATGCTGGCTCATAAGGCCATCTTTGTTTCTTTATTTAAGGGGTCAGATGGGTCAAGCCGCCTATTATTTCTTTATTTGTTACCAGATTTGGTACCAGCAAGGAAATTACCTCGGTTTGCATGGATATGTGTAAACACTGAAACATGCAATTTTCCACCAATCAACTCACTGTAGAGCTGGGTTGAGGGTATTTCAGCATAGTTTTGTGATATGTGACATTATTACCCAGGAAACTTCTTAGTATTGTTGATATTGATGCAATCGATTCATATTATAATTTACACATTCAGCGTATTTTTCGCTCCAAATTTCAGGTGCAATTCTTGTTTGATAAAGCTAGAATATTAAATGAAAGACATCATATAATGATCTTGAGTCAGGGTAGTTTTAGTAGTTTATGTGTGTATGCTCATCAAATTTTTGTTGCTAAAATGTGATTTTTTCCATAAATTTTGTTTTTAAAAGTTTAGATTCAACTGATACATTTGAATGCTAGGAGAGGCTTATTTCATGGTTATGACTCATGAGTCAATCTTCATAATCTAATGGCATGTGGTTTCTATATGCATGTTTGTACTAGTCGGTCACATGCTATCTTCACAATCACATTAGAGCAGATGCACAAACTCCACTCAGTTTTTCCTGGCTGTGACACCCCATATGAAGATATGGGTGAAGAGTATTTTTGTGCAAAGCTCCATCTGGTAGATCTCGCTGGATCTGAACGCGCTAAAAGAACAGGTTCTGATGGTCTTCGTTTGAAAGAAGGTTAGCAAAAATGCTTATTGATATATTCCTACTGTTTTTTTCTTTTTAAATCGTAATGAAATGAAATTTCTTAGTTTTATTTCTGTGAACAGGCATACACATTAATAGGGGACTTCTTGCACTTGGTAACGTCATTAGTGCATTGGGGGATGAGAAAAAGCGGAAAGAGGGTGTGCATGTCCCTTACCGAGACAGTAAACTAACTCGACTGTTGCAGGTTGGATTAATCTTAAGTTGATCTAGTCTTATGTCTGGGATATAAAGTTGTATAGAATTATCAATTAACTCATAAATTCCACAGGCCAATGTTGACATGGAAAAATGATGATCTGAAATTTCAAGTGGTCTATATCAACCTCTATCTTTCTAGATTTGTTTTTTCAACCAAGGAAAATATTACATTTTTCTGCATAAGTTAAATGCAACCTCGTAAAACTTATTTAGAATTAGGTAGAGACAGATTCATGGCTACTGGGCTTGATAAATTCATTGTTTTTATTAGTTATTCACAAATACTTTCCTGTTATAGTATGTTAGCCTTTGGGGGTTTTATCAATATCAAGGCTGGGATTTGCTGAATTTTGAGATAGCTTGTTAAGGACTTCAGTTGATTGTGATTTTAAAGATATTGGTATTAACCTTGATCTCCATGATTCACAAATAAGTGTATTTGTTGTTCTTACGAATAAAGAACATTATGGATATTTTATATTTTTATTCCACTAGGATTTAAATAGTGATAAGTAATTAAGACCAATGTTTCAGTTTTTCTTGGTTTTTACTTTCTTCTTCTTTCATAGTTTTCTGATTGAGGTTCTTTTATGCATATTGGCAGGATTCACTTGGTGGAAACAGCAAAACTGTTATGATAGGTAACCTTCAAGTGATTGCTTAATTGTTCAAGAGCTTTGGTCCAAGGAAACTTACGATTATACTACAGATTGTTTCACATAGAGAAACACACACACACACACAAAGAGACAAGATATGTATTCAAGTTGCCTTGCTAAACAATTGAATAGAACTGAGTTTTATTCTCCTTAATCTTCCATTTTTTTTTTTGCCAAATCTTAGTTTTCATTTGTTTCAATGGAAGTGATATCCTGACAGAAAAGGGAATTACTTTCTTTGGTTAATTCCTTTTGAACGAGGTGTTATTCAATTTCAACCTTTTGTTATGGCAGCTCAATCTTGCTTCTTAAGAACATCCTTTCCCAAATGTGACATGTTCTCATTCTCTCTAGAAGATATAGAAACAGGGTGGAACATTTTCCTTTTCCTTCTTTCTTTTTAGAAGGTGTTCTTCACTTAATGTTTTTCAGTCTTTCTGAAAGTTGTATCATGTGTGTGGAGGTGTTGGATTTTAGACCCTTTGATTCAAATTTCTCCTTTTATGATATTGGAAATCTTTTCATGCTTCTCTAAATTGTTGTAATTGTGATCCTTCTTCCAGCTTGCGTCAGTCCTGCTGACATCAATGCTGAGGAAAGTCTTAACACTCTCAAATATGCAAATCGTGCCCGCAATATTCAAAATAAGCCTGTTGTAAGTTTGTTGTATTATTTTGTTATGAATCTTTTTGTACTTGATACCCTCACTTCCTACTAGATGTAGATAAGTGAGATTTATCTGATTTCGAGTTCCATGTATTCTGGTGCAAGATATAAGCCTGTTTGGTCATTGGTGTATTAGGGCCTGTTGTAAGTTTATTTCATTTAAATCTTTATTTATTTATTTATTTTTTGTGCTGCAGGTTAATAGAGATTTAATATCCAATGAGATGCAAAAGATGCGGCAGCAGCTAATGAACTTACAGGCAGAGCTTTGTGCTCGGGGGGGAGGAGCACAATCAGATGAAGTACAGGTGCTTGTTTTATACATAATAGAAATGTTGTTTGATTGCATTAGTTAGTTCCTATATATGTTTATGAAGATAAATTGAATGGTGGAATTTTTTTTTTTTTTTTTCCTGTTATATAGGTTCTTAAGGAACGAATTTCTTGGCTTGAGGCTACCAACGAGGATCTTTGTCGAGAACTTCATGTATACCGCAGTAGATGTGGTGTCACACAGCAGGATGAAACAGATGGTCAAGTATGTTAAATTGTTAATAGAAGCTCTAATTCTTTTATCTTATTCTTTGCTTTTTCTTAAGGTTAGTTTTCCTTTCCATACTTGTATAGAGTGTAATCTCAGTGGTTTTTCTTAGTATTAGTAGAATATGGATATATTTATATTTATTCTATTCCTTCAGTCACAAGCTTGAGTAAAATTGCTGCATTGATACTTATATCATTAGGGTTTTTATTTCTCAGGAAGGCCGCTTCAGTTTTACAAAAAGTGATGGACTTAAGAGGGGCTTTCAGAGCATGGACTCATCTGAGTATCAGATAGTTGAAACCATATCAGGTGATTCACTCATTTTGCTTTATAGTTTGGGCCATTTAGAAGAATGATTGGTTATAGAGTTGAATAAGCTTCAATGCACTGCATCCTTAGATATACAATGGATGCCATTTAATTAATAATTAACTAGCATCTGTCTTATGAAATAGGTTGGAGCTTGAATATGCTTCAATGCACTTTTCCCACAGATATAAAATGGGTTACAGTTAATTGTGGTCATTTAGTTTTTAAAAAATCCCTATTATATATGTAATCTCTGCCAAATTTTTTGGATGGTGGGTGTTGCTGCACGTGGTGGGGTTAGGCATATTGGGTTGAGTGGGTAGGGTCGAGGAATGACACCATCTGTTGGTGGGGCCATTCTTCTTCTGTTACATAAATCATGTTTTGGTTTGTTAGTCCAGTTCTTCAAAGTTTGGCTTTTTACTCATTTATACAGGTGAAAATCCCCCGGAATTTGATGAAGTAACTAAAGAGTGGGAGCATGCACTTATGCAAGATACTTTGGACAAAGAGTTGAATGAATTGAACAAACGTTTGGAGCAGAAAGAGGTTTCATTTGTTTGCCTTGATTTATGCATCTACATGTATATAGATTATAGGCTTGAAAGGGAAAGCAATTTAACTAATATGCATGTTCTTTGACCTAATGAAGTTGGAATATGTATACGTTCCATTATGACATCTGTGACCGGTTGTATGCAAAAACAAAGTGGTGACATAGAGGAAATCTGAACTAATGTCATATGGAACCAACATCTTATTATATTAGATGCATTCTGCATTGCACCTCTCTGGCTGCCTAGCCTCCTGCCGGAAAAAGATTAAGCGTGCGATCCTAACCAATTTGATGATAACTTCTTGGCCACTCAAAAAATTCTCAGTTTTTTATTTGGGGCATATATCTTGCGAAATTACTCTCTTTTTAGGACTATATCATCATTTTTTTTTTTGAGATATCCAAAAATAAAAAAATAAAAAGGACTTTGGGAATGCAATTTTAATTAAGGTTTAATCTTTTTAATCTGAATAAGGCACTTCTATTTTTTTTTTTTTTTTTTAAAGTAAGTTGGTCCAATGATCACCTCACCTAGCAATTTTAGTTTAGCAGCCATAGTAGGCAATTCTATTTGTATTGACTGCACTATATACTAGGACCTAAGCACTGAAATTGAATTGGTGGCTTGTTAGTATTTTCAAACACCTTTATTAATCTTTAATGTGTGCTTTGCTCTTGTGCAGTCTGAGATGAAACTTTTTGGTGGCATTGACACTCAAGCACTCAAGCAGCACTTTGGGAAGAAAATAATGGAACTTGAGGAAGAAAAAAGAATAGTGCAGGTTAAATAGATTATTCTTGAATTATCAGTGTCTAATATGCTTTTACTTTAATTGCTGATGTTCAGTTGCACAAATACAGCAAGAAAGGGATCATTTGTTGGCGGAAGTGGAGAATCTTGCTTCTAATTCTGATGGACATACACAGAAAATGCAAGATAGTCACACTCAAAAACTAAAAGCACTTGAAGCACAGGTGACATTATGAATTATTTAAATGTCATTCTTTTCTTGATAAATTCTTGATTATTGTTCAAGACTTTCATAAGTTAGTGTTGTGTTAGGATTCTAGAATAATGTGTTAACTTTCCATTTTGAACTTCAGATTTTAGATTTTAAGAAAAAACAGGAAAGCCAGGTCCAACTTTTGAAGCAAAAACAAAAAAGTGATGAAGCAGCAAAGCGCCTGCAAGCTGAAATACAGTATATCAAGACTCAGAAGGTTGGTTCTCATTTTAGTGCTTAACCAAGTTTAGATTCGCACATCCAACATTACGATATCTCTCATTTTTTGATCCATCTTGCTTGTTCTCTGCTCATATTCTAGGTTCAGTTGCAGCATAAGATAAAACAAGAGGCAGAACAATTTCGACAATGGAAGGCTTCTCGTGAGAAGGAATTGCTTCAGGTGCTTCACTTTCTAAATACTACTTTGAAACTTTATTGGGTTACATTCTTACCTTCAAATCCACAAGCACTGCTGTCTTGGAAATATCATGTTTCATTGATTACACTGTAGTTTGTTTGTCACAAACTACTGGATATGCATTCAATTTACACCTACTGCTTGACTTTCAGTTGAAGCCCATCTTTATTAAAGATGTTTATTGCAATTGGTGTGGAATATTAGAATGTGCTTTCAGTGCATATATGGAGTTACCTGGTTCATAAATGTTATGCTTATATTCCTTTTGAAATGACTGGGTCTCTTAAGTTCATGGGAACTGAAACAGAATCAATATATTAAAATAAACCTAAATGTTTGATTTTTATGCAACACATAGAATCAGAAATTTACCGAGATTTCTGTCTCATTGAAATATATTTCTAAAAGGCTAATTTTTCTAAATTTCCAGACTTTATAAATCTCAATATTGAAGAAGAAATTTGTTTATCAATGTCCGAGCACGTTAATGCTTTCTTATGGGTTTTATGTTGTTGATTTACCAGGCATGTAGAACTTGTTTCGAACTTTTAATGCCTTTTTTAAATTAAAAACCACTCTCTTTGGAATTTCCATGGCAAATTGATACTTTGAACCATGATTTTATGCTCTTATTACTACCTTAGGTTTTTTCTTCTGGTTTCTTATGATGATTCTTTACTTTCGTCATCCTTGAGAATTGAGATATTGACACCTTTGTGTTTTGTTTCTGTAATTGTGTTATTTACTGTATTTTTTTTAATTTTTTTCTCAAGCAGCTAAGGAAGGAGGGAAGGAGAAATGAGTATGAACGACATAAACTCGAAGCTTTGAATCAACGCCAGAAAATGGTAAAGATTTACGGCTATTTTTGTGAAGCTGTTTGAACACCTTGATGCAACCTAACTCTGGACCTGACTCTCTCTCTCTCTCTCTCTCTCTCGTTTGGTAGAATTGGAGAACATTTAGATTACTATCAGCATAAATTTAGTCTGAGTAAAAAAAATGTTGGGTAAAGAACAATAGCAAAGAAACTACTCTATTAGATCCCCTTCTCCTTTTGTGGACTCCAAGATAAATTAATCTACGAAACTATGAAGAATATAGCTAAAATTTCCTCAATTAGATAAAATTCAATAGAAGAATTTTGATGGACTAGGGCTAGTATTTAAAAGTTAAAACTTTGTTAAAGAGGAAGATCCAGAAACTCAACAGGAAAAACCTCCAGAAAGAAGAGGAATAAGAAGGAAATTTAAATAAAAGCTAACTTAAGCACAGTAGAATAATAATGTAATAAATGTTACCGAAATTACCACCGCCATACAAATTAACTTGGAGGGTCAGAAGGTTCAGCCATGGAGGAGTGAGGCATCTGTGAAAATGAAGAAAGAGAGATCCTAGAGGCAGACTCAAACCAATCATTCTATCACCAAAGATACCCTTAAATTCGAGCTTCCTTTTTTATTAAGATTTATAGGGACTGTGACTAATCATTATAATCTTTTCCCCAGGTTCTTCAGAGAAAGACAGAAGAGGCTGCTATGTCAACTAAACGACTGAAAGAGTTGTTGGAAGCTCGTAGGCCTGCTCGCGACCACTCAGGTAAATAGTTTTCTTGGAATTATTCTATCGTTATATACTTTCACTTCCTAATCTTTTGTTGCATCTTCCAGTGACACACAACGGACATGCACTGACTGGACAGGTAAATGATCTGTACCACATAGTGCAATATTTAAATTGGCATCATCTATTCAAATCCCAGCAACATGTTTATGGACTGCTTGGGGTTGTTTTGTGCTCCTAACAAATTCAGTTATGATCAATGTGATACCAGTCCTATTCATGTTTTCAGTATGATTATATATATATATGAACAAGTTCACATTTTGTGCACTGAGATGTTTCTCTTAATAAAATCTTATTACTTATCAAAAAAAAATATATGAACAAGTTGGAAGGTTGGTTTCAGTTGATTCTAACTGGGTTTGATTTAGAGATTCTTTGTAACATGATTACCAACAGACTGGGCAATTTAAACTTGACCCACAGCCAGCAATATAACCCATTCCTGACTTCAATTAATATTTATCTGCTATAAAGTTCACATTAGACCAATTTATTAATATGAATTGCATCTCTAGGTCAACGAAAAATCTTTGCAAAGGTGGCTTGATCATGAGCTGGAAGTCATGGTGAATGTGCATGAAGTTCGTTTTGAATATGAAAAGCAAAGCCAAGTGTATGTATTCAGCACTTTGTTTCTTTTATATTTGATGTATATTGTAGGCTTCTTTGAATGTCTTCAATTGGCTTATTCATTGGGATTATTGTTAGACAAGCTGCATTGGCAGAAGAGTTGGCCGTACTGAAACAAGTGGATCAGATCTCTTCTGATGGTCAGAGTCCCCCAAGAGTGAAAAACGGATATTCCAGGTTTATAACTATGAAATTATATCCTTTAGTCCCCCCCCCCCCACCCCCCCCAAATTCTTGTCATGATCGGTTGCTATATATATGTATCAATGTTTGTATCATATTATATTATAACCAGTATATTTGGTATCTATAATGGAGAAGTTCTTCTAACATTCTTTTGTTTTCCAACCAGACTGTTATCCATGTCACCAAATGCAAGAATGGCAAGGATAGCTTCTCTGGAGACTATGCTGAGCATGTCTTCAAATGCACTTGTTGCAATGGCTTCACAGCTTACAGAGGCAGAAGAAAGGGAGCGTGCCTCAATTGGTCGTGGACGCTGGAACCACTTACGCTCAATGGGAGACGCTAAGAACTTGCTTCACTATATGTTCAATGCTGCTTCAGAAGCAAGGTGCTTATACAACCTAGCAAAAAGTTTGATAGTATTTCGGCCTTTATATCTGGCAATTAAAGTCAACATAAAACACATTTTGATATTTTGCAAAGCATATTGGAGCTAATAGGCTAAGCTCTGTACCAAAAGCCCATTATAAAATTTTCTATGACCAACAAGTCCGTTCCTGCTTGATCCAACTCATGGTAAAAATTTTGCCATTTTTTGTTAGATGAAGTATGCAAACATACAGCAGACCAACAGGAAAGGAACGTTTAGTGTGTTTTAAATGGATGAGTTTAATATAACCATTGGTTTTGCATTCTTGAAATTTGTATTCCCTTTTAACTTATCCCTCCCCATTCTCTGGTACTTGGGGAAAAAGAATGAGAGATGTCTCTTCAAGACTTAATATAGTGTTTCCTCCTGCCACCTGATGTTATGCTGTTGAGCTTCATTTGATATCTATGGCTCTATGCACATCCAAGGAGATAAATGAAATTTGAGTTGACATTTTTTTTTTCTTCCAAATCTGGTGGTAGACTAGTTGTTCTCCCTAGTGTGTTTAATTGCAGTATATGGATAGATGCTCAGATCCTGACCATGTTTCGTTTATAAACATTTCTTAGATTTTTATTATTCTTATATAAAATTAATATATATTATAGGATGATTGGTTCCGGCTTTTCGGGGTTTGATGCACTACTACTGCTTCTCCAGTTGAGCTTTGGAAAAGCCATTTCCTGTGTCTTAAGTCAAAGAATGAGATTTTAATCTCTCCTTTCTTCTGGATATTCCAGTATTTTGCTGGTGCAAAGCTGGTATAGTTCTCCGTTAGAGCTCCCATAGCTACTCTATTTTCTGTCACAAACATACTGGCAGAATTGTTAAACACATTTTTTTAGGGTTCTGAATGATAAGTGATTTTTAAAATTTTGGTTTCAGTGGAGTTTTCTTGTTTTTTTTCCTTGAATGTAATTTTGGTTGCAGTGATTGGGATTACCTGTTTGCTACATCAGGTAGACATAATAATGCTTTCCTTTATGATAGGGCAAGAATTGTGAGTTCATGTTTGAAGTGTTAATCATAGAACTCATGTATCAACAGGTGCCAGTTGTGGGAAAAGAATGTGGAGATCAAGGAAATGAAAGAGCAGCTGAAGGAGCTTGTATATCTACTACGACAAAGTGAAGCACAGAGAAAAGAACTCATAAAGGAGCAAAAAATGAGTGAACAAGCTGTTTCAATTGCCTTGAGTTCATCAGCTTCGGTGAGACTATCTGCTTAACCTGTATTATAATCTTTAGAACCTCTATTGGTCCTATTCTAAGAGATTGCACAATAATTTTGGAAGCCCTAATTTGTAATAGACATGAATGCGAATCTACTTCATTGAAATACAGTATGAATAACTTTAACTGGACATTTTTACTAAACTAAAGCCACCCATCACCTCATGTCCTTTTGTCTGTATGTAAAAATCATAAATTGGCTTGAATTGTGTACAACTAGATCTTGAGTCTCTAAAATTAGAAAGTTATCCAGTTTTGGGTATCATTTTGACACTTTTGATATATGACCGGAATCAACAGGGAAATTCACGGACTTCATTGAAACACTTTGCGGATGATATGAGTGGCCCTTTGTCTCCAGTGTCTCTTCCAGCGCCAAAGCAACTGAAATTTACACCTGGAATTGTTAATGGATCAGTTAGGGAGTCTGCAACATTTATAGACCAGACGCGAAAGGTAACTCCCGTGCCTCATGCTGCCGTATAGATTGTTAATTTGTTACCCTCCTTTTTGATTAAGTAGAGATGGTTGTGGCTGCAGATGGTTCCTATGGGACAATTGTCAATGAAGAAACTAGCAGCTGTAGGACAAGCTGGCAAACTCTGGAGGTGGAAGAGAAGTCACCATCAGTGGCTGGTACAGTTCAGATGGAAATGGCAGAAGCCATGGAGACTCTCAGAATGGATCAAGCACAGTGATGAGACAATCATGAAGTCAAGGCCACGCCCACAAGCTCTGGTTGGATGATGTGATAGCCCATATTCATCAGCGTTCTTTTTGGTACATACATTGACTGCCATATACGATCCTGGATTTGGGTCAGTGGGAACATCAATAGGTAATCTTTTCTTATCTTTTTTCCCCTTCCAAACCTGTCAAAATTGATACTAGCAAAGACAGAAAGTGATGCAATGGAAGCCATAAAACCTTGAATCCATGGAGTTCAGGAGTTCACCAAAACAAGAGAAACCTCTCAAGAGAAATATATTGATGGAAAACTGAAATATTTCTTCTGTTTTATAACTTGTAAGCCAATTTGTAGGCTCTACAGTCCTTATTCTCCAAACTCCTAAAAATAAGGAAATCAAAATCAAATAATTTCGAAAATTGCAAAAGAATAATTAGAAGTCTTCCAATGGTAGAGATTGAGCCCCATATCATGTCCTTCATCAGAAGGTATACTTGTACCTCTGTAGAGTCCTTAGATTTCTTACTGTCCCATGAGTTTAAAATGTAGAAGGTCCATCCCTGCTACACATATTGCCATGTTTTTTCAAAGAGAAATTACATGATTTATTATTAAACTGACTTCATGTATATATCCATGATGTTAGCATACTGGTGAAGCATTAATTTTTCTTAACATAAAAATATTTAGTGAATATGTGCATCGTGTGCCTTGAGTGACCAAAATCACTTGGCCACCATCGGTTGTCTTTCAACGAGACCAGTTTCCAATTGCATTGTAAGTTTATACTGATCAATAAACTTCACCTTTTTTTTCCCATTATGGATGCAGGCATCTCATGAATTGGCAAGAGGAGAATGGCATTTTCCACGGTCTTTTGGTTGAGACATTGATTGGATTTGGGGTATCTTCGGATGTTTTCTGGACTTGATTGGTAAAAGATTACGTCAGAAACACTTCTTGGGCTGGCAGGCTTACAAAAGTCATAGGAAAAGACAGATGCTGAGTGAAAGCATTGCAAATGCCGCGGATGTATTTTGTGATGCTATTGTATCATGTTGATGTATTTCATTTTTGTCTTGTGTTTTTTGTACATTGTGTATATTTGTGGTTCCCTTTTTGTGAAGAAGATAATAAAAGATTAGATTGAAAATTAGTCATGGTAGACTCCAAGCCTGAAGTTCTTATTGCACTCTTTTTTTAGTTAAGATAAAGGCAAGAGAGATCAACGAGCCCAATTAGAACTTTTTATATAATCATTTTCATCTAGTTTGGAAAATATCTGAGACCTGATAATTTTCTTCACTGCCTTCGTTCTCCTTTCATTTGTGTCAAGTATGTAATTCAGACAAAAAAAGAAGAAGTTGGATTTGGACCACGGGATTAGAAGTCCACAATATTGGTCCATTTCATGTCCAAGTCAGACAATGTTGTAGAGCCTGGCAAGGCCCTCTTTCGGTAGTTTTGTGGATCGCAGAAGCATAACTGTCGAGATGTCTATGTATACCATAGCGAACATGTCACTCAAAATCAGATATAAAGAAAACAGGAGTAAATCATGTAACTAGCAACAAAACGCCATGTTGTCTACGACATGTTACTCTCTTTCAACAGTGCTGAATTAGATTGAAGGGAAATTCTTTTAAGTAAGATAGATGTCATTCTGAATGTTATCTCAAATGACATGTATTATCCCAAATAACATGTATCTTAATACAAATGATACACATCTTACCAAAACCCCACACGAAACTAAAGTAACCCCTAGATTTAAATGGTAAATAGCAAGCATTGCTGTTGTCAACATCTTCTAGTAAGGCATTGCAGCATAATCAAGCATTGTAAACAAAAAATATTAGCTTCTATAAAATCATGATTTATCCACCATATAGAATTACAGGAGGTTATATGTATGAGTTCTACTAAAATTCCTTAGCCCCATATATATTGTTCGAACTTATCCTCTCTTTCATACTTCTTCCTCTTTGGCGCACTTAGCCTCCCTTCAAAAATATACAGTTGACTTTGCCAACTAGTTACCTTGATTTTCATCTTTGAACCCAATCGTGTAAATTCCGACAACTATGATGAATATTCATGAGATGTATTATCTACCGTCACACTCTCCTTTATCTCCTGTATCATCTTCAGAACTTGCCACATCGCTGGCCTTTGTTCTGGTGATGTCACACTACAAATACAAGCAACCTCAGTAAGCATTCCAAGTCTGTTGTCTTCACCACTATCGTCTTCCCTCATTGCTCTGACCCAATTAGGCACATCCGTGGGCACAAGGAACGGATGTTGTGATGGATGTTTACTGGTCAAAAGCTCCAGTAGAAGGATGCCAAAGGCATAGACATCAGACTTGGAAGTGGCTCGGCTGTTGGACCTGCGGATCTCAGGGGCTTTGTAGCCTGCAGAATCAGGATCTCCATTAGAAGAGTCTGCAAGGAGTGCAAGGCAATAGTCTGTGACACAAGCCTCAAAGTCGGGTCCAAGGAGGACATTGGAGGACTTCAGGTTGCCGTGGATCAACCTTGATGCTTGGTGGATGTAAGCAAGGCCCTGGGCCACATCTTCAGCTATCTTCAAGCATGATGTCCAGTGGAGAGACTTTGCCCTTGTTGATCTTGAGCCTGTACACAATGGATCAACAATCTAGCTTAAAAAGAATGAATCAGTTAAATGATTTTCTATTGTTTATTTCAATAGAAAATGAATCCATCTAGCACCAAAACAAAGGGACCAAACGATTGTATTTAAAAGGAGAGTAATATTCTATATCAACTATGAAACCCATACAGGAAGACTCGAGAAGAGTTTGCTGTATTTGAAAGTAGAGTAATATTTTGTATCAACTATGAAACCCATACACGAGACTCAAGGAGAGTTTGCATGATAAATTTTAGATATCTCTGGCTTTAGGCACCCCAAAAAAATGTAAAGAAGCCAATTTCCATCATGTTAGAGAAGCTTAAAACCATGCTGTAAGAGTGAAAGTGATGGGTTTTCTTTGAAACAAAACCAAGATCTATATTGTGCAAATTCTAAAAGAAACCTTTACATCGAAACTATAATCATGATGAGGGAACATTCACACGTTGCAACAGAGCAAGATAGGAAAGAGGAGGGAAAAGTTAAGCAACTAATGGTTGTTGTTAGAGATATCAAAGCCCAAGGCCGTTGTAACTAGTCTAAATTCAATGTACTAGGACCTACTTGTAGTATAAGTAAGTATTCTTAAGCCTACTAGTACTAAGTAAAGTAACCCTAAGATTAGTCTATGGTTAGGCTAGGATTAATCTCTCCATGTGTGCCCCCAATGGGCTCATTGTAACACACAATTCAAGACAGAAAAATATAGCCACTCAAGGGCTTTCCGCTGTGGATGTAGGCTATCATGCTGAATCAAGTTAATTTCTATGTTCTTCTTCTTTCTCTCTCTTTCTCTTTTTTCTCTCACTCATAATCCCAACATCAATTCTAACGGTTGCTTTAATACAAAGAGAGGTTTTCTTTTTTTAATTCTTTCTCTTTTCCAAGAAAAATGGTGGTGATGTAAATATGGATTGAATAGCAGTGTTTTCTGGTCTGGTATTTTTGTGATGGAGCTTCTATTCATCTTCAGCATGACAGTTGGCACCCTGAGGGACCATTGTACCAGAAATTTGGGCATCAAATCAAAGAGATTTCAAGTTCTCTAGCTTTATAAGGATAGCAAGAGGGATGGCCTCTTGCTAAGTCAGACCGGTTGTTTACAATCAGAGGTAAGCCTTTTGAGGTTCAAATCAATGGCCATGAAGCTTATCCTAAATGGTTTACAGATGCAAATGGTAAGCACAATTCATCAGATACTTGAGATGCCATTAGGCACAAACCGCCAGTGGGAAACTGGTGGAAAAGAGTATGGTTTTCTAGTTTTATCCCGAAACATGCCTGGTTAACTGTAAAGACAGATTCATTACAAGATATAGAATGCTCAGATGGGGTTATAAGAGTGATACTCTTTGTGTTTTCTGTAGAAGCAGGATTGAATCAAAAGATCATCTTTATTTTGAGTGTTCTGTCACTCATAGATTGTGGAAGCAGATCTTGTTGAAGTGTTTTTTGATAGGCAGATTTGCAATTGGAAACATGGGTTGACTTTGGTGATACTTAGGTTGAAGGATACTGGTTTAAGGCAGATGATGTGCAAATTGGCCTGGGAAATCCTGAACTGTATTGTTGCTGATGTAAGGGGTAGAATGGCTGCAAGATCCAAATTAAAGAAATCAATATTGAATTGTACATTGTGCTACATGTGGAGGATCCCTTACTCAGTGCTTGCTTGACTGAATTCCTGAGTTTGGTTGTGTTATTTTTGTTCTGGTTTTGTAGTAGATCAGATTTCTAGAAGTTTTTGTTATGGTCTTCTAGCTTGTTTGGATGCTTTGTTTTGTGTTATTTTTCTTTTGGAGACCAAATCTGAGTAGTGTTGTTTGTAAGGGGTTAGGTTTCTCTTGTGTGCAGTTTTGCTGCTTGTTGTACTAGTTGTCCAGCTCTGCAGGCTTCTCCATTCTGGTTTGAATATATTTTCTTAAACATCCACCAAAAAAAAAAAAAAAAATGATTGAATAGCATCATGCTAATGAGTATGTCTGTTTTCAAATGAAAAGGACAATGATTTTTATTTTTATTTTTATTTTTATAATTCGATAGTTGGAGGAAAAGGGATTTGAACCCTGGATGTCTCCATTGACAACCGTAGGAAGTGCCAATTGAGCTACAAAGCTCTTGGCAAAAGGACAAAGATTCTTACTTTAGGCTCTTTCTGTTGTATGTAACAACATTTTTGGGGGGAATTTTGCATAAATAGCGGCCTCAATCAAGAAATATCTATAGTAAGGCATATTCTTCAAGTTGAGAAAATCATCTCTAAAGCATCACAAAACATGAAAACAAGAAACATAACCCAACCAATTGCACTCTCAAATGCTACGGATTATTAACATGAGTATTTGTAAAGCATTTGCCCAAATAAGGATGGACAAAAAATGAAACATGAATTGATATTTTCTCTTGTTTGACCGAGTATAAAAATAGAAGAAATGAAAAAAAAGATAGATGAACTATTTTCTTTGGAAAGAGTTTATCTAATTGCCACGAAACGGATTGGAAGTAAACTATTTTCATTTTCTATTTAGGCCAACCATTTTTAATATTTCCAAAATGCAAGAAAAATAAGAGAGAAAATGTGTTACACAATAATATAACAATTTTTTTCCATCTAGATCTAGTTTATTAAAAACAATTCAATACGAAGGACATTATAAAAAGTAAACATAAGATCCTGTGTTTTTCTCTCCACTTTTCTAATCCTCCAGTCAAACACTTTCCTTTTTTCTTTTCTTTTTATAATTCTCGTTCCATATTCTTTATACAAGCTGTGAAATCCAGCAAAAAGGACAGGAACATGACAGTGGTCCATTTAGTTCTCAGCATTTATTAGAGAATCCTATAATACTCACTCTTAAATACTTACGGTCCCCTCCCGTGATTCACAACCGTTACGTCAACATTTTTAGCATGACTTAAAAAATAAAAAACCCATTTTCTTATTCACCAAACCAATGAAAACACTACACGTAATTAATCAAATAATCAAAAAGCTTAACCATCAAACTCAAAGGTTACGTTACCGTGAATTAGACTGAAGAGACTCCCATTTGGTTGATAATCATAGATCACCAGCCTCTCTCCATTGGCCTGAAAGTAAGCTTTGATCGGAACCAAATTCGGGTGGCGAAGCCTTCCCACGGCGTTCATGTGGTGGTCGAAAAACTGGCTAGTCGTAATCGTGGTCTTATTAGAGTCCAGCCTCTTCACCGTCAAAATGAGCTGGTTATCGAGCACCGCCTTGTACGTCGTCGCAACCGTACCCCTACCGAGCAACTCCGCCGAGGCTCTCATTAGCTGATCCATATTGTACAGCTGTGCCTCTCCTCCACAGAACATTAGATTCCCGCTCTTCTGTACTGTTCGGAGCTCGTGGCTTTTGTTCGCATTGGCGGCTTGTTGTTGTAATAACTCGCGGTTTCTTTCGGGTTCTTGAGTCTCGGAGGTAGGGTTTGGAGGCTGAGCGTTTGCGGCGGCATCGAGTTTGGGATTTTCTGGAGTGGTAAAGCTAGTTTTGTGTTTGTTCTTGACTAAGCCGAAAACGCATAGAAGAGAAGCGATCAGGACTGAAGTTCCGATTGAAAACCCTAGAATTATTCCGATAGGCTTGTGAGTCTTCGGAGACGGTGGTGAAAAAAATCACTTCGTCTTGTGATTGTGCTTGTGCGCTTTGTCCGAGCGGCGCGGTTGTGGAGGTTGACGTGTCATTGGATTTGGGAGAGTCGAAGAAACGAGAGCGTGAATTGCAAGCCTTGTTGATGATCTCGCCGCAGAGACTCGGGTTCGATTCAAACGACGGCGTGTTGAAGCGCGAGAGAGTTGGAGTCAGTGGTATTTGGCCCGTGAGGTTGTTACCGGAAACGTCAAACTTTTTAAGATAAGTCTGGTTCAGTGGTGGAACCGTTCCGTTGAACCGGTTCCAGTCGAGTTGAAGAGAGATGAGCCGGTCCAAGACGGTTATTTCAACGGGAATCGAACCGGTGAGATTGTTGTAAGAGAGATCAAGGTACTCGAGGCTATGGATTAGAAGAATCGACGGAGGGAAAGAGCCAGAGAATGAGTTGTGGTCTAAGAAAAGGGATTTGAGGTAAGCGAGTCGGGAAAGGTCAGGAATCGGACCGGAGAGCGAGTTATTGTTTAGACTCAGGATTCGGAGCTGGCCGAGATGAGTCAATGTGTCTGGAGCGAACTCGCCCCGGAGACCGAACCCGTGGAGATCGATCCGGACCACACGGCCTTGGGCGCATTTCACGCCTCGCCACTCACAGTAGTCTAAGGGCTCATTCTGTATGTAGAGTAGCTTGTTGTCTAGGTCGGCTTTCGATTTAAATAAGAGCAGCGAAACGGCGTCGGATGGAGTGGCATACGGTGGAGATTTCACTAAGGCCAAACTATGGACGGCCACGATGATAGAGAAATAAACAAGAACGAGAAGTGAGAGTGGGGTTTGAGTAAATGGCATTGTGAGAGTTGGTGTTGGAGTTCTCATGCTGTTGTTAGAAATAGCATTTTTTAAGCGGCGGAGAGTGAGAGTGTGAGTGTGAGAATGAGAGTGACAATGAGACTGTGAAGAGAGAGGTATTGGGTTTTTTTGAATGCAGAGAGTGGGGTTTGTTTTTGTGGTGGGGGGCAGCTGGCTTCTTTCTACTAAAGACTGGAGTATTGTCACGTGAAAGTAGGGGATGGGGAAGATATTTGTTTAGACCCCTCGGCTTGCCTTTTGATGCTTATGAATAGTAATATATTTGGGCAGCTCATTTTGGTTTTTGGACCTACATAATTAAATATAGTTATGTTATATGGGTCGGTTAACGAGTGTTCTTAGGGCAATGGTTAAGGAAGTATTTAATGCTTCCACTTAATGTTTCCATTTAATACAAAAATAACTTTTAAGGGTATTTTAGTCTTTCTATTTATTATTTTAATATTAAAAGTTTGTTATTTCCCGTAAAGTGCAATCATTTAATGTTCCTTAACCATTGCCTTAAGTGCACTGATTAACAAAATCCATGTTATATTGCTATGTCTAGAGTCTAGACTAAACTTTGATCCTTAAAGTGGTCCAAAGAATAATGTCCTTAAAATAAGAGAAAAATGATATTATGACTGTAAAAACAAAGTCATAAGTCTTAATGCTATGGTATTGTAATTCAAAGAGTTTTTTGATGGCCTTTTAAAGTCACATGTATTGATTATGTGTTTTGTTTTCAAAAGGGTTTGTTATTGGGGATTTGGGATTTAGATGGAGGTTAGGGCTTAATTTTGGATGATTATGGCCAAGAAGTGGGCTGCTGGCTCTAAAAGATCATTGGGATAGAGCAACAAGCACGGTAGCTGAATTATTAACCTTGAGTGATGGTCTTCGTAATTGAAGACCTTATTATATGCCTAAGTTGTAGTCCAACTAAAGAATTCCCTTACTATCCCAAAATCATGTTCTAAGCACTATTTTTTTTGTCATTATTGTCGTTTTCTTTATGAAGGATTTTTGTCAAAATGGATTATGCCAATCTTAACGGGAGTGTGTGGATACCTTTACCAAGAAAGGTTGTCAGATAATTAAAAGATTTTATTGTGAATGTTCAAATGCATAAGGAATTTATTGGATTTTAATATTTATGGTTTATACATAATTCCTAATATCACTTTTTTAGTTTGAACAAACAAAAAATGAAGATCGGATGAACATTGGATTCCAAGGATTTCATACGAACAACCCTTATATAAGCTTTACATCATTGAGATTTAAACATGGCAGGGGTGGGACTTGGGAGTGGTCATTACAGATGACAAAGGAATAGTAATTGCGGTGTTGAATAACAAGGGAAAAATGTGGTTGATGATGTTGAGGACAGAAAAGGCTGAAAAGCTATAGATGCTGCATGTGCCATTCTATTTGCAAAAATATGGTGCATGATGCTCGAGATTCACTTATAATTACACGAGCTTTAATGTCAAACGAGACAAATCCTCTCAAAGTGGGACATATTATAAATGAAGCACCGAAAGCCCTTAGAAATTTCAAATAAAAAAGGACCATAGAAATATT
Source organism: Fagus sylvatica (assembly GCA_907173295.1). Lineage (NCBI taxonomy): Eukaryota > Viridiplantae > Streptophyta > Magnoliopsida > Fagales > Fagaceae > Fagus > Fagus sylvatica. The sequence goes on from OU015768.1 coordinate 7,312,273, forward strand.
TCATGAAATAATGAAAACATAAATCGAGCTTGAAGCTCTCGCCTTACCTGTTGCACCTGGCCTGACAAGCCATGCTCAATATATAAAACATGCTAATGTTTGGTTAGAAGATATACCTAGTTTTCTTGAAAAGCATGTCTCTTTTAGATTTAATACAAGTAAATCAATGAAATTCTCTCATTTTTCCATGACAAATGAAAAGTTTTATATCCAAAGCTTAAACAGACACGATATATTAATGGATAGTGCTCTATATATATGCAGGAGTATGTACAAATTATATGAAAAAAAATCAATTTCTATTAATACTTTACTTTCAAAATGTAAAACAAGAAATGAAAGTTGTGAATATTACATTATTTTTCAGCCAAAACATCATACCAAAGCATTGCATTTATTTGTGATTGATATTCCAGAGCACTTCATTGCAAGCAATCATACTACCAAATTGCAGTACTGCATTGACAACCCTCGTTTAATAAGTCAATTGGTCTCGATATGCAATAATAAGACATTATTAGATGTGGCTTTAAGTGTAAGGCTAAATTCAATCAATTATGTCAAGAGTTTTGTAACTCATCTGACATTTACTGGATTCTTTTATGAGAAGAACTAGGATTCAAATCCCCACACCCCCAACTATCGAATATATCAAAAATAAAAAAAATATCAATTATGTGAATACCACTACACTTAATAATAATGAGTTCTATGCCTCTGCCCCTTATTTGATCCAATGAAGGGGTGAGTTCAAGGGCTAGAATATGACAGTATTTTTGGCCAACAATTCTCCACAACATTTTCACAACAAACCTTTTTTGAGTTGTGGTGAATTCTAGTGTATTTTTTTTAATTATATTTTATTTTGAATTGTGATACATTAACACCTCAATTTATTGTAAAAATATTGTAAGAATTTGTTATTTCCGTAGAAGAACTCGTTTTATTTTGTATAATACATTTACATCAATTTTAATGGAAAATCATGATACTTAACTTTATTGCCACCCTTATTTATAGGGAGAAATTATTTAGTATACTAAAAAGACCACGTCATCAAATGTCTAGTGGTCCTCCTACTAAATAATATAATGTCATATATCCAAATTAATTAACTCAAAGTTGTCCGGTTCTCAACACAAATACCCGGCTTATGATCTTTCCTTTTTCTCCAATCACCGGCCTATTCAAAGGGAACATTGCCCGGAGCACGGTTTTCAAATTTCTTTAAAAAATGGGCTTCAATCCGTCTAAACTTGTCTTCTGTTTTCTGAACTTTATAGAACTCATTATTTTCTACATTCCAAATGACTTTATAAGGAAAATATTCTCTCACACATTAACCACCATCCCCAAGTCCGATTCATAGTAGTATGCAAGGGTGGAACTAGAATTAAGAGTGTGGAATCATTTATACCTTTAAGAAAATCACATGAGTAGGCATATATAAATATGAAGAGTTTTGGCGTCATCTCTATATTTTTTAAAAGAAATAGTTAAATTTAGGAATAAAAATTGTAATTTTAGAAAGTTTGGAGGTTTCTCTTTATGTAATTCTGTCATTGACAGCACAATGGTTTCTTCATCAAACTGTAGATCCCACACCGACAATAATTTATAGTTAAATGATTAAAATGAATAAAATGAAATTTTAAAAAATAAATTACTAATTTTTTTTATTTTTTTTATGAATAATTAGCTTCATTGAAATTAAAACAATGAAAAACTTTCAATCAAACGAATGAGAAGAAATCCCAATGTCACTAATTGATCGATATTAGAGTATGTAATTTATAATTTAACCTTCAAAATAATATAATATTTTTTTAGAATATGGTTGAACTAGAAAAGAATAAGCTTGAAACTAACGTTGCCCTGGTGGGACTGCCTCCCAACTCCCAAGTCCTTCAAAGTTCAAACTCACAGCAACATGCATTGGACGAGACGCCTCTGAAGTCTTAAATCATCAAATGCTTTTGAATATAATGCTTGATGTGTGTGATTTCCGTTTTTGTCTCTGCTATTGGTTTAGTAGGTGCATGATTGACGTGGTGCTTTACCATGGTGTGTGGTGTGGATGATGAGTTTAGATGGCATCTTTGTCATCTTCTCCAAAAAGCCATTCATCACATTCACCTGCCCCATCTCTATAATTTAACACACGTAAAATATGTGCCATCCATATCACAAAAGTGTCCCTGTGCTTGCACAAATTCAATTAGCAAATTTGATGCATTCTTGACCAGAAAGAGGCCAGTCTCCACAATGATCATGTCAGTGTGACTTTCGTTGGCAAATGATAATGGAGAGAATGGGCCACAAAACGTGGACAATTGGACAAAAGTTAAAGCATAAAAAGAAAAAGAATTGCTTTCTATTAATCCCAAATTTTGGGTTCTTTAGTCCAAAAGCAGACAGACATTTTGGTCTTTATTGTTGCTTTATTGTTAAATTTTAACGAAAATGACGGTTAAGCTTGTACTTGTACATTGTCATGACTCATGAGTATGACCAGGCAAGAGGTAAAAGAAGAGGGCACCAGATGGTAATTCTAGATTGACACCTTAAAAAATATCTTTCATTGGATTTGGACCAACGATAATCATTTCAACTATAATTCCTAATGAATGTGAGAGGTGGAAATTGTTCTCCTTTTCCTTCCCTCTTTTTGAGTATGACTCGGACATAATGAGATTTCCATGCAATACCTTTTATTGTTCTCCTTTTTCTTCTCTGTTTTTAAGTATGACTAAGACGGAATGAGATCCTATGCAATACCAAAAAGGTATTGCATGGGTGCAATATCACCTTTTTTTCATAATTTTTTTTTTATTTTTTTTAGTCTTTTACTATTTTACTCTTCTTGATATTTTTTGTTTTTTTTTTTATATAAAAGCTGAAATTTAAAAGTTAATTTTTTAACTTTAAATCTCAATAATTCAAATGAATTACAGCTCATACAATATCATGGAATCTCAATCCGACTCAGAGGACCCAACAGAGGACTTAAACCTTTTGGATAAAAAATTTGTCCAACTCATCTCGGGGACTCAGTCCATTAAGGTGAGTTGGGCTTGGAATCTTCTGCTTCCACTCAGGCCAATGTTGATGCAGCTATGGCCTACGAGCTAGGACTAGGAGGAAGATAAATCTTGAGAGCCAACCATTTTTAAGGAGAATCACGACAACTTTTTGTAATGTGGTTTATCATGTTTTTTTTTTCCTCCTTTTCTTATTTGGTCGGTGACAAAGATCAAATTACATCTTCCTTGTGAGCTGAATTTCAATGAGAGATATGGGATATTCAAGGATGGAATCAGAATTTTAGTTCTAATATCATTTCAATCAGTGACAAAGATCAAACAACTATTTAGTTTTTAGTTCTAACAAAATATAAACAAAAACAAAGACACAAAATATTTGCTTCTCAATACATTTCAATCAATCATTTATTAAAATAGAATTGAACTCTTTTCATAGTTGAAGTAAAAACTGAAAAAGTAAGCACAAGTACAACCACTTTATAAACAAGTTTGTAGATTGTTGATCTTCTAATCCTTACCAATCATTTGGCACAATTCATAAAAGAGAATGATGATGAATAAAAATAACATATGTGTGCTTCAAATCTACAATAATCCCATCAAATTTTGAAGAAAATAACTAATATGAAATATATTGAAGAAAAAAAAAACTCACACACGAGAGCAAGAAACTATCTTGGACTAGAAATAAAAGAATAATCTCGCTTGAAAGCTCTTACTCTAGCCTCTTAAGTCACTTATTTGGTTTGGCCTTGGAAGGGAAAAAATTTGTTCGGACAATACAACTTTAAAATTAAATATTATGTGTTCGGATTATTACTGAACACATCTTACATGGTAGATCTGTTCGGTTAGGTTCAAAACATATATTAAAGGCCTGAACTAATGATAAGGCATGGAAAATCCCTTCGGAATATTATATTAAGAACGAATTAAATATCAAGTTATTATAAAATATTAAATATAAAGTGAGTTTAAAACCAATCTATTGCATTAAATGCTAAGCAAAATATCAAGCTAATGTCAGGATTACTCTGAACCAAATGGGAGATAAACGATGAAAATTGGCTGTAAAACAGAGAGCATTAATGCCCTGAAAAGAAAGAAGGAGGAAGAGGATAAAGGAAGGAAAGAATAAGATCTTTAAAAAAAGAAAAAAAGGTGTATAAATAGAAGAAACAACAGGAAAAGAGGTGTTCCAGAATAAAAAATACATCTGAGAAATACAGTTTAGAAAAAGGGGAGCTATTATTGCTACGTTATTTCTTTAAGTTATGGGATCACTGACAAAACCATCGGAGAGTCATAAGTTAACCCCCCCTAGGTTAACCAAGGCCTTCTGAGCATCTATCTTTGTTTATTTTGCAGGCTTAAGAATCCTATCCTGTTCAGAACGACGTCATTTCTGTTTGGTTCATGTTCGGGAATTATAATTTTATTAGTGTTAATTAGCTTTTCCCATATTACAAAAAAATCCCACCTACAGGCCTTAATGTTCTGGTCATTACAAAGAATAATAAAAAAAAAAAAGTTATTGAAAGATAATAGGTGCATAAAACAAGTAGAAACCCTCTTTAAAAGAATGTTATATATATATATATGCAAACAAAACAAGCACAAGTAACAAAATCTGCAAATAGCTCTACAAAGTCTATTTTTTTGTTAAATCCAAGCACAAGCAACAAAATCTTTTTTTTATATTTTTTGTTAATTTCAAATCATAACCCTCAAAATCTATATTAATGCAACATAAAACAATTTCTTTATTTTTACTGTGATTTAACATAAAATTAGAATGTATGAGGCTATTTGCATATTTCCAATATATTAGTGGAGATATTGCTTGGTTTTATAAATTAGTGGTGGATTAAAGTGAACCCAAAAATTAAAAAGGGAAAATTGCAATTAATTTGCCCTATTCTTTTTTTTTATATATAAGTTTAATTTTCCCTATTCTTATTTATTGTTTTCAGAGCAATTGAATTCTTTAATATAACTATATTTATTATAAAAATAAAATAAATTTGAAAAAGTAAGGGGGGCCGGGGTTGGTGGATTGATTTGGGCCCTTTGTCTTAATTCCTAATTCCTAACGGAGGTCCTAGGTCCATCTCTAGATGGAGAAAAGAGTCATACAACTGAATCATTGGTGTTCGGTGTGTTAGTGATTCTATTTCTACGGCCCTTCTTTCTGAGTTTTCAGATGGCATTTACTTCAGGTGTCTTACTCCAATGACTCCTGGTCCTGGGCCCAATTATCTTCTGTGTCTTCTGTAGTTCTCCCTCCTGTGGTCCTTTGAAGAACTTTTCGAAATCGAATAATTGTAGGACTTTTTTGTGCCAATTTGAGCAGATTTACCAACTCTCACCAACCATGGAACCATCGTCAGCTTTGGTATAAAGTGACATAAAATTGTAACCATGCATCTGTATATGATAATTTTATTATCAAGTGTCATAGTTTGTTTGTCATAATATAATTTCGACCAATTGAGATGATCCAGTGACCTAAAAAATAACATTTCCAATAGCCTAAACGGTGATATTAATAGAAAACATATCCAATAAAAAGTTATTTCACTATTTCACTATGTAATATTGTTTTAAATATGTTTTAATATTAGTTCATATCACCTATACCACCTAAAATGTGAATAAGTTTGGTTTACATCCCGTGTACGGGAAAATCTTTTTTTTTTTTCAATATCCATAATTTTTTATTGACGTGAAAAAAGTTTTGTAAGTATTGTAAGGCTGATTTGAACCTATGACCTATCATTTCCCTTTATATATATACTTACACCTTTTGAGTTTGTCTTTAAGGGTTTATCAATACCATAATTTGAGTCCAAGCAAAAATTACTGGCTCCTGGCCGACAATGGTCAGTTATCCACCTCAACCTAATTCATAGACTTAGATAACAACATAGGAAAATACTTCTGTTACTGTTCGAGTAAATTAAGTTACACCACAGTACAATTTGACTGAGGTTGCCAGTTAAATCGTTAGCTTCTTCATCAGTCACCAAATCATATTACTTTTAAGTAAAATAATCCGTGCTAGTCTGTCTGACAATTTTCCATGACATGCCCTTTCCTTTTCAAAATGGAATCTATTGCTGGTAATTTGTCTCCCTCAAAGGTAACTACTTACTTAAGAAATCCCAAATATTCAAAGGGTTTCCGTAGGAATCAAAGCTGAATTTAAGAAGGAAAAGCGACTTTTGGATTGTAAATTAGTTCCTGGGTCACTATAGCTATTCCCTCTACCTTCTCTCCCACCAGCTTCGCTCCAAAGCAACCACCCCCTTGTAATTGGGTCACCTTACACCATCCTATAAGATAAGTTAAACAAGCTCCCAACAAAATAAACATGCAAAAATGCCTAGTCACTTAGACAACCCAACCAACATTATAGGGTAGTGGGAACAAAAATCATTGATCATTTATTAAATGTCACTAAATTAAGGGGGTTATTGTAAGGTCACCCTCGTATATCCTAATATTCAGTTTTGTTTGCTTACAACTACATTTCGTTAGTTCTTTAAATCAAACCCTCTTTCTCAAACCCTCTCAGGATTCAGAATTCAAGTACTAGTCCATAGAGGAGAGAGAGAGAGAGAAAGAGATTCTTAACTCTTTCAACATGAAGAACAACAATAGTAACACAAAGCTTAATTCTCCTCCATCCCTACATTCAAAAACAAGGAAGCTCTAACCGTCTATGGCTTCTCGCCTTTGTTTCATTCTTTACTGTGGCTTTCCTCTTAACCCTTATCTACACTAGAGAATATTCCACACTCACCGCCACTACTTCCACCACCGCCGCTACCATCGCTTCCTCTAACTTCGGTGGAGCTCCATTGCCAACCACTGTAATTAATACCCTCTTACACTACGCTTCAACATCCAATAACACATTCCACATGGCCTATTCGGAGCTCAAGCAAATCTCTGACGTCCTCAGAAAATGCTCCTCCCCATGCAATTTCCTTGTATTCGGGCTCACCCAAGAGACCCTTTTGTGGAAAGCTCTCAACCATAACGGCAGGACAGTTTTCATCGACGAGAACCGTTACTACGCCGCTTACATGGAAGAGAAACACCCGGAAATCGATGCCTACGACGTGCAGTACACGACGAAATTGAGGGATTTGCATGAGCTCGTGGCTTCGACGCAGAAACAGATAAGAAATGAATGCAGGCCAGTGCAAAACCTATTGTTTTCTGAGTGTAAGCTTGGCCTTAACGACCTTCCCAACCATGTTTATGAAGTTGACTGGGATATTATATTGGTGGACGGACCACGTGGCGAATGGCCCGACGCGCCGGGAAGAATGTCTCCGATATTCACCTCCGGCGTGTTGGCGAGGAGCAAGAAGGGTGTGAATGCTAAGACGCATGTGTTTGTGCATGATTTCTATGGAGAAGTAGAGAGAGTTTGTGGGGATGAGTTTTTGTGCAAAGAGAATTTGGTTGAGTCAAGTGACACGCTTGGGCATTATGTTTTGGAGAGAATGGATGCGAATAGCTTCCAATTCTGTCAAAACAATACACTACCAAAAGCTAATTCATCTTCATAATCATCGGCAAAGTCACCGGTGAGTCAATGGCATAAAGAGGTAAAATGTGGCTATTTATGATCGTGTTGAATTTTTCAAACCTTGTGTTCTTTGGGTGGGGAGTATTGGAATGTAAAAAATAATTTTTTGGCCTTGCAAAATGTAAACTTTCACTGAATTGAAAACATTCCTTTTTCAATTAGTGTTATTTCATTTTGATTTGTATTAGACAGGCCACTGGCACTGGTCATTTCATTGAAATTACATGTAATTTTCAAAGCATAATTGCATGAGAATTAAGAAATTAAGTTGATGGTTTGGTGGGAAAAATCCAAATATGAGACAATATGTATTATAGTCCTAATATCATCCTCACAAGGGAATGCCTTGTATGCACCTTGGAAGAAAATGAAAACATGACACTCTAGAAAAGGGTAATTGACTAATGAGTAATCCGAATTTTACCAATATTTTGTTTCCAATCAATGAGAAAGTTTTACATACAACGGGCGAACTCCACCCTCCCTCTCATAGGATGATTTCTTCGAATTCTACGGATATGTAGCTTCCAATCAATATAAATTTTGATATACAATGAGCAAACTCTGCCTTCCTCTTACAAGGGGTGCGGTGGGGCCCGTGAGTGAGTCATACGCAAAGGGAGTTTTAAATTAGTCATTGGAATGAACGAAAACTATTTTTCAACTAAAATAATAAAATGTTGAAAACTATTTTTCAACTAAAAGAATTAAATGTTTGCCACAAGTGGAAGGGGGATTTAAAATCAGGTTCTACTTAGTAGGAGAAGGAGATAATATCATTGAATTACAAACTTTTTGACTTACCTAATGTAAATTACAACTACTATTAAATGAACATTTTAATTGTATTGTTTGGATAAAAAATTGTTTTCAGTCTAGTTCGCAAAATTGTGTTAACAGTGTGAATAGTCAGATTATCTGTATGGCCTCCGCATGAAAGGATTTTGTCACGCATTTATAGACTGATAAATCATGTAACTCCAACATACTGCCAACATAATACAGCAAACAGTTGGTCCCAAATTTCACCCTCGTAAGATGGTGAGCAAGGTCACCTGCATGCGCACCACATATATGACAATAATTTATTCTTTTTAACTTTTGACGCCATAAAATTGTCGCGATACCATTGGTAGGACCTTTGGTTGGTATCAAGATGGCATCATGGAAATGAATTAAAGGAATGAAAATGAAAAGGGATGTCGCCCTTTTCAGTTTGGTGAGTTTGATTGTCAATACGGATAAGAATGGAAGTTTTTGCAAATGAACGATAAGAAGCCGTCTGAATCAATATTTGCGTAAGAACTAGGTATAAACTCATAAAAGCTATAGGGCCCTATGCCCCTATGACACACTGGTTTGTCATTATCTAGCCTTCGTGTGGGTTCAGAGGTCCTTGTATGTTACGTGGATTATTATTATTATTATTTTGCATGGAAAAAGGGGGGAAATAATTAAAGGAATCAAATAGAACCACAAGCTTCAAAATAAGGTACAGACCAGCACGGGTTTCAACTCTTGGCTCAATGGGTGCTAACCATGTGAACAAGGGTTCGAATCCCACCAACCGTCTTCTGGGGAGGTAACTTAATAGAAAAAAACTCTTGTGACCCATCACACCTGCGAAGTCCGAAAGTTATGGGTTCGGGTAGTGATACGCCCCATTATTGCAGAGATGTACCCCACGCCATGTCAAAATCGGATTTAAGTGAATCGGGACAATAAACACACATGTGAGTCCCTTTTCTTTTTCAGCAAAAAAAAAAAAAAAAAGGTACAGACCAGCACGATATGAGCGTAGGTACTTTATTTATTTATTTTTTTTTTTTCGCTTATCTTTTTTTGCTAAATAAGATTTCATTACTAAAGAACAAAGACCGAGTCTCTAAGCCAGACCTCTTTGAGAGGGAGAGAGATTATCCATATTACAGCAAAGAGGAAGGCAGATAGAAAGTGCGACCTTAGCTAAAGCGTGGGCCGCTTGGTTTGCATCTCTACTAACCCAAAGAAAATTACAGTTTCAATCCTGGTTCGCATCTCTACTAACCCAAAGAAAATTACAGAAATTGAAACGATCAACTAAATCTAAGACTGAGAACATAAAGCACTAATCCCCCAATAACCAACTTCAAAGTTCAGCTACAACAGTTGCAAAAACTCATAACTTGAAGGCCAGAGAGTATATAATATAAACATTCAATCACCACTTGCACAGCCCTGACATCCACAATGCACACACTCCACATCTTTCTCTTCCCTCAGGTGCTTCGGAACTCGGCACACACAAGTTGTGCCAAAGTTGTGATCCCTTGGCTGTATGCAACGTAGGCAGCAAAGACGTTCATACCCTGACTGCAGTTCAGACAACAACAAAAATTCAATCAAGAGTACTTCTAAATAATAAGGACCAAATAGGCATCACCCTTTTCCACTAAAACATTCACAATTACTAACTTAGAGGTAAAGTAAAAATCCCAAGCTCATCAACATAGCTCAGACTTTTATAAAACAGAACCAGACATTAACAAATAAATTCATTGAGGATAATGTGGAGTTTATTTCATTTTAAAATTACAATAACGGGAAAAACTTATGTCAGCATTTTTCAATTTTCAACTTACTGTTTTGAAACATAATCAGTTTAAAATGTCCAGCATTAGGAAAATTTGATCAAATTCAGCAATACAAAATGCCCTATATACTACGTTTTTCATATTGAACTGCTGAAGCACCTTTTTCCACTTTGCGATTAGGTTGCGGTCTGCATAACCTTGGTCCAAGCAGAACTCATACAGCTCTTTAGATATGTCAGTCCTTTTGTGGTAAAGATCGAAAATGTAGCGGCTCTTTTGATGTGAAATTTTGAAAATTGGCCATAATGTTTCACACTTTCTCTTGCCATCATGTGGATCAAGTTCAGCTGCCAAACAAATAAGAAGATTAGTACACCTTTGGAATAAGAAGTTCAACAAAGAACGGAAACAACTTCACTAAATCAAATATCAAACATGTGATCAACCTTCTCTCATCTTAGCATCGAGTTCCCGAAGAGTAGGCTCAATTAACTCCCACCCAGCTGGGTATTTGATCCGGTTGGTCTTCACCTTGGGCATTCTTCCACCTACTACCTCACAGTTAAATGCCATTCAATTGAATAGTTATTATTAAATGTTTTACACACCCAATTAACCTTGATGTATATACTTATCAAAAGAAATCTACTCAATTTGTAACCAAAAAGATTATTACATACAAAAAAAAAAAAAAATCAGTTGTAACAAAAATTAAAGGCTACTACCAACTTTTATTCTTCAGGATATTGTATTTGAAGCAAGTGAAAAGTGACTGACTGTATCTGAATTGAAGTTTTCGTAACAAGACTTTCTTCATGCTTTTCTTTTGTTTTTTGGGATAGAAGCAATGGGCTAAACCAACTAGTCACAACTTCATATACCCAATCTGCCTTTGGTGCCAAATGTGGCTTGGAGATTCATTTGCAATGGGATTACAAGAGGCCATAGGCAACACAATCAAGCTTCCATAATACATCATATAGCCAAACTCCATAGGCTCCAAATCATCACAAACAAAATCATGCCAAAAATTAGTTTCAGCACCTCCATGGCATGACAACATGAATTGAGGTTGTTCAGAAAACTTTACATCAGATCCCTCATTCTCCTATACATATTACAAAATGATCCAGGATAATTGATTTTCCTAGCACCCTAATGAGCAACTCAAAAGCTTGCACTCACACTCAAAGAAATATTCCAAGGTCATGCTACCATCACTATTGTCAATAACCGCTATACGCCCTAGAATTTCTGCTTGACTAGGACACAAATTCTTACTCTTTGACCTATGCTGATTATATATTACTACTATTACCTATATAATCAAGAGTACATTCCCCATTTCTATTAACATAGAGTCAATTAAGTCTCTCAAATAGAGGTTTTTGTTACATTATCGAGAGCCAGAATGCTAATAACAAAAATATCAGAATGTATTTCTATCTAGTAGTGAATTGTAGCACGGTACCGCGCTTCATATTGCCAGCCCCCTAATTAGTCTCTCAGTTAAGAATTCTCAAATTTGAAGCACCAAATAATTCATAAAGCTATAACGTAACATTTGAAGCCTTCCCTTTAAAGTATAAACAATACAGCAAATTAAAACTATGAAATATCTGGACCAACACGCTTATATGAAATTAAAATACCACAACAAGAAAAGTAAGATGATTAAACGTGGAACCCTATTTTCAAAAAAGGGGCTTATGTACTAACTAGTAACTACCTGCTACTTTGCTACAAGCCCTCAAGCAAGTATCACAGACACGGTAATTAAATCAAGCTTAAAATTGCAAGCGCAAACTCAAAAGCACAAATTAAGCTAAACTTGTTGAGCTTACTCACAGAGGCAGCACAAATGGGGATCTCTTCCTCACGGCGGCAAATTTGGCTTTGGTACCAAATTATTGACCTTATTTCGAGCCGCTGTCGTAATAAGATTGGGATTTGGGGACGCAAGGAATTCACCGTTTGTAAGCGAACGCTGGCTTCGGCGAGTGGCGAGAGGAAATGAGTGATGGGAATGGTGGGTTTGGTTTATTTTTAAGTAGTCCGGTTCGTGAAGCAAATTTCACTTGCCGCGTCACCGTTGAGTATTTTAGTTAGTGAAGCAAATTTTGACTAGGCCTTGGCCAATTTGATTTTGGGTTTGTGATGAAGGAGATGGAACTTGGTATAAAAATTGTATAACATCCTTCTTATATAATAATAGAACTCACAAACACTCAACTTTGTCCAATTGGATTTTGGGTATGTGACCAAGAAATGTGGTATTGATATAACAGTTGTATACAACATCTTTCTTAATAGAATAGTGTCCTCATGAAAAAATGAGATGAGAATAAGTTGAGGTTTTGTTTTTAAAAATGTATAATAAAAAAAATTTTCTATTTTTTTTTTTTTTTGGGAAAAAAATGTAAAAAAAAACTAAAAGCTAAAAACTAAAAAGGAGTGTTAAATTGTGTACCAGCCAGATTCACAATTTCGACTAGAATGGACTGTCTTTTTATCCGAGATGATGGAATAGGTGCGTTTCTCGTGCCCTTTTTTGTATATTAGTACGAGATATTCTGCTCGCTTCAGTCATAATAGAACAGAATCAATAACTTTACTTACAACCCATTTCAACTGGCGGGCCTAATACTTATTTTTTTGTACCAATACATATATTATTTTTTGGACAGATAAGTATGTGGATAGTAAACAAGTCGAGTCGAATATTGAAAATTCAAAATTGTTTATTTAATTTTATTTCAAACACGAACTGAGCTCAAACTAATTATCAAACTAGGTTGTATGTTCAAGTTTGGTTACTTTTCTTACTGAACAAGTTCAAGCTTGTTCACAAGGTCTTAATTAATTTATTGTTTTTCATATATAATAAATATTACAACTAATTTTTTTTATTCTTTCACAAATATATGCTTATTTACAAACTTATAGAACCCAATTTTCCACCTATAAAACTATATTTTAAATATTTATATACATATATATTACGCAGACTTGGAAGCGGGCCATCCTTCTTCTTTTTCTATGAACTTTTTGTATGATTTTTTTTTTAGTTGGTTAGAAAGCTTTTTGTGTGATTTTCATTGATTCTACAGTCCCTCTACTTCTCCCCTGTGGCATTGTCAATTGTCATCAATCATCATAGGGTGAAACAAAATTCCCCACAAGTTTAACCATTACAAGCCTCTGATTCATGGATGCGTGTTTTTGTTAATTAACTTAATTTGTTATATGAAACCATTTTGTCTTTTGTGTTATATACTTATATATATTGCATTTAAATTCCTTTGTTAAGTTTGCATCACAATTTCACAAAACCTTGTCGTAAAATGATGGCAACAAGTGACAATGAAAATGACTCTCTCCCACATGAGGGAGTTTGATCAATATCTATTCCACCGTTTTGTCACACCAACTACTTCACCTTATTGTTGTTTGAGTAAAAATGTGCATGCAAATCGTAAAAATAACGAAAATTATCAAGTTTTAGAAAATTCAATTAATTTATTAGATTTTTACTTTTGAGTACCAACAACAACAGTCACTCAATAGGACTGGTCGTTTTGTCAAAACCAACGACAGTCGTCTACCACTTACAATAATCCATCTTTCAAGCCCAATTTCGATCCCAAAAAATAACCCACAAACTTGTCCTCCAATGGAATTGGTCCAGCCCAACTGGCTTAATAGCTATTTGGACCAGAATGTGCGGTGCTCCATCTGGAATGATAAATTAGACGCACCACCCGACCCAAACGAATTTGACCCATCAAATAATACATTTTTTTTTCTCTCACCATTTAAAATAACTTTTGAATATCATCAAATGCTCAAGGATCCCTTTTTTTTTTTTTTTTTTTTGGTGATAGAATTTCATTGATTACTAAAGCTTGGGTCTCTTTATTGAATACTTAAATAAATTACATAATTCCTTTTATAAATTGTGATGATTTCAAATTAAAACCTAAATAAATAAATAAAATGTTTAAATACCGTTTTTGTCCTCAACCTTTGGTCTTTGTCTCAAATTGGTCCCTGACCTATCAACTGTGTCAAATTGGTCATCAACCTTTCAACATTGTGTTAAAATGGTGCTTGCCGTTAAGTGTTGAATGAAAAATGCTGACATGGTTAACGGTTTATTTTTAATTTTAAAAATGTCTGACATGGTATGCCAACTTAAATTTTAATAAAAAAAATGTTAACTCAAACTCTTTCTCATTTCTTTGTGTCTAATTTTTGAAAGCCATGTCTTCATCTAATCCCCCCTAATCCCAACACGAATCTTCCACTAACAATTTCACCCTTCTTGAAATAAACAAGGCCATCATCCCTAATCTCCTTATCCGTCTCTCCCAAGCCAAAAAGTCCTCAACCAAAGTCAAGTTTAGGATCAAATCCTCAAAATTGAAATCAAACCCTGATATGTCCAACACAACAATTGATCTAGGAGTAATTATTTTTGGCAAACGATAGAACTTGCGATTATCTCTCCACCTATGCCTATCTTTTTCAAATTTAAGAACCAACTCTTGAAAATTATTATGGTCAATGGAAAAACAATTTGACCTATCATTCCGCTTATTTGATATGCCGTTATTGTCATTAATGCGAAGCTTAAACTTTTCTATGTTGATATTTGGCTTGAGATGTATAAAAGATTTTTGCATGAAATTCACAAACGAAACAGGACGCTTGAGTTTTTTCCTTGAAGTACGAGACAATACTTCTTTTTTTTTATAAGAGTACGAGGCAATACTTGGTCATAAAAAGGTTGATCAAAATCTACAATTGGGTCGGAGCGATATACAGAACCAAGTCTTTTGGACAAGATGCTGACACGAGTTAAATCTGTAGTTGGAAGGAAAGACATAATATGATGAACGATGGGTTTAGGCAAATTAGAGAACCGATCAAAGGCTTCAACATCAACTCCAGAATCTCCATAATTTTCTTCTCAACATCAACATCAATCTTCATTTTGTCTGGTCAGTAGGAATTGTACAGAATTTTCCATGGAAAATGAGAGTGTAAAATGACAGTGAAGTGGCAGGGGATTTTGCAAGAAGGATTAGGGATTTGAAATTTTGAATTGGAGTATCAGGTTCCCTTATAAATCGATATTCATATATATATATTTTTAATTTGAGTTGGAATGCCATATCAAACATTTTTAAAATTATAAATAAACCGTTAGCTACGTCACTATTTTCCATCTAACACTTAACGACAAAGTGCATTTTGACACAAGATTGAAAGGTTGAAGACCAATTTGACACAGTTGAAAGGTTAGGAACCAATTTATTACAAAGGCCAAAGGTTGAGTACCAAAACAATATTTAAACCTAAATAAAATTAAAACCATAAACTTTTAAAATAGTTTCAATTCTGATTCTCAATAAGCCTCAATTAACTAAAATAACAAAAAATCATATAAATTCTAACTAAAATACATCTAAATACACCCAAAAAAAATCTATATAAAACATCTAATACACTAAAATGAGAAATGTGAAAATATAGTGTAATAGGACAATACTTGTAATGATAAGTTTGAGCACTTTTCGAATAATAATTGTAATGACACTTTCATCAGAACCACATAGTATTTTGCCAAAAAAAGTTGTGTTCGATTTGAAATGAAATCATGTGATCTTTTTGTGAGGGGTGGTTTTTCGTGTCACGCCACGTGTCGCAACGAGATTGGTTGGAGCGTGAACTGAACCTTTGAGGGTACGGGAGTTGAACCCAAAATTCAACCGAGGGCCCAAAAGGCGGCCCAAGGGCTAATGGGGCAGCTTCCTTAAAGAAGTGAGGACCAAATCTGCCAAGGCCCAAGTCCAATGAGCAGCTGCAGTAATAATAACCAAATGGCCCAAAATGTAACGTCTTGTTAATGAAAGCCCAAAATAACAATGGACTAGTGCTTCCACTATTTCATGGAGAATCTGGACTCAAAGCATAACAACTTAAACCCAAGATGGACTCAAAAGTCATTAAGACATGATTCTGTCACTAATATCGCTGCAACGAATAAAACTCATAACAATGAACTTGTAGGAATTAAAAGAGTTTGACTAAGCGGGAGAGAACCAATTCTATGAAGCATGCATGGGGTTAAAAGGGAAAGTGTTTAGGGTTTTATGGTGTAAGTCTCAAGGTTGAAGAAGGCCAAGAGCTTAATATGATGTTTATTGCTGTAGTCCAAATATCTGCCAAGAGGCACTTTTGGAGATGAGAGCTCAAATCATGTGTCTTAGGCCTGGGTTAGTGTTTAGGGTTTAGGAGCAGAGTTTTAAGGTTGAAGATTACCTTCAAACCTTATACTTGAGGACGTGTGGTAGAGAATGCACTTAGGGGAGAGCAGCCCAATTACTGCTGCAACGAGCTTCAGACTACTTTTGCAATCTCCATGGTATTTTCTGATCTGGTCGTGGGTCAGTGTTTAGGATAGTGAAAATGGTTAAGGCTGAAGTGTTTAGGCTTGGCTTCAGCTGGTTGTGTTGTGGTTGGGCTAAGTTATGGATAGCTTGAATTGAGTTAGGCTAGGTTAAGTTAAGTTCCCTTGTCTTGTTTGAGCTGAGTTAGGTTCTATTTATAGAAGGTTCCATGGTGGTATGGGCTGGTCATGCATGCTTCTTGGCCTTGGTTTCCAAGAAAATAATAACTCTGCCCCCCAGTGGACTTTGAGCCATTATTTTAATGGAAGCCTCACCTATAGAATTAATTCCCCACCTCCAAACCAAACTCCCTAAGTCCTACAAAAATGGAGAAGTGAGCCTAGCACAGAGCTGGGCTGTAAGGGTCACTTCCTCAGCCTTGATTGGCTGGTCAGGTCATGATGGTGAAGATAAAATAATATTTTTGTCCTGTCACGGATTTCTGCCGCGTCTTGTGGCCAATGGTGATTGAAATCCTCATCATAATTACTGTTCAGGCAGCCAATGCATGGTTTGCAGAACCTGTTGGCTTGGAGAAGATAAACCATTAATGACAACTTGCTTGCTTCAATGAGCTTTTATAGATATGGGCTGAGTTGACTCAGATATGTGTGTTGTCAGGTTACTGCTGTAGAGCATGCAGCCAATAGCTGTGACTTCCCAGCTGCATTTCTGATCCAATCGGTGGGCTTCTTTGTGCTTTTCATGTCTGAAGTGAGTTAAATGAGGGAGACAAGCTCATCTCCCAATTTCTGAAAAGGAGGAGAGAGAAACGTGGGTCCCAAGGGGGAATAACTCCTTGTTCAGCTTTTATTTAAAGCTATTCTGACTTTGTGGGGCCCTATGGACAGCTGTCTTAGCTGGCTGGAGCTGAATAAAGGTCTTGGGCTTGCCCTTGGGCTTTAGTTGCTCATTAAACACTCTTTTTAGGCCCGAAAATGGCTGGTTAGAGCTGGCAGCAGGGGTTCTCGGGCTGGGCCTTCAATTGGACTTCACTAAGTCCAAATAATCCATTTTATTTCCAGCATTTGAGACCCACGTGAGCTGGTTTGTGGATAGTGAACGGAAATGGGCCAATACTCTAGGCTGGATTTGCTGGGCTTCTGCAGTAATTTACTTTATTTGGGCCCAATCACTCAATGAGAGTTAATTTATATTTGGATGTTAAAAAACAGCCCTCTACACTTTTTTATTTGGATGTGTCGGATGTGATGTCGTAACTTGTAACTGATAATTGATAGAATCACATGATAAGTTGTACCAAATACATGTGTTTTAAATTGTACGGGATTCCTATATGTAATATATATTAACATTTAATATACAAGAGATTAGATAATACGAATTAAGATTCCATGCAAGTTGGGATTGAAAATTATTGAAAATTATCTTTAAAAAAAAAGAAAAAGATTCCATGCAAGTTGGGATTGAAAATTATCTTCTCAGCCACTTGAGGAAATAATAATATTCAGAGAGAACTTATCAAAAAAAAAATAATATTCAGAGATAAAAATTGCATGAGAAGTGGCCCACTCCCACGCTCCGCGTCATCAACCCATTATAGAAAGTTGCCAGCTCGAAATCAAACAAATCCAGATTTTGATCGTTTGTTAAGCTTTGTCCATTTCATAGTGTGAGAGACAGAGATACCACAAAGAGGTAGAGCTGAGCACCATGGCCACAGACTTCAAGTCCATCCCCATAATCGGTATTCCCTCACTGCCCCTATTCATATTCAAAGCTCTAATATGAAATTTATTGCATGAATTCTCATTGTTTTAATTTAACAATCGTTATTCATCTGAGACAATAAAGTTTGGTCTCTGCTTCTCTGGGGTCTGATCTTTTTTTCATAACCATATCAAGGTTTGATAAGAATTTTTTATTTTTATTTATTTCTTGTATGGCATGTGCTATGATTTTGATCCAACCAAAGCTTAATTTCATAAATTATAGAAATGGTGGCTTCTGTCTAGCTGTTTAAGGTGTTGAAAAGGAATATAGTGCCATGTCGTTTCAAAATCAGTTATTAGTTGTAATTTGATGGATGAAATTTTGAAGGCCGAAATGCCATGTTTCGTACTTAATGTTTACATGGGTGATACGTTTGGTTCATAATATTTTAAACGCGTGCAATTTCTCTCTAACATTTCAAAAAGATGCACTATTGATTTTTATGGTGACATTTAGTCTCCTAAAGTTTCAAAAAATGAGCATTATTGATCCCTAAATCTTTTGAAACGTTAGAGAACAAATGTGGAATTTTTGTAAATGTTATGGACAAATAGTGTTTTTTGGCCAATTAAATGACGTAGCACTACATATATGTATGGATAGGATTCGGTTTTCTTCATTTTAAGAAATTAAAGAATTAGCATGCATTAAATGAATCTTTTACTGGATTTATACATGACTGTAAAGTAATTTTCTTTTTTGTGTGAACAAAACGTACTCCCCAGGTGACATTTAAATTTATGCTAATAAGTGAAAGAACAAATATTCATAATTGTGTAGTATTGTTCTACCAACTTTACAATCTAAGAATAAAAATGGGAAAAGAATTAAGAAAAATTAATGTCAGGATAAGGCTTTGCTGAGTTGAGTACTTGAGTATAAACTTTTCAGTTTATATGAAGATTGATATTTGGTCCAATGTCCCTTGTTTCTTTGTGATGCAGATATAAGTGCTCTGTTGGTCAAGTGTGATGATCCAAAAATGGCTGAGGATCCAGGCGTGTCTGAAGTTGTTAGACAGTTAGATCAGGCTTGTAGAGAAGCGGGATTCTTCTACGTGGTACGAGTATTTCTCTGAGCATGTGTTTTGACTTCTATAATTTGTTTAAGACCAAAGTGCAGAATATAATAGTTAAAATGATTGGCACTTTTTTGGTGCAATGCTTTAGTGGGGTGTACTTTTTAGTGACACTGAAGATATATTATTGTGTGCAATTGTTTCACGCAAAAACTTGAATATGCTTTTCTGCATATATAGAATGCCAAGATTCAATTCGGACTGATAAACATTTAGGAATGCATAATGTGATTATCTATACAAGAATATGTGGAGAAGTGAAAAGCAATTAGCTATACAAGAATATGTTTCAGAGTTTCATATATGCTGCATTGTTTTTAAGAGAGAAAGAAATTGGTGGACTTTATCATCTCTCTTCTGTTGTCATAATCAAAATTATAATTGTGTTTTTGCAGTGTTATTTTCTTTTCTTTTGTAAACTCGTCTCTGAATTTTTTAATATGGTGATGCTTATGATTGTTCAGAAGGGCCATGGTATTCCTGATTCCCTCCTCAAAGAGGTAAAAATTGTGGCTCACAAATTTTTTGATCTTCCATATGATGAAAAAATCAAAATCAAGATGACTCCAGCAACGGGACACAGGTTCGCTTCATGGAATACCATCCTACATATGTATTTTGTAAATGAGCATCAATTTTATGATAATGACTAGGGTCAAAACCATAGACTTCATATTGACTGCAAGTATATTTTGAATGCAGAGGATACCAGAGAATTGGAGAAAATATAACCAAAGGCATACCTGACATGCACGAAGCTATTGATGTAGGTTTTGCTAGATGCTTTACACATTACAGATGTTTTTGTAGACACCATTTTCTATAAAGCTGTTGGATATATGAAAATAACAATGTGGTGGAACCATTTAAACTGCCATTCTGTATACATTGGTTTAGAATGTAATACTATGCATGTCATAGATGTGCTCCTATAAATGAGAATGTGCTGGTATCAGGTGCATGATAACATAAACCCTCCCTGCCATTATCAATGAGCTAAAAGTAAATGAAGCAGAGGAAACCTTTCAATTCATTTAAATGTATTCTGGGGGCTTCAACTAAGATTATGCAGGTTCCTTACATGATCATATCTTTATTGTTGCTGTTCAACACAACATATGGCCAATCATAATTTATCAACATGGCACATTGATGTTCTGTGCTTGCTAGTTATTTAAAGCAGTTGCATCACTCTTGCAAGTTGCTTTGTGATACTCCAAATTATGTGGGTTTGATTGGATTGAATTGTATGAGTGTGTCAGCGAGTGTGCACTGAGTACCACATCAGGTGTTTACTAGGTAGATTTTGGCTATGTAAGTGATTACGAGAAACCCCAATTGTAACTTGACTAGTTCTTTTGGGGTTTAGTATAGATGTGGCTAGCGTTTTCTCGGGTCATGACATATGTTATTGGAGCTAACTTGGTAATGCCATGTGGCTTGGGGACATTGCAACAAAGTGGGCCTTGACAATGTACATCAAGAATTTAAGTTGGGTGGATTGTGATACCTAAGCAATTAGGTTTTAGGTCAATTTTGGCTGTATAAGCGATTACGCACATGCCTACCTTGGAGTCAATGTATTTTAGCTTCAAGGGCTAAGATTTTACTCTTTTATCTGTATGCATAACCATGTGCAATTGTTTACTACAATATAGTAGAAAGAGGATAAGCATAGATACTCCTCTATAGTAAGGTATTATCATCTTTGCTGCTGCTGCTGCTCTTTTCTTATTCTTACCTTTGATAATGTCAATTTGTTTCACCAATAACAGTGCTATAGAGAAGTGAAGGAAGGGATGTATGGAGCGCTTGGCAAACCTATGGAAGGATATAACCAATGGTATGTGGATAATTAATAGGTTTCTCAACCAAACTCCTATACTCCCAATTTTTCTATGGCAGAACATATTGTATAACAGCCTATCATGATATTATTGTTGTACTTCATTAACCTAGTAAAGGAGTATTACAATATCATTAAGAGTGATGGGTTGAATGACCATCAAGACTCAAACAAGATTTAGCTTGGACTATTTGCTATTAATTGCCCTTGAAAAGTGTCAAATATGTTTTACTTTTGTCCTTTTTCTTGATCTTTAGAATAGCTAATCAATGCCTAGAGTTTAAACTACAAGTCTACAAGTATCTATGATAACCGTTTCACCTCTCAAGTGCGTACTTTTTTTCCTCATTTGGGGGTCCTCAATTCATCTGAATTGTGTTGTGCAATGTTATATGACTTGCTCATTTCTTGGGCATTAAAATGTATCCTATTCAATCATCTGGTTGCAGATTTAGAAGTTTTAACATTAGGTCTAGTGTCTTGATGCTGGTTCTCTTTTTGAATTTATAGTTTATTAACTCAATCAGTGATGGTTTTCATAAAACTTTTGAATTTCTTGTTCAAATTTTATATCATCTTATGGTCTTATATCCAGGCCATGTAATCCTCCAAACTTCAAAGACGTAATGGATGAATATAATAGACTCTGCACAGGCATGCTTTCCAAGACTACTCTTTCCTTCTTTTCACCTTATGATTTTGTATATTTTCTACTTCCAACTTTCAATTTCCTGGATTTTCAGACCTCTCAAGAAAAATTATGCGGGGAATTTCTTTAGCTTTGAGTGGGTCACCAGATGAATTTGAAGGTGAAAGAGCTGGAGATGCATTTTGGGTGATGCGTATTATAGGTTACCCAGGTGTACTAACAGAAAATGATCCGGGGCCAATAAATGACATTGGATGGTAATGCAGTACTGCTGCTGTTGGTGCTTGCACTTTGCCCTTTACTATTAGATTTTATGAAAATGATGTCCTTTTCTTTCTTGTTTTCTTTTGTCACTATCTTCCATTCGAATAAATCTAGTGGAGCTCACACTGACTATGGTAAGTATCTCATCCTTAGATGATCAAGGGCCCTGAAAATCTTGTTTATCAATCTTATTGATTTAAAAATGTTGCATAGGTTTGTTGACGTTGGTTAATCAGGACGATGATATAACTGCACTACAGGTAATAACCAGATGAACAATCATTTAATCATTTTTATAAGCCATATAATATGCTATATAATTTAAAATATATTACAATCCAAGAAGCAGTTTTCTAATTTTCAAGCCAAAAGTAGCACTTTCTAAATTATTATGGAAGTTTTCTATTATTTGTGGTTCATTTTGCTATATTGATTCCTGCTGCTGCTTTAGTTTCCGCCACATTGATTGGTTAAGTTGTTGAAGGTAAGAAACCTGTCTGGCGAATGGATATCAGCTCCCCCAATTCCTGGAACATTTGTATGCAACATTGGCGACATGCTAAAGGTATATGGCTTGTAAAATAACTGTCCCCAATCTCTATATGTTCTTCGGAGTTGAAATTCTAACGAAAACTGTAAGATTGCAGATTTACTCAAATGGTTTGTACGACTCAACCTTGCACCGCGTTATCAACAATTCTCCAAGATATAGGGTCTGTGTAGCATATTTCTATGAGGTCAGTCTGTTTCTTCATTTTCCACTTTCTTGTTTTAGTCCTTCTGGAATTGTCCTCCCACATGTTTTTGTTGATGAACAGACAAACTTTGAGACAGCAGTAGAGCCTTTGGAAACTTGTATACAGAGGACAGGTAGAGCTAAGAAGTTTGGAAGAGCTGTTTATGGAGAACATTTAGTCAGCAAGGTCCTAACCAATTTCAGTTAGGAGTCTCGTTATTGCTCTGTAGTCTCAAGTTGAATTGACAAATAGTATTGAAAATTTTCAGATGGTGAGATGAATGTTCCAGTGTTATTATTGCTTTGTACTCTCAAGTTGAATTGACAAGATCCACTTAGAACATTGAAAATTTTCAGACAGTGAGATGAATGTTCCAGTGTTTGCATTCATCTGAAGAGAGTGGGAGAAAAGAAAGTGCAAGTAGTGTTTTGTGAATAGTATTTGTCATTTGGAACCTGTCTCAAAGTCCTGTTGAGATTTAAGAATCAGTGTTTCAATGTTTCTGGATTTGTGCGGTATAAACTGCTATGAGGCTATGTCAAAATTCCTTCTTTTAGGCTTTCATCGAAATAAAAATGGAGTATCAATTGCTTGCCCTATTATGAGAAAAGAGTAACAAAATTCTCTTGTTCTTTGTTTTCCTAGTTTAGTATGTGGGAGAAATGACACTCCAATTTTTTTCCTGGGAAGCCTAAAATAAAAAATAAGAAACATATACATATATAATTGTAAGACACAACTGTCTATTTTTCCAGCATCCAAGCAGAACTTAACTATATTATATTAGAAACCTCCTCAAATATCAATAGTTACAAATAAAAACTTAAACAGTTAACAATAGTAACAGATTGCAACGATCATAGCAAAACATCCCACAAATTCATACAAATATCGAAGTCCAATCAAATACGTCTTTTTTTCACTTATGAAAGATCAAAGCCTTCAATATCAATACATCTGCAAAAAATATTTAATTTTCCTAATAGAGGGAAGTTGATACAACATGGATGACCTCAGTCACCGATAAATTGTACCTAAAAAAGGAGAAAACCTAGAGTTAAAAGAAGCATTTTCTTCCTTTTGCTAGTATACTTTCTGACTTCCTCAGAATTAGTATTGCAGCAACAATCAAGATGCCAACAATTGTAAAATTTTGATGTGAAAAAATAACGACAAAATAAAATTAACAATGAACCCGATTGCTGGTTATCATTTTGCAATGAATCCAAATTTTGAGGACCTTCGACCCAGTTAACTAGTTTCATACATTTCTAGTTGCCAACCCATTTGCTGGAACTCTATCTTCATGAGAATCCTTCATATAAAGTGGAATTTTTATGCCAAGCTCCTTAAGCCTGTCAACCATGTTATAAAGAAATTCAAAGGTCAGTTTGGATTGGGCATTGAGATCCTCTCTCACATGTGGATGCACCCTAAACCAGTCTCCTAACATCTTGTGCACATGAGAACGAATCATTCTCCATGGCACAGGGTATCTTTCACAAAGCTTCAAATAATCCACCAGTAGATCTGTCTGGTCCAGTTTTCCCTCTTTATCACTTCCTTCACTGCCCACTACCCATTCACCAGTTCGATAACCAGCAAAAAGAGCTGGATTCTCAAGGAGAGTCTCAGCAGAAAGCACCCCATCAGCACCAGTCTCTTCCAAACAGCTCTGAACATCATCGATGTGGCGAACGTTCCCATTTGCAAGGACCGGGATTCTGAGTGCATCTTTCACAGCCTTGATAGCATTCCAGTCAGCCCGAAATTTTTTCCCATCTTTCTCATCTCTTGTTCGACCATGGACAGCTAGAAGTGAGCAACCTGCTTCCTCTAGCATCTTAGCATAGTTGATTGTATCCTGCAAATCTGGGAATACCCGGATTTTGCATGACACAGGAACCTGAAGGTTGAGAGCCAACTTTTGTACTAGAGATTTTACAAGAGGAAGATTATCCATAAGGAAAGCTCCATAATACCCCCTCCTAGCAATACGCTGAGGACACCTGCACAAAAGCCATAGATCTATTTATATTTTGAGTTATAGCTTTTTGAACTACAGTTGCCACATTAACTAGATGATCTTCAGAAAATTAGTGTATAATTTATGTTACTTTTGGCTAGGACAAGTGAGATCTGAGTAGTTTATTGTTACAAACTTAATAAAGTGATCTTTATTACTTTGAAGCAATTTGATATTCTGCCCCAAGTTATTTTTCAGATTCATTCCTGCTCATGCTTGTTATAACAACTCCCTTGCCTCCTAGACTTGTCTAAAAGAAGAAAAGATGCATGAGCCACTCCTTCTCTTAGATAAGCTATTTGAAGAGATTTGAATTTCTATCCCCTGCCAATGTGGTTGCCTATACTACCCGCCATCACCTGCCTGCCCTGCCTTAAACTACCTGCACTTACGGATACCTTTCTTGCTCTATTCTATCCAGAGGACAGCTTAAACAGGCATTGTGATTATAGGTATATATAAAACAGAGAGAAATATCACAAGCTAGAGTGGTGAGAACGGTAATGCTTGTGCGTGTCTGTTGTTGGGTGGCTGTGGATTACTAACTGAAATACTGTGTAAAATTTTCAGACTGTCTCAATCATGCTTTAAGAAATCCTAAGGATTTTGTCATTCCAAGTCCTTTTTCAAGTGTTCTTTCACGGCCTTCACTCACCTCCTAGTCTTTCCAAGTGCTACAGGTTTTAAAGTCTTCTTTTTTGATGCATTCTAAGTAGGGAAAAAAAAAAAGTTACTAGCCTAATGAAATAATCCAATACGGAATTGTAAAAATGGCTGCACAGAGTAATGAGTCTTGATCACTGAAAGTGAGTTCAAGCTCAGGCAAGCAGGCCTAGATATCCCTCCTCTTAAATCTTCTACTTCTTCGCCAGTACCGCTCAAAACAACTTTAAAATAATAAGCTTTCACCCAGTTTTTCAGAACCATGATAAATTGGAACTTAAAATACTTTTATTTGTCACTATCCTATTACAATAGACCACAGTTATTTTGAACCATACTCACATAAAGCTCAACAGCACTAGTATATTAGCTACTAAGTACTAACCAACCAAAACAAAGATAAATCTTGATGCAGCAAAAGTTGTATATTTCACAACATTTATATCATTCATATACACCAGCACTAATATTGAAGCACAAAAATTTATATTACCCGAAATTGATGTCAACATAGTCACAAAAAGGTTCAACTCTCTTTGCAGCCTCTAATAAAGTGTCTGGATCATTCGCACAAAATTGTACAAACAATGGGCGATCCTCCTGCAATTCATCGCTAACCCAGTAAGAAATGGTAAATTACGAAAACAAAAAGAATTTTACTGAGGTAAAATTGATAAAATTACATTGCAAGTGGTAAATTCCTCGCGACGGTACTTTTCGTTCTCGCTAAAAATGCGAGAGTGCAACATGGGCGTATACGCCGCCTCGGCACCGTACTTTCGGCAAAGCATTCGAAATGGTAGCTCCGAGTTGTCCACCATCGGGGCAACTATCAATTTGGGTCGGCCCAGTTTTAGCCAGTGAGCCCATGCTCTGTCGATGTGGGACTCTTCGGTCAAGCATTGTCTCGGTGACCCCAAGCCAAACGGCGACGTATCGGACGAAGAAATAAGTAACTCTTGCTGTTTTTGTTGTTCTTGTTGCTGATTGGAGCAGAGGATATCGTCCAGGTCAGCTTGTGGAGGGTCGGATTGGAGGGTTAGGGTTTGGGTGAGAGAGGAGGCGGCCATGGGAGATTTGAGTGTTGGGGAGGATAAGAGGGGTAGGGAGGGAATTTTGAATCTCATGAGCGGACGATGGGGATGGTGAAGCAACCCATCGCCGCCGTTGGTTTGGGATGGCACAGGAGTAGGAGTCTCTGAGTCCGAATGAGCTGTCGAGGTCTAGTAGGGGATGCTCCACGCTATGTCAAAGTTAGGGCTGGTTTGGTTCTTGGGCGGGTCGAAATGAACCAGCGAGCTTATGACCAATTTGGGCCTCCTGTTGGGCCAATGATATTCATATATATATATATGGAGGTATCTTTTTTGCTGAATAGAATATTGAACATCCTCTTGAACCTGGCTTTAGATTTCAATAGAATCAACCTGCTAAACCCTTCAAAAAAAAATCAAACAACAACAAAAGTTAAATTAAGATAATAATAATAGCAACAATACAAAAATAACCCAAATAATTACAACTAGTTATCAATGACAATTTCTTTACCTAACCCAAACAATTTCATTCAATTTTTTTTTTTTTTTTTTTACCTAGCATTTACATTGGCTTAGACAAAACCCAAATTCAATTAGATGGATTAAGCTCTATAGTTGAATGTTTTGCAATTCTATCCTTTTTTATCTACACTTTTTTTTTATTTTTTTCCTGACAAAATGTTTCAATGAAATACTTAGTAGATAATAGGTGTATTTTTTGGTTTATGCATTTGATTTTTAATGATTTTGTGTTGTTGATAACTGTTTTATGTGTTGTGAGGTTAAGACTTTATTCATTTGGATACCCCTTATAAGTGGTTAATTAATAATTTAAGTAGTTAGTATATTTAATTTAATTAATCATAAATTTATAATAAATTAAATTAAAAAAAAAAAAAACTATTTATTTGTACCCACATTACATACCGAATATTTAATTTATATTTTATAATTATTCTTTATTCTATTGTTATTATTATGGACAAATTTTTAATAAGGAACTCATTGTACTCCAAAATTTCCAAAATTTCTTGGCATGCTTTTTTATTTTTTGATGTCGGTATATTATTTTTTAATAGCCCATTGTACATATATTGTATTTTTTATTTAAAATAAAAAAAAATGGCATACGTGGGTGTGAATGTTCCGACAATTTGATACGAATCACGTTTATGCATGTCACTAAAGGTTGCGTTGGAACTTGGATTTGATCATTATCAAAAAAACAATCACATATATTGATATCAAAAAAACAATCACATATATTGATACAACGAATTCAATGAAAAGCTTTATCGATTGCGTTTGTTTTAAACTGCATGGGAAGTTCCATAAAAAAACATAAAAATGCGTGGGAAAGGTCCCACTCCCACGATCCGCCTCATCAATCCATTACATAATTAGTTGCCATTTCGAAATCACAAATCCAGAATTTGATCGCTTGGTAAGCTTTGCCCACAGTCCACAGAGACAGTGATAGAGAGATAGAGAGCACAAAGAGGTAATAGAAATTTCAAATTTGCAGCAGCATGGCTACCAACTTCAAGTCCATCCCCATAATCGGTACTTGCAATCTCCCTCACAGCCTCACTGCCTCTATCCATATTCAAGTCTCTAAGTGGCTCATTTTTGCCCAACTTTGAAATTGATTGTATTACATCTCATCATTTTAATGAGTAAAATGCAATAAAAACAGTTGAACTTTTATGTTTTTTACACTAAGATTCTTTAATTTTTTTTTTCAAGTTAGTAGGTAAACTTTGGTATTGTTGTCAATTGATCTCTTCGTTCCATTCTCTCTTTATTTTTAACTTCTTTTTTTTTTGTCAATTTAGTACATAAACTTTGATGTTATTGCAAATAGATCTATTATGTCCATTCTCTCTTTATTTTTAACTTTGCTCTTGCACCAAATCATTAAAAACAAGGAAAACATGAAAAAGGAAAGAGTTTCAATGTGACAAAATAAAAATTTAGGAGTCTTAGTACTTTTTTTTATTAATGATTTAGTGCAAAAAAACAACGTTATAAACAGATAATGGACACAAAGTGTCAATACCAAAATTTATGTACTAAATTAGCATAAAAAAAATAAAAAAGATTATACTACAACAACTTAAAAGTTCAAGGATCTCATTGTATTTTACCTTATTTTAATTTAACAATCGTTATTCATATGAGACAAGTTTCGTCTTTGTCTCTTTGGAGTCTGAGGTTTTTTTTTTTTTTTTTTTTCTTTCCTCTCCTCCTTTGTTTATAACCATATCAAGCTGAGATAAGTATTTTTGGTTTTTATTTCTTGTATGGCATGTGCTATGATTTTGATCCCACCAAAGCTTAATTTCATAAATTGTAGAAATATATGGTGGCTTCTCTAGTTGTCTAAGGCATTGAAAAAGAATATAGTGTCCCGTTGTTTAAAATAAGTTTTTTTTTTTTTAATTATTAACTGGATAGTTGGGGAGGAGGGATACTAATGGATCTCCTCATAAAATTGGCCAATCAATGCCACTTTAATTATAAGACTTTTGACATTTAAGATCAATTATATATTTTTTTTTCTTGACAGTTACATTTAAAATCAGTTATCAGTTCTTATTTGGGGGATGAAATTTTAAATAACTTGATATTATGTATAGGTTAATACAGGAAAACTAAATCTCTACCACAATGAACCCTCTCCATTTCGAGACGAATGGGGGATAGAATCTGGATCTGTTTATCTAAAGAAATAAAAGAAGTATCATGCATTAAATCCCTTTTTTTCACTGGATTTATTCATGACTGTAAAGTATTTTTCCTTTTTGTCTGAACAAAACGTACTCCCCTGGTAAAATTTAAATTTATGCTTATAAGTGAGTAAGTGACAGCACAGATACTGATAATTGCTAAGAAAAAAAAAGGGGGAAAGAATAAGAAAAAATAAATGTCTAGATAAGGCTTTGCTGAGTTGAGCATAAAATTTTCGGTTATATGAAGATTGATATCCCTTGTTTCTTTGTGATGTAGATATAAGTGCTCTGTTGGCCAAGTGTGATGATCCAAAAATGGCTGAAGATCCAGGCGTGTCTGAAGTAGTTAGACAGTTAGACAAGGCTTGTAGAGAGGCGGGATTCTTCTACGTGGTACGAGTATTTCTCTAAGCATATGTGTTTTGACTTCTATAATTTCTTTAAGACCAAAGTGCTGAATACAATGGTTAGAAGGATTGGCAATTTTTGTGCTATGTTTTAGACTTTTAGTGTGTAATTGTTTCACGTGAAAACCTGAAAAAAAATGCTTTTATGCATTACTGCATATATAGAATGCCAAGATTCAGTTCTGACTGGTAAACGTTTATGAATGCATAATGTGATTATTCACTGCTACAATAAGTAAAGTCATGAGATTTATGCCACTATTAATGGTAATTAGGAAGTTTTGGATTTAAGTTTCAAGTTCCTTATTAGGAATCTATGAAGTCTTTTAATCGTGGTTTATTTATATTATTGTATCAATATCACAAGTTGGCTACCCCCTGGTTGTCATAATCAAAATTATAATTTTGTTTTTTCAGTGTTATTTTCGTTTCTTTTGTTATCTTGTCTCTGAATTTTTTAATATGGTTGTTCAGAAGGGCCATGGTATTCCTGATTCCCTCCTCAAAGAAGGTAAAAAGTGTGGCTCACAATTTTTTTGATCTTCCGTCTGAAGAAAAAATCAAAATCGAGATGACTCCGGCAACTGGATACAGGTTCGCTTCATGGAATAACAACCTACATAAGTATTTTGTAAATGAACATCAATTTTTATGATAATGACTAGTGTCCATAGACTTCATATTGACTGCAAGTATATTTTGAATGCAGAGGATACCGAGAAGATTGGAGTAAATTTAACCAATGGCATGCCTGACATGCAGGAAGCTATTGATGTAGGTTTTGCAAGATACTTTACACATTATAGGTGTTTTTGATGTTATGGAACCGAACCATTTAAATTTCCATTCTGTATACATTGGATTAGTTTGTAATATTATGCATGCCATGCATAGATGTGCTCCTATAAATGAGAAAGTGCTGATATCAGGTGCATGATCACATAAACCCTCCCTGCCATTAGCAATGAGCTAAAAAGTAAATGAAGCAGTGAATTAAATTAAACCTTTAAATTCATTTTTATGTGTATCAGTGTATGCATACCATTTGTGGCAACTATCAAAAATCCACATTTTTATGTGTTTGGATAACCATGTGCAATTAGTCACTACAATATAGATAGAGGATAAGCATAGATACTCCTCTATAGTATAGTACTTATCATCTTTGCCGCTGCTGCTCTTTTCTTATTTTTAGCATTGATAATATGAATTTTGTTTCACCAATAACAGATCTATAAAGAAGTGAAGGAAGAGATGTATGGAGCGCTTGGCAAACTTCTGGAAGGACAAAACCAATGGTATATGACAAATTTTATCAATCTATTTTTAAATAAGTTGATAGCTTAACTTATAAAATCAGGGGCGGATGTAACTAAATACAAAAATAAAAACAAAACTTTTGGTCTACTGTAGAGGTTTTTAAATATGTTTTTGAAACCTTTGGAGTTGAAAAATAGGTAAGAAAATATTGTGTATGAAATTTGATTTAGAATCCAGTATGAAAACATCAATCCAGCTCCCCAAGTAAAAAATCTTGACACGCCTCTAATAAAATCTTGTCAATGATTGATGATTTCATAGCACTTATGAATTTCTTGTTCGACTATCATCTTATGGTCCTTTATGCAGGCCATGTAATCCTCCAAACTTTAAAGATCTAATGGATGAATATATCAGACTCTGCACAGGCATGCTTTCCAAAACTACTCTTTCCTCCTTTTCACATTATGATTTTGTACATTTTCTACTTACAAGTAACAACTTTCAATTTCTGGAACTTTCAGACCTTTAAAGAAAAATTATGCGGGGAATTTCTCTAGCATTGAGTGGGTCACCATATGAATTTGAAGGTGATATAGCTGGAGATGCATTTTGGGTGATGCGTATTATTGGTTACCCAGGTGTACCATGAGCAAATGGTCCGGGACTAATAAATGACATTGGATGGTAACACAGTAGTACAAATCCTCTTTCTCACTTTTGTGTTCCACTTAATTCTCTCCAACAATTATGATTTTTCACATGTTATTTTTCCTGTTTTGTTTCATCCCAATCTTCCATTTGAATTAATCCAGTGGATCTCACACGGACTATGGTAAGTGTCTCCATTTTAGATGATTAAAGGCCTTGAAAATCTTGTTTATCAATCTTATTGATTTAAATATGTTGCATAGGTTTGTTGGGGCTGCTTAATCAGGACGATGATATAACCGCACTACAGGTAATGACTAGATGAACAATTATTTAGTCATTTTTATAAACCATCTAATATGCTATGTAATTTGATATTAAATTTGCTTAAGAATTTTAAAATGTATTACAATTGAAAGAGCAGTTTTCTAAATTGCAAGTCAAAATTAGCACTTTCTATATTAAAATTCAAAGCAACATTTTCTAATTTCGCTGCTTTAGTTTCCGCCACATTGATTGGTTATGTTGTTGAAGGTAAGAAACCTGTCTGGCGAATGGATATCAGCTCCTCCAATTCCTGGAACATTTGTATGCAACATTGGTGACATGCTAAAGGTATATGGCTTGTAAAATAACTGACCCCAATCTCTATATGTCCTTCAGAGTCAAAATTCTAACGAAAACTGTAAGATTGCAGATTTTATCAAATGGTTTGTACGACTCAACCTTACACAGCGTTATCAACAATTCTCCAAGATATCGGGTCTGTGTAGCATATTTCTATGAGGTCAGTCTGTTTCTTCATTTTCCACTTTGTTGTTTTAGTACTTCTTGAATTGTCTTCCCCACACGCTTTTGTTGCATGAACAGACAAACTTTGATACAGCAATAGAGCCTTTGGAAACTTGTATACAGAATACAGCTGGTAGAGCTAAGAAATTCGAAAGAGCTGTTTACGGAGAGCATTTAGTCAGCAAGGTCCTAGCCAATATCAGACTCTAGCTGAAACTAGACGATGCCTTGCGCGAGATTCAGTTCCACAGTTGCCATATGGGGACACCAGCCACTTACCAGATTTTATTACTCTTATCAGTTTTCATTAGTTTACTTTTTCATAATTTGAAATTTGAACATTAGCTTTTATTATTGAGAATTTCATTGGATTTAAACCGTCCAATGAAGAACAAGAGGAGTCTAGGAGAGCATGCAAAGTGCCAAGGACGCGCGAAGCGCATGCAGAAAATTGTCTTGATTAGAGCTTGCTTTTTTTTTCTTCTTTTTTTCTTTTTTTTATGTAATTCTGAAGCCTATTAAAAATGCTCCAATAACAATTTAGGTATGGAATTTGATTTGAATATTAATATTTTTTGATGAAGAATTCTTGCCAGCTTGGTGGTGACAATTACCCTAAGCCATAAAACAACCCATGGCATTGGAATAGCTTAGGTCAATTGCTAGTGCATTTTATGCCATTGAAATCCAACGATGAGTAAGTTATGGTCTTTGAGGTATAAGAACAATCTACACAGCAATGGTACACGTGTTTTTTACGTGGAAAAATCCCTGAAACCAGTCAATGAGGGATGAGCAAAAGAAATAAGATTACAACAATGGAGAATTGATGGTCTTAGAGCTCTCTGCTTCTCTCTCCACCCTCTCTTCTTATCTCTCTAACTTCCTAGCATTTCGTGCCTTAAAAACCCTAGGAAAATTACTCCTTTTGAAGAGAGCTACCTTCTTCCTTTCATAAGTCAATGCTAATCATTGGCTTGGTTAGTACACAAAAAACGGATACAAAAGGAGTAGGCCCCGATACCAACGTCATCGTACTATATGTCAAAACTAATGTCAAAATTAATAGAAGCGTTTCACCTCATGACTGCTTTTAGTATTATGCCTCAGGGAGTGTTCAATGTGAAAGCACATTCCACAATCACTGTTGGCCTGCACTATATAGAGATTTGGTTGGATACCCATGACGACCTTGATAGCTTATCATATCCTCTCGTACATTTTTTGGACATTAGGGCAACACAAAGCCAAGTCTCTTGACTTTCGCAACCTCTGATGCTTATCCTAATCCATGCTAGATGTAAATCCACTTACATTCCTCGGTCACTTAACACTTATGCCCCTCATAACTAAAGGAAATCATCTTCAAATCACGTCTTGTAACTTTCTTATCACGGGGAACATGTGGATAGTTCAGATAAATTGAGATTAGATATTGCGAACAAGGGGCACGTCTTTAAAGTTTATGCCGTTCAATGGTCTATTTTATATGTTATCAAAGTTACTATATTAAATTGATGAAAAGAAAAATTAAGTGGGTCCTAATGTAATATCATAAAAATTTTATGAGGTTGTGGTATAATTTATCCTTCTTCTAAATAAAAGACATCTTTTTCCTACATTTTGAAATTGGGGCATCGTCTATTTCCAACATACTGTGTGTACAGGACAATTATGCATGGACCTCCTTGTGTGTAAAGAACGAAGAATATAATTCCGAAAGTTCAAAACCTTTGTACAGTTTTTTCCACCTGGGGATCTTTTGTATGATTTCAACTTCTTCAATTACACGCTTGTCAAACTTCCGCACCCAAGTACATTTCTCATGATTTGACGATTGCGGGCAGGTTAAGTCAGGATATGAAGAGAAAGAGAAATATGGTTTGCAAGTTAAAAAAGTAGTCGTTTCAGTAAGACGAAGGTTGGGGAAAATTTACAAATAGAAGATTCCATTCGACTTTGCATATGCCAAAAAACTGTGTTTGGTATGGTTATTTTTGAACCAAGAACTTATAGTAACTTAACTATAGAATTCTTAAAATCTATCCCACTCAATTCAAAATATATGGATTAAATTATGTGGTAAAATGGATTGGATTTTATCACCTCAAATTTGTTTGGTCATTTTTTATATTAGTCAAATCAGTTGAAAATAAGCCCAAATTCGTTGAAAATAAAAAACAAGGGAGTGAGGTTTTTCAAAAGACTTGTGCTTGCTTGACATGATTGATTCCTGTCGGTTAATTACATGTGAAGAACCCACTAAAATCAAATGGCCTTGAGTTTGTGCTTGTGTTTGTGTACCGTATACATTCTATACGATTCGTATTGCGGAAAGCAATTGATAGCTTCAACCATTCTTTGTTTACTTTCAAGGCCAGCTTCCGAGTGTTATTGACGCAGCCATATGTGTGAATGGCGAATTTTAAATGTCGGAGGAGTAGGGAGGGACCATGTATGCATAACAAGGTTGACGTTAAGGCTAAGGCAAAGCAAGCAAAGAACAAAATTGTGAACGTTGTAGGGGTCCCCACAATTGCGGAACTTATCAATTCCGCACCCACCTATTTTGACTTTGCCATATGCTTTTTCATTAGGGTGGGCTTTAACCCCTCCTGGACCAACCATTTCTCCTCAGTCTCCTCCAAATTCAGCCAACCTATTCCCATAAGCCAAAGAAACCAACAAAAAATGCATTAAAAACTCTCTCTCTCTTTCATTTTCTTCACCCATCACCCACCTTCATCACTCATCACTAAATTGGCCGTCCCAACTGGCAACTGGCAACTGCCAACCCTTTTCCTTTTGGTCAACCGTCCCAAACACGACATGTTGGTCCACTTCTTTCCAATTGTTTGACTCAGTCCCTTTCCTTTCTTTAATATTTTCTTCGTTACTATTTAAATCAAAGAAAATAACTTTGGGTGATGGGAAAATAAAGTAAGAGGTAGGCATCCAAGACAAAGACCAAAGATAAAGCAATCAATACAAATATCAATGAGAAATATAGAATAGACCTCACTTTTTTCTTTTTTTCTTTTGATACTTGAAATCTATTACCAAATCCACCATCCTTCTCCTTTTTCAATTTTTTTTTTTTTTAATAATTATAATGGTTACACAGTGTCAAAGAGATAGAGAGAGAAAGGAATCCAATTTGTTACAAGCAATGAACTAACCCACTAATCAATAATCTCCTTCGAGATTAGAGTTTTGAGTCCGACTGAGCCAGCTAATGCTCTCCACAGCACTGTGATTGACCTTTTTGATCTAAGATGATTCTAGGATAAGATTTGTAGCCTCAGCAACAGAGAGAGAGTGGTTGTGCTCGCCTTCGTAGGTAACAACTAGCATAGATGGATCATCCAGTGCTCTCTCAACATGTTTACGTGCTGGACAACCTCTCACGCTGCTACACTTGTAGTAACCCCTGTTATACAACACAACACACGTATTAAAAAAATAAAAATAAATAAAAAGGGAACTTTAGGTCCTGAATCTAACTCGCTAATTTTGGTACCAAAGCACTAAAACTATATGACCTTAACTTGAAAATTGGAAAAGCATAAATCTAAAATTTCATACCTTGGATGAGGAGAGCCCTTAATGGGCTTTTGTCCATACTTCCTCCATGAATAATCGTCAGGTGGAATATCAGCCATCTTCAAGCTAATCGCCGGGACCCTCACAACCCTTTTCACTCTCAATTTTCTGCTACACCCAGATAAAATTTTAAAGTCAAAATCAAAATCAAAAACCCAAAAAAATAAAAAAACAGAGTAAGAGACCCAAGTAACAAACCTTTTCTTGGAACAATGGCAGCGACCAGAGGAGCCACCGCACTTGCCGGAGCCCAAGTTTTCGAGGCTGCACTTCCTCTTCAACGAAGACAAAGGAGGCTTCCCCACAGACGAAACCTGGGAAAGATTCGTAATCTGAAACGCAGAAGAAGACGAAGGTTGCTTGCTGTCCGTGTCACCCGTCAACGACGACATGAACGAAGTCGCAGCAGAAGAGTAAGAGAAATTGATTGTCGTCGTTGACGAGTCCTTCCTGTCAATATTCATACCATTTTTAGGGATAAACGACTCGCCGTGGTATTGATTGTGGTGATGATGAGAAAGAGGTGGGATCTGCTGGATCGGAGTGGCATGGTAAACCCTGGGTTCAGAAGCTAGCCTCTCTTGGCTTTGATTAACAGCTGGAGGAGCCAAAGGAGCTCGTCTGAAACGAGCATGACCTGTCCTGGTCCGACCCAGAAGAGAAATCACCTTCTTAAACTTCGAAACAGCAACGTCCGCTACAGCTTTACAGTCTCTCTCCATTTCCATAGACGATTGGTATTGCTGTTGTTGCTGTTGTTCTTGTTCTTGTTGTTGCTGACTCTGTGATAACAATCTAATAAGCTTCTCAACGCTTTCAAGCCCAGATGCTGCTTCTTGCACAGCGTTCTCTTCCATTTTCGCTGCAAAATTGTTGTTCCTATACTCCATCATGAACTCAACAGCCATCTCTCAAAACCATCCAAGAACACACACAAAAATGTCAAAAAAATAAAAAAAGAGAGAGAGAAAAAGAGCGCAAGCAGGTTTGATTGATTGATAGATAAAAGAGAAGTCTTTGGTCAAAGTGATGCCTCATTATATTTTTAGGGTCCTATTATATGACTGGCCCACAGTGTGACTGGCCTGTCACGCTAGCGCTTGCCGTCAAACGTAGGTGTGCGAATAAGATCTAACCACATGACAATTTTCTTGATAACCGTGCAACAAAATACCAAAACGATTACTATAATAAAGAATAAAGACTAAGACGGACCTCCTCTGAATAAATGATGAGACCTATGCTATTCTGCTTATTCAGCTTTTAAAATAAAACTGGTTCTTATGGGTGATTGGAGGACATCAGGTCAAACCAATACTATTAACCATTCGATTTGTGACTCTGTCGAAAAAAGGAAACAAAGGCTTAGTTGTTGCCAGCACGGTACAGTTGACCTTGCTTATGGGGATGCAACTAAAGTACTAAACATATACAACTTGATTGGATGCGTATTAAAAGAACGGATTGGAGGATGACTTATTAAGCTACTATAACTTATAAATAAGTGGTTAAGTTGTCCTCCTTTTTTAGATGAGAATTTAGATTTCGTCTTCTTGTTTTCAACTAAACTTAACAAATCAAAAGTGAAAACTTGATAGAATTTGGTTGGAATAGTTAGCAAGTATATATCAATTGTTTATGGGGTATTTCAATTTTACCCCCACCCCCACGCTTTTTTTTTTCCTTTTTCTTTTTTTACTACCATCTACCAGTCAATTTTATATAGATTTATTGTTAAAGTTCCAATTAACGAGATCATATTATAGCTCGTTTTCTTTTCTTTTCTTTTTTATTCTTTTTTTTTTCTTTTTTCAATTGTAATTTGTAAATATAATTTGTGATGGTCTAAATTTCGATAAATGTGTATTGTTTGAGTGTGTGTGTGTTGAGTCTCACATCAGACGTATACTAAATCAATTTAGGTTTTATAAACATCTGTAAGGAATTTCAATTACAACTTGACTAGTCCTTGGGATATAGGTATAATTGTAGTTATGGCCGACCCAGCCTTAAAGCGAGGTAAGCCATCGCTTGAGGCCCCGGAAAATTGAAAAAAAAAAAAACTTATAAAACAAGGCCCCCCGAATTTAAAAAAGAGAAGCTCATAGACCCCAATTTAAAGAAACTTTGAGATAAAGATAAAGAAAAAAGAGAAGTCCAGTCTTCAATTTCATTTTTTCCTCTACGTCTCACAGCACAGCATTGCACAATCACAAAGCCGTTTACGTCCACTTCTTGTAACTCTTTTCTTTTCTTTCTCTCCCTCTCTCTTTTAAAATAAACCATTTAAAGATCTGTTTCTAGAGTCCCCCACCTCACCTTTTTTCTACCAACACATTCCCTCCCTCACCTTTTTTCTATTCTAGAGCCCCCCACCTCCCACGTTGTCAGTTGACTAATTTGCCCTTTTTTAATTTAATTGTTTTTTTTGTTTTTCAATTTTTTTTCTGATAAGCATCAAAGATTTTTTTATTTTTCACTTGAATCATTTATTATTATTATTATTTAAATCTATTACCTTTTCTTTTTGCTAAGATTCACAAAGTTTTTGGATGCCAAAATGTAGATGTGATAAATAATTAGCGAGAATAATGAAATATCAATAAAAATATTCAAAAATATTAATTTAATTTAATATTGAATGGTCAAAAGCCCATTTTGAAATTTCGCTTGAGGCCCCCAAAATAATTGAGCCGACCCTGATTGTAGTTATATCTTAAGATCGAATTAATTTTGTGAGTTTGATTAATTACAAAAACTTAGAATTTCTTCTTTCCCTAACTCTACAACTTTAAATGAAACATTGAAAAAGAGTGGACCGTCCTAAAATGGTAGCTAGGTGAATATTATTGTTTATTTATTTATTTATTTTAAAAGTCCACATGTTGTTGATCTTTTTTACCTAGTAGGTAATAATTGAATCTCTAAAATTTAATTGTTGCCCTTTTGATGCTTTAGGTGGCTTCCTATAAGAAAATGCAGCATATTGGAATGCAGTGTCTTACCCGAAGGTGTATTGTATGGGTAATAGATTGATAGTATATAGAAATAAGGGGAAATGACATAACAAAAAATATATATATACTTCAAATTAGGTCCCAAGTTTTTTATTTTGTCTATCAAAATTACGAACTTTTGAAGTCTTTGTCTATCTCTATTATTCTGGGCAATAACGAAGCAGGGCAAGAAACATTTGATAAAACACATTTCACCTAGATAACTAGCTTCTATTTTATGGCATACAAGATTTATTTTCACTTTCTTACTTTGATAAGATATTTTTCTTTATACCCACTTTGTTTAATGGTTGTCAAATTGTTTTATGAACAAGGCATAGGTAAAACGAAGAATTTTTGTCAATGATTTCCGCTTTTCTCCACACACACACACAAAAGGAGTAATTAAGAATGAATAATGTGCATACTCTACCAAATAATATAATTGCCAAGATTTTTCAAGAATTGACAAAAATTCAAAAGCAAGCCTATGTAGTTTTTAACTTAGGTACAAAGTTTAATATGTATCTAATTATATTTGTTCTTAAATTCATCCGCATATACATGGAATTACATACTAATTTACTTACCGTGGGAGGATTGAGCTTATGTAATTAACCTTACATTTTAATTTTTTACAATATCATTTTGCGATATCTGGACTTGTTAATTTGCAAAAGGAATCCCTTTTCATATTCTTCACAAAAAAAAAAAAAAAAAAAAAAGACTAAAGTCAACTTTTGGCCCCCTAACTTAGGGGTGTTTTCATTTTGGCTTCTAACTTAAAAAAATTTCATTTTAGCCCCCTAACTCTTTTTAGTTTTCAAATTGCATCTTCCATTAAACTCCGCTAAAAACCTTCTGTTAAGTGCCTAGTTGGACAAATGACGTATCATATGACGTGACAAATTTTGACACATCATCAAAAAAAAAAAAAAATTACACATCAAAACAGTAAAACAACGCCGTTTCACTAAACTTTAACCCATACCTGTTGCCTCCTTTGATTTTTTTTTATTATTTTTTTTTTCCCTTTGATACCTCCTGTTGCTGCCGCCGATCACCACCTTGCCAACAACTTCAATCTCGCCACCTCCTCTGCCCTCCTCTCCACCCCATCGCATCACCGCCGTGACCCATTCCCTTCACTATCCCGTGAAACCCATGATCAATTGGGAAACCCGTAAATTAATGCATTTTTTCCCTAGAATTTATTTGAATTTAATCTAATATATATTGACACATTAATTGTCATCCAAAATCGGAAGAAAGCGTTTAACTTGATCACTAACATATTTGAGGAGAGAAAGCGTAATACCGAAATTCACAAAGGAGATTTTCTTGATGAAATTATGGCGGACATAAAAACTGAAACATTCTTGGCGGATAAATTTACCATCTATATGATGTTTGGGCTTCTCCTTGCCAGCTTTGAGACTATATCCTCAACTCTTACGTTAGCTATTAAGTTAATTGGCAACCACCCAAAAGTGGTGCAAGAATTGACGGTTAGTGACACATACATGTGCCAAAACCTGTAAATAAATCCTAGCAAAATAAGAGGCATTCAACATTATGTATGGGTTTCCCAATTAATCATGGGTTTCATGGGATGGTGAAGGGAATGGGTCACGACAGTGGTGCGATGGGGTGGAGAGGAGGGCAGAGGAGGTGGCGAGATTGAAGTTGTTGGCAAGGTGGTGATCAACGGTAGCAGCAGGAGGTATCAATGGAAAAATAAAAAAAAAATCAAAGGAGGCAGCAGGTATCGTGAATATTGAATAGAGTGAAAAGTGAAAAGTGTGGGTCAAAGTTTGGTGAAACGACGCCGCTTTACTGCTTTGATGTGTAATCTCTCTTATTTTTTTTGGATAATGTGTCAAAATTTATCACGTCATCTATCTAATTGAGTACTTAACGGGGACTTCTAACGGAGTTTAACGAAATGTAAAATTTGAAAACTAAAAAGAGTTAAAGAGTTAAAATAAAATTTTTTTAAATTAAGGAGATAAAATGAAAACATGGCTAAAAATTGACTTTAGTAAAAAAAAGTGACCACAACGTGAAAATCAAAGGAACAACCCCAATCCCCTTCCTCCATGAACACTCTATTTTGATTTTTAACCATATTTTTTCAGGGGATGTAACGAGCCGACAAAATGTACCCCTCGAAGGTCCGAACGAAGGCCTGTTGACCGTCACACGAGTTTACAAATTTCAAAATAGAAGTCACGGGATTGCATGAAAATTTGATTTATTAATCATGATGTTTTAGACTCATCCTTGATGGCCGTAACTAGAACAAAGGAACATAACAAGCACATGTGATTCAAATATCCCCACCTTCTAGCTTAATTAATTCACAGATTGCTATAAGACGTTAGTGTACAATTAATATTTCTCCGTGACTGTTGTTATCTGGACGAAAAGTTTGAAAATCAAATGAGAGCGTTTTCCACAAGTTGTACAAGGCACGTGGCGGAGTGATTGGCACAAAGTCAAAGATCGGAAAGCTGGAAAACCCCAAAAAAAGGAGTATTGACGAGACAATGAACGAGGAAACGTGCTTGAGTTGGGTGTAGTGTTACTGCTGTACACATTGACTTCACACCAAAGAGTCAATAAATTATGGTCTCTGTCAATCTCTTTCACATGACAAACTTATCAACGTGTATTGGTACAGTACTAGACTTGTAGTGGAGTATCCGATCTTGGAGTTGGAAAGATCGACAAAATTACAGTATTACACACAGTTGTAATGGGGTGTTATTGGGTTGGATCGGGGATCCAATTTTGTCGCCGAATGTTCAAGCAATTTTTATCACACTTATCATCTAATAAACAAAGAATAATGAGATTCTTGTTATATTCTAAATTTTCTACTGGTGTAGACAATATTTAATATAGAACAAGATTTTATAGATTCTTAAGAAGAAGGACGAGACAAATACAAATCGGGTTTAACATAAACACCTAAAAGTACATAATCATTTAAGAAATGAAACACAAGAATAATAAAAATCCTAGTAGACCTTTAAAAATAAAAACTACAAATCAGATTTAAAAATGGAGATTACTAGTGAGGTGCAGTAGTCAATGAGTAAAGAGGTACATCGTGGTGAGTAGGGTTGTCCAATCAAATTCGAACCCAACCAAACTTGCCTGACTTGGGCTCACCCGAGCGAAAAACCACTTGATTAGAGTGGTGTGTCAATAGACGATGGGTGGAATGTTTCGAAACCCGACCTTATCTGATCAAGTGTTGATTCCCACCTTTAAAGTTTTGATTCTGACCAATCCGACGGAGGCAAATGTCGTTCCTACCTCTTCCCCTATCTGCTATTGTTCATTGTTGTAGATATAGCCAGATTCTCTATAGATCTAATCAGATCCCTGCCAATTTGATGAGATATCCACCATATATAATGGAGACCTCGTGATTTCAGCCGTGCACCACCATCAATGAGGATGTCGATAAGTTCAACAAATCCAACGGTTGAAAATCAA
Source organism: Fagus sylvatica (assembly GCA_907173295.1). Classification (NCBI taxonomy): domain Eukaryota; kingdom Viridiplantae; phylum Streptophyta; class Magnoliopsida; order Fagales; family Fagaceae; genus Fagus; species Fagus sylvatica. The sequence continues at coordinate 7,354,930 of OU015768.1, forward strand.
ATGAATTGCCAATCAATAACTCGTGCTCTTTCTGTCGATGACGAATGTCGAGTCGGGTGGTAGTTTGATGGGGAATTTGATTGAATCTAACCTGTGGACACCCCTAATAGTGAGGTCGCACACACACACAAGTTGAATGAAAAATTGGATGAAAATATTAGAGGATAATGTTAAAACTACAACAAAATTTACTAAAAAAAAAAAAAAAACCTTACAAAACTGATGTTGTAGTGAATGAGATTGGTAAATTTTAAAACATAAAAAATGAATGTTGGCACCCTACTGTATTAGTTGTAGTGTAGTATTCTTGCATGAAGTTAGAAAAAGCAAGTAATGCATCTGTAGAGGTAAAATTTAGAATAATAAGTTCGATTCTACTCTAAACACATTGCTTAGTTTTCTTTATGGGAAGAACCTTTATTCAAATCCTCTCATTTGAATGCAAGTGTTAAAATCAATATATTAATAGTAGGTGCAGACTGCAGACTGCAGCCTAGGGGTGGGCAAAAAACCGTGGAACCCGACCCGCCCGACCAATCCAGCCGACCCGCCCGCTCGCATATATACGGACGGATACGGATATTTTAAATATCCGGATAACGGACAGATAACGGTTTTTGGAATTTTGGTCGGATCGATACCCGCTCGCCCGACAATATTTAATTAAATAATATATATATATATATATAAACCTATAACTACCCATAATCCCATAATATGAAATTGATTTTTTGTTTTTGTATTTGTATTTATATGTGCTTAGGAATTGTTGCATACTTGCATTTATGTTTGGTTTTTTATATATAAGAATGGTTTAAAAAGTTAGCAAATAAGGAATAGTAAAAAAATGGCTAAAAAAACTAAATTAGTAAGCCTAATTAGTTGCTGATTTGGCTTTAAAATGGCCCCAAAAAGCCCAAAAAAGTCCAAAACAATGATATGGACAGAATTTTTAAAGTCCACTTGCAAGCCCATTAAACCCGACCACCCGCCTAACCACCCGCCCGCCAAACCCGCTCAACCGACCCCCCTGCCCGAACCTATCAACGGACGGTGAGCGGATGGATTATCCGTGAATTTATTTTCTACGGACGGACAACGGATTTGCCCAATACCCGACCTGCCCGACCCGAACCCACCCTTACTGCAGCCTAATAGCACTCGTGAGATTTCTTTTTTTGATAACTAAGCACTTGTGAGATTTATCACATACCCTTTTTGAGATTTAAATATCACCTATTTGATTCAACAAGTACTGGGGAGATTAATTTGAGATTTACCAATTATCAGTAGCCAGGCATAATACCCCGATCAAAAATAAAGTAACGGGGGCTAATAAGTGGAGGGGGGAAAAATTGATTAAGACAAGTATAGGCTAGAAATAAAATTTGAAGTAAAGTTGGATTTGATCTCTACTTTATAGCCCACACCACATGTATTTTATAACTTAGTAAACATGATTCGTCCACATAATATCTCATAAATATCTGTAAAATATCTTGTATATGTTCTATTAGGTTCTAATAAATTCTAGGTACAAGAAACTCTATATATGTGAAGGGAAAAACAACGTGAAGAGAAGGTGAGGCGGAAGGCTGTAGAAGAGACCTGAGAGAGGGAGTCTCTCATGGTGCTCAGTTAATGTATTTTACTGTATTTGTAGCTATATTTGATATATTACAAATCTCTATGTGGACATAGGCAGATTGTCGAACTACCTAAAATTTTATGCTCAGCTATTATTTACTTTGCTCGGCTCTTGATTTATTTTATCATCCAAACAGTCTCCAATGGACTAAGATTCATCATGCTAAATATTAGATGCGGTTCCATTACTATCTGAAAAATTCGGATCCTCCAATTGGCGCCAATTGGAGGGTCCAATTTTTTCAAATAATAATGGAACCGCAACAAACATTACAGCACGATGAATCTCAGTCCATTGGAGACTATTTGGGTGATAAAATAGAGTAAGAACTAATCCAAAGAAAAAAGATACAACACACGTAATTTTAGGTGGTTCGGCAACTTGCCTACGTCCATATAAAGATTTGTAATATATCAAACATAGTTACAAATACAGTAAAATACATTGACTGAGCACCATGAGAGACTCCCTCTCTTAGGTCTCTTCTGCAGCCTTCCGCCTCACCTCCTCTTCACGTTGCTTTTCCCTTCACATATATAGAGTTTCTTGTGCCTAGAATTTATTAGAACCTAATAGAACATATACAAGATATTTTACAGATATTTATGAGATATTTTGTGGACCAATCATGTTTACCAAGTTATAAAATGCATGTGGTGTGGACTATAAAGTAGAGATCAAATCCAACTTTACTTCCTATTTTATTTCTAGCCCTATACTTATCTTAATTAATTTTTCCCCCCCTCCAATAAGTAATAAGCAATAAGCAATGTCATTGTGCTTGCAATTGCAACAGCCCATCTGTGGTGCTGAGAGGTAACATACTAACATGTTAATATATTGTACAAATTAGTGAATTACAAAGTAATCATTTGTTTTTTTTTTTTTGAAAAGTAGTAATCATTTGTTTTAAACTTTCGTTGGGAGGGGCAGGAGCAAAGGTAGTAAACTAAAATTCACAATGAGATTAACAAAGGGGATTTGACTATTGATGTGGTTGTATTATCTAATGCAATAGACAAGATCAAACATGTTAGTTGGGGCTCACATAGCGAATCTGATTGTGCCATATTTGTCGGATTGTTCGCTTCTGTATCTACCGCATTGGCTAATTATAACCGACTTGACTATATTTTCTTCCTTCTTTTTAAGTGGTGTCTAATCTTGCATCTTACAAATAATTATATTTATTTTGGAAGTAAGAAGCATCTCATAATTGAAAGATTGCAATAACTAAAAATCCACTAGCTAGCTTTGGTTACATTTTGTTCAACAATGTTACATACACAATAAACCTGATAATTTTTTTTCTCCATAATTTGATGAAGTGGTACATTATGATTTGTGCAACATAACTTTCATAATGGGACTATCGTTTACATTACTTTTATTATACATAAATCACAACCTATTACCTTAACAACTGTGAAGAATGTTATGAAATTTGTTGTGTTATTAGACTTATTGTCTTTGTTTGAAGTCTGTTCTTAAGATCAAATGAGTTTAGTATTGTCTCAATTATAAGGGTTTTAACATATGATGAAATGAGGGACTAGAGAGGAATAAAAAGCTAATAAACTAATTCAAGAAACATATAAAACCAAGACTAAATGACAAAGGGGAGATGCACACCCAAGACAGGTAGACCCAAAGACTTCCCCAAGGGGTTGGGTCCAAGTCAACCTAGCCCAAGGGGGAAGACTCAAGACTACAATTGTCGGTCGACCAATGGGCACGTAACTGATCTCGTTGCCACTTGATCAAACAAGACCCCAAGCTTGGCTCCTCAGTTAGGACATCTAAACTTGGCCAAACCACACCATAAAACAATTAAGTTCTGAGGCAATCTACATTAGACCAAGCCTAAAAAAGGCTCTGCAAATATTAGCAGGTCGATTTCATTTGCCTAAAATTGAAGGACACTGATATGTGCACATTATCACACCGTTTAATATGTAGATATTTGTGAACGTTGATGTCGATAATTTGTGAACATTGATATTCATAACTTCCACATTAAACGGGTTGTATACACCAAGATTTGTAACAATATTTATCCCAATATGCACGCTGACATGGAGCATGGAGGAGAAAGATCGCCACTACCTCGAACACTTCTAATTAAATAATTTTGGGCCAGGTAGTTAAGCACTTGGTCAAGAACTGGTCGGACTGGATTTGATTAGGGAGGGAATATTTTCATGACAAATGTGTCATGTCCCAATACAGGCCCAACCCAAACAATGAAGAAGATTTCCTTAAACAATGAATTTATCCAGTGGTCCACTCATGTATTAATGGATATGTTAGCCAACCAATAGGTAATTTTATACTGGGCTCGCAGTCTTGGATAATCATTGTAGTGGCAGGGGTTCACTTTTGTTGGCTTCAGTATGGGCCCATATTTTGACATTTACGTTGCAAACCCACTTGCTTTGGGTAGCCAAAATATCATAATTCTTAAAGTCTATCCCTTGAATATAGGTTTAAAAGTTTTCTTGTTGATTAAAGAAGTACAATGATTTCTATTAAGAGTGATAAATAAAATTGTAGAAAGGTGTGATAATTCTTATAAATGGAGTTGTAGTGTAGTTATTGTTTATGTGAGAAAGATAGAACACAAAGCTTGGTGTTATTGTTTCTACTGTTTGTGTGTTTTTCACAACAACAATCATTATTTTTTTGTTAGATAATAACAACAATCATTACTGATATTGAAGGATCCTCTCATGGAATAATAAACACTATGATTCTAAAAGCATAGATTTAATAATTTTGAAATTGAAGAAAAACGAACTTATTCAAAAATACCAAACCAAAGAGACTCAATATCCCCCAGTTGAGACTTGAGAGCACTAGAGTTCTAGGCTTCTAGCATGTCCAAATCAATAGAGCGACGGTTCATCATGCTCCTGTTTAGTTTTCTTTGATGGCAATACATAATTTGATGGATTTTAACTTCCCAACTGCATTTGTTCCTTCTGGCTTGCTTGCTAATCACCATCAATCAGTCACAAGTAAATGAATAATTCCCTAGAGTGTATCAGTCCAATGACTAAATTTCATGGAAATCCTAAACATTTGGCCAACATTGAGCTATAAGTGTTTTTTTTTTTTTTAACTTGGAGGGGGTGCTCTAAATTAATTTTAAAAAAGAAAATCCACTGATTGCCTCCCACTGAAGGAAACAAACTTCTGCAGGTGGTGTATGGTAATCAAAGTCACCCACTCACCAAACCAATTCTCTGTTTCGTACTCTACCTTTTGCTGCAGGGTTTGGTTCCGGAAGGACCTTGTTAGTTCACAATAGTGACATTTTCGCACCTTAAAGGCTTAAACCACGCATAATTCGTGTGGCAATAAAAAATAACTAAATAACTTTGAGTTCCCCATATTTTTCTGTTGCTGGAGTATCACACTAAAACTATGGTATTAATCTAATGCATTAGAGCAAACGTTCATCTCTTAATACTCTTATAATTACTCGCGTTGTGATGCATGCGTGTGTATGTAATCTGCAATCATGAAAGATATATGTCACCATTAGAAATCGAAGCAAAAATGTACAAATTAAGAAAAAGAAGAATACAATGTATCCAAACTTCTTTACATTGTTGACTCGTGACTCTGACATATATTGGAATTTCTTGTAATTCCTATGAAACCCCAGAATCTCTCTCTATAAAAAAAATAAAATAATTTGTTCTAATTTTTGGATGTGAAAAGTAAGGCTGAGAATTTCTGTTGGGGAATATCCTATATGTTATTTTAGCCACATAAATTCTTACATTAGCTCGGCATAATTGAGACTATATGAGTGTATAATGACTGGCTACCATCATTTCGAATATTATCATTAATAATCGTAATTTGTGGTAGCGATTCTAATCTATAGAATGGATTGGTTTCGTGCGATAAAATCAAATCTAGATAATGACAGGATAAAAAATAAATAAATAAAATTCCCTAGGCATTAATTTTTTTAAAGTGTTTTGTGAGTCCAAGTACAGGTACTCCCAAAATTTTAGTTTAGTTTTAAATAAATTTCTTTTCCTTGTCATTTTACCATTCGATACAGTATTATTAAAATTTAAGCATTAGGACGGTAATTGAGTTGAGCCAAGCTTGGAATTAAACGTTCACGAACGGTTTGCTTAATTGTGCTTCGAGCACCAACCAAACTTAATTTTATATATACAAATTACAAATCAAGTTTCATGTTCATGATTTTGTTTATAAACCATTTATATGTTTGATTCATAAAAAAGTCTTAAAATTTGTTTTGAGCATATATAATATACACTATAAAATATATAAGCATAAAATGACATGTGCAAGACAAACATAAAGTTACCTCAACAATTTTTAATTATCAAATTCTAAATGTATAATATATTGAGTCAATATTTAAAGAAATACACACATGATCACTCATAATGAAGATTGAGTTTAGTTTTAGCATTGTCCATGATTTAATCATTTCAAGTTTTTAAAATTTGTCTCCATAATAATTCCATATACTTTAAGAAAATAAAGTTATATTTATAATTAAAAATAAACCATATAAGATATTTTTTTTATTGATTTATTTCTTTAATATAGCATTATTCCTTTTTCAAAAAACAAAAATGCTAAACTATTTATAGACAAAAAAATTTAAGAATTAAATAAATAAGTAATTTTTAGTAGGTGAACCAACTCAAATGGTTCTACAAAATGCTTCCAGGTTCAAAGGTTATAAAGAATCCATCAAATTTGAGATGATTTGATCAGATTATATGTTCAAATAATATAATTAAAGACTTGGATTAGTTTACCCCACATCACTAATCTAATTCATTGAATCGGTTTAATAAAAGTGTGTTTGGATGTAATTTTTTTAATTGAAAATTAGTTAAAATATAGTTGTACGTAGAAAATACCAGACTTTAAAAACTATACGTAAATAAATAAACCAAAATATTAAAAAAAAAAATCCAAGATACTCTTTTTAAATAAATTAATATAAACAATTTATTTATTTTTCAAATCAAGAGTAATTAGTTATTCACATCTTGGTGTATTTAATTTACACCTTACTATAAAATCCAAGTCCTCATGTAAACTGCAAACTGTTCATTACCGTTACATTTGATTCCTTTGACCCAAAGTTTACTATAAATGGTTATATTTGAATCTTTGACTCTCCTGGATATTTTTTATTGTTACATCATCGGAATAGTAACAATCATCATTAACTCGTAAATTAGTTTTAGCAGGTGAAGAAAACTTAAAGAAAGGGTAAATTTATGATATACTGCGTGTGCGTGGCACTGTAATTTTGTGACATTTTCATCGTTTAGCATCTCTCAAAATCAGCAACCATTTTTGAATTTGTCCTATTATTATTTAGTTTGCTTCAAGTGTCAGCATTTTCTTCAATTACTTCTTACCTATACAGTTATCCTTTTGTTCCATTTGGACGCAAGAAAACCGTTGGAAAAGGAAACAAATGCACGAAAGGCTCTCGTGTCTGGATACAGACACGGGGACTCTTGCAAACAAAGGTGTACCTAATTTGATTTACACTTGCCGTTGACTCAATGCCAAATAAGTAATAACCATTGGTGACTATGTCACTCTTTTTCTTAAGGGTGATTATGAATCATGATTTATGATTTTGACCAGTAAAAATGATAGTATTAGTAGTTAGTATTTTTATATCAAAAGCGTATGAATAATAACATTCTAAATTTGCATTTCCAACCAAAAAAGCTTCTGTGCCTGAAATCTAGCCCATATGGGCCCCCTAGATTATGGGCATCTCTTTCACTTTCTGTGTCTATGTGAATGCACTGTATGTTGATGTAAGAACAATAAGAACAGCGATTCATTCGTAAAGCCTAAGAAATCTTTAATTAAATTAACCACTCCCTTAACCCACCCCGCCTAACTTCCACACCTCCACCGCCACCTTCTCACCCTCTCCAACCTCCAAATCAAAACCCAAGCTTCATTCAAACTCAACAAATAGCCCAAACACAAACCCTCACTTGCCAAAGAGAAAGAAAGAGAGAGAGAGAGGAAATGAAGCTCTCGGCGTTACATCAGAGCTACATGAATCGACGGAATAATAGCTTTAGAGGCTCAGCGCCGTTGGATTCGTCAGCGGACGGTTCGATCAAGTCTCCATCAGCGATATTTTGGCTAGTCCTTCATGGTCTATGCTGTCTAATCAGCCTTGTCCTTGGCTTCCGTTTCTCACGCCTTGTCTTCTTCTTCCTCTTCTCCACCTCCGCCACTAACCTCTACACGGCGCCGTTTCGCTCCGCCTCTGAAATCGCTCAAACCATTAACTTCAACTCCAATCCCTTCACCAATACTGAATTACCTTTCAACAGAACCACAACCACCGCAACCACCACCACGGTTGGTAGCCGGGTCGTAGTCGGTCGCCACGGGATCCGTATCCGACCATGGCCTCACCCGAACCCGGTCGAGGTCATGCAGGCGCATCGGATCATCGAGAGGGTTCAGGCAGAGCAGAGGCTCCAGTTCGGAGTCAAGAACCCTAAGACCATCATTGCGGTCACGCCTACTTATGTACGGACATTCCAGACGCTGCACTTGACTGGTGTGATGCACTCGCTCATGCTTGTTCCCTACGATCTCGTCTGGATCGTTGTTGAAGCCGGTGGAGTCACCAACGAGACCTCTTCCCTTCTCGCCAGCTCCGGCCTCAGGGTTATCCATGTCGGGTTCAATCAGCGAATGCCGAATTCGTGGGACGGTCGCCACCGGTTGGAGACTCGGATGCGGCTTCACGCTTTGAGGTCAATTCTGTTCTTGCTTTGTTTTGTTTTTTTAACTTTCTGTAAATTCAGCTTAATTAAATAACTGTAATGTAGTTAGGCTAATTGCTTTGAGTAGAGGATTTTAGGTTGTTGGGGTGTGAATTTGACTCGTGTGTGTGTGTGTGATGGAGCAGAATTGTGAGGGAGGAGAAGATGGATGGGATTGTGATGTTTGCAGATGATAGTAATATGCATAGTACAGAGCTCTTTGATGAGATTCAGAATGTGAAATGGGTCGGTGCTCTTTCGGTTGGGATACTTGCACATTCGAGTGATGTGGATGAATCATCATCTTCGGTGACTGAGAAAAAGGAGGATGAGGAGAACCCGTCGATGCCTGTTCAAGGTCCTGCTTGTAACGCATCCAATCAGTTGGTTGGTTGGCACACCTTTAATTCCCTACCATATACGGGGAAGAGCGCAACTTACATTGGTGACGGGGCGATTGTGTTGCCCAGGAAGCTTGAATGGGCTGGGTTTGTGTTGAATTCCAGATTGTTTTGGAAGGATGCTGAAGATAAGCCAGAGTTGGTCAAGGATCTAGATTCATTAGATGGGGTTGATAAGGAAATAGAGAGTCCATTGTCTTTACTAAAGGACGTTTCTGTGGTGGAGCCACTTGGAAGCTGTGGACGCCAAGTCTTGCTATGGTGGCTCCGTGTTGAAGCTCGTGCTGATAGCAAATTTCCTTCTGGGTGAGTCTTCTATCTTTTGCTATTTCTATTCAACATCACTTTGTTAAGTATAAAATCTTAGTTATGCAATGTAAAGTCATTTTAGATGATGAAGGTGTTTCTTTTTCATGGTGCTCGAAATGGAATAGGATCCTCTCCATTTTGCTTGAAATGGGAGAAAATCCATTTCACGGTTAAGATTCTATTTCCTGGATCTAACAATGTATAAAGTGCCATGTCATTAAAATTTTAAATGACGTGGCACTAAATACATATTTAGATTTGTAATATCTAATTTAAATCATGAAATGGATCTATATCAAATGTAGAGCATCATTTTCCATTAAGGAATACATATTCATCATTGAAAGTTGTGATAAGCTTGCCTGCTGTCACATTTTATGCATGTTGGAATTGTCTCTATCTGCCTATTGATGATCCATCCTTTCTAATGGTTTGAGTCATTGAACTGATAGGATCAACTTATCTTTTAGTAAACAACTTCTTTAATGACCTTTGTGCAAGCTGAAATCAGAACACTAATCGAAAGGCATCTACTACCTAACTTTTTTTCTTAAATTTTAATTTTAATTTTTTTATTGGTAAAATACACATGCATCGAGTGGGTTTGGAACCCATAACCTCACCCTCCATTTTGCTTTTACAAGAGACATAGGTGCCAGTTCATGCATTTACTGCCTAGTTTTAGTCATCATGATGGAAGTGTACGGAGCAAAAAAATATATCTTCTAGATTGAGTCCATATCATTAAGCACTGCCCCATTAGAATTTTGTAGAGTTGACATTATTTAACAAATGTACTGGTTGGAAGTGGTGTACGGCATGAAAGTGTGCACTATATTATCTTACCTAGTTGCTTTTGTGCATCAAGTTCTTCTAGTATGCATGAATTGTGGTTTGGGTAACATAAGTTTGTTCACTTATTCTTGTTAAAATTAAGTGTACTAGAACCACTTGAGTGCTAGCCGAGTTGGTTAGCCAAGAGCGCGGGCTCTTGGCCTGGCTGGGCATCCTCGGTTCAATCCTTGGGTGAAGCACTTTGTTACCCTCATAGACGGTGAATCTATTTTTCAAAATAAAACATCTTACACAATTGATAATCTAGTACTAACCATATTCAGATTGTCTCGTCTTATTGAGGATGAAATTTTGGAAAGAACTTTTGGTTTTCTACTATTTCAGCTCATAGGGGTCTTTGAATGCATTGATCTTTTGACGTTTTACGCCTCACAATGGTTGTAGCAAACCTCTTGAACTTTTGTATCTCATTTAGTTCTATTGATGGACTTTTTCCATGTTACATTATCTTTTTGATATCCATGTTTATTATTGGCATGTCAGTTATAACAATATGTCAGCTGTGTCCATGTGTCTAATATATTTTTAGATGCTAATGGATGGTTACTCCTGTATCTATTCACTTCAAAATTATTGTCGTTATATTCTTTTGAAGTTGTATCTACAATTTGCCTTGCTACGTACATTATAAACATAAGTATCATAAAACTCATAAATTTGTACTGACTTGTCATATTGTTCATGATTCTAAAAATCATCTATGGTTAAAGGTATATCATACAAAACATGTTACATATGTTCCTTCACATTACAGTTACAAACTAGATTATGTTGCTGTGTCCTTTCCAATTTTATGTGTGTTATTCTGCCACCCATACTGGAAGTTGTCATGTTCAATTCTCATTGTTTTTGTATGACACATTGCATGTCCTGTATTATGTAGGGTATGTTTGAAATGAAAGGGGATGGGGGGAGAGAAGAGAGGAGATTTAGTATATTCTGGCCACCTTCCCCTCTCCCCCCATCTCCCTCCATTCAAACATAGGATTATTAGGGATTAATCTTATTTGTGAGGAGTTGAGGATCCTTAACAGAAAGGGGCCCACACGACTCCTCATATTTAATCTTCTTTTTTTCGTTAAACAGTCACCTTAGAGCGTTTAACTGTCATCCCACTACCTTTTTTTCGCAAGACATCCCCTCCATGTCAAATTCTTAAGGCTGTCCTAATTGACATCCTTTCTTGACCATGAACACATCCACTGGAGCTCATACATTGAAGCAGAAACAAGTGACCTTGCTTTTAACTTTCCCCTTGTGTTACCTCATTTTTATTTTTTTCTATTTTAAAAGAGGAAATTATTTGCTAAGTAATTGGCTGTCAGTTGGATTGTGAGCATCTTGTAACATGTCAAGGCCCTCCAATGAATCAAGACTTGATATAGCCTTAATTCCTACACAACACACAAAGAGCCTAACATGAATGTTATACTTAGTTTTATTTGATTGATAACTACTATTGCCCGATGTTAATAGAGAACTTGGGGGTATTTTTTAGGATAATGATGAATTGAGCCTATTCAATAAATTCAAAAGAAAATCCTTTTGTATTTAGAATTAGCATATCACTGTCCAGTGGAGTGGTTTAGATGAGCCCCAACCATCCTATCATGTCAGATGCTAGGGGCTTTATGGCCTATCCATTCTTGTTATGGGAGTTTTAAGGCCATCATATTACTTTCAGATGCATTTAAGCATGTGGGCACCACAAAAGCGTACACCATGGCTAGATGAGCCCCTCTCCCCCACTTGTTGTAAGCCAAAAAAATGACTGGGTTTGATCCTGAAGTTTCCCAGCTTATGCATAAACTATGTAGTTTCAAGAGAGAGAGAGGGGGCTTATTAAAAATATATATATATAGAGAGAGAGAGAGGGGGGGGGGAGTGAGTAGAGATTTAGTGGTTAATGAAGAAGTGGCGTTTGAAATTTCAATAAATCAATCCATTTCTATTTAGCTTGTGGTGATGATGTCACCTTATTTATTTATTTATTTATTTTTGATAAGATGATGATGTCACCTTATTACACCCAAATTTATTGTTCTAAGCTTATGTGAGGCACCATGCATTGGTATATTTTCATTAGCTGGCCAAACACCCCTTTGATTTTCTTTCTTTTTCATGTTCACTAAATCTAAGATATTGCAACCATAAGCAAACACATTACACATTCCACTTCTTCCAAACTTGGTGCGCATTCTAGGATTGATCCTAAGTCCTCCCGCATGAGATGATGGGCCGTGATAATACTTGGGCCATTGGGTGTAGAGGCCTTTCACAACTTATATTGTGTTTATATAGCTTCATACTCCTCTAGCTTATGATGCTTCCAGAAGTCAATATAATTAGCATTCATCAATTGTGTGACTTAGTGCCCATCTTGTTCCTTTGAAGTCAATGTACAACATTGTGGTCTTCCTGTAACATTGTATTTTCAAATGTATGGTTCTGTCATATTAACTGATGAAAGCCATCAATTTTGATTCTCATTGTATTCTGCTTTTATTTTAGCATAATATTCTCATCAAAGAGGCTGTAATTGGATCTGTATTTTTCTTTTCCAAATTCTGTTTACTGGATAAGTTGTATAGAATGCATAATATTTATTGAATTTGTTTATGTTTTATACAGATGGATAATTGACCCTCCTTTGGAGATCACTGTCCCATCAAAACATACGCCATGGCCAGATGCTCCTCCTGAACTCCCATCTAATGAAAAAGTAGTGACTGATGTCCAAGAGCACACTGTGAAGCATTCTTCAAAGACTCGATCATCGAGATCTAAACGCAGCTCTCGAAAGAGAAAGCATGACACAAAAATAGTAGACACACAGCTCCCTGTGAGGCATTCTGAACAAAATTAAAAGATTAGCCAAGGGACATCTGAGATATATAAATGCTGTGTGAATTTGAAACTACTGGCCTTCAGTGTCCAAAAAAATTTGCTCGGTAAAGCAGAAAAGCAAATGGTTATTATGGAGTAAATTTAGGAGGTCACCAGTTACAGTGGGCAGTCATGCAGTTCAGTTTGAATTCGACCTACGTTTCGCTCTCTCTTGTTTTTGTTTTTTTTTTTTCCCTTTATTTTCTGTTGGGGTGATTGATATTCTAGTCTCATGAAAGAGGGATTTTCTCTGGATCCTGATGCCTTGCACAAAGCTTGTATCCAATACTAATAGGCTTCAAATTTTATACAGAATCTTCTAAATAGGAATTATAGAGTTGCCTTAAGTTGGATTTCTTAGAAACGATACCAAATGTAATAAAATCTTTATTCATTGCAAAACATTATTCTTGTGGTTATGCTTGAAACAACATGATTGGACTAAGCAGACAAACAGCTCTCCAACTGACTTTCCACAGGTCGCACTTCCTCGCTGAGGAGAAATTTCTCTGATGACCATCACTCGCATTTGTTGGGTTGCTCAGTAATACCAATAATTGCACAGTGCTTTTTTTATTGTTCAAAAACTCCTTTCTTTTTAGCTGAATATTGTAATGATCCGGATTTTCGAGATGACTAATCTCCTAAACCACTGTTTAACGGAATAGAAGTGATTAACTGAAAATACAAATCCTAAAAGATAATTGAAATAACAACTAAAGATAATACTCACCTAAAACTATTCCTAATAATTAGGAACCACTACTCAAACAAATAATAAACCAATCATACTCTACTACTAATAAACTCATCTAGCCCTACATTCAAGGACCTCATCCCATATATTACTCCTCCCATGTAAACGTTGATGCATAATTATCCGGGTGATAACAAATATATTGTTCAAAAGGGCATAAAAGAACTATTTGGAGATGAAAATGAAATGAAATCTACAGCTCAGGCATTTCAGGGGAAGAGTATAAACGGATATAATGGCCAATTTCAGAGAATGGCTCAAAAATCAGTGTCCATGTTTAACGTATCCTCCCCAGTCGCAGGCGCAGCAGGTAATGGGGTTCCTGTTTATGTCGTCCTGGACCTCCTGGAGGAAGCATTAATGTAGAAGTGTCAAAAGCATTAACATTGTTGCACAACCATACCCATCCAATGCATATATACTTTCAAAAAATGTTGATGCAATAACTGTGTACAGTTAATTGTTCACAGATGTTTATATTTGACTTCGAACCCATTATGTGGTCAGTGGCCTACCTAGAACATTTAATTCATTGTGGATGATTAAATCAATTAATCAACGCAATACTCTACCATTGTTTCTTTACAGAATTTTGTGGTTTGATAAAGACATTTTTACATATATGCTCTTCTAAGTTTCATCTTGATCTTTAGAATGATACTTTGATATTTTATTTTTTTGTAATCGTGGATACTTGGAAAGAGTTTTCAAGTCAATATGATTTTGCTTAAAAGAATGATAACTAACAAGAGATTCTTGGATATGAGATAAATCTTGCGACATAATCGATTTTATTTTAAAAAATTTATCCATGATATTAGTGGCTTGTTTAGCTTAACCAGACATAAAAACTAAAACAAAACTTATAAACCATATTATTTTTTCACTAAGATTAGGGATGAAAAGTTTATTCAAATTAGATCATGTATACCATAATAATAGCCACAAAAATAAAAATTCTGAATTGAAATTTTAATTAGAAATTCTAATTAGAAACCCTAATCACAAAGAAATACAAACGAATAAATTATATATCCAAAAAATAATTAAAAAAAAATCTTACTTGAAGACTTGAAGTATCAAGACTAATTACTAATTAGTATAAATTAGTAATGTATAAGTATTAGACTAAGAGAATAAGCCAGTCAGAGCCAAAATCCCAGACTCATAGTGAGGAAAAAAAAAAACTCACTTTCTTTCTTCTCACTATAAGGCAATATTTGGGGAATTGAGACGGTTGGGATCATCATATGGGATCATCACATGATTCAGTAATATGGACCCATCTTTAGTATTTTTTTTAATGGGTCAACTTTTAAAAATATCAATTTTATATATATATAATATATACCTAAGTTATTAAAAAAAAAAAAAAAAAAAAACTATTCACATGTACTTTTTAATTATATAACTTATTTAATAAATCACGTAACTTGTTTAACTCTAATATAGATGAATGATCTTACGGATTTATTTAATAAATCAGATAACTTGTTTAACTAATACACATAAATGGTATTACAAAATAATCATTCAAAGGAAGATGATTCTTCTAAAATTGGTTTGGAAGTATGTCACAACGAAACAGAATCTTGAATTAACGACGTGGGCGAGGCAGTGGATGGGCAGAGGGCACAGTATCCTGATGGATTTCGTGGGTGGCTATCATACATCTATATTGACTGGTAGTTGGATCTAACTTTTAGATGGAAGGAGGATGGATGAAAATGACCTATGAGTTATCAATAGGCTAGCAAGAAGCGTGTGGCTTTTGCAGTGTGCCTACTGCCAAGAGATAAGATATTTCTTAGAGCTGACATAGATATATATTTCAAGAAAGTGGAAATTTTAGTCTTTTTATTTAAAAATTAATCCCTTGAATATATAATTTATATTTGTGTGTCAACTCTCAGCTTAATCTCTAGAAGCACTATTTTAAAACTTAATTTCTCTGAGTAGTATAATTATTGCATCTTTTTTGTTGTTGTATTGTGTGATTCACCTATAAGTATACTCAACTTTATGGTCGGTTTGGAATGGGAAAGGAAATGAATGTATTGAATTGAAATGGATTTTTAATAATATTTCATTTATTCTCCAATTTGGAAGTTTCATATGAATGAATATAATGACTACGAGGAAATGTCCTCCAAAACATTCTACCTAAATTTGAGAGAGTCACCCGTTGTTTTAATGTGAAATATTAAATTTATCTTTATTTTAAGATATATATATATATATATATATATATATATATATATATATATATATATATATATATATATATATATATATTATAAAATATATATATATATATTTGAGAGAATCACCATTGTTTTAAATGAAATAGAGGTGAAATATTAAATTTATCCTTATTTTAAGGTATATATATATAAAATGAATAGTATATTAGTATAACTAGATATATATTTTTTTCATTTTCATTTCTCTTTTTATAAACTCTCAAATACATTATATTTCATTTCATTTCATTCTTTTATAAGCTATGTATTCAATTTCATTCTATTATTTTGAAAACTTTTAAATATAGTTTTAATGATTTTGTTGAAGTTGGAATTGATTTTGTAAGCCACTTGCTTATCATTATCTTTATCTTTATTCTTTGATAAATGAGGATAACGTGCATATAATTTAATCATGTCTGTCAAGATTTAAATAAAAATATATATATATATATATATTCTATTTGTCACAGATATTAATGGGTTAATTTTTTAAATTGGAAATACATGGACTAAATTGACACTCACATAAAATTCTAAGAGTGAGATTTGTATAAAATCCGTAAGGGTAATAAAGAGGTTTGCTCTTGTTTTGGACACATAGAAATGGTATATGAATGACTTTTAGACGTCTTAAGAATGAGGATACGATTTGAAAGGAATGCACAAACTAACTAACGCAATTCCGATTTAGTTATTTTAGCAACAATTGACAGGTTCATAATCGTAAAGCAATGTGTAACAAAAAACAATCCTAAATCAATTTTCCCACTATAATAAACTTTATGATCATAGTTACCAAATTTCTACTTTGGCTAGAATATAGCCTACAACTTAATCTCATTCCATTATGGTTTAAGTATCAATGTCTTTGTTCCAATTCAAAGTCGTGATTTTTCACCAAATTTTGTTATAGACCAGTGTGTGTTAGGAACCCAATTTTTGTTGGTTGCTTCGAGGAAACCAAAACCTCCTAATTTGATAATGGACTAATTCAAGAGAGACCAAAACCCCCTAAACGAAGCAACGTTTGATTTTACTATGATTAATTCTTGATTGATTATTTCTCATTAATGTGACCTTAAATAGCTCTTTGAATTATAAAGAAAGAAATGTAAAACAACTCTTAAGCAATTAGCAACTCCTAAATAACAACTCCTATGCAAAGCAAACTCCTAATACAATCTAACTATCCATAATTTATTAAAATCTTTTAAAAAAACTAACTCCTAAAACATGTTCAGCAAGTAACAGTGTGTGTGGTTGAATTAATTTGTTTTTGTTAATCTATTAGTTTATTTGTTTTTTGTGTGACTTTCCAAAGTGCTTTAAGATCCCGATGACACAATATCACATGGGCACTTTGTCACCGATTTTTGCTTCAAGAGGAAGGAGGAGGTGATGATTCCTTCTCCTCTTGAATCTCCTCAGTAAATTACTCATTTAGCAAGAAAACTATAAAAGTATCAAAGGTCCTTTTGGTCATTGTCATCAAAGTTTATCATACACACATTCTCCTTTATTTAGTCAAGTTGCAAACTTTTCTCTTTCGGCCACCCATGACCTAACGGCCATACAGTGGCACGGAGTTCTAGTTGAATGGCAGGTTTCAGAGAAAGCCTTACCCTCTGATGTAAGAAACCTTTAATGCTATCCTACGTGGCAAAATTTTATTTGTTTAAACAATGGGCTTCCACTTTATTTTCTGACCCAATTCCACATTATTGGGGTTCTGTGTTAAACACTTAAACTACAACTGGTGCAAGTCCCAACTGCCAAGGGACTTGGGTTGGCCTTCTATTTCAAGTGACCAAACAAGGATGAAGGAACCAAGAGGCCACATGGAGTAGCAGTTCGGCTCCTATTTTTAGGAGTTTGGTCCCATATCTCTCTTAATAATATCAAAAAAAAAAAAAAAAACTCTCTTAATAATACCTTCAATATATATAGGGACAAAACATATTATTTGTAAAAAATTGGAGGAATGCTACTATGTTAGGTATTACATGTGTTACAAATTAATTTTTTAGTTATGATAGCATTTAAACCTATGGCGTCCGCTCATGATGGTTACTCTTACCACCAGGCCAAGATACCAATTGATTTTTGTTGTAGGTGGGATTTGAACCCAGATCCCTTACTCGATGATAATAGACTTTACCAATTGAGTTAACTGGAACCCACTGTGTTACAAATTAATTGATGTATAATCAATTACTACAAAACAGCAATTAAAATCATTTATTTATTTATATATGTTAGGAGTGGCACAAATCATATTTATTATAACATTAATTTGTAAATTTTTTGAAGTAATTTTAACATTTTCTTTTTCTTCTAGGGTTTTAGTTTGTACGCTTATATAGCTTTTTAAATCCTTATTTCTCTATGTACAATTATAAATAAGTAATGAATTAAAAGTTAGGAAATTGATGAGATGAAAAATTGCATCTCAGTTTTCTATTCAAATAAAATTAAAAAAAGATCAAAAAGTAATTTTTTAATGATTTTTGTTGGACAATCGAGATGAAAAGCCACTCTTCATTGAACTACTGAAATTAAAAGTATTGTTAAAGTAATACTTTTTCACTCATCAATCCTAAGAGTTGTATATAAACGCATACTAAAAATTATGTCAATATTACAAATAAAAGTGATAAATTACTCCAATCACAATAAATATTTTTGATGAAAAATATAGAGTTATTAACTAGATAATATTTAGTATAACAGTTATATACAAAATCATTCTCATATCAGATGAATCACATACTTATGGAGTCTATCCAAGTAAATAAAAGAAAATTATATAATACTCTGGGAGTATATTAAATGTATACTCCCTTCTCTTACAAAAGTGGTGGATCCTACTATGAATTTAATTAGTGAGACCTATGACTTCTATGAAGAAAAAAAAGAATACACATTTAATGTACTCTCAGAAAATAGTATAATTAACCGTAAATAAATGATGTATGTTCAGTTACGTAAAAGACTTTTTCATCCCTAACATTAGTCTTATTTATTATTACTCCAATTATTAATTTCCTCCACATTCATGAATCAATCCATAATATTAGACCAATTCATTTTCTTTTTCTTTTTTATAAAAAAATTCCGTTTCTTTATTATTATTATATTTGTTGCTGAGTGAACTTCCGTTTCTTTATAAACTCAACCACCCTCCGCATTTGTTCAACCAACACCACTTTTTCCCTATCTCGAAAAAACATGGCCCCCAACCTTTCCTCTCCTAGCTTGTCAACCATGTCTATAGCCATATCCACCCTTCTCTTCCTCTCCTTTGTTTCATCCTCTTTTGCCTCTGACATGTCCATCATCAGCTACAACAACCCCGAGCGAAGCGATGCCGAGGTGATGGGCATGTTCCAGTCGTGGCTGGCAAAGCATGGAAAAGCCTACAACGGGATTGGAGAGAACGAGAAGAGGTTTGAGATCTTCAAGGATAACTTGAGGTTCATTGATGAGCATAATTCTGAGACTCGCACGTACAAAGTTGGGTTGAATAGGTTTGCTGATTTAACCAACGAGGAGTACCGTGCCAAGTTTTTGGGCACCAGGACTGACCCTAAGCGAAGGGTCATGAAGTCAAAGAACCCCAGCCAGCGTTACGCTTTTAAGGCCGGTGAAAAGTTGCCGAGTTCCGTGGATTGGAGGGTGAAAGGTGCTGTTAGTCCGATCAAAGATCAAGGAAATTGTGGTAAGTATATTTTGACTCTTTCCCTTCTTTTCTTTTTTATATGTTCATATATTTTGTAGCTGTAGATCAGCTCAGATTGACCAAAGTGCAGTTAAAATAAGATTGTTTTACTTTACCTTTTGGCTTTTATATAAGGCTGTTTGATAATTTTGGTTTTTACTTATGGATTTATTTTTCATGTTTATCTATTATTATTAATATAATACTTTGGATTTTTGGAAAGATTCGAAAAAGTCTGCAAAGTACTTAATTGAGACTTGTTGGTGACCAATGACAAAAAGAAAAAAAGACTTGTAGTTGGCCGAAAGTGGAGTGGTTGATTTAGACCATACGTTAGAAGTTAGACTTTAGAATCTCTAGATTCCCTTTTCGGTTTCTTACAGGTCACGTAAATATGGAACATGTTCATTTTCATTTTTTTACAATTAAGATTTTGATTTCGTAAAATTTGTAATATTTTGTAATATGAAATCAGTTAATTATTTCAAGAATTGTAGCTGATCGTGGGGGACCTTAATTAGTCTCCTTAAGGAATTTTTTGTATTAAGATTTTGTTGTTGTTGTAGTTGATAATTCCGGGATTGTAAAATTGTGGCCTTTAGGAACCTTGTAAATTATGTATGAACTATTAGACCCGTGAAAAGTACATGAATGCTTTGTTTATTACTGGTGAGCAGGAAGTTGCTGGGCGTTCTCAACAATAGCCGCAGTGGAAGGCATAAACCAAATCGTCACCGGTGAACTAATCTCTCTATCGGAACAAGAACTCGTGGACTGCGACACAGAGTACAACGGCGGGTGCAATGGAGGTCTCATGGACTATGCCTTTGAGTTCATTATCAAAAATGGTGGCATAGACACCGAGGGTGACTACCCTTACAAAGGCGTGGACGCCAAATGTGACCTGGTTAAGGTCAGTATCAAACTCAAAATCCTCAATTTTCTAGTATTGAATCATAATTCAATTTATGTAGGAGTATTTGTTTTTGGGTAATCTTGAATTTTGATTTCTATTGGGGTATTGATTGATTGTCTTGGATTATTGCAGGAGAATTCTAAGGTTGTTACCATTGATGGGTATGAGGATGTTCCGGCCTTCAGTGAGAATTCGTTGAAAAAGGCTGTGGCACATCAGCCTGTTAGTGTTGCAATTGAAGCCGGTGGCAGAGCTCTACAGTTCTATGTTTCGGTAAGCTGACTGGTATTTCTTAGTGGTTACTCTATTTGATATGCTTGGTCTATTTGCATATGTTCTTTGCTTATGTACTGAGCCCTATTAGAAATTGCTTTTTGCCTAATATTCTTTGTAGCTCGGTATCAATTTCTGATTTTCATAACATGTCATGTTGAATTGATACACATTGCCCCCTAATCTGCTCAATTTTAGGTTTGAACCTCACTGCTAAAGCAGTTTTTGGCTTCAATTGTTTCTATTATGCAAGAAAGCAAAGTCGTAAACAGAGAAATTGTCCCATATTTGTGCACTGAAGTAGAGTTACTTATCGTTTCCTTCAAAAAATTTCAGGGTGTATTTACCGGTGAATGTGGGACAGCACTAGACCATGGTGTGGTTGCTGTTGGATATGGCACAGAGAATGGTGTGGACTACTGGCTTGTGAGGAACTCATGGGGAAGCAACTGGGGTGAGAATGGATACATCAAGATGGAGCGTAACGTGGTTGAGACATATACTGGCAAGTGTGGAATCACAATGGAGTCCTCTTACCCAGTTAAGAGTGGCCAAAACCCAAGTAAGGCTTTTTGGGTATATGAAGGTGCCATTGAGATAATGAGCAGTGTTTGAAACATCTTCTTGGATGTTTTTGGCCAGGGAAGAGGAAACCAGTGTTAAAGGTGCATAATAGTGAAGCTTCTGTTAATCCGGTCTTGGCCTAAAATTTACCAAAAGGATGACCGGACTATTGTTATCTATTTGAATATGATCATTGTTGTACATAATCTTTTATATTGTTGAATCTGCATCTCAAAAATTGATGATATTGCCACTCAATGTCATTTGCTTTGCGATGTAAGTCTGAATTCCACCAGGGACTTAAATGAATTGGATCTGTTACTATTAGGAATTCTTGATTGTTAGCTAAATAGTATTATTTTGTATGTAATCAAATTTAGAAACTAAGACCCTTCAAATTACGCAGAATGTGATGTTTAGTCTATTAGAACTTGGCTAATGGGAACAATATTGATTGATAGCATAAAGATCTTTCCGATGTCCAACTCAATGAAATCAGTTTTCTAGAAACTAGTGTAACAAGAATATTCCTTGGATTGGGCAGTCAACTCTGCCACAGGAGACGTAGGAAGAGATGAAACTTCCATG
The DNA here is from genome assembly GCA_907173295.1 of Fagus sylvatica. Lineage (NCBI taxonomy): Eukaryota > Viridiplantae > Streptophyta > Magnoliopsida > Fagales > Fagaceae > Fagus > Fagus sylvatica. The sequence goes on from OU015768.1 coordinate 7,376,912, forward strand.
TTTTTCCACTAGTGTGTTAAGGGATGCGGTGTTTAATTTAAGGTAAAATTACAAAAACTATCCCGATGTTTGAGTTAACAAAAGAAAGAACTGTTTGAGTACTTTTCTCTAATTAAGTTGTGATCTTAGATAAACCAAAATGTACACCAGAGTTTTTGTTTCTATAATAATATTACATACCGAACAAATTATAACGGTTGTGGATGACAGATTATGATTAGTGTAATATCACTTTTACATTGATATTATTTTATTATACACCACCAAACTGGGTATATTTTAAAAATCTTAAATAGATTTTTTGAAGGGTTATGTTTGATTGAAATGATGGAAAAATAATATCCCAGATTTCCTTCAAAACAATAGAAAAAGAAAGAAAGAAGATGTTGTAAATAATTTACATATGGGATGACACAGGAGGTGAATTTCTCTTAGTTGGTAAATGTGTAACAAATAGCATGATCAACATTAAATAGAGGCTAGACTTTGTCTTCTACCCATGAACCTACGACATTTCCCTCATAAAAGACAAACATCTAATGCCTATAAATATATATGAGTTTAGAATTGTAAGAAGTTGAGATTCAACAGTATTCAATATTGTGTTATTGATCACTTGAATAGAGAAGTTTATATATTTTCTCATCTTTATACTTATTCTCTTGTTATTTCCTTTTTTATTTCACAACAGAAAGAAGGGGTTTTAGCCAAAATTTGGGGAAAAAAATAGTTACTATGGTGTAGATGTTCTAATACTAAGTAGAGGACTTTACCTAGACTTGACAACAGAAATCATTCCAAGTTATTTCCCGGCCCAAAACCTTGCACAGAAGCCTTAAGTAGCCCAAGTATATCCAAATAGACCATGGACCTTAAATAAGCTCTTAAAATAGCCTTTGATTTGTCTTAAAATTTTATCTTCGTCATACTTTAAAACCTTATATTACACCCTTTGAAATAAATAGCAAATGACATTAAAATAAAAATAAAAATAAAAAAGAAGGAGAAGGAGATACATAGCAAATAACCCAACTATAATTCTAATTGTCATGATACAAGTCAACACCTAAATTTCCTAAGGAATAAAATTCCTAACAAAACAAAAAGTATAACTTCGAATGGAATAGAATAACGAAAAAAAGGATCTGGGTTTAAATTCTACTTATACCAAAAATCAATTGATGTCTTGACCTGATGGTAAGATCAATCATCATAGAACGAACGCTATAGACTCAAATACTATTATAACTATATATATATATATATATATATAATCAATTCTTTGGGAGGTTTAAATCTCATCTACACTAAAAATCAATTGATGTCTTGACCTGATGGTAAAATCAATTATTATAGAACGAACGCCATAGACTCAAATGCTATTATAACTATATATATATATATATATATATATATATATAATCAATTCTTTGGGAGCCAGCTTTGCTAGCTCCCATTAAATGGGAATTTAGGCCATTAAAGGCCCAGCCCGACGAAACAATAAATCGAACAGAGCATAGCACAAGTCATTCATCTGTGGCTAAAAAATCGCTTCTTCTTTATTTTGAGCTACCAAACGCAGACACAGAAATATAGATGCGTAGTTGACCTGACCAGAAAAAAACACTCACCAACGATGCCAACGCTTTCTAAGCTCTATACAATGCAAGAAGCCTCCGAACACAACACCAAAGATGACTGTTGGGTCGTCATCGATGGCAAGGTACACCACCTTAACACCTTTCCTCATATATAGTCTTCGCTAAAAAAAAATTCACCTCCTGGGTGTTATGTCTTTGACGCAACTAGATCATCTTCATGTACTATTTGGGTTTATTTTTGCCTTTTAAAAATCTCTTCTTTGTGGGTTTATGAATAACTACATATGTTTGGAGCTTTAATTTCTACTGGGTTTTGCTTATTATAAAGCCCAATAGCTTTTTTAACTTCATTTCATTACAACACGTGCACATGACCAAACCATTTCAATGAGATAGGCTCATTTTATGAATATGTTTATAGCATGATTGAACTTACAGCAAGTTTTGTAAAATTTTCTTAATAACATAATAGGTATTCTATGATCACATAATACTCTTGATGAGATTCTCCATTTTATCCATCTTGCTCTTATAACATGATTCACATCATCTTTGATCTCACCATACTTATAAATTATCGATCGGAATGACATATACTTATATTTTAATTTGGGATATATGTGTTTAATATATAAATTTAGTAGAGGGATGTCAATATATATAGGTGTGGTAGAATTTGCAACTAATGTGGATTGATACAATAACTTGAAGGATTTGATGATTAAAAATATGTTGCATCATTAATTTCTATTCTTTTATTCTATGTATAACTGTCTGAGACTATATTTATATTTCTCACAAAGGCATGTACTTGTGTTTGTTTTACTATCTTTAAAAAAAAGTTGTTAGCTTTACTTGTTATGAGTATTCAGAAATCTTGCACCCTGTCACTTTACATCCTGCCTTGAGTAACAAGTGAGGACCGAAATCTATATGAGCTTGGTTATTGTGTTGGCTTTTTATCCATACTTGTGCTGCAAGTGGTTTCTGGGATGAGCTGAGTGTGTCAGTGTTGTGGCTGTAGTGAACTTTCTATCCTCATCTGGATGAAGTCCTCCTTCCTCTTATCTCTTGACAGAGAAGTTGCTTTGTTTTCTTTGAACTTCTGATATGTTTCCACTTGCAAAAAATTCTTAAAGCCCCTCAAAGAACTCTTTATTAGCAGAAGTTTTCAAACTGGTAGTTCTAGGCTCATTTTCATGCCAAATTTGCACATTGCATTCAAGATCTTACTTAGAGATGAATATGTGTGGTCCTTCAGAACCCCACATACTGGGAACACACATGCACACAGTCTCTCTCACATTGTGTTTGCTGTACTCTCTCCTCCAGCCTGGTTCACTGTCATAATTGTAATGTCTAATCTACGTTTTCCTCCTAGAATAAAGGACCCAGAAATATATAGTACCCATGTTGTAGGTGGAGATTGACATCTTATCAACCTCTGCATATTGTTTCTTTCACAGTGACATTTGTCCCTGCGTCATGCATCATAATATTAATCTACAATGGAATAAACCATCAAACCAGTTTTTTATGCCCTTGTATCTACCTGTAGTTAGCTGTTCTATTGGCCGTTTGTGGAAACATTATTTTAAGTTTTATGGTCGCAAGCAGCCCATGAAAAATGGATACCATATCAGAATTATGAAGGTGTTCTACATCTGACTATAATAGTACTAAAGCATTCTTTTTATTGAAGGATTACCTTAGTATTGTGCCTGTCTATAAGGCATCCTTTTTTCTTTTCTTTTTTTGGTTTGTTTTGGGAGTCGGGAGTTCAGTTTATTGAAACAATGGCTTTTGATGCAATTTTCCCATGAAAAAGCATGGCAAGTCTTTCCATAGAATGAAGTGGTTACCTTGTTAAGTACACATTATTGAATATTGATATTGGCGTGGTTAACTGGCATGATTATTCTTATCTGCTGCCATTTTGTTCTTTACATTTTATATTAAGTCGTTTGCAGCTTCTCTCCGGGGTCTGCACTTTTTATCGTATTTCCTCTGCTCTCAGTAGCAAATAAACCAACTGCTGGATAGTTTGCCTCCACTTCTGGGCTGTTTGAGTTTGGGTCGCTTAAGTAAAAGGTGTCCCATATCTGAAAAGTGTCTCTCTCGATAATTATGTAAAGTGTCTTTTGTCATTCCCAGGTATATGATGTGACATCTTATTTGGATGAGCACCCCGGAGGGGATGATGTAGTCCTTGTTGCTACTGGTATTTTTCTTATACTTCCGAATGTATGATTTATGATAAAGTAGATTGGATCATGAAGTATTCAAGTTAACAAATTAACCACTAATGTTATGGATGGAATTCTTGATATGTTTTGCTTCAACTCCATTGAAGGGAAAGATGCCACAGACGATTTTGAAGATGCTGGGCACAGCAAAAGTGCAAAGGAGCTCATGGAGACCTTTTGCATTGGTGAGCTTGACACATCTTCCCCAGCTATCCGACAAACAGATTATGCTCAGAAGCTAATGGATTTGACAAGGCAATATTGGGTTGTTCCCGTAGCTGTTGTCAGTGTCTCTGTGGTAGTTGGCTTCTTGTACTTGCGTAAGAAGTAATGGAATACAAATTTTCACTGGTTGGCTGCTGAAAGGAGTTGTTGTCACCAATTTGGAGTAATTCTTAGGATATTGATTTAGAGAACTGGCAATTTGTTCTGCACGAGTTTTCTGAAATTGTTGTCACAATTCTTCTTTCACGCATCCGAAGGGAAACATGCAGAATGTGATTGTTAGATTGGTATATGGATTATCAAAGACATAGCTTGCAGATTCTTTTATATTATAGCACAAATTTTAAATAATTAGAGAGAAGTCAATCGCAGAACTAGCATATGCATGATCAAGCATGCAGAATGTGCCCATAATTTCAAAGACATAGTTTGGCTACAAATCAGTTTGTAGTCAAACTCTGTTCTCCTCAAAAAGCCCCACTCCTCTATGAGGGTGTGGGTTCAATCCCTAGGATCCCCAAAATATACGTGTGTGTGAGTTTAGATTAAAATTTCTATCATATATATATAATAAATAAATAAATAATTCAATTTGTGGAACAAATGTATAGCTGCAAAAACTACAATCGTCTTACAAACAAGGCATTTGTACTTAAAAATATCAATTTGGATAGATTCATACAACACCCAATATTCTTATATGGAATGAATGAACTCATACTCCTTCATGATTATTTCTTTGCTGGCAACACACAAACAAAGTTTGTTCTTAGAGCTTACAATTAATTCTTACTAGAACAAAATATTATGGGAAAGCAAATGCTCCTTGAAGCAAACAAAGAAGGCAACACAAATGCACAATACATATTAGCAATTGCATTATTATGTGAATTTAACGACAATGGAAAACAAATATTATTATCCATACTTAACAAACCAAATGAAAAACATCTCCTACAAAGTCGTTGACAAATCCTTCGTCGTACTATTTTAGGAAAAAACAAATTTTGTCTCTCCAACAAACAACAATGCAATAAGAACTGTGATTTTCCATACCCTTATGGAAAATGATGAATTATATGTCATATGCAAGATGTGTTCACAAGCAAACTCATGGGCAAAGTTTTGCCTCTTCCGAATCCCCCATTACCTTAAAGAAGGCGATGACAAAGCTTATGTCCCCCAAATTGTCTCTTTTGGACCTTACCATCACGGAAAGAGACGCCTACGCCAAATAGATCGCCATAAATGGCGTGCACTTCACCATGTCCTCAAGCGTACTAATCATGACATATATCTCTATTTGAATGCTGTGAAAGAACTCAAAGAAAGAGCTCGTGCTTGTTATGAAGGGCCAGTCATTAGTCTTGGTAGTAATAAATTTGTGGAAATGATGGTGCTTGATGGTTTCTTTGTGATTGAGCTCTTCAGAGGTGCTGCTGAATTCAAGCAATTGGGTTACCATCGAAACGATCCCATCTTTGCAATGCGTGGCTCAATGCATTCCATTCAGCGAGACATGATAATGCTTGAGAATCAGCTTCCACTCTTTATACTTGATCAGATTCTCGACTTCAGTTAGGTAATCCAGATCTTAAAGGACTAGTAGCCAAGCTAGCACTTCATTTCTTCGACCCGTTAATGCCAACGGATGAGCCATTGACAAAGAGTGATGGGAGCAAATTGGAGTCATCGCTTGAATATGTGACAACCTCTGATCATTTGTCGGATCATGGTGGCCTGCATTGTCTTGATGTTTTCCGAAGAAGTCTTTTGTGTCGAGGGCCTCAACATGAACCTCGAATTTGGATCAAGAGATGGTCACATAATAATTGTGTTGCAGATAAACGAAGGACACAGTAAATATATTGTGTTACAGAACTCAAAGAGGCTGGAATCAAGTTCAAGAAGAGGAAGACAGACCGTTTCTGGGACATAAAATTCAAGAATGGGATTTTCAAAATTCCTAGGCTCTTGATCCATGACGGTACCAAGTCACACTTTTTAAACCTTATTGCATATGAGCAGTGTCATCTTGATTGTGGCAATGACATTACCTCATATGTAGTGTTCATGGACAACTTGATTAACTCGCATCAGGATGTGGGTCACCTACATTACCATGGGATAATTGAGCACTGGCTTGGCAGTGATGCTGAAGTTGCTGACCTCTTCAACCGCCTGTGTCAAGAGCTGGTTTTCGACATCAATGATAGTTACCTTTCCCAATTGTCGGAGGATGTGAACCGGTATTACGACCACAAGTTGAATGCTTGGTGTGCGAGTTTGAGGCATAACTATTTCAACAATCCCCGGGCTATTATCTCATTAGTTGCTGCTGTTTTCTTGTTAATAGTTACTTTTACACAGACCTTCTATGGAGTATATGGCTATTACAAGCCAAACTGAATCCTGGTAAGTCCAAGCTGGCAGGTCCTCTTTGGTTGAGTTTTTGACTTATATGAAAATTTTAATTTTTGTATTATATGGTTTGTTTTTATTGGTTTGGAATACAATCTCAACTGAACTGTGGCCTGTGGGAGTACTTAACAATTTTCCCTATATGATACCCAGGTATTTGCCTTTTTTTGGGGTGGGGCAAATGAATCTTTTCTCGGTTTATACTTTATACAGATATTTGCTGAAATCAACTTTTGAAATTTTTATTGCCAATAAATTTCAACCAAGTGCCCAGCTATCTTCTATGTGTCTCTGGCAATTTTGAGGGATGATCATGAATACCCAATAGCCAATTCATCAAGCGTTGAGATAATCCCCGCTTGGCTTATAAATTCTTCTGCCCACAGAATTTAATGAGTTTTTTGCTGTTGTAACTCAGATTCAAAAGAAAATGATAGCAATTTCCAATGCAAATCACAGCAATTGATGCACATAAAAAAGCGAACCTAGTAACCTACAAAGAAAAGTGGGATTTGCGAACCTTCTATTGTTTGGGAATTGGTACCAAAGAGATTAAGAGAGAGTGAGAAAAACAAACTACAGCCAATCACTGGGTTATTGTGTGAAGAATTCACACTTTGCTAAAGAAGAGCATCAAATCATTACAAAACACGAGTAGACCCCGCCACTCCATGCAATGCTCTTTTACGTTTTTCTGTGTGTCAACTCAGACAATTGATTGGCAACTAGTTGACTAAGCTCACACACCAAAAATAAACATGCGCTGTTCAGATCTTTAACCAACTTCAACAAATTTTTTTTTTGGCTGAAAAACTTCAACATAATCCTTCCCTGATAAACTATGTCCCTAGTTCAGTTCAGGGGGATTTGATTGAGCACTCCATAGCCCATGACCAACTGGCTAATCCAGCTCAACCGTTTCCATGAAAAACAGTCATTTACTTGGTGAATGATAAAGGAAATTAATTCAGACACAATAAAAATGATAAAGGAATGACTTGTGGTACATACATTACAGTTGAAAATTACAAACACAATGCAAAAAAATTTCATGAAGCCAACTAAGTACAGATACAGCATAATTGCCATCAATAATAAGGCAGCTTCACATCAGAAAAGAATTAGAGAACAGATGGATGACAATCCCCCACAGTGGGGCTCTTAATGTAGCAAAAAATCGGCTGAAAACACTCAGCATGATAGCAAGGACAGTTTTAACTTTCAAGTAAACGACAAAAACAAAAATACAGTTTAAAACTAAATTTAAATTAATCCAATTGCACAGCAAGAGTCATTGCAAGAACCATTCCCTACTGCAAAGGCTCTGCGAAATATATGCTAATAGATGAAAAACCCAGCGACAGGAATGTAGCATGTCCCTTCTATACAAAAGGTTTCTTATACTAGGGATTAAAAAAGAAAAGAAGAAGACATCAGCAACCACTTCATCTCCCCAAAACTAAACTTCCAGGAGACATTAGAAAGCCTGCCCAGACAAAATCAAGGGGAAATGAACTATCATCCAGGGTGCTGAAACTAGTTCTCAAGGTGATTTGCTCTACACCACCATGTTGTCAGAAAGATCTGGCTGTTAACATAATATTGCAGAATAGTTTGAGCCACCAGCGGATTTGTGAATTAAAATAAACATATATAATTCAATCTACCTGAAGCACTCAATCCCTAGGAAGGCTCGTACTGTCAGATGACGGGGCTTTCTTTTTATCATACCGCTACCAAAAAAAAAAAAAAAAGATTAAATTATCAAGACCAACAACATGATACCTATAGCAATTAAAATGTAAAGCACACAGCCTATATTGATCAGAATTTTGAAATATACCTGCTTTCCAAATGAGAATGGAACGTATTTGTATTTGATCATGTGTGTTATCTGTCTCCTCATAGTGAGAATAAAGAGTGCCAACCAATAGAAAAGCAGTATTGGCCAGAAAACAGGTACATCAAATGCGCTGAAGAATGTCATCAAAAAAGCAATGCAAAAGGCCTTTGTGATAGAGTACCTTTCAAGAAGGAAAATAGGAAATTCAGTACAGATATTCAAGTGTTAAAGTTTGCTATAGTGAGTTAAAATTTCCAACATATCAAAGAAATAATGTGATGCCGGACAACAATGGAAAATAGGATAAATGGAAAATAACGGATAGAAACAGAACAAACCTTAGGAATCACCACCTAAAATCTGCCTGCAAAACCCTAGGCACCACCACCTTAGGGGTGTCTGGCATCACCACCAAACAAAGAAAAGAGACGCATCTCAAATCATAGAAATTTTCATTAATCATCAAGTCCCTTGAAAATGAGTACAAGCTTTGCTTAAATAGGCTACTAAGCCTTAACATAAGAAACCCTAATTCTAATGGGCTCGGGCCCAATTATTGACTTTCAATAAAAATACTAATAAACCTGATTAGATACTAAGGCCTAAAATAAACATACAATCAACTCTAAAATTAAAGATAAAAATAAAATAAATATTTTGCTCCCGCATCATAATGACAGCATCAAGGATGAATACTTTCACAATCATATAAGTGGTTTTGGTATAAGAGTCACTTGGAAAATGAAGTCCTAAAGAACACTACCTAAAAAGCACCTCTAACAAATAAATGATGCAAATTAGCATTCTCTATAAGAAAGTTTAGAAAGAATATAAAAAATATCCAATGGGAAAATTACATAAATCTACGTGTAAGTGAATATGTCTACATGGTTTTCTCTTTTCAGATCATATCTTACCTTGTATTTCAACCAATCCATCTTAACATTTACATTTCAATTGCACTCATTTTATGAATATTGCTTCTTAACAGCCTATCATTCAATACATAGCATAGTTGGTCTTATAGCAGTCTTATAACATTTTCACTTTAACTTAATAGATATTCTATGATCACACAATACTCTTAATGCGCTTCTCCATTTCATCCACCTTGCTCTTATCCTATGATTCATGTCCTATCTCTCAATCTTTATGAATTATTGATCCAAGATACACTTACACACCCAAGATTTTCAAAACCACACCCTCACCCTCCACCCCATTGCCATCTGAATTATAGCTTAATGGTACTATACATAAAAGATGTTCATTAGGATTGACTAACCACTCAAAACAAAACACTATCCACATTCCCAATTGATGCAAATGCCAACAGCCACAAGAGAAAAGCATGCCACACAACATTAATTTGATATCAAACAATCGTGTGAAATCTGGAATCACCTTTTATTCTAATGTTCTTCTAAGGCATCCAAGATCACTCTAAAATTCCACAGAAGAACAAATCCGATGCCTAATTGACCATTAACATCCTAGCTTAGCATGAATAGCCATTTACTGATTAATCTTGATTTGGACACTATTCCCTCAATTCGAAGCACATGTACCACCATAACTCCAAACAAATTCATACACCGACGTCTCTCTAGCAATCAATAATGCAAACTGAAAAGAGAATGATCGAAAATACAATATTGCTTGCAACTCCCTATAATTCAAACCCTAATCAAATTCCCAATATTTTCAGTGAAATAACTGATTATCCACAAAACTTCAATCAAACACAATTTCATATCCATAACTCATCCACGTGCGTGTGTGTGTGAATTAATAAACCATGATCAGAAACCCTAGAAATGATCAAATAGAAAAGTCAAAACAATTCGAGCAAAGAAATAAAAGAAACGAAGAGACGCCGCACGCACCAGAACTTGAACTCCGGAAGGCGACGAACGAAGGGACGGAATTCATCGGAGCCACGTGTAGGGAGGGTTGGACCATCGGAGATGTCGTGGATCTCGGGATCGACCTGAGGAGAGAGAAATCCAATGAGGAGGTTGAGAATGTAGATTCCTAGACCGTACGACACGATGTAGAATCCTTGGAGGAAGTAAACGCGGACGGCGTAGATGAAAGCGATCACGATGAAGGAGATCCAACGGTTGAGAACGTGCGGGGTCGACTTGTCAAGGAGATGCTGGTAACGTTGCGTCACCGTGTAACTCCACCGGGAAATTGCGTTGGCCGGTGAGATTTCATCTCCGGCCAGGGCCGCATCCATTTGATTATTGGACTTACAAACACACACACTCTCTCACTCTGTTCTTTTTTATTGTGGAATTGGTTGTGAATTTTTGATTGCTTCGTTTTCTTTATTACTATATTCTATTATCCTTTCCTTATGCGACTGTGGGCACGTCTCTTATGAACGAGTCGTGCTCGTAGTTAATACTTTTGCCGTAGAAAATAGAAATCAATTTAGTTGAAAATCTCAAAAAAAATAAAAAATAAAAATTAACATTTGGAGTGTTTGGTAAATTGGACTTTGAATCTTTTAGCTGTTAGACCCCTTGGTAACTAAATTAATGAATAGTTTTTAGATATGAGAAATAACATAAAATGACTTGATAAAAGTGTTTTATATTTTCATAATTTAATCTAAACAATTATTACTATTATTATTATTATTATTATAAAAAGAAGTTGCTCATGAATTATGAATTATACTATTATTATTCACATCCAATTGTTTTTATTATGTTAAAAGGCTATTATCCATTGTTAATGTTTTTCTTTTTCTAAAAATATGTTTTTAATATATCTTTAAAATTTGGAGTTGTAAACACGTATAACATCTACACTTTCTAATAATAAAATAATATTTATGAACATGTGTGCGTGTGTAAATAAACTTACTATTATTATCTCTCCTAAAATGGGTGGGTATTAGGTCTCGTTTTAAACTCTATCATATTAAAAAAAAAAAAAGGTCTCGTTTTGAAAAGTACTCATTGACATTTCTTTTAAAAGGGAGAGAAAAATAGCTCTCTAGCAAATTTGTCAAAGGAGTAGCAAATTTTGCTAAAGAGTATGAAGCCCCCTTAAGGCTTTTTTTTTTTTTTTTTTTTTTTCTTCTCTCTCTCTTAATGCAATGCCAAACACACTCATTATCATGTATGGGTCCTTGGTGGGTCATTCTATGGTGCCTCTAATATATTTGACGATACAATACCCATTTAATCCTAATTACTTGGTAGGATAACCAATCTGTCTTTTATAGATAAATATAAAAATAAAAATACGATTGACGGATTAAGATTTTTAATTAGGGTTATACACAAATCGAGGAAATTGATCAAATTTCTCAAGCCACACCAAGCCAATCGCTTCTAACAGATGTTAACAAAATATCAATGATAATGCTTGATGGAAGGTTTTCACCCTCCCATTATTGGAGGGAAGAAGAAGAAAGGGAAATTTGGGTAGGATGAAAGGGGATTCAAGAGAAAATATATATTTTCACCACCTTCCCCTCAATTCTTCTATTATTTCCTTTCATCTCATCTTATCTAATCTCACTCGATCCAAACATACGATTAGGAAACAAAGTTTTGTTGCTTTCTATTTATGGAAACATTAGTTGCACTAATGTAAGGATTGAGTTTGTTTACAAATCAATTTAGAGATCAAATTCTCTTATTAATAACGACTCAAATAATTATCCAAAATATATTAAAAATAAGCAAGGAAACCACCAAACCAAATTTCCTACCTAGCATCCTAGTGGCCCTTCCACTTTCCACAAATACTCTTTTGACACCTGTTCACCTTTTGATCACTTGAGACAAGGCCAAGAGAGAGAGACTCATTATTCAAACTGAAAAAGGTTTGGCCACAAACTGATTTGTAACCCGTTTGCTACAATTTACTATGTGACAGCTTATAAGACCATCCACATGTATTATTTAAAGAAATCACATGACTCATTAAATAGGTCATGTAACTTAAAGTACATGTGGATAATCTTATTAGATGATACATAGTGGATCGTAATGAATTGGTTACAAACCAGTTTTTAGCCAAACCATGTATTTTATGAAACTCTGATGCACAAAATTAGCGGATAATTATGACTGGACCGGCAAGAGCGGCTGTTCCAATGACATCACGAAATTCAATTTTATTCAACCATTTAAATATTTACCCGATGCTTAAAGTAATTGTCATAAAAAAAATAAAAATGTCATATCATATGGCGTAGTACTGTACAACACCATTTGAAATTTTGAACCACCACCACCACCTGCAATTGCTGATTTGCTGCTTAGGATTTTCATTTCAATCTCTAACAAAAACTTCGCACTCCACAAGATTCTCTGTCAAGTGTCAATCCCAGCACTCACTGCAGTTCTGGTAAATGATCTCAAACCACATTGCCCAATATAGACGTATTCGTATATCTATATATACTTGTTTATAATTATCATTCCAGTTTATGATACTCGTAGATTCGTAATGTAATCGATGAAATTGCTTATTGCGTTTTGAATCTTTTATGTAAATCAAGTTTTTCTGCCAGATCTCAGTGCTCATTTTGTAAATCTAGTTGTTTCGCCAAATGATTCGGAAATAGGATTGAGTTTGAAAATATTAGCTTCAATTATATTTGTAGATTTAATTAATCAATTGTTGCGTGGTCAAATTGTTTGGAGTTAATGTTAGAACAAGTGCTTGCAGAGATGATATAAAACACATGTATCGTGAAAGATTAAGCACATCTAATGCATAGTAGCAAAATTAGTGACTTGATTCCTCAAGTAGTTTGTTGCATTGTAGCTCATATTGGGATATGTATAATTTGTATATGTGTACTTTTATGTAGTGTACATTCCCTAAACAACAACTTTTTTTTTTCTTCTTCTTCTCGTTACATTAAGCTTTAAAATTTATAATTCATGGACTCACCAATAGCTTTAAAAGCTTGAGTTGATGGGAATGAGTGAATTTAATCGTCTAACCGTTGTGTGGGCGTGTGTTCTTCTCTCGGCGCTAGTTTTAACATGTTAATATGCACCAGTGCTTTTCTGGTAGGAAGTTTACCATTTATTGTGCAGTAGATACATTTGGAATTTTTAATCTGTTTACCTTTTCCCTCTTGCTCTCTAGATTTTTGGTGACGTTTTAGTCCCTTCTTGGTTGTATTAATTTGTTTATAGGCCCTATAGTTAAGCTTCTATTGTGGAACTGATATTAAGATAGTTTTGGGTGGCAGAATGGATTCAGAGTCTGCTGACTCATCATCTCAACCTCCTGCTAAAGCCTCTGATGTCGAACATTCTGCTGCTGCTGTCTCTCGGCAAGATAATGGTGCACATGACTCACCATCTATTTTAGCTCCCTCTGGCATATCATCTTGGGCAGGAAGTTTGAAATTTAAACAGTCCTTGGGAACAGCACAAGAGAACTCACAGACCGGAAATGCTGGGACGTCATCATTTGGACGTTTCACTAGTGGGTTGGGATTGCGGTTGCCATCAGTGGCACCTGTACCAGATGAGAATAATGAAGGAAGGACAGCAACTGCCCAATCTGGTGTTTTTGAATCATTCACAAAAGGGTTAGTTGACTCATCTCGGAGTGCAGTGAAGGCTATGCAGGTCAAAGCACGTCATATTGTCTCTCAAAACAAACGAAGATACCAGGTTGCTTACCACTGTAATGTCTACTTTTATTTTATTTTCTATATTTAATGTTATGAGTGTAATAACAAGTTAATGAATTTGTTTTATTATTCTTGTAACCTTGATTTAACATTCACCACTATCTTTGTAACTACTTTAGTTATTTACTATCATATGTCTACACCAAAGATGTCATTGATTAAACCATCATAAAGAGATTCTATACCTAACTTGCAGGAGGGAGGATTTGATTTGGATATGACATATATCACTGAGAATATAATTGCTATGGGGTTCCCAGCTGGTGATATAAGCTCAGGGCTTTTTGGATATTTTGAGGTAAAATATTTATGTTGTTTGCATTTGATTTTAAATTGGTCAAGTTCATTTGTATTGTTAGGACTATATACTAACTGATATTTGCGATGCAGGGATTTTATCGAAATCATATGGAAGAAGTGATTAAGTTTTTTGAAACTCACCACAAGGTAAAACATGGTTTTAGTATTTTGGGCTGGAAATTCTGACAATAAGCAACATTGGGGAATCTAATTATTGTTCCTAGGAAAAACCTTTTCACAATCAATTACCATGATAGAAAACATGGTTCCAATATGGTACAGAATTTCTCATCTCTTTAAATCAACATTTATATGCAGGGAAAATACAAAGTATACAATCTTTGCTCCGAGAGGTTGTATGATGCATCTCTGTTTGAGGGGAAGGTGCACTGTTAATCTTTATTTGCGTTTTGGTATTATCATTGTATTTAATGTCAAGTTAGAACCTAAACAAAAGATTGGAGCTTGATGTGTACCTCTAGAATTTGAAGTCGGCATTATCATGTCTACTGTGCAGATACCAAACCTTAATTGCTTTTCATTTAACTTCAATAGCAGTGGTTTATTAGATAGTCATTGCTTTAAGTACTGAGTTGTCTCTAGTACGGTTTTCTGGTTATCCAGCAAGGTGTAAACTGCATATTTTGTTTTGTTTACTTATTTAAATTAGAAATACTGGAGGTTTTTTCTTCAATTTTCCCAATATTAAAGTTCAGTACATTCAAGCTGATTAGTTAAAGGATTCACTAACTCTCACCGTTTTACTTTATAAAAATTGAAGGTATCTTCATAATGTAAGACAAGATTCATTTTTAGAAATTACTGGTGAAATAGGCAGGTTGTTTCCACTTTCTGTTGTGATGATTTATATACATCCTGAAGATACAAAAGATAGGGAAATTCTGCACCACCTGTAAAGCTTTTATGGTTGTTCTAATTCCATGAATCACATTGTAGAATCTTTTGCATCATATACTTACATCTTGAATAAGATATGAACAGCCAATGGAGAATAGATCGGTTGAGACTCAGGATTCATCTTGGAATGTATAATGTATTAGTTTTCTACACCAATATATTGCTCGAGAATAAGTATATTCAAGTTTGTAGACATCATTGTGTCAAAAAGATCCAAAACATAAAAAATAGTGAAAAATAAATATAAATGATCTTCTGTCTACCTTTAATTGTTATAATTAATTAAGAATGTGCTATAAATTGACAGATTTCAGTATTGAGGCTGTAATGTTGTTTATGCAGTCATTATGGTATATACACTTCTTCTGTATATGACTTGTCTTGATGCTTTCCAGGTTGCAACTTTCCCATTTGATGACCATAATTGTCCTCCTATCCAACTCATAAAATTATTTTGTCAAAGTGCATATTCTTGGTTGAAGGAGGACATTGAGAATGTTGTGGTTGTCCACTGTAAAGCTGGTATAGCAAGGACTGGATTGATGATTTGTAGCCTTCTCTTGTTCCTGAAGGTTAGATTGTATAGTCACTCCCATTAAAAGTTTGGGGGTTGGTATCATTGAAACACATTGCTTATTTTGGTCCTATATGTCATCACTCTCTTGACTAAAATTATTATGTTTTGCCATCTCTCTGCAGTTCTTCCCTACGGCTGAGGAGGCTATTGATTACTACAACCAGAAAAGATGCATGGATGGGAAGGCTCTGGTTCTTCCAAGTCAGATTGTCAGTCAATTGCTTTTATCTTTTTAAGGGTTGATCTTCCTTACATCTTTCTGATAATTTGTATTTCTCTGCTTCTCCTAGAGGTATGTCAATTACTTTGAGCGTGTCTTAACATACTTCAATGGGGAAATTCAGCCTGGACGTAGGTACGCTTCTGATTTCTCTCTCAGAATGCTTTGATTTTTAACCTTCAAAGAGGTACTGAATTAAAAATTGGACAGGTGCATGCTTAGGGGATTTCGGCTTCACAGGTGTCCATATTGGATTAAGCCCTCCATTACCATCTCTAATCATAATGGTATGCTTTCCAGCTGCTGCTCATCATATTCATCCTTACATTATTAGTTAATGTTGAGATGTAACATTTATCCTGTATAATGATGTACAAGAACCTCTATCTTGTATGTATATATATTTGTTACTTTGTACCAGTTATGTCATTTGTAAACTGGGTTTAATCACGATTTCGAGTTGTTTGGAGAGAAACGGTCTTTTATAATTGTTTACTCATCTTAAGAGTTAAAGGGGAAGAAATTAGGGATAGCTCCTCAGGAGTGCCTTGCATTTACTGAATCCTAAAAGATTTTGAGAATTATTCATTGTGTTACGTGTGTTCTCAACATGCTTTTAAAGGCTGTCTATAACTCTATATGCATCTATTGTAGTACAATCTGTTCTAATGCATGCTATTTTCATATCTTCATATTTTCCCAGGTTTGTTGTGTTACTGAAGTTCTCTTGTTGTCATGATTTTGTCTGTGCTATGTAAAGGTATTAACATAGAAATTTTACTTGATCCACAGGAATTCTATTTCTCAACAAGAAAGCATCCAAAAACTAAGGATCTAATGGTGAATGTTTAATGAATATGGTTGTGTTTTAATATATTTGCTAGCTAGTTTAATTTCTTATCTCCATGATGATGCATTGTTTAAATATCTGATATGAGCCCACCAATACATTTCTGCAGCCAGAGGATTTCTGGATTAGTGCACCAAAGAAAGGGATTGTGGTCTTCGCTCTGCCGGGAGAGCGTGGTCTAACCGAGTTGGTTGGGGACTTCAAAATCCATTTTCATGATCGCCAAGGAGATTTCTATTGGTTCGTAAATTAACAACTTTCTTTCACATTTGTTATTGATAGTTTGAGATGACTGCAAACTAACTTTCATTTGAACTACCAGTTTTCTTATTCTTGTCATGCACCATCTTAAGGACCCTCTATTTTTATCATTAAAAAAATGTTTCATATCCAAAGAAAATTATTTTTCCGTAGGGATACACTAATAAAATGCTTTTTTTCTTGGGAATTTTACTTTCAGTTGGTTAAATACAACGATGACAGAAAACAGAAAAATTTTAAACCCCTCTGATCTTGATGGTTTCGACAAGGTAAATGATACAATCTTTTCCTGATATTACTTTATGATGTAACTAATAAGATAAACTTTTCTCTCTTCTCCAATTATCTGTTATTCACTTTTCCTTTCTTGGTGTGCCTTTAATGAGCTCTCGGCTATGCTTTCCAGAGAAAACTGCCCTCTCCAGGATTCCAGGTTGAAGTTGTGATGATAGACTACAATGGTACTTTACCAACAAGGTCTGCAGCTGATTCCACCAGCAAGCAATCTGACGATTCCTCAGGTTCTGTTCCTACTTCAAATGCTGGGGTTACAGCTAATTCCAACCGAAGTAAGGTCTCTGGGAATGAAGACAACGATGATGTATTCTCAGATAGTGAAGGAGAGGAGACTAGTGCTTCCAAAAGCAGGAAAGCTCAAGCTACTTCTGGAGCACAATCGGCTGCAACTGGTCGTGCATCGAACACCACAGCAGAGAAAATTGGGAATTTGACACATAAAACCGATCAGCTGTCCCTCAGGAGTGAGGAACCCACACAAAGTAATGCTTCCAAAGAAATAACTAGTGATGGAACTGGGAAACCTGCCTCCGGCCTTGAGACACCTAACATGGACTCATTAGGGGCAAGTGATATCAAGGCAATTGCCGCCGATGCTTCAGTATTTACTTTTGGGGATGAAGATGATTTTGAAAGTGATTGAAGTAGTATTGAGTTTCACACTGCTGGTTGTAACGTTTCTAAAAGCACATGTATATAAACCATTTTAAACAAATGAGTTGGTGAATATTAGGGGCGTTGAATATTGATTGAATTCATTACTTTTCGGACTTATATTCATTCCAAACACCTTTTAATATGAGTTTGCCACATTGCCTACTACAACGGTCCAAAACATTTCATGTATATATATATATATCTCCATATCACATAATGTGAGTCCCTACCCTCCCACAGTGAGAGGATGAATGCCTGAAAAAGATTTGGTAAAAGTAACCTGATGTAGTTGGTGTAATCATCCCACGACAGTGGTTCTTCTAGAGCTACGTTTTGGAACAGAGAGGGAAGGGGGGTTAAGAAGAATCCTATGAATGCTTATTATTTTCTAAAGAAAGAAGACATTTCATATGAACGCTTGTGCACTTTTAACACTTATAATTAAATGAATTTTGCATCGGTGAACTTTGATCATGCATTTAGATCCCTATGCTTAACTAAATAACTTTCATTCAAGCAAGAATTCCATTTCACAACCGGTCAATGAGTTGCAGTAAGGAAAGCAACAACATTTGAAGTGTAAGAAAACATCAGGCCATGCAAGTGCAACAGGTAATATATTTTAAATAAACTTGTGCTTTACACAAACAAAGTAAAAGACAGATTAATCTAAATGCTATCAATGTCACTTCAATTGCTAAAAAAAGCACAACTCAATATATTAGGGAGATCTAAACACAGTATACCTATCTCTTTGCTTTGTTCATTCTTCCATATGGATTAAATTCCAAACAAAAATCTGCAGAAGGAAGTGGCCTGATGGCATCTTCACTTCACGCATCAACCAACAAATTGTACCCCAACATTTTTTTTAGCGACGTTTACCAGATCCAGAGTTCAGTCTCTTTTTAAGATCAGCTATCATCTTGTCCTGGGTAGTGATTTGAAAATCCCTTTTGCTCAATTCTTGCTTCATCGTTTCAATCTCTTTCAGGTGATCACAACAGTGATCTGAATCTGCCATCTCCCTTTTGCTCAGTTCTTGCTTCAATCTTTCTATCTCTTCCGAGTGATCATAACACTGATTTGAAGAATCCTCTTCAATCTTCTGATTTGTCTTTAGTTTCTTGGATGCACCTGAGGTTTCTTCAACTTGGAAAGCTCTCTTCTTGGATGATATTTGGCCAAGGCAATCATCATCTGCCATTTTACGAACACAAAAACTAACGATCATGCCTGTGGTGAGCTTAAGTTTGACAAGCTTCTGTGGCCGTCCCCATGAGTCCTAACATAGTACAGAACAACAAGACTTGAATTACGATATACCTAACCTTTTTTTTCCTAGAAAAGTCAGATATGTAACCAAAAATAGGCTTCTCTCTCTAGCATAAATGCATGACATCCTTAAGAGTATGAATTTGGCATCTTATGACAGGGAACTAAAACTGCTGTAAGTGCCTCAATAGACAATTATCTCATTATTTTATGTAAAGAGAATAAACATCAACTGTTACTAGTACAGAAAATCCAGTTCTCAAAGTTTAAAAACCAACAGAGGATAGGGATGCCAGGCAGGTAATATAGTAAGTTGAAAAAGATCATCAACAGTAAATACCTTTTCTTGGCTACCTTTGACATTTTCATATGCTTGATGTGCCTCTTGTGAGTTCTTGAAGATGGTAAACAAAGAATACGTATCTTCTTGCACATTTCTAGATGGCTGCCAGAAAATCATACACCTCATTACAAACTCACAAGTAGAAGGGGGAGAGAGGATGCACAAACATGGCCAAGAGGTAGAGTGGCAATAATTATCTGATGTATCCAGCATATACATCACCTCTCTCACAACATGTGGATCCCACAGTTGTGTGGAGTTCATATGTTGTGAGAGAGATGATGTGTATGCTAGATGCACAGGATACCTTCTCGTGGAGTGGGGCATATTCTAGTTAATTACTTTCCAAACAAGCCACCCACCCCCCCCCCCCCCCCCCCCCAAAACAAAAAGAGAGAGAGGTATACAAGGGAAAAGGTCAATATCTTGTGCATGAGTATATAGTGGAAGCAAGTGGATTGAAGCTAAAGTGAATAAGCCTAAAACGTGCGAGAATTGCATGGCAAGCAGAGAGTTCCAGGCTGCCAGATACAAACCATGAAAATCTTATCTGAATTATTGTGTCATCCCATCCAATGGGGGCAGTTTTCTACCTAACCTGCTGACAAAACATATGATTAAGCTGCTTGTGTTTGGATTAGTATGCCTCCATCTGAGGACCCTTGAGGTAGTTGTGCTAAGCACGATTTGGTTTCTTTGTTCAAAATATAATTCACCTACCTCTTTACTCACGATACTAAATGCAAGTCTAAAGTCTCATCTCACCTTCCATAGTTTGCTAAAAACAATGTTTTCTCATTGTAATAGTTAACAAATTATGTTACTTGTCTCCTCACTCAAATGATAAAAAATTAATCAAATATGAAAAAAAAAAAAAAAAAACAAAAAAAAAATTACGATGGCAATCTTAATGGTGAGAACCAATTTATCTAAAAAAATTGATTAATCAATTGTTAGTTTAAAACATATAAAGAATACAATTGGTTTGGCTGGATCTAGGATTGGATGTAGATTAATACAGATTTGCTGATAAGCAAGACCTAACTCTTAACCCACATAGCAACTGGGTAAGATTGGGACTAGGAATATGGTTGCTATCCACATGATCAACAGATCTAAATCTAAACAGTCCATCAACAACCCTAGCTGCATGATTCAGTGGCTTAGAATTTTAAATAGATTTTTGTGAATGGATCAAAATAGATTTCAAAACTTTATCACTCCAATTATTCTGACATGTAAAACACACATCATTCCTGCAATCATAAGCTCAACCAATATCTTCTAAAAAAAAGTTCAGATACCAACAGGGTATACTCAACCTTGAGTTCAATTGTAAAGTCCCCAGGAATGACTTTGTGTAATTCTTCAGTGGGCATATTGTTTGGTATCCTGTGGAGCAATAGCTTTGCCATTTCAGAATTAGGTACCTATAGAAAGTTTAAAAGAATGAATCAACAAGCATCGCATGGTTGGAATTACAAAATCACTAAGAATTTAATGTCCAAACTTACATCCTCTTGAAGTAAGGGAATAGCGTTATCAACACCAGGCTCTATCTTAGCAAGAACAAGTTTCATTGCAGCACATGCATCATCTAGACAATTGTGCGGAGCACCCTTCTTCCGAATTCCATGGCCCAATACTGACTGTCAGCAACAAATGGAACAATTAACTTTACATCTGAGACAGTCCACAGCTGCTTGCCTATTACTCATATGGATATGCCCAAAAGGAATCTTTTTTTTTTTTTTTTTTTTTTCAAATTATACCTTATATTGATTAATAATTTGACTAGTACATAAAGGTAGGAATAACACATTAAGAACTTGCCTTACACAAATTATTTAGAGATGGTCTTCTATTGATAGGTCCAACCAAACATTTGAAGATAAGTGAGGTGTCAATTACTCTTGGATGATCTAACTTTAGTGCTGCAACCAACAAAATAATTAATAAAAGAATACAAAAATGCAAAGATATAACTACCTTGCACAAAAAGTCAGAAGACTGACAGTTCAGTTGTCATGAGAGAGAGAGAGAGAGAGAGAGGAACTCCAATATCTAGTTATAATGCTTAGCTTACCTCGCAGGTCATTGTTCAAACCGTGGCCTACTAAAATTGTTCCATTTGATAACAGCTTCTTCATGGATTTCTACAAAATGCACCAAATATATTAGATAAAGAATTGAAACCAAAAAAATGTGAAAGCCCCATTGCTAGCTACGGGGGGAAGCCTCCTACTAAATGGTTCTAGAACTGGAAAGGCCAGGGAAGAGTGGACTGGCAGACGAATAATACCTGTACATCTGCCAATGAACAAGTAACTCCTTCCAAATCTCTTGCACTAACTCCAGTTATATCCGTTCTATAATCTGCAACGGCTTTATAGGGATTTACAAATTCATCAAGTTTCACCTGCACGATACAAACTCGCTAGAAAAGATTGTACAACTGGGACCCTTTGAGAGGTCTAGAAACTGTCAATCCAGCTAGCCAAAGACAAAAGCATTCTTTTCCCTAGGGAAAAGAGAGATGGAACAATCGGGATTACTATTGTATGAAGAGACCAAACACAAGCCAAATTAATTAATACCTGTAAACTGCGATCCACAACACAAACTCTCACTAAAGATTCAGTGCCATCTTCACAAAGAACCATCTCACAGTCAACAGCAACCATTGCATTTGATCTCATAATCTTGGATTTGTTACCAAGCTTTGTAACCACCCATCCCTGCTGCAACATTTCCCACAAGTTATCAGGAACCAAGCTACAGATAAAATTGAGAGCAACACTTTTTTGTTTTTTTTTTATAACGTAGGGAACCTTTCTAAAGAGAACCATTTGAACTCTAGATAGTAAAACCTACGGGAAATTGACCTCACCCACTAGAACCAGTTTCCAAGTAATCCAGGGGCATTTACCCCTGACAGTCAAAGCAGAGAACTTGAGAGCAACACTTTTTCCTCATTGTGTGAAACTATTTATATATATGAGCACCAGAACATAATTCAACTTTTTGTTTGTGTATTCACCCAATGACATAGTTGAAGCATCTTAAAACTATCATCCAATGCTATTTAGTATAAACATAAAGGGTCAACCACCAAAGCTCTTCTTAGAGACTAAAAAGAAAACACACTGCAAGGGGCTTCTGATCACATTGGCTTACACTTTCCTTTTGAGGTAATCAATGGTCACAGTAGCTTATTCTACACTGGGAGTAGCTAAATTAGCAGTCATATATTTCATCTTTGCTCCTAATGCTATTTTGACGATAATCTACCTATAGTTAGAAATAAGGAATGTATGGGAAGTAAATAAATGTAGCAAGTGAGACTGTAAAAAAGATTACATTGAAAATCAGTGCCTAGCGAAAGCTGGTAAATGACCTTTTTTTTTAAATATGCAAGAAGTGCATGTGAAAAAAGCTTGAAAAGTAAAAATGACCAAAGAATTTTTTTAAAAAACTTCTTATAAGTTCGAAAAGTAAGCAAACACTGTGACAACAAACCTCATCATTTGAAGGGAACGAATAATCCAGCAGGTACAGTGGGTGTTCAAGAGTTAAACGAACCAGTCCCTGCACTGCCACTGACATAAGTTATCAAGATGTACCATACAGAAGAGAAACATACTATCTATACTTATCGGATGAAAGAAAGAAAGAATGCAAGAGAATAACTAGTATTCTAGCAATTTGAGGAAAACTTAAGCCTTATCAGTCAACACATTCAGACATACATTGTTAATAATGTAATGAGGGAATAATAGCAAACTAAAACCAACAGAATAAGCTTATCAAACCAAGAAATGGGAAGCTTGAAAAAACAACCAATCTAGGCATCTAGCCATAACTAAAACATATTTAAAATTTTAATCGGACATGTAATAATAAAAGAAGAATTCATAATAATATGAACCAGACAAAGTGTTCCACTGCAACTAAAACCCAACTCGCCAATGCTTCAAGTGATACCTAAACCATACCTGCTCGGGGATTTCATCATCTGGAGATATATTTGTAAATTGCCCCACTGTGTCACGCTTTAAATGACATTGCACTACTTTAGCAAACAACTGAGAACGGTAAAAACATAAGAGTCATTGTCTATATAGGATATGATGTACAAGTAGTAAATAAAAAATAAATTCCAAGAAAAAAGACCTCCCTACAATGTGTATTACCTTGAGATCATCCTCTTTAACAAAAGTCTTCAGAAAAGCAACCAATACATTATTTGACCTCCTTGTTGGATCACTCAAGCTAGCCCCGTGCCTTTTATCATGAACACCTAAGAATTCCTTCCAATCTCCTTTAGTACCCTTCATTCCTTGTTTTTGGGCCATCCTCACCATTTCAATAAGAACCTATTCACATTCATATTATTAACATCGCATATCGAAAAAAAAACAACAACAACAACAACAACCAAGCCTTAGTCCCAAACTTTTGGGATCAACTAAGATTTTCAACATACTAATCAGGGTCGAGTGGTCAACCACATATGGAAAAGAAAAAATAAAATAAAACAATTTACATAGGCATATGCGTATAGTGTGAACACATTAACAAAGATAACACTTCGCTTTTTCAAATGACTTAACCAAAATTAAGACACAACTACTTGTTTTAACCTAATGAGGACCTCAAACAATGGCTTATGAACTTATATAGATGAATCCACATTTAGTAGTGATCTCCACAAGTTAACAAAGTATTACCACCACTGCAAGGTGAATGCCAAGCTACTTTTTTTTTTCTTTTCTTTTTTGTCTCAGCTAGAATTCCAATAATGGGTTCTAAAGGAAACAATCAAATACCCCATTTTCTCTAATCCTTCTTTTCATGTATATATAATGTTAGACAAACCAAACTTCTACTTGCTCATTTATAATCAATCCATATATATATAAAGTTCGCTACTTGGGATTTTTGTAAAGTGAAAGAGATGAGAGGGCATACTTTTTTTTCTGCAGTGTCGAATAGTTCTTCCATTGGGAATTTGGGCGAGGGCAATGAAAGCAAAAGAGTCCCGAGTTCTGGAGCGCAACAGCTGATAAGGTTTACGACTTTAGGGTATGAGTGTAGTTAGTAGTGACCCGCTGCCTGAGAGAAACTGAAACACACAAAAACAAAGGTGTAGGCTTTGACAAAAAGCGCTGAGCTTTCTTTCTGTTCCAAAAAAATCACTTCGCCGAATCTAACCCTACTTAGTTGTCTTGTACAATCTTTGGTCAACTTGCACTAAAATTTACCTATTTAGTGTTTTTATTCCTTCGAATTTAAAATGAGTTTTACTAATTTTATGATAAAGTAGGAAAATTATAGAATACTCTAGGAGTACATTAAAGGTGTATTCTTTCCTATCACATAAGTTATGTGTTCCGAAGTTTTGGTATTCTTTGGATAATGCTAAAAGATCTCTCGGATTTGCTTTTTGGATGGCATAATTGGTTGGGGAAATTCCATTACAGGATTTGGAATCTGATTCCATCTTGCCTCTTTTTGGACTCTTTGGTGGGAACGGAACCGTCGTGTCTTTGAAGATGAGGAGTGCACAGGTTCACAGCTTCTTGAATTTTTCTCTAATTCTTTATTTGATTGGGCTACGGTGTGGGGCTATGCTCACTCCACTTCTATCATCTCTTTCTTAAATTCTTTACACCTTTCTCGTCCATAATCTCATTGTAAATATTTCCCACTCTTGTGTTCATGCTTTATGCACACAAAGTGGTTTTCTTCAAAAAAGTACATTATTACTTATCAAAAAATAAAAAATAAGTGGTAGATCCCACTATGTATTTAATTAGCGGGATCCACCACTTATATAAGAGGAGTGAGTACATATTTAATATATTCCCGAAATATTCTATAATTACCCTAGATTGCGTTTGGATACTTATATTTGGATTTGGATTTCGATTTTAAATCAATAGATTTGAAATGCCTTGATTCCAAATCCATTGATTTTAAAATTTCTTGTTTGGATCCATTTATATAAAGGAGGATTTGAAATTTGAAATTTGAAATTTAGGATTTTGAAACCTATAAATTGACCAAAATATATAAAATTACCAAAATAACCCCAAAACCTCTAAAATAAAATAAAAAATTCTCTGAAACCTCTAAAATTACCAAAATACCCCTAAAATCTCCAAAACAACTCTAAAACGTAAAAAATGACCAAAATACCCCCAAAACACCAAGATGACCAAAATACCCCTAAAATCATCAAAATAATATTAAACCTCTAAATGAACCAAAATACCCCCTAAACTTTTTTTTTTTTAATCAAAATGCCTCTAAAATCACCAAAATACCTATAAATTGACCAAAATACATAAAATCACAAAAATGATCAAAATAACTACGAAACCTCTAAAATGACAAAAAAAATCCCCCAAAACATGTAAAATGACCAAAGTACCCCTAAAATCACCAAGATAGTCAAAAAAACCCTGAAAAGTAAAAAATTGCCAAAATGCCCATAAAACACCAAAATGACCAAATTACCCCTAAAATCATTAAATAACCCCAAAACCTCTAAAACAACCAAAATACCCCCTACCTCCAAAATTACGAAAATACCTAAGATTGACCCACAACATAAAATCATCAAAATGACCAAAATAACCCTAAAACCTCTAAAATGATCAAAATATTCTTGAAACCTCTAAAATTACTAGAATACCCCTAAAATCTTCAAAATGGCCAAACCAACCCAAAAACCTAAAAAAATGATCATAATACCGAGAAAAGACCAAAATATCCCTAAAATCACCAAAATAACCCTGAAAACTCTAAAACAACCAAAATACCCCCTAAACCGCTAAAATGATTAAAATACCTCTAAAATAACCAAAATACCTAAAATGGACAAAAAACATAAAATCATCAAAATGATCAAAATATCCTTGAAACCCCTAAAATGATTATAATTCCACTAAAATATTCAAAATGGCCAAAACAACCCCAAAACCTAAAAAATGATAAAATATTGCGAAAAGACCAAAATACCCCTAAAATCACCAAAATAACCCCGAAAACTCTAAAACAACCAAAATACTCCTTAAACCTCTAAAATGATCAAAATACCTCTAAAATCACCAAAATGAAAATAATAATAATAATAAATAAAAATAAAATACCAAAACCATATATTAGAGTTTTCGAGATTACTTTGGTCATATTGGAGCTTTTGGGGTTATCTTGGTTCTTTTAGGGATTTGTAGTGTATTTTGGTCATGATAGTCTTTCCAGGATTATTTTGGTTATTCTGGAGTTTTCTGGATTATTTTGGTTATTTTAGGGTTTTTGAGTGTATTTTGGTCATTAGAGTGTTTCGGGTTTATTTTGGTCATTATGGCATTTCTGATGTTATTTTGGTTATCTTAGAGTTTTTGGGGTTATTTTTGTCATTTTAGGAGTTCAGTGTTATTTTGGTCATTATGGTGTTTCCGAGATCATTTTGTAGCTTTCGAGAGTTATTTGGTCATTTTAGGGGTTTCGAGTGTATTTTGGTAATTATGGTGTTTCTGGGGTTAATTTGGTCATATTGGAGTTTTTGGAGTTATCTTATTCATTATAAGGGTTTGATGTTATTTTGGTCATTTTGGAGTTTTCGGGGTTATTTTGGTTATTATGGTGTTTTCGGGGTTATTTTGATCATATTTCAGTTTTTTGGGTTATTTTGGTCATTTATGGGTTCGGTGTTATTTTGGTCATTATTGTGTTTCGGGGTTATTTTGTTCATTTTTTAGTTTTCGGGATTATTTTTGTCATTGTAGGAGTTTTGTGTGCATGTTGGTTATTATGGTGTTTTTGAGGTTATTTTGGTCACATTGGAGTTTTCGGGGTTATTTTAGTGGTTCACTAATATTTTGGTAGTTTTAAGAGTTTTGTGTGTATTTTGGTCATTATGGTGTTTTATGAGATTAATTTGGTTATATTAGAGTTTTCAGGGTTATCTTGGTCATTTTAGGAGTTTTTGAAATTCTTTTGGTCATTTTGGAAGCTTTCAAAGTTATTTTGGTAATTATGGTGTTTTTGGGGTTATATTGGTCATATTGGAGTTTTCGGGGTTATTTTGGTCATTTTAGGGGTTATGTATTATTTTGGTCATTATCGTATTTCCTGGGTTATTTTGGTCATTTTGGAGTTTTCGGGGTTATTTTTATCATTTTAGGGGTTCCGTGTGTATTTTGGTTATTTTAGGTGTTCTGAGTGTATTTTAAGGATTAGTTTGGCCATCTTTTAATTTTTGAGTTTATTTCGGTTATTTTAGGGCATCGGTGTTATTTTGGTCATTTTAGGAGTGTTTGGGTCGGTTTGATGATTCCATGAGTTTTTTTTTTAATTATCATTTTGGTAGTTTTGTGGGTATTTTGGTCATTTTGGAGGTTTTGGGTTATTTCAGTCATTTAGAAGGTTTTTTTAGTCCTTTAGTATTTTGGGGGGCATTTTGGTCATTTTAGAGCCTTTAGATGTATTTTAGAGGCTCCAATGATATTTTAGTTAGTTTGAGTGTTGATATCTAATAGGAGAATTTGTGAAATTCCTACCTTAAGAAGTCATTTAAAATCCATGGATTTGGAACTTTAAAATCCTGGATGGATTTAGCCCAAATCCAAATTCTAATGGTTTTCAGTCATCCAAACAAAAAATTTAGATTTGGACCCTCAAATCCAAATCCATGAGCCCAAATCCATCACATCCAAACAGACCACTGATGAAGTACTAAACTAAAACTGACATATCATCACTCGGTTAAATATTAAAAAACTAAAAATACTTTTTTTTATTTTACGAATTAAAAGTGTATTTTTTAAAATTTTAGGTCTAAAATTGCTCATTTAAAATTTAAGGGATTCAAAACGATCATTTTACACTCTAAAATTAAAAGTACAAAATAAATAAATTTTAGGAACCAATTGTGTATTATTTTAAGTAAAAATTTAATACAACTTTAATATACAAACATGCAAATAAGTCATTAAAAATGTTAAATTTTAAATTTTTTTAACAGAGACTTGATGAACGGATCGGCCTAAATGGGTTACTAGTTACTACCCATATCTTTTTTGTTTTTTTTTTTTTTTTTTTTGTAGGTTCAGTCGGGTTATGGCCTTATGGGTCCAGGTCTAAAGGTGAGTTTGGCAACCTATTTTTTAACCATGTGTTTTGTTAAAAGTACATTTTGAAAATGAAACTTTGAGCTTCACTTCCAAAAATTTCCAAAAAGTGATTTTTCAAGGCTAAAAATTTTACAAATCATGTTTTTTTCTTCTTACCAAACACAAATCTTGGATTTTGCTTTTTCAAAATGTACTTTCTACCTTCCAAATGAGATTCCAAACAGGCACCAAGTATATTGCCTTCAATGGTGATGCAAAGAATATCATGAAAGCTATTAACAAGCCCAACAAAGCCTGGCATGAGAGTTTGATAGAATAGTCCACAATGATTCTTCAGTAAACAACTGGTCCATCTGTTGGACTAGGCGAGATTTTAACGTTACTGCTGATTGTCTTGCTAAATGGGCTACGAGAACGTCGAGAAGCAATGTCAACGATTTTTTGTTTGAAAGGGACTTGTCCCAAGTGGCTAGAGTTGCTTTGGGGCAAGGATTTCTAACTTGTCCTGTTTTGTTTGTTTTGTATCCTTTTCACTTTGAGGAAAACATCTACAATACTTGTGAATTGTCCTCCACCTTTTTTCCTTTTGGACCAAATTGTTGATATATTGGCCTAATTTTGATTTGGTCAATATGCATAACGTTCTTGAGTAGACATATTAATCTGACAAACGTGATTCATTGAATGTAAATAATTGGTTGACAACACAAGCATAAGCACATGCGCTTTTTAAGGCATGAGTATCGTTCTTTGATGCAATATGAATTATACATTGATAGCATCTAATTGATTGCCTCAAATTGCAGTTGCCACTAGCTTACAGCTCATCTTTGATTGATTGAATGACTTGAATCCCAACCGGAGATTCAAGGTTAGTTCTTCTCCCATTTGAAGATACATAGATAGGCTAATGGAATTTTTACCAATGCACTTTTGACTAAGATTGTCATAACAAACATTCGCATTGGCACTCATTGTTGCAGATTGGTCAGGGGTGTGTTAAAGAGCCTCTAATAACATGGTTTTTTTTCCCAAAATATTATCTTTTTGAAAATGCATTAAGCACTTCAGCCTATTTTACCATCAGTAGAAGCCCTTCTGTAATTAGAATTGGTCAATTGGCTTCTCTTATGTTTGCTTAAGGGTCAGAAACTTTAAAAACCAGCCAAAGAAACTTTACATGAATGATGACTGTTGTTGGCATCATTAATGTAAAGTATATTGTGATGCATAAATTTTAACAAATCACAGACTAGATAAACGAGTTAAACTAAACTTCATAAATTGGATGTAGAAAAGGTTGTGACAATTGAAGACAAGGACATAGAGATATTGATGTTCTCTTTTCGTATTCCAAAGCTGATAGGAGGGATTAATTTTGCGTGATGAATGATTGTTTCACGGAATCCTTTGCTAACAAAGCCCTCACCTTTTATTTGACCTCTTTTTAAATTACTAATTAGCAATTACACCTGCTATACGGCCAAGAGTAAAGGATTTCAACCTTTCACAAATTTCTCAAAATTCAGATGAGATTAAGCACTTGAAAATATTGTCTCTTACCCTGCACCTCCTCTGGGTTAAGCACATTTGAAACAAACCATTATAATTTGCAGCATTCACATGATTTATGTTTGATTAAACCGTGTTGACTAGAGTATGGAAATTCTTAAAGGTATATATTTCCAAGCTGAGCATCCAATTTTTAGGTCAAACGGTGTGTGATTAGTACAAGACGGTGGAGTGGAGGCTTTGCCACCTCCACCAATTTAATCATGCAATTGCTTTTAACAAATTTAGGTGATATCCAAACGAAATGGGACGGTGAAAGAGCGAGGTGACATATGAACAGTCAGAGAATTCTTGTTTTCTTTCTCTTTTATCTTTGCCCTTTTCCCCTCCTGAAAGGCTGAAAGCAATTATAAAATGCCGAGAAACTCTCATCTCAAACCACATAAAGCAATGGAAGTTGCAAAGGATTTTCATAGATGGTGCACCGACAACATATAGTCTTTGACTCTTTGCAGCATAACTTTTCAAAACAGTTTCCGACATAACACGTTTTCAAACCACATTAATCAGTAAGAATAAGAATGCCTCGAGTTTTGACAAAGCAAGAACATTCTGAAGACCAAAATGAAATATCCACAAACACGAAATAATGGAACTGTATAAAATTCAGTTGAACCATTCAAACAAATAAAAATAGTTCTGACCCTTTCGGACTGAGTCAACAGTGAGAAAAAAATGTTTCAAAATAATAAAGATTTGTCATGCATATACACAATATGTCAAAAAAATCTCCTAGGAGGTTAGTTTATGCACATCCACAAATACTTCGTTAGTGAACTCGTTGAACAAGTCATAGCTTCACGTTACAGCATGGTTGTACACGGTTGTAAAAGAAGGGTCACAAAAGGCTATAACAATTTATTAAACCAAAAACCGTACAGATCTATAGCGAACAGAACTAATTATAGAAGCAATTTAACAAAAGTGCCAACCATGAAGCAATGGGCAAGAAGAAATCTTTTCCAAACTTAACACTTTTTTGCAAGCATTCAATTGCTAATACTGTTCAATAACAAATAATAAATCAAACAAAAACAGTTACAGTTACAGGCAATACAGACAATACAAGAATTCCATCGAAAACAAATAGGTGATCCGAGCAAGAACAAAATTTCCAACTCTTACAATGATCATCATAAGTTGGCATTGGAACTGTCATCACCATTTGACCACCTCCTGAAGGTGCACGCAACTAAATTCCTACCGGCCAAAAATCCAAATTTGGTCCTAAACATTGTCAAGCGGCTATTACTACTTGATGCAGCATCAGCTAAAATAGCTCCATGGCTAACAATTGGTGGGAACTCCATGCCACTCTCTTGAACTCCAAACTCACTACCACTACCATCCAATGGTCCAATTTCACAAGCATCCAGGATGACAACCAATGATCCCTTACGTTCTCGCAACCATTCCGCAACTTCACTGCTCACTCCTCTACACTTCTTGACCTTAACTTTCACCAAATTGGGACAACCCCAAGCAAGCGTTTCGATCCCAACATCCGAAATGGGACAACCCTTAATACAAAGCTTCTTCAACGCCATGCATTTGTTGGCAATGCACGCAATCTCAGCATCACCAATGGTGCCACTCCCGCAGAGTGCCAATCTTTCGAGTTTTTGGCAATTGGAAGCTATGGGAGCTAAACTCAACGAAGTAGGGTTCATTCCAATCAAAACAAGTTCTTGTAAATTGGGGCATTGTTTGGCGACAGCGATTAAACCATCATCGCCAATCCTATTAGTCCTCCAAGCATCAATGTGAAGCTTCCTCAATAGCTTGCAGCGTTCGGCGACGCAAACAAGGCCTAAATTCGAACATTCCGGAGTCTTAACAATGTGTAAGATCTCCAAATTCGAGCAATTTGCAATGGCACAGAGGCCAACATCGCTAACTTGAACCCTCTCGAGGTGGATTTCTGTGAAACCAGTGTTGAATTTTCCTAACATGTCTAGAACCTTATCCCACTCACCCAAACAGCGAATGAGTTTCAGAGTTTTGAGCTTTTTCGAACCGATTATTAGGGGTCCGAAGCTCTGGCCATTGATGAGCTCCTTCAAGCAGATGGATTTCAAAGAGGAAGCGGCGGCGCCAGGGCCGATCGGCTCGGCGGCGTCGTGGAGGCCTCGGAGCCTCTTCACGGAGAGCTCCTCGAGAGACGTGCAGTGATCAAGGACTGCGTTCATGGCTTTAGCTCCGAACATACACGAGCCGCACGAGAGCTTCTTCAAACCCTTGCAATTCTGAGCAAACGCGGCCATTCCTAGGTCTGTGAGCTCGCGGCATCCACGAAGCTTCACGCTCGTGAGGCTCCGGCACCGGATCGAGATCAGAACCAAAGCGTCGTCGTCGATGCTAACCGATTTCCGGTCGCATCGGAGGGCGAGTTTGGTGACCGAGTCGAAGCGAGCGAAGAGAGAAGGAATGGCAGAGAGTATTTCACCTTGAGCGTTGAGAGAGAGACGGTGACGGCTTCGACCGTCAACACGTAGCCACCTTTTGCAAACGAGCGAGCACCGTTTCCGGTCACCGGTGCCGAGAAAATGAAAAATGCTTTCCAAGCACTCATCAGGAAGATCGGAAGTATAGTCACGACCACCAACGACGACGTTTTCAAAAAACTCTCCTTCCGTTAGCTCAAACGGCAAAATAACCGATGACCTACGATCAAACCGATTGCTCGGATTATACCATTCACGGCGGTTAAACTCCGTCTGAGCCACCAAGCTAGAAGAGGACTGGCCCATTAATAGTTGGCGTGTGAAAGCTACGCTCCACTGGGAAAAAGAAAGAAAGAGAATGAAATGATAGAAACACTTGACGGTGAGATAGGTTTGTTTTGGTTTGATTTAAGAGGGCTGCGTTTTCTTTTTCTTTTTTGATGATGGAGGGCTGCGTTTAAATATAATATAAGAATGGTGGAAGGCAGTGTAAGAGAAACAGTTCATGAACTTGCCCCGTCAAATGGGGGGTTGAGTTTGAGGTGCGTGTCCTCGTCGCAATCGCTACGGCCGACTCATGAATCATGATGCACTCAGACTCAGGGACGCGCTTTTTCATGTGGTTTTTTTTTTTGCTAAAACTTTTTCATGTGGTTTTAATCTTAAATGCATTTTTGCGTTTGATTATGTAATCGCGTGCATCAGGGCCGTCAATTATTTCATTTTGGGGAGTTGGGAATTGGGACCAACTTTCATTTCTTATTTATTTTTTTCTCATCATGAGTAATTTCTGTCTTCTACTTATGACTATCATGATTAACTCAACTTAATGTGGGTCCCATTTTAACTTTATTTTGTGATAAGTACGTTTTCGGGAATGAAAAATTAATTCAACAATATTATCTATCCATCATTTATATTATTTTAATATTTTTCTAAAATTATTATAAAAATATTATGTTTGTAATTATTGAAATTAAAATACTATATTACTATATTTTCTAAATAACCAAATAATTAATCATTAAAATTAATATAGATTTAATTATATAAACTGTGAATTGATATGCCAATTTAAAATATATAATAAAATAAAATATTAAGAATTTTAATTATTATATTATTGATGCGGAATAATCATATGATCCGTTATGATAACATTTTATAATAAAATTAATAATAATTTTATCATTTTTTTTCATAAGAATTATGAGTTTTGTGTTATAAACACCGAAAAAAAACTATCCAAATTTTCCACATCCTTCTCATAACCTTTCACATCAGGCTCGTGTATCACATATGTAGATGGAATCCATAAGCTGTAAGATACCTATCACATATATTATCAAAAAGATACCTATCACATATAATAACACAGGCTTTTACAGTTTTACCATCTTTCTCTTTCTTTCTTTCTTTCTTTTTTCTTTTTTTTTTTTCCTCTTGACTGATCATTCTGATTCAAGAGTCTCTTTAGCTTCAAAAAAAAAAAAACAAAGAAGATTCAAGAGTCCTTGAGACAAAAGGGAAAAGCACTCCTATGACTTGTCTATTCAAATTTTCACGTTTTGTTTTTTTCAAAGGAATATTTCCACCAAATAAAATTAATATCTTTTTTTTTTCCCTTGATAAGTAAGAGAAGAAAAATAAAACTCTAAACATCAGTTTTGAGTTGGAGGATAAGAAAGTAGAGTAGTTGTTAATACAAATAACAGAAACTTTGTTATAACCTTGTACATTCAATGTACTCAACGGATTAAAAAATAAAATAATACAAATCCCAATTACAAGAAATCTCAATTTTCATTTATAAGAAAATAATTTAAAATATTTGAAAAGGCAATAGATTTTAAAATTCAAAAAATAATAATTGAGCTTAAGTTTTGTATACATAAACTACATGCAAATTATCATTTGACACTTGTATAGATCATTTATATTTAGTTCAGGAATTTTATAATTAGTTCAGGAATTTGTAATAATTGCTATAGGAATTTGCTAGAAGATAATTATATATATAAATATATATATATATATATATATATATATATATATATATATTATATAATTAATTTGATAATTTGAAAGTTGAAAGAGGGATGATTTGAACTTTAGTTTTCCTCATAAATGAAAGCAAACAATATGAGTTGAGTTCTTGAGTTACATGAATCTTGGCCTTGATATAAATTTAACCACACATCAAGATGTAATCTATAGATATTTTGCTCAAAGAAAAACATGTGTGATATTATGGATTTAAAATGACATCTTACACCTACTCATTTCAACTTCACATAAATTCATAAATTTAATCTAATCTAATGTCATTAGGTTTATTTCAGGTCACCTCAACATTTTTAATGTCTCACATTATATACAGATACACACACAAAACCATGTATAATCTTTAGTCATTATATTTCCTTCCACGAAATATTTTAATCCTACTTTTTTTATGTAGGAATCATTCGTAAACAACAATTTCTTTGATGCATCCATTTGTTTGTTTATGTTTGTGAAATATCTGCAACACTTAATGGCGTGTTTGGAAGTTTGAAGAGAGAGAAAAAAAAAAGAAAAAAAGAAAAAAAAAGAGGGTACACAAGGAAAGGATAGGAGATGAGAATAGAATGTTATCTCTTCTCATTATTTGAATGTTTTTAAAATCAAATGGGAGAGATTAAATAGATACCCTTCCCTTTTTATTTGAATGTTTTAAAACGTAAAATGGAAAGAAGAGAAAATGACAAGATATCATATAAATTGATAATTATCAAATTTTGTTCAATTTTAAGAGATAGACATAAATTGACACTATAAACAAACCCCCCTACTTTAAATTCATCCAAATTGAAAAATAAAAAATGAATGGTTTTGAGGTTTTATCCTAATATCCCTTAAAATCCCTCAAACCTTTTTTCCTTCCTTCTTTAAAAAACAACAAACAAAGTTAATTAAAGATCCTCATTTCCTTTCTTGTATTCTCCTCCTCCATCCCTCCATCCAAACACATATTTTTATTTATACATCCATCCCAACATATTTTATGAGTTGAATACTGAATATATATATATATACCAGTTTGTTGGGCTTAAAACAAAAGGGAATATCAACCTTGTATTAGTGAGTATTGGTGTACCTTACACTATGTATATATTTCGTTTATTCAAAAATTGAGATTGATACCATCCAATTTTGTAAACCCCAAAAAGGAAGGGGGAAGATTTTGGAATCATCTAGAATACCAAATAATTCCAAGAGAAAGAACATTGTCTTGTAGGCTCGTTTAGCGGAAAAAAAAAAAATGGTATTGCAGGCTCAACCAGGGATGAGTTTGACTTTGAAAGGTAACAATTTCATATTCACCAAGAACGATCGTGACCCTACAAAAAATATGACCAAAGAAGACAATCAACATTTTTGGTCAAATACGTTAAAACCACCCGTGATTGAAAATCCCATTGGTGAAGCTGGAGTGAGATCGGTGCAATTGCTTGAAAATTATTGAACTGTGCAATAGTTATAAACCGCAGCGAAAATTAAAAGTATTAATATATTTAAAAATATAAAACTACTTTTTATTTAAAATGTCGAAATGAAAAGTGGAAAAAATAATTTTTCAGTTCATTGGAAATTATTGCATGATTTAATAGTTTTTCTTAAATCCTAAAAAGCATGGGTATGTTTTCGAATACCAGTACCGGTATCAGTACAATATGACAATATATCAATTCTTAGAAAAATAGGGTACGGATCTGACAGAGATATATGTTTTATTAAATTTTTTATATATATTATTGTGCATATATTTTTCATATATTGATAAGTATATGTGAATTTAAGAGCAATTATAGATAATAAAGTATATTCATTGCCATTAAATGGTCTTTAAATTACAAATCAAGATCCAAAAGAGTAAATAAAAGAAGTGTACATCCATATAGTTCTACCTAAAGTTCATGTTTCCATCACTTTCACTACTTTTATCTATTTTTGTGACATATCCAAAAGAAAAAATGAAAGAAAATATTTATATTTATGAAAATTTATATTATGAATTATTTTTTTTGTTGAAAGTTTTGTAGTTTTGGATATGCCTAAGGGTACGCATGTAGCAATACCCAAAAAGTATCCGGTAC
Source organism: Fagus sylvatica (assembly GCA_907173295.1). Lineage (NCBI taxonomy): Eukaryota > Viridiplantae > Streptophyta > Magnoliopsida > Fagales > Fagaceae > Fagus > Fagus sylvatica. The sequence continues at coordinate 7,413,927 of OU015768.1, forward strand.
GATTATAACTCTTTTCTTTTTTTAGTGTACATATGCTTCATAGAGCACGTCTCAATCCGAGAAACTGCCATAGTTGCTACCCATATATTTCTTTGGGAGCATGGTGGGTTCCTTAGGTTTTCACAATTTTTTATTTATTAACATATTTAGGGAATGGATTTTGAAAGTTGAAACTTTCAGATTTTTTTTGTACTTTCAGATTAGGAACATGTCGTCAACACCAAATAATGCTCAGTACCTTCAACAATTGGGGCTTTTAGAATCTTAAAAATTAACGACTACCAAAAATTAAAAAGTAAAATATTGGTCTTCTACTTTCCCGGTCTTGAAAATATCGTACTTACTACGTTTTATTCTTTATTATTCAACCAGTTGCCAAAGAAAAAGAGATTATTCCAGCTTAAGATTAGCATGATTAAAAGCCAACAGTAGTCCAATAGTCCTATTCCAAAATTTTAACTGGGTTGGGCTTATCCAAGCCAAGAAATTAAGGTGCTAAGTTGTGCTGGGACTTGGAAAGTTGGGTATACACTATACAGACAAAACATTAACCCATGTTGAGGTAATGAGATATGAAGTTAAATTCAACTTTTTCAAAGTCCAGGTTAAATCCTCTGCTTAAATCTCCTTCCAGTGGTCTTAGCTCTTCATGAAGCACCAGGTTCCTCAATTTCCACACAAAGTCCAGCAGCAATTCCCTATACAGAGTGAATTTATCTCTTTGGTCCTAATCTTCCAACCAGTTCTTGGGGGATTGATTAGGAAGTCAATTATTCTCAACAAACAAGATTACATGTTCAAGGTTAATTACATGTTTGGTTAACATTTGAACATGCCGAATAAGTTTGAGTTTTATTCATAAGCTACTTGATTAACTTATTATTTTCTCATATATTGTAACACTCCGACTAAATTTGTATCCTTTTACAAATTTATGTTAATTTAAAAAAAATTATAGTTAAAATTATTATTATTATTTACCAACCTTGTAATAAGTTATACACAATCTAATATCAAATCTATATAAATATATATTTCAACTCTATGTATAAATATAAATATATAATATTATATATGTATATAAATAACGATATAATATCATTGTATATAATCACGAGTCACAATATTATGTCACGAGTTTGACTCGTTTCAATATTATGTTTGAGTTTGACTCGTTTACTAATTGAGCATAAACTTGAGCTTTTGGCTCATTTGCTAATTAAACAAACATAAACAAGTTTTTTCCCAAGTCGAGCCAAAACTATTCAAAACGGATATGTTCATTTACAACCCTATTTGCAAACAACTAAATAACGGATCTGTTCATTTACAACCCTATTTGTAAACAACTAAATAGTGAGTACCTCACAATTGACAAGAACTCTATTGGCCTAGTCGATTCATCACTCAGCACCACTTATGATTTCAAAAAGCTACCAAGAACGAAAGCATTTCTTCTTCAGGTTGCCAGATTAACGCTGATCTGATGCGACATATCTGTGAACAATTTACACATTCAAGTTTGACTCAATAGAATGACTGTTAATTTATAATCATCTTATGACCAATATACATTATCATTATTTGTTCTTTTGACATTTGAATGGAAAAATGTGTGTTGAATCTGCTATACATTTACAATAAATCAACTGGTCGGCTTGATGAGATTGCGGCTGCGAGGTTGAAATAACTGAGTGGATGTCCCATTTCCAGTCTCAATGTCTCATATAATGTTAAATGGCCGAAGCTTGGGGTGGATTAGTCAAATAGGGAAGTTGGGCAACTCCTTTTTTTTTTCAGCTTAGTCAAAGTCATGGTGCCATGATTTGGTATGGTTTGAATGGCTCAAATTAAAGTTGTTTCTCAAGTGGATGGTAAACAATATTCATGGTGTTTGTGTTCTTGATTCCTCAACGTGGCTAGATGTGCATTCCAGAAGTAGCTAAAGTGATGATACGATTGTGGATGGAACGAAAATCATGGCCATTTTCACTACGTGATTTCTCATTAATTTAACTTCGGGTAAGAATCATAGGATTGGTTTGTTTTTCACGAGGGACGCTATCATAATAGTGTGATTTGAATTCTCCCCATTATTGGGCGTAGGAATGGGAATGACAATAAGTTGGAACAAATAATTATCTTTATGCATTGAGACTTGGTCTTAATCTGATAATAACACTACTCTTTATAAGAAGTTGCCCAAAAGTAAATACAAAGTTTTACCACCAAATCAGTTTGGATGAATCTTTTTCCAATCTAGTATGTAGTCACTCTTAAAACTATGCCTAATAGTGTCTCTCACACAGTGGGTTAGAATTCAAATTCGAATCCCTTGAAAGGTGTAAGTTTGAATTCGAATCCCAATATTTATAAATTAGAATAAAATTTTCATATGCCTAAAAAATATATATACTATATACAAAACGTTCATTACTTTCAAATCAGATTAGAGGTATCTTCTATCCTAAAATTAACATTGAATTAAATGCGTCACGCTACTAAAAATGTAAGGCCACGTGTCATTAATTAAAAACACAAAAAGAAAGGTCTTTTCTGTCTTTCAAGATTGACAGCTCTCTGCTCACCCGCCAGCCACCAGCCACTCCGGCATACCACCGTCGTCAGAAGGTGAGTTCTCCTTCCCTCTCTCTAGTTCTCACTTTTTCAGAAAATAAAAATTGTGTTTCTTTGTTTTTGAACCTTTGAGAGTATCCAAATGACTGTCTTTCTACTACAACTAAACTGCCTAATGACTAATGAGACTGCGCCTTCGTTTTGTTTTTAAAATAAAATATTCGTTTCCTGATTCTCTTGTTATTGCAAAAGAAAACAAGCCTTGGCCCCCAGCCAATTCTTCTCGCTGACATGTAAAATTGAAAGATTTGTATGATTGTGTTTTTGCCTATTCTATTTGCTGCAATTTCAGTAGTGCTTTCAAGTTCTTTGTTTTTATTTTAAATAAAAATTGGTATAGGAATTTGTAGTAATTTAGTGTGGTGTGGTTAATGCTAAACTAGACAGGCTTGTTGAGAGCAACATCTAAGAGGCTCATTTTGGCAACAAAGAAACACTTGGTCTCAACAATGGCAAATGTAAGTTAATTCATTGACCCACGGTCACATAAGGTGTTATTTTAAGTGCCAAGTGATTAGCTGATTTTAACGTGCAGTGCTATCGAGTTGTTTCGGAAAAGTAATTTGAACTCTTGTCACAGGAAGAAGAAAATGGGGGATATGTGAAGCGAAAGTTGGCGAAACTGTTTGAAGCGGGCATTTAAGGCAACGGTTCCTAATGTGCCGGATGTAGAGCCTTTGATGGCTGCTTGCACTGTAAAATTAGGTATATCATGCTTGCTTGTGTAATGAAAATATATGTGAATATGGTTATGGGATTTGGTTGGAAGTGTTATATTATATATTTTTAAGGTACTATAAATATAATGCAATGTTGGCTTCGGGTTTCATAGGAGTTCGTATTGGATGCTAAACTAGGATTTTGTCTTTGGTGTAGTAACAAATTAACAATGCCATGGGCCTATGGTCTAAAATAAACGGAAAGGAAACTGAGTTTAAGGGTCCTCAAGCTGTTAGGCAGGTGTTGACATTTACATTCTATCTACTTTTCTATCTTCTACTTGTGTATTAGAACTTATTTGGTAACAGAAGGTTGTAATTTCTTCAGTAAACTTTAAATTGATAGTGTTGGATACTTATCTCTACTTTTTGGTATTTGTAGGCCATCATGCGAAATCTCCCACAATCTGAAATGATAGAATCATGCTATGTGGCTGGGCCAGGATTTGTGAATGTCTTATAATCGAGGAATTGGATGGCTCAGGTGCATGCTTGTTTCATACTTTTCTTTTTTGAATGAAGGGACACCACTTTTACTTGTTATAATCGAGGAATTGGATGGCTCAGGTGCCCATGTATCAAAAAGAAAAGGAAGGATTTACTTGACTGTAATTGATATAGCAGATTTGTATGGTTGTTTGACTGTAAATATGCTGCTGCAGAGTATTCACATAATGCTAATTGTTGGTATCGATACATGGCACCGCGGCTTGCAATCAGAAAGGCCATTGTTGATTTTTCTCACCTAATATAGCAAAGGAAATGCATGTAGGCCATTTAAGATCTGCCATTATTGGGAACACACTAGCCCGTATGCTCGAGTTTTCACATGTTGAAGTTCTTTGGCGAAACCATGTTGGTGACTGGGGAACACAGGTATATGCAGTTTATGAAAACATATGTTTATTGCGTCGAAGCTGTTTGTGTTCAATAAGGGTATATGTCTTAGATTGTTCTTTGTTATGACTATAGTTTCTTGCTTTATGTATGAACTTGTAATGCCATTGTTTTTTTTTCCTCTCTCTCTCTCTCTGTTGAATCAAATCCATTAGATTGTAGTTATATACTTCAAAAGCTAAATGATTTCCCCAAGAGACAATGATTAAAAAAAATTATCTTTCAAGCATTTCCATCATCTAATGAGTTCTAAAAATAGTTCTTCCTAATTGGAGAAAGTCAGCATTTAAATGCTTTTGTTTGCTTCCTTCATAATGCCACTTGGGTAATCTTATAGTGACTATACATTTGGAGATTAGTTATATAGATGATCCATTACTCTGATGTTGTATACCTTAGAAACTAGATCACTCGTGTTCATTGTGTTAGTCTGATGTTGTGTTGTTTAAGTTGAAATGATTTTATCATCCATGGGTAAAAAGCTGTTGTTGTTTCATAATTCCTTTAACTATGAGGTATTCTATCCTGTAGAGAAAATCTCCCCTTTTTTCTTTCAGTACTATTACCATACAGCTGAAAGTTGTCCTATGCGTTTTGCAGTTTGGTATGTTGATTGAATTCCTCTTTCAGAAGTTTCCAAACTGGGAAGAGATTACTGAAGCAGCTGTTGGAGATCTACAGGTAAGTGAAGACATTAAGATTGTGTGGATTGTTGTTGGATCTTGCCTTATTACCTTCTTTTCAATATGACTGTATGCCTCATCATAAGGTTGATCTCTAAATGTCTTACGAAGTTAGTGTATCTTGCAAGCTCATGGTTGAAATTGCATGTTATCCTGCAGATAATTCCATAATGTTCATAATTCTCATTCAATAGTTTATTAATATTATTTACAGTCCATTTTATGCTATGCTTAAATTTTGTTGCTTGGAGATACTAATCATCAGCTAGCAAATATGTTATTGAAGATAGGTCCTTAGAGTATTACTTTTGATCTTCCAGGAAAATTGCCCAACTTATTCAACAATTTTCTGTCACACTGGTTTCATGCCTTGCATTTTTATTGATTTATAAATCGCCTTCAATGTTAGCTATGAAGCTGATTACCACTAGTTATTATTAGTTTTTGTCGTCTATTTGTTCTCTCTCTCTCTCTCTCTATGCATGCTTTAGTTGTCACTGTTGCAACTACTGCTTTATTACCACTACTAGTGTTTGTTTCTAACTTTCCTAATATTGATGTGAGCAGGGGAATACTGCTGTATACTTGCTGTATGCTCATGCTCGGATCTGTTCAATCATCAGGAAATCTGGTAAAGACATAGTGGAGTTGAAGAAAGTAAGTCTTCCTACTTCAAACAGTAGTTATAGCTGAACTTTTAATGTTGCACTTGCGTTTGGTGTCACCAGGACTGAATTTTGACTTGAACTGTGAAGCAACATTTTTTTGCTAGGTAAATAAACCTCAGTTAAATGAAAGATTGCAAAAGAGGGTACCATGCTAGTACACAAGGCGTAAACAAGAGAACCTCAAATGTCATAAATTCCACATCTAGTATTTTTTTGTTGTTGCCATTTTTTGCATATGCAATCATGTAAAGCTACTTCATGTTGATAATAAGTTAATCAACATGATTAAACTTACATTCTTTGTTGAAGTCTAATTTTGTTTTTTGTTTCTTTTATTTTCTGTTTGTTTGAGACAGGCAGGGGCAATAGTGTTGGATCATGCGGATGAGCGTGCATTGGGGCTTCATCTGCTACAATTTCTGAGGTAAGATCTAAAAGAATTTATTGCTCTCATGCTTCTTGACCTTGTGATGAATGCAACTAAATCAGCCGGCATGATGCGTGGAAAGATTTCTTGGCGGGTTCCCCAATTTCTGTATTTTGCTCTATTTTGTCTCCTAATTTTCTCCTCTGAGATGTCTTAAACAAATTCCTATTTCTAGTTGGATGTGATAAAAAAGATGCAACTGAATGTCTGCAATATTCATATTCCTATTTCTGAATTAATTAATTTTTTTTTTTTAATTATTGAAACCTTGATTAGTTCATTGGTTCAGCTGAGGAAACAAGCACTCTTGCTATGTGAAGCAACTGCAACTGTGATGAGGAAATGCTTTTATCTTCTTGGAATCGTTCCTGTTCACAATATATGATATTATACGATAAAGCCAACATTACCCATTTAAAGGGTTCAAAATATTTGAGTGGAAGCGTTTCCATTATGGGCTTTATTGTGTAATTAGTTATGGTTCTCTTCCATCTCGTTTGAGTGGAAGTGTTTCCATTGTTTGATTTTCAACAACAACAAAAAAAAGGTTCAAAATATTTTCAATGTCCGCCACTCGTGGAGTTTGCTGTACATATAGCATTTGAAATGCAAATTTTGGTGAAAATTTTGGCCGTGCAATGTGGCTGTACAGATAGCATTTGAGAGAGAGAGAGATGAGTCTAGGAATTTTATTACATTTTTATCTTTGTTTTCTTTTTTTAATAATTAAAAATACTAAATTTGATTATATAAAAATAAAAATGCTGAGTTAACAGATTTATAACTACCAGAAATATATGGAAGGACTCTTTTGAAACATAAACAAATGGAATGGACCAAATGACTGCTTTCAAAGCTAGGGAATTTAAATAAAAACACAACAAACTTAAAGGGTCAAAAATGTATTTTAGTCCTAACAAATTAACACTTCATAAATCCCTACTGTAAGAAATAAAATTTGGATTTTGTTAACTAGTACCCTTAAGGCAATGGTTAAGGAGTATTAAATGTTTACACTTTACAGGAAATAACGAGCTTTTAATATTAAAATAATAAATTGAAAGACTAAAATACCTTTAAAAGTTATTTTTGTATTATTTTAATATTAAAATTTTACTATTTCCTATAAAGTTGAAGCATTAAATACTTCCTTAACTATTATCCTTAAGGGCATTCGTTAACAGGATCCATACAATTTTAATCCCTTTCGTAACTGGCAAGTCAGACCCTTTATCATGCCACACAATCAAAGAGTTAAAAGGAGCAACAAATTAATGATACGAATAAGGCCTCCCTACCTCTCTCTGGTTTCTTTAAGATTTGGACTGCCTGAAATTAAAAGACATTGGAACGACGGAAAGTGTATCAGTATACCTATTTACGGCCTTTAGCAATAACCTAAAAAGATAAAATTTACGGCTTTATTCTGAAAGAGATACGTTTGTTGACAAAGTAACAAACACATTTATGCCTCGCCAGTGCCCTTTAAGCTTTAACTGAAAAAGAAAGATAAATTTATAGCTCTGCTTATGCTTTCTATAAAGGGTCTATAAACTACTAACCTAACGCTTTTAAGGAACTGTCAGTCTGTCACCCTCCAAACTCAACTATAGATATGTAACAAGGTTTAAAATCAAATCACATTTGGGTTTTTTTAGAGTAATTGAACAATTATGATTGTAGGTATGTTTTCTTTATATCGTTTCGCATGCATTATATACAAATTCTCTTAAGTTATTGGCCTTTAAATATTTATAATTAGTATTACATTCTTGGCTCAAGATCTATGACATGGCTTTTTTTTCTTTTTTCTTTTTTTGGAAGAGAGTGTTTGAATTAGTGTATTTTTATTGGCTTATTTAACTTAAAAATAAGTTAGATAAAAAATTTGATAAGTAAGATATTAAAAATCTGGACTAAAAAGGCCCTAAGCACATAGAATTTTAGATAGTAAATTTGGACCATATATATTTCAAAGATGTTCTAATAAAATTGATGATATATAAGGAGGGGTTTAATGAAAAGAAAATTACTAACTCCCATTCTCTAGCCATAATTATATCTTGAATAGTTCTTCAATGGGTAAAAAAATAAAAAATTAATGATATATATATATATATATATATATATATATATATATTTGTATTTTTGCATCATTTCGGTTGAAATTAAATGTTGGTGATGATGGCAATTATGGCGTCTTCTAAAATTGTACAACGAAGGACAATGATGAACAGTGTATAGATCTAAACAAGTTACGATGCAAGTGTCGGTCAAGGTTGTGAAATGCATACGTAACAAACTCCGAAGATTTTATGGAGGAGCAACTCATACATTTCAAAAAATAATTATGTTATGCATGGCGTTTATGGTTTTGTTGAAGTTCTCGTTTCAATCTACATGAGCTCTATTTTACCATTATTTGGCCAATTAGCCTCAAGTCATGTCAAAAAAACAATAAAGTTAAATCGAGTATTAAAATTTCATGATTGTTCATTTAATTTTATTTCAAATACAATTCAAGTTCGAGCTCATCACCAAATTAGATACATATTTAAACTTTGTTTATTTTTTTATAAAACAAGCTCAAACCTGTTCACAAATTTTTTACTTTATTTATTATTTTCTCATATATTGTAAACAACACGACTAAAATATTTTACCCCTTACGTAGAGTGACAACAATCCACACAACAAACCCAATCAAGCATCCAACCAATGCACAAGATTGGTTGTTTGACCCACTATGTTTGGAGAGTTTGCTTGATGTAACAAAGGGAGTGTGGACAAACTTGCAGTTGGCCATGATAGCTTGGTGTAGGTAAATGGGAGTCCAATGAGAAGATGTGAGTGACCTCCACCACTAGAAAGTAATGTAAAAGTCCGAGGTTCGTTGAGAGCAAACTCATATTTCAGTTTGGAAATTACGGAGGAGACACTGTGCGGAATATTGTTGGTGACAAATTGACAATGATGTAATCAACCATAAACCAAAATGAAGATCCGTACACTATTCTTGTTATATGTGAACAAAGAGGCATTAGGTCTAAACACACAAAAGCAGTGACAAATGAGAAAGTTGAAGAGAAAGCTAAACCACAATTGTGGGGGCTTGTTTGAGACCGTAGAGAGATCCTTGATGTAATGCCCTAAACCCAATTGTATTAGGTAGTCACGTGATAATGGTGTCTATTGTTTTGCCTTACAAGTATGCAAGGTTGTAAAAGTCAAAAACTATTTTTCCAAAAATATCTCTAAAAAAAGAAGCTTTATCAACCGTTTTGCTTTCGTTCTCTAAACGAAGTTTTCTCTCTCTAATCTCTTTGTTCAATAGCTACCAAATTTATTTACTAACAAGTCCTAAATAAAACATAGAGTTTCATAAACTGTTTAATTCTTACTTTTCTCTACTTCATACTGTAAAAATTACGATTGAAACGATTTCATACATAGAGAACTTAATTGATAAAATTAAAATTTTGAAGTGTAATATGAAGTTTGTTATAAGAGCAATGTTATAGATACAACATTTTTCACAATAATACTAAGCTGTCGCTTTTATTAGTTTTTATTTGGATTCACCACTTACATCACTTTATTATTTATCATTTATAACTTAAAACCTCAGTACTGTTGTGAAAATATTGTGTCCGTAATTTTATTGTTGTTATAAACCTTATACTTTTTATGTAATTTTTCTTATTTAATTTAGGATTATATTAAAGGGTACGTACTCTTAGGAAAATGGTTAAGGAATATTAAATGATTACACTTTTACAAGAAATAACGAATTTTTAATATTAAAATAATAAATAAAAAATACTAAAATACCCTTAAAAAATGTTCTCATATTATTTTAAGGGTCCTGTTAACGAGTGCCCTAGGGCAATGATTAAGGAAGCATTTATTACTTCTACTTTATAAAAAGTAGTGAAATTTAAATATTAAAATAATACGAAAATAGCTTTGAATGGTATTTTAGTATTTTCATTCGTTATTATAATATTAAAATTTTGTTATTTCTTATAAAGTGTAAGCATTTAATGATCCTTAACCATTATCCTAAGGATACCTGTTAACAAAATCTTTATTTTAATATTAAAATTTCACTACTTCCTATATAATAAAAGCATTAAATGTTTTCTTAACTATTGTCTTAAGGGAACCGGTTAACCGAGCTCATTTATTTATGAGTCTTGTTAACGAGTGTCCTTAGAGCAATGGTTAAGGAAACATTTATTGCATCCACTTTATAGGAAGTAGTGAAATTTAAATAATAAAATAATACAAAAACAACTTTTAAGGATATTTTAGTCTTTTCATTCATTATTATAATATTAAAATTTTGTTATTTCCTATAAAATATAAGCATTTAATAATCCTTAACTATTATCATAAGGGATTAATATCTCGTACAATATTCAAAAAGTATTGTATAGGTGCAATTCTTTTTTTCTTCTCACATTTTCAATTTTTTTTTTTTCACTTTTTGCTTTTTGAATTTTTTAATAATTTTTTATTAAGTGGTAAAGATTCAATCTCAACTACTCAATTGGTATTACATGTAATACCGATGGCATGGGATATAAATCCACCCTAAAAACACCCATTAACAAAATCCTTTATTTATTTACCTATAGCATAATTAATATGCTCATCTACACATCTGCGAAGATCGAAGCCTCACTTTAAATGAAAACGGCCAAACATATTAAGTATGAAAGTATGAAGCCAACAACATGGTTCCTAACGTATCGACCATATATACGTGTACGTGGCGGCAGCATTAAGGAAGAGTAATATACTTAGCAGCTAGCAGGTAGTGTTGGTGGATTTTTTAAGCATTGTGTGAAGGAAATCATAAATAACTATAACAAACATAAATATAGGAAAGGTACAGAGACAGAGGAATGGGGGACATCAAAGATGGCATACGGCGTATGTTTCAGGCAGACAAGACGGCAACACTTGTGATAGAAGAGAGAGAGAGAAAGAGAGTGAAAAAGTTTTTCCTATGGCTCAGCTGTTTTCGATGTTCTCCTTGTTATTTCTTTGTGACCTTTCCAATACGACTCTCTCCATTACCTTTCATGACTTGTCCCTTTTTGTACCTTCCTTCTTATTACCTTTTTTATCATAAGTACCTTACTTCCTATTACAAATCAGTAATAGCATTTCTTTCTTTGTTTGGCATTTCTAATTCATTCTTTTATCATCAACGTAAATATGCACAAAAGGGTTTAATTAATTTCTACAAAAGGGTTTATCAAAGTGCTAGCCAAAAAAGGACAAAGACAACACCCATGCTTTAAGGGCACCTCTGTATCAAATCACTCCATTAACCCCCTAGTCCTAAGTCACTAGGCTTTTAGTTTAGGCCAGGTCCCCCCAACATGGCAAGTTGAACTCAATCCCGCAAAATTTGTTGAAGCTTTAACATTATTTAAACTAAAGCATTAGCATTTGTTTCTTCAACCCAATAAAACTAATTTAAGAAAATATATTGTTGACCAGAATTTACAGTGCTTTTTTTCTGTCGTATCCCTTTCATTTCTTTGTTCTTTTTCATTTTTTACCCACTGAGAAATCTTTTGTGCTGTCATTTCACCAAGGTTACGTTTGGATACTTGGATTTGAATTTGGATTTGGATTTTAAATCAATAAATTTGAAATACCTTGATTCAAAATCCATTAATTTTAAAATTTCTTGTTTGGATCCATTTATACAATGGAGGATTTGAAATTTAGAATTTTGAAACCTATAAATTAACCAAAATATATAAAATTACCAAAATGACCAAAATAACCCAAAAACCTTTAAAATAAAATAAAAAATCTTCGAAACCTCTAAAATGACCAAAATACCCCTAAAATCACTAAAATCCTCAAAACAACCCCTAAACGTAAAAAATGATCAAAATACCCCAAAAACGCTATGATGACCAAAATATCCCTAAAATCATCAAAATAATATTAAACCTCTAAAACAACCAAAATAGCCCCTAAACTTCTTTTTTATTTTTTTTATTTATTTATCAAAATGCATGCCTCTAAAATCACCAAAATACCCCTAAAATCACCAACATATATATGGTTCTTTTCGCAAAATTCAAAAATGCTTGATCAAGGTTGAGGAAACAAAATTTTCTAAATAACCAACTAAATCAAATATATTTATAATATTTCAAAAAGAAGAAACTCTAATTATTTTCTTTAAATCAATGTATCTAAAATAATTAAAATAATAATCTATAAGAAAAAAAAATTTAATAAATAACATGGGGAAGTTTTAGCAAAATAATTAGCTACGGAAAAAGTTACTTACCTCAAGTAAACTTACAAAATTTCAAAATCTCTCTCTAAACCTTTCCTTCTTCTAAAGATCTACAATGCCAACCTCAAAAATTTGCTAGCATCATCTCTTTAAAATCCTTAAGCAACATTCTCTCTATGATTTTTGAGTCAGAAACAAGTAATAGGTTTTATGGCGGCTAGAGTTTCTAATCTAGAGTATATATATTACTAACTCACACTGTAAAAATTGCTAATTAGTTGATCGTAAAAATAAAGCCCCCTGGTTTGTTTTTTTGGACCAAGTTATATTACAATACCCATAAAAAATATGTGGATACCATAGGCATAGAATGATCCTTTAAGCAAATGCATTAGAGGAAAAACCTTGTTGGAAACAATATAAAAAATACTCAAGCATCCATCCATCCAGGTTATGGCTGTTTCAGTCAGCATCAACCACATTTCTTCTAAAAATATAAATAAATAAATAAAGCATCAAACCAAAATTAACAAGTGTCTAATTTGTTTATTTCTGTTAGTTCAACTGGTAAATGTCTTGTCGTCAAGTAAGGGACTTGAGTTCAAATCCCACCTACACAAAAATCCAATTGATGTCTTGGTTTGATGGTAAAAACAATCATCATGTAACGGACGTTATAGATTGAAATTCTATCGTAACTATTAAAAAATAATAATAATAATCATCTAATTTGATCTTATGTCTCACACTGATGCTTGACATGTCACGTGTTTTCGACCACAAACATATATAGGAAGCATCTCGTTGTAATTTATAGTCAATAATTTGATGATGACCCAAGACTTTTTTCTATGATCCTACACATCTCTTTTTCATCCATTTTGGACAAAAGAAAATTGAGTAAGGCATCTTTTTCTCATCCAATTTAGACAAAAGAAAATTGAGTAAGTCCTACTTTTTGGACAAAAGAAAAAAAAAATCCACAAAGTCAATTGAGTAAGTTGTTAATATTATATTTCATTTTCTAAGTACAACTTGTTGGTGTGAGAACCACGACCTTTAACCCAATGCAAAGGCCTAAACATGATTCTCAAAATGAAGACTTTCACTGTTTTCCATCCTAATTTTTAGGAGAATTTACAATGGAGTCGCCACCTAACTTTTGTACAAAAAGCTAAGAAAAAAGTACAATATTTTATAGATTGATGAAATAAATAATACAATGTTTTGGGAAATAAAAAAATTACATGATTTTGCCCTAGATACAATCTAAGGAAAAATAAAATTACAAGGATTTGTGTCCTAAATACATTCTAGAAAACAGAAGTAAAAGGATACATGGACTAATCTAACTTCCTCTAAGATTAGGGTTCGGGGGCTAGGGGATTGAGTGGGAAGGTGTTAGGCACCCACCCAACCTGACCTAAGTCAGTCTCTAAGGATTCCCTAATCTATAGTTCACGACTCAGTAAACAAACCAACTTGCTTTGACTCATATCATCATACAGTACATGCAAAGAAAAATTAAATAGTGATTAATCATCAAGTAATTAAAATCATTTAGGCACACATCTCACATGAAAAATAAAATTTAAAGTTGCTGTAATTTTAGTAAAATATGTTAGAAAAATCAGATTTGCATCATTCACAAAACAAAAACCAAAAACAATGCAATCTAGCAATTGTACATTAAAAATTAATCAAGCAATTGAAATTAAAACCTAATCATGCATTCTACACAATTAAAGTTGCTGCATTAAATTAAAAAAGAGAAGATTATACCTTTTGGGATGCAACCTCTTGAATGAGTGTCCCGAATTGAATTTGATTGTGATGGGATGCGACCTCTTGATTGAGAATACCACCAGTCCTGAACATTGATTCTTGAGAAAAAATCGTTAAATTTGGTTAAAAGATATTAAAAATGGAATTGAGTGATTGGAAATAGAGATTACAAAAATGGCTTTTGTAATCTCTGGACTTGAATTTAAGAACACACTTGTGTTCTTATTCCAAAGTCTAACCCTTTGCAAAAATTCTCTTGAATTTTGCTTAGGATTGCTCTGACTAATTTTTCCCACACCCCTCTGAAAATAAGTATCATTTTCTATTTATATAGCAGCCCAAAAATGAACCTACCCACGTTTTGGAACTCATGGGAGTGCATTAGGGTTTTGGAAATTGGATATACTTCATGAAAATCCTGAAATTCTGATTGATTTTTAGGCTCTGATTGCGGGCCCATTTTGACCCTCTAAACTTTCGAATTTGGAGATGGTCATTGAGACATATTTGTAGCCCATCATGTCAGCTTTCCAGCCCAATTTGAATCAACTCAATCGGATAATTGAGTCAAAAGTTATGGTCGAAATACTGACCAGTGTACGGGCTGGAATCCAAATCCGAATTGGGCTTTGGATAATTCCGAGTTTTTTCACCTTTGGTCAACTTCTAGTGGATTTAGAAGTCCTTATTTGGCTGAATTTGAGATGTCTTAATTCTAATTCAATTTATTAATAATTAATATGATAATTATTGGTCAAAATAATTATCCCATTAGTTAAAAATAAATCAATTTAAGAATTATCTTTTGATGAAAATCTTGTGCATGAATACTTACCATTTTAAGGTGTTCTAAACCAATAGAAATTATTTATTAATTGATTTTAATTTAATCCTTTAGAGGACCAATCAAATTAATTAATAAGTAATCCTATGCATGTAAGCTTATGGTAAATATTATTTCAACCAATCAAATTCATTTCCTTAATAAATTCTTGGTTTTTGATTCGATTTCCAATCCAAAAAATGCACTCTCATTCTTAATTAAATTTTGATCCCTTAAAAATTGATTTTAAATTTATGGACCAACTTTGAATTGTCAAGCTTGTGAAATTACCATTTTAGTGTAAAAAAGTAAAATTAATGGTTGCAAAATTGGATGTCAACAGTTGGACTTTTACTTTTTTTTGAAGAGAACAACACCCAATTGGCGTGTTATTGCCACGATAAAGTCAGACTTCAGACTATTACTCATTTATCAACCAATTGCGTGTTACATTTTCCACATTGACTTGGAGATAAAAAATAATAATAATGTTGTAGGTACGATGTGAGTACTTAATACTACTAGTATATATGACAGGAAACATACGATCGAGTTAAACAACTTGATGAACTGTCAATTTGGATAAAAATCTTTGTAATGAAAACGACAATTAATCACGTCAATAAGATAATCTGTTTCTCTAAGGTACGTACTGGTACTATATCACAATTCACATGGTGTTATTTTGGTCACATTGGAGTTTTCGAGATTATTTTGGTCATTTTAGGGGTTCGGTATTATTTTGGTCATTATGGTGTTTCCAGGGTTATTTTGGTCATTTTGGAGTTTTCGAGATTATTTTGGTTATTTTAGGTGTTCTGAGTGTATTTTACACGTGTTTTCGACCACAAACATATATAGGAAGCATCTCGTTGTAATTTATAGTCAATAATTTGATGATGACCCACGACTTTTTCTATGATCCTACACATCTCTCTCATCCATTTTGGACAAAAGAAAATTGAGTAAGGCATCTCTTTCTCATCCAATTTAGACAAAAGAAAATTGAGTAAGTCTTACTTTTTGGACAAAAGAAAAGAAAAAAAATCAACAAAGTCAATTGAGTAAGTTGTTAATATTATATTTCATTTTCTAAGTACAACTTGTTGGACTTTTACTTCTTTTTTAAGAGAACAACACCCAATTAGCGTGTTATTGCCACGATAAAGTCAGACTTCATACTATTTCTCATTTGTCAACCAATTGTGTGTTACATTTTCCACATTGACTTGGAGATAAAAAATAATAATAATGTTGTAAGTACTAAATACTACTTGTATATATGACAGGAAACATACGATCGAGTTAAACAACTTGATGAACTGTCAATTTGGATAAAAATCTTTGCAATGAAAACGACAATTAATCACGTCAATAAGATAATTTGTTTCTCTAAGGTACGTACTAGTACTACATCACAATTCACATGATGTTATTTTGGTCACATTAGAGTTTTCGAGGTTATTTTGGTAGTTCACTGATATTTTGGTCGTTTTAGGAGTTTTGAGTGTATTTTGGTTATTATGATATTTTCTAGGGTGAGTTTGGTCATATTAGAGTTTTCGGGGTTATTTTGGTCATTTTAGGGGTTCGGTATTATTTTGGTCATTATGGTGTTTACATGGTTATTTTGGTCATTTTGGAGTTTTCGGGATTGTTTTGGTTATTTTAGGTGTTCTGAGTGTATTTTAGGGATTATTTTGGCCATATTTGAATTTTTGAGTTTATTTTGGTCATTTTAGGGTATTGATGTTATTTTGGTCATTTTAGAAGTATTTTAGGGTCGCTTTGATGATTCCATGAGTATTTTTTTATCATTTTGGTAGTTTTGTGGGTATTTTGGTCATTTTGGAGGTTTTTTTTTTGTCATTTGGTATTTTTGGGGCATTTTGGTCATTTTAGAGCCTTTAGATGTATTTTAGAGGGTCCAATGATATTTTAGTCATTTTCAGTGTTGGCATCCAATGAGAGAATTTGTGAAATTCCTACCTTAAGAAGTCATTTGAAATCCATGGATTTGGGCCTTTAAAATCCTGGATGGATTTAACCCAAATCCAAATCCTAATAATTTTAAGTCATCCAAACAAAGAATTTGAATTTGGGCCCTCAAATCCAAATCCATGAGCCCAAATCCACTCCATCCAAATAGACCACAAAAGATTTGGTTATATCATATACGACTATACGTGGGTTGTGAGCAAATTTCTTGCCCCTTTTTTCAGTGCGATGATGCGATTGCACCTCCAAACCACTAATATTTCCCAAGAAAACAAATCATACGATGCACAATCTTTGTAGGGTAATGGTTTTTTTTTTTTTTTTTTTTTCATTTGTCCTTTATTGGTATTCTGGCGGTAACATGTATCTTGAATTTTCTTCTAAGCTATTGCATACAGTGAAATATGGACATTGACTTCAATTTGCATTACAAGTTTACAACACTCTTTGGATATCTGTTTCTACTCTACATCAATGCCTGTCCATTTGTTAAAACTTATTCTGAACACTTTGTAAATAAAACAAATGCAATTAAGGAAAGGAGAATCTACAAATGTTGTATGTTTAGGTGAAGGGTAAAACTTCGGTACAGTTTCTTAGGTTAAGTACATTAGGTTTCCTAATTGAATTTAAACACATGATTACTGTTTGTTGCCAAACTATAATTTACAAGGAATGGTCGCCAATTTGTTTGAAGGAAATAAATAACTATGCTCGATCGAGGGTCTAGTGCCTTTAAAGCAAACTTAGAACCACAATCTGACTTCGATCTAAAAGGCTTGTAGGCTCGATGATTGCCTTTGCCCAAAGGACTTAAAATAAAATGCGAGTAAGAAAAGAGAATGAAAGTATTTATGCTAGTGGAAGTAACAGAATAGTACCAATTAATTAAGCTAACTAGGCTAATTGATTAAGTTAAGGGATTATCTAATTAAATTAACTAGTTCTAAGTAGTCTAAAGTACCTAATTAATTAATTACACTAACTAATTAAGCTAATCGAGGTGTCTAGTAACTAATTGATTAAACTAAACTAAGTTAAGCTAGGTCTAAAATAACAATTGCTAATTGAGGTAACTACGCCTAAGTTAAAGTAAAATATACTGCGATCGAGATAACTAGAGCGTCAAATCAAGTAACAACATAAATGAGACATTCTTAATTAACTGAAAGAGTACTTACAAGCATGTAAAGGAAATACTGGAAGCTACAATCGAAAGCTCTCTTAACTAATCTAACAAATGTGATAATGCCTAAAAATCAGTGGGCTCGCACGGTCGGTCAATTCGAATGGACGATGCTCTCACCGACGATTGGTACCTGCAAAACAGAGAAACAAGTGAAAGGGAGCACCGGTGGTGGTCCGGTGGGGGGAGCCTCCGATGCTTAAGTTAGCAAAGAACACAATGGTGTTGAACAAGAACACGGATTCAGAGAGTATAGAGGTGAGAAAAAGAGTCAAATTACCTTAGTCTGAGGATTCTTGGGGTTTATATAGGGAAACTCCCATCCTTTAGCCGTTTATTCGTCATTAAATAGCCTTTATGCCTAGATTTGTAACCGTCCGGTCATGATTTGTAACCGCTCTGGTCCTTGATTTTGGTCTTTTAATTATGTTTTGACTTTTCCAGAGAGATAGAAGAGCTGGCACGTTTGACATGTGGGTTTGAAACTGTACACAGCTGGATGATTTAATACTATCGTCCATGATGGGTTAGTCGTCATTGAGGTTTAATTTGGGTCCGTATCAGATGCCCCCTACTTCGTATCGTCGTCATTAAATGACGATGTACGGGGTACTGAAGTGGGTTGGGGGTTTTCAAGGAACTTCCCGTATTTTTGGGGAAGTGGGGACTTCATTTAACGAGGGGTCGTCTTTCTAGGAGTGGGTGACACGCGTCGTCACGCTACTGGTGAGCGTGCTTGAAGCGTCTTAGCGTTAATGTAAAGGTGTTGCTTCGGGTGACAGATAACACGTGTCGCCATGTGACTGGCTGGCATGACCGAAGCGTTGCTTCGTCATATCTCGTATTAATGTAGAGGTGTCGCCTCAGATGGCAGATGACACGTGTCGTCATATAATTGGTCGGCGTGATCGAGGCGCCGCTCCGTCAGATTCTGTAATTAATGTCAAGGTGTCGCTTCAGGCGGCAGATGACACGTGTCGTCACGTGATTTGGCGGTGCGCTCGAAGTGTCGTTTCGTCAGTTTTTGGCGGGTTTTTGAATACGAAGGGTTTTTTGTTTTAGGGTTTTTATGCCGATTTCGAGTTTCATTTCCTTCACATTCGAAAAGGAAAAGAGTTTGTTTTGGGGCGAGCGACTGGGGTTTCTCCTTTCTTTTCCGGTGAGTTTTTCAATCCTTTAGCTTTTTCCGATTCGTTCTTTACGTTTTCCGGTCAAATACATTCTGGCTTCGTTCAGTCCGTCCTTTAAGTTATTCTTTGTAGGCGTTTCTAGGTTCGCCGAGGGTAATTTAGGTCCGCCTCCGTTAGAAGGCTACGTTTCCTCCGATAGTGTGCTCCACCGATTAGCGGCGGAGCTCTACTCTATAGTTCACCCGGCCCTTACCACTTGGGAGGCTGTTAGAAATAGGATGGCGGCGAACGAGGCTGAGTGGTCTCTTCCGCTGTCGGAAGAGCTGCCGGAGGGGCTCTCCGACGAGTCTGCCGGGGAGGAGGTGGGGAGAGCCTCGTCTGATGCGGTCCCTAGCACTTCGGGTTCTCGTCAGATGCCTAGGGTGAATAGGTCTTGGAAGGCCCTGTCCTTCTTTAGCAAAATAAGGCGGGACGAGGATATAGATAGGATAAGGCGTCGTTATCAGATTCCTGATGACGTCGTCTTAAGAATTCCCGACTCTGACGAGAGAGCGTGTTGCCCTAAATATGAGGGTGACGTAGCTTTCTACGAGGCCGACTTTAAGGCCGGTCTTCGTTTTCCCGTACAGCCCTTTGTTAGGGAGCTTCTAGATTACCTCTCCTTGGCACCGGGGCAAATAAACCCAAACGGCTGGCGGACGATCATCTCCTGCATGGTTATGTGGAGGGTCACTAGTAATGGGGAGGAGGATCTCACGGTGGACGAGTTCCTCTTCTGTTACGAGCCCGTCCAGATTGCACTTTCCCGGGGCTTTTGGACGTTTAAGAATAGGGATGTAAACTCCCGGGTCGTCCAGGGGTTACCTTCGTCCGACAGGATATGGAAAGATGGGTACTTCTTTGTGTGCGGTGACAACTGGGAGAGGCTACCGCAAGAAGGCCCTAGGGACTTTGTCGGAGTCCGAAGGACTTGGGGGACCCCCTCGTCGTCCGGTGTGTGTCTACTTTTTAGCAAAATTATTATTATTGTTATTGTTATTATTGTTTTTGCATATGACTTGTTCTCTTGCGTTTTGCAGCTTTAGATCGTCCGTTGTTGAACTCGGTTTGGCAAGAGAGGATTTGGAGGATACTGGAGATCGAAGACCGAAGATACAACATCTTCATTGAGCCGGATTTCCTTGCCACCTTCTCCCTTGGTCCCGTCCCGAGCTCCTCGGTCAAAGCCTTACAGAGAACTAACAAGAAGCGTGGGTTCTCTCGTCAGTGCACTAGTATGACTTTATTTTGCTCGTTTTGTCGTCCTTTTGACCTTTGTGTATTTTTGGTTCGCAGGTATCAATACAATGAAGCTGAATAAGAGCCGTCTGAAGCAAATGGCCCAATCGGGAGAGGTGGCGGCCGCTCCCATTAGCCTGAAACGCAAGAAGCCTGACGAGGGATCTTCGAAGCGGGCTGAGGAAGCGCCCTCACGTCCTTCTGCACCAATCGCTACACCTCCCGTCATTCCAACCGCCGTCCCTTCTGGCCAAAGAGATCCGCCTGTCATCCTGGTGGATTCTGACTTGACTCCTCCAACTGCGGCCTCTACAATCAACCAGAGTCCTCTCGTCGCCATGGATAGGGCGAAAGGAGCCCTAACTCCTCAAGACATGGACGAGTACGCTGTGGCCCACACAGACGACCTTTCGCTACTTATGGTTCATTCCCTTATGCGGGTACGGTTCTCTGTCTTTTTATTGTTTTACATGTTCTTCCTTAGTGTTTTTGTTCTTGACTTGAGTGTGCTTACAGGGGTTGACTGAGGCCATGGTGATGGCTCGACGGTGTGCTTCTGTGGAGGAAGATCTTGCTCTTCTTCGAGCCAAGTCAATTGCGGACGAGGCGGAGATGAAGAATGCCAAGCGGGCTGTCATGGAGCTGACGAGAGAGAGGAAAGAGGCGCTGGTTGAAGCGGAGAACCTGAGGAAGGACTTGAAGGCACGAGAGGACGATATCAAGGCGGCGGTTGAGGCTAAAGACAAGGCCGAAGCTGATTTCAAACACTTGTTTGGCCAGATTGAAGGGGCCAAAGAGGCTGCAGTGTCTGATTTCAGGGCGTCTGAGGCCTTTGAGGACATCAACACCCGTTACTTCCTGTCTGGCTTCGAGGCCTTCAGGAAGCAGGCCGTCCAACGCTTCCCTGGTCTGGACTTCTCTGCTCTTCAGCCGTACGATGTCGAGGACTCGGTGATGGACGCTTCTCAGGACCAGGCGGGAGACGAGGATGTAACTTCTAAGTAGTTTGTGAATTTTTCTTTTTTTTTTTAATTTTCAAACGATGTAGGGCCCATGTTTAGGGCGTTTTAACATTTCTGAACAGTATGTTTGGTTTGTGCATGTTTCGTCATTTAAAGACGGTGCACAGAATTATTTTTGGTATGAACTTCTTATCTTGATATATGTGTGGTTTAGTCTTGCTAGATGTTTGAGCGTTTTATTTAGTCTTGTCTTTTTCTGAGTATTTTTCTAAATTGAAGTGCTGTTTTTTAGACGATCCATTCGAACTTGTAAAAATTATGTTTGGATGATGTTATCATAGTATGTTTGTAGGGCGATGTGTCCTAAGTTTGTCTGAGTTTTAGGGGAATGTTTTTAGACGGTGTAGGTTGACGTTGATCACCTGCCCAAGCTAAGAGATTGTTTCTAAGCTGAAAGGATTGTGATTTGAACGGTGTTGGATGATACCGTTTTAACTTTATTTGAGTTTAAGGTTTTTAGTTTCGACGATCAGGTATTTAAAAGATTGTGTTTTGGACGATGCAGCCTAACTTTGTTTAAGTTAAAAGATCGCGTTTTGACGATACAGTCTAACTTTGGGTGTTCGTTAGAAGATCGTGTTTTGGATGGTACAGTTTAACATCGGTTAAGTTAAAAGATCGTGTTTTGGACGATACAGTTTAACATCGGTTAAGTTAAAAGATCGTGTTTTGACGATACAGTCTAACTTTGGGTGTTCGTTAAAAGATCGTGTTGGACGATACAGTTTAACATTGGTTAAGTTAAAATATCGTGTTGGACGATGCAGTTTAACTTGATGTGCTTTGTCTAAGCTGAAAGATCGTGTTTGGACGATACAGTTCAACTCTTAGAATGTTTTGTGGGTACGGGTTGACACACATGATTTACCGTGGTTCGGCAATAGTGCCTATGTCCACCCTTATTTCTTTATTCAAAGTATTCTCTATTCTTTACAAGGTTTGTCTCTTTTTAGGGATAATATCTCCTGAGATGTTCGGCGTTCCACGGGTGCGGCAAGCGTCGTCCATTCATGTCTTCTAAGTGATACGTGCCTGGTCGTCGTACTTCAATGACTTTATAGGGTCCTTCCCAGTTTGGACCAAGCTTGCCTTCTGAAGGATTCCTGGTGGCTAAGGTGACTTTTCGCAGGACGAGGTCACCAATTGACAACTGCCTGGGCTTGACTCTTGAGTTGTAGTGTCGTGCCATTTTTTCTTGGTATCTCTTCATTCTTGCTTCCGCTGTTTCTCTGACTTCATCAATTAGGTCGAGGTTGAGCCGGAGTTGTTCTTCATTTTCCTGTCCGTCATATGCTGAAGTCCGAAATGTCGTCAGTCCTATTTCGACGGGTACCACTGCTTCACTTCCGAATGTCATTCGAAATGGTGTTTCGCCTGTTGGTATCCTGACTGTTGTTCTGTAGGCCCAAAGTATGCTCGGAAGTTCTTCTGGCCATAGTCCTTTTGCCCCCTCAAGTCGGGTTTTGATGAGTTTGAGTAGTGAACGATTCGTGACCTCGACTTGTCCGTTGGCTTGTGGATGGCCAGGAGATGAATAATGGTTGTGGATGCCCAGTTCTTGAGAGAACTGTCTGAATCTGGGGTTGTCGAATTGCTTCCCGTTGTCTGATACGAGCACTCGTGGAATCCCAAACCTGCAGATCACTGCCTTCCATACGAAGTTCTGGATGTTTCTTTCTGTGATGGTTGCCAATGGTTCAGCTTCTACCCATTTGGTGAAATAATCTATTGCAACCACGAGGAACTTAAGTTGCCGTCTTCCAATTGGGAGTGGTCCCATGATATCTAAAAGCCCCACTGTGCAAAGGGGCCAGGGTGCCGTCATTGGTACCAGCTCCATTGGAGGTGAGTGTAGGAGGTTGGGCGAACCGTTGGCACTTGTCGCAGCGTTGAACGAATTGGTAGGTGTCAGCTTTCATGGACGGCCAATAGTAGCCTGCTCTGACGATCTTTCTTTGTAAAGCCCGTGCGCCTGAGTGTGGTCGCCGCAAACACCTTCGTGTATTTCCCTCATCACGTAGTTAGCCTCGTCTGGTGCCAGGCATCAGGCATCTGAGGTAAGGGAGGGAGAGAAGCCTCTCTTGTATAGTGTTCCCTGCAACATGAGAAAGCGTGAAGCGCGTACCTTTAATCGTCTGGCTTCGTGCTTCGGTGTCGTCGTCTGGTAGTGTTCCTCCTTGTAAGTATGAGATGATAGGTGTCATCCAAGAAATTTCAGTGTGGATGGGGTTCACCTCAGTCGTTTGTAGGCTTGATTGTTGGACGGTCTTGATTTTGTCGTCGACCGTTGATGACGATGCAGATTTGGCCAGTTGGTCTGCCTCTGTATTTTGTTCTCGTGGTACACGACAGAGCCTTACTTCACGGAATTGGCTTATTTGATGTCGGACCAGTTGTAGGTATTGCTGCATACGCCCTTCTTTTGCTTCATAGTCTCCGTTTACTTGTCCTACGACGAGCTGCGAATCACTACGTACGTCTAGCTCTGTGGCTCCCAGTATTTTGGCCGTTTTGAGCCCCAACAGAAGAGCTTCATATTCAGCTTCGTTGTTGGTGGTTGGGTACTGCAGTCGTATTGCTTGTTTGATGATGTCACCTTCTGGGGATCTCAAGACTATGCCCACTCCGCCTGAGTCTTTTGTCGACGACCCATCTATGTTCACCGTCCACTTCGATGCCTGTTCGACGTCTTCCGTTGGCTCGTCATCTTTCGAGGTGAACTCTGCTATGAAGTCTGCCAGGGCTTGAGCCTTGATCGCTGTTCGTGGTCGGTAGTCGATGTCGAATTCGCTGAGCTCAATCGACCACTGGATAAGCCGTCCAGCTGCATCCGGTTTGTTCATTGCTTTTCCCGTAATGGGTGGTTGGTGAGCAAACACAATCGTGTGAGTGTGAGCTTGGAAGTATGGACGGAGTTTCCTTGCAGCTGTCACTAGGGCAAATGCTAACTTTTCCATAGGAGAGGATATCTTTCCTCGGCTCCTCTCTCAGCGCTCTACTCGTGTAATAGACGGGCAACTGTCGTCTTGCTTCTTCCCGGATTAGTGCGGAGCTGACGGCAGTTGGTGAAACAGCCAGCCAGGTACAGGTAGAGCTCTTCGCCTTGCTTAGACGGGCTAAGCAAGGGTGGTTCCGTCAGGTACTTCTTGAGCTCTTCAAATGCTTGTTGGCATTCGTCGGTCCACTCAAACGCCTTCTTTAGTGTTTTGAAGAATGGTAGGCACTTGTCTGTGGATCGAGACATGAACCGATTCAGTGCGGCTATCCTTCCCGTCAGTCGTTGTACTTCTTTGGTGTTCTTTGGTGGTTGCATTTCTAAGATTGCTTTGATCTTGTCTGGATTCGCTTCTATGCCTCTCTGCGAAACCATAAAGCCAAGAAATTTTCCTGAATAAACACCAAATGCACACTTACTTGGGTTCAGCTTCATCTGGTACTTGCGGAGCGTTTGGAAAGTCTCTCTGAGGTCGTCCAGGTGACCGTCTTCCTCCTTGGACTTTACTAACATGTCGTCGACGTAAACTTCGACGTTCCGGCCAATCTGGTCGTGGAACATTCTGTTCATCAGTCGTTGGTAGGTGGCTCCGGCGTTCTTCAGTCCGAACTTTGGTGGTTGCATTTCTAAGATTGCTTTGATCTTGTCTGGATTCGCTTCTATGCTTTTAGGAACTCTCTGCCACTTTCCGAAACCATAAAGCCAAGAAATTTTCCTGAATAAACACCACATGCACACTTACTTGGAAGACTCTTCGTTTCTGTTTTACTTGGCTTCATCTGGGGCTTCATCTGGTACTGTGTGGAGCGTTTGGAAAGTCTCTCTGAGGTCGTCCAGGTGACCGTCTTCCTCCTTGGACTTTACTAACATGTCGCATTTCGACGTAAACTTCGACGTTCCGTTCCTGCCAATCTGGTCGTGGAACATTCTGTTCATCAGTCGTTGGTAGGTGGCTCCGGCTAATTCTTCAGTCCACCAGGGCATTACTTTGTATGCAGAAGAGTCCTCTGCGATGGTGATGAAGTGACGTCTTTTCTTGATCGCTCTCGTCCATCACTATTTGGTTGTAACCTGAAAATGATCCATGAAAATGTTAATCATAAATGGTCGCTAATCGAGAGCGGATGACCTATTCTTTGGTGTCAACTAGCTGGGCTTGGGCTGGACGACATGCTTTATGATGGTCGGTGAAGTCGACGCACATTCGCCACTTTCCGGTACTTTTCTTTACCATGACTACGTTGGCAAGCCAGTCGGGGTAGAACACTTCCCTGATGAAGTTTGCTGCCAGGAGTTTGTCCACCTCTTCCATGATGGCGTTGTTCCGTTCTGGTGCGAAGACTCTTCGTTTCTGTTTTACTGGGCGGAGAGAGGGGTCAACATTTAATTTATGTGAAATGATGGAAGGGTTGATACCTGGCATGTCTTCATGACTCCATGCGAAAACATCTTTGTTATCTTTTAAGAACTGGACAAGTGATTCTTTCATTTCTGGGGGGAGGTGAGCTCAATTTTGGTCATCCCTGGTCGTCCATCTTGTAGCTCGATGTTGCCATCCCCAGAGGGCTTCACTCTAGAATCTTCTGCTCCTCTATGCTCATCGTTTGATTCTGTCCCCCTGGTCCGAGGGAGGCAAGGTAGCACTCTCTGGCTGCTATTTGATCTCCTCTGACTTCCCCTATCCCGTGCTCAGTGGGGAATTTGAGGAGAAGGTGGTATGTGGAGGTCACGGCTCGGAGTCGGTTGAGGGTCGGTCGTCCGATTATTGCGTTGTATGCTGAGGGACAGTTGACGACGAGGAAGTCGACCGTTTTAGAGACCGTCTTTGGGTGAGTACCAACCGTGATCGGTAAAGTCACAATACCGACCGGGCAGACCTTGTCACCCGTGAATCCCACGAGTGGTGCATCCATGGGACGCAATTTGTCCTTGTCAAGCCGCATTTGCTGGTAAGCGGGGAGGTAGAGTATATCAGCCGAACTCCCGTTGTCCACCATTACTCGTCTCGTGGTGAAACCTGCAATATTAATTGTTATCACCAGGGTATCGTCATGGGGTTGATGGGTGCCTCTGGCGTCTTCTTCGCTGAAAGAGATGATCTGGTCGTCGAGGCGGATGTTCTTTGGTGGGCGCTGGATGACCATGATGTTGTGTACTTGTCTCGATGCTTTCCTTGAGGCTCTTGAGGTTCCTCCTGAGGACTGGTTCCTGATTGATCTGGTCCTATTTCCTGGCCTGTTGTGTTCAGCCTGTTCCCTCTGTGCTGGAGGCTTCGATGGACGGGTATTCGTTGGACGACTGACATACTTCTGCAGCTTGCCCTGTCGGATGAGTGTCTCTATTTGTTCCTTTAAGGCTACGCACTCTTCTGTGAGGTGTCCATGATCTCTGTGGAACCTGCAATACAAGTTTTTAGGTCGGCTGTTAGGATCTGAACGTATTTTACCTGGCCACCGAAGTGATGGGTCGTCTTGTATCTGCAAGAGAAGTTTGTCGATAGGTGTGTTCAGAGGTGTGAAACTGCTGAATTTCACGGGGGGTGCGGTCGTCCGCTTACGTTCCGGGGTTTCGGTGAATTTCGGAACCTTTTGCTTGGCGGGCTCAGGTTTACGATCTTCAGCTTCCTTACGCCTTTTCGGTGGTGGGTCTTCCATAGCCTCTAGGGCGTCCTCTGCGTTCATGTGTTTCGTGGCTTCGTACATAAGCTCTGACATTGTTTCTGGGGGGTCCTTGCAGAGTTCGTAAAGGAAATCCCCTTTTCGTAAACCTGCCATGAAGGCTGTTACCGTGACGTCTTCTTTTGGACGATCGATCTTCATCGCTTCTTCGTTGAAGCGGTGTACGAATGTCCTTAGCGATTCTCCCTCCATTTGTTTGACGCTGAGCAAGTGAGTGGGCGGTCGTCCCCTCCGTTGGCTGCCGATGAAGTGATCAATGAACGCCCGGCTGAGCTGGACGAATGAACCGATCGATTCTGACTCGAGCTTGTTGAACCATACCCTTGCAGATCCCCTCAGTCCCAAGGGGAATGCTCGGCACATTACTTCTTCGGGGACGGCTTGCAGTTGCATAATTGTTTTAAAGGCTTCCAGGTAGTCGAATGGGTCTTTAGTCCCATCGAAGTTTTCTAGTAATGGTACCTTAAATCTGGATGGGAGCGGGAAGTCAGCAATACTTGGGGATGAACGGAGAATCAGCCCGGTGCACGAGATTGTCTAGGTTGCGAGCAGCTTTCGCTCTCAGGCTGTTCTTCATGTCCCCCATTTGTTTCCTCATTTCTCGCAATTCTTTCTCCAATCGTGCCGTTTTATCATCCGGATCTCTTGAGGATCGTTCTGGATGATCAGGTCGTCTATATGGGCTTCCCCGTCGGTCTTCTCGCTCGGGCTGCTTGGACGACCTGTCTGGCCGTTCTGGCTGTTTGGACGACCTCGTTCGTTTTAGCTGTCTTATGTTGGCTAGGTGGAGCGGAACTTCCTGCGCTTTCCGCTCTATGCCTACTCCGGGGCGGAGTTCTCTCAATCTCACCGTCCCTACGACGAGTGACTTGATGGCTGTCAGCCTCCTGGTCATTCGACCTGTTTCCACCCCGCGGAGGAGGTTGGTTGTTGTCATGGGGGGTCGGGGGCCCCTTCCTGATGGCCTGCCACAACTCCTGATTCTGACGAGACGTTTCTCGAGCGAGGTCTTGAATGCTAGTGGCGATGACCTGCATTTGCCTCTCAATCGGAGTCATGGCAGGGTCAGCGCTGGTTCCGTCGTTGGGAGCTCCTTCCATGGTCGTTATCGACCTGTGTGCGGCCCTTTTTGCTCTAAGAACGACAGTGGCTTATTAAGTCGTTCCCA
Source organism: Fagus sylvatica (assembly GCA_907173295.1). Classification (NCBI taxonomy): domain Eukaryota; kingdom Viridiplantae; phylum Streptophyta; class Magnoliopsida; order Fagales; family Fagaceae; genus Fagus; species Fagus sylvatica. The sequence continues at coordinate 7,442,295 of OU015768.1, forward strand.
CAGACGGCGCCAACTGATAATGCCTAAAAATCAGTGGGCTCGCACGGTCGGTCAATTCGAATGGACGATGCTCTCACCGACGATTGAGTACCTGCAAAACTGCAAAACAGAGAAACAAGTGAAAGGGAGCACCGGTGGTGGTCCGGTGGGGGGAGCCTCCGATGCTTAAGAGCAAAGCTTAAGTTAGCAAAGAGAGTGAGAATGAGTGTTGAACAAGAACACGGATTCAGAGAGTATAGAGGTGAGAAAAAGAGTCAAATTACCTTAGTCTGAGGATTCCTGAGGTTTATATAGGGAAACTCCCATCCTTTAGCCGTTTATTCGTCATTAAATAGCCTTTATGCCTAGATTTGTAACCGTCCGGTCATGATTTGTAACCGCTCTGGTCCTTGATTTTGGTCTTTTAATTATGTTTTGACTTTTCCAGAGAGATAGAAGAGCTGGCACGTTTGACATGTGGGTTTGAAACTGTACACAGCTGGATGATTTAATACTATCGTCCATGATGGGTTAGTCGTCATTGAGGTTTAATTTGGGTCCGTATCAAAATGCTATTTGGATTTGCTTGGGGGTATGTGTGTGTTTGCGTGTGTCTTCTAGATACAATTGGGTTTACTATTTATAAGTCAACTCCAACAGTTACATTCTCATCCCTTGATATTCTCTTCAAATCCCATGAAAATAGCTCATGTTTCATGTTTAACTGCTTTGATCGTGGCATTTCTGTTAGATAATCTTGGAAACGTGCATCATGCGTGCCTTTTACTTGCCATATGTCATCTGTGTGGCTATGTAAAAGATTAAACACATGTTATTCCTTGATTGATCCGCGTGCTTCTCTGTGATTGGCCTTTGGTCTAGCCAGTTATTTCATCTACGTGCCATCATTTAATTAGTTTGTGGTCCACCTTCTATTTAAATCTATGTGCTATGCTTCCATTGGTTCACGTGTCATCTTCTGCTTGACTATACGTTGGCCATTGTTTAACCTATGTGTTGCCATTTTATTGGTTCCCTTGCCAACTCGTATGCCTAGTCACTTATTTCAAATCTCGTACTAACAATTATATTAACCAATGAAACACAAACAATGTTATATTTTCCAAGAATATTTAAATTTAATTAGGAATCTAATGTATTTGATTTAAAAAACTGTACCTAAGTTTTACCCTTTGGTAAGTGTATAAGAGTATTTTTGTTGGTTTATTTTGTTTAGGAACACAAAATGTGTAAAAGCACAATTATACTAATACAAAAGGGAGAAAGAAATATGTCTAACAAAAAAAAAAAACTTAACAAAACCAAACCTTTAATGGCACATTACCTATTCCGTTTCTTCCAACTAAACTTTAATCCATTTAAATTTATTTCCATGTTTCTCTCTCCCAAACCGTCCATAAAGTTCTATAAAATTATTCATAAAAAATCTCATATAATTGATATTGAGCCCTTTTTAAATTCTGTACGAGAAAGATTGTGTCTAAGGGCAATGGATTACTAAGCCATGTTTTCAAATCCTAGTTTCACCAAAGCTTGGGACAATAAAAAATTTCTCCCACCCAATAACTTTACCATAAAGTAACTATTTTTATTTTAACACAACAGATTAGTTTAGGGGTTCTTATGATCTCATAAGATCCATAAGGCTCATAGTTCAAAACTTCTAACCAATATTATAAGACCACTTCCAACTCTCTCTATAAATAGTAAGGTGTTCGAAGAACAAAGTGCTCTACTTATTCATGTTAAAAAAAAAAAAATTCCCTAAATTCTCTATGGTTTGAACTTTTCTTTTATTGCTAAACTCTATGTTTTTAACTTTTTTTTTTTTGGCTAAATCTCTATGGTTTTAATTTAGTACCATTAAGAGAAGACTGTGATAAAAGATTCTTATTAAGTTGATAGGTGACCTTTTTTCATGTCTAACAATAGTTTTATTTCTATATCTAAAATGTTTAATCAAAATTCTATAAAAGTGCATGGTTGCCCCGATTTCAAATTTTACCTAAATCAATAACGAAAATCTCTTTATCTTAACTTATACCCATGACCAATATGTTGGACATGTTATTTTCTAATAAAAAGAAGTGTTGAACTTATAATTTTAATAAATTATTTAATATATTGAACAATTTGAATTATAATAAAACTTCACCATTATATAATAAAAGATTCAACCTCATCATATTGAAAAAAAAAAATTTTATTTATTTATATGAGTTAAACGGTTGTTAAGACGAGTCAACTTATCTTAACACAAATAATAACATAGATCAATTCATGTAAATGCGAATTAAACAAGTCAACACAAAGGATCAATTCACTTTGATGCAAATTCATTTCCACTAAACATTGGAAAAATCATGATTTATTCATATTGTATTTGTATACCATATCAACCATTGTTACCCTTAATATGCAGCTACCCCTAAAAAAGAAAGGAAATTTCAAAGGTTTAATTAAAGTTTGAAAATGAGCACGGGGAGAGGAGAGAGAATCTTCAAACAAATGTCATATATTCAAACTGTTTATGTCATCCGGTTGACTGATTTATTGCTTTCCATTGGTACACGTGTCAATACACCAGAAGACCGTGACATGAGCGAGTGACCATATCACTGTCCACCAATATACACCAATAAAGTATAACATCACTCTGTCGCGCGTCGCACATTTTTCCATCCAAACATGGACAATTCCGTTGGACACGGTCAACGCCTTTGCGGTCCCAAAAAAACACCAACCCCCACATACCCTCTCAGTCGCGTGCACCACACATTCCACGTACAAATTCATAATTTCATACTCCTCTCGCCCTTGAAACTCTTTGGGAGAGTGCGATTCAATGAAGACAAGTAATACGCACAAATTAAATATTCAACTCTCTTAAACCGAAAAAAGAAAAACTTATATTGGTGTTTTCTTTCAATTTAAAATTTAAAAGGATTTTGTTAATTAGTGTCCTTAGAATAATAGTTAAGAAGTATTAAATGTTTATATTTTACAAGAAATAATGAATTTGGTGTTTTCTTTAAACTTTAAATGAAGTTTAGTTTTTGTCGCAAAACTTTTTTAGAAAGTGCAATTCAATCAAAGTCTTCCAAAAGATAAGTGATACTATAGGATACAAATTAAATACTCAACTCTACTAAAAAAAAAAAAAAAAAAAGCTAAAATATTGTTCTATTCGGTTTTCATCTTAAATTTTAAAAAGTTTTTTTTTTTTTTTTTCCATGAACATAATTTAGAGTGTTGATTTAAACTTAAGAATATCAAAATTCATGTTTGGAGTGCGAAACTTCATATTTGTAGTGTCTTTTTTGTATTTTAAAGTATAGATTAGTACTCTAAAATGTATATCAACACTCTAAATTTATGTAAAAAAACAAACTTTTTAAAATTGAAATATGAAAATCGAATTTTGTACAAATTTTGAAACTAAAACAATATTTTACTTAAAACAAAAAAAATATTTTATAAAAAAAAAAATTGATACGCTTTCGTACTCCTTATCTACCACAGCAAAGACCCAAACGTATACCCCGATACGTTTCTGTTTTGTTTTACCTACTTTTCCTTTTTATCTGAGCAGCGTGCAGTCAGTCTTTAATTCCAATTCTATAAAAAGGATTTTGCTTATTTTCTTGCAAAGACTCGACCAGTGTGCCGTTACATACTATACTTATTAGCTACATATCATATATTGATATCTATATATTCCACTTTCCTGCGCGCCAAACAACCCCAAATGACACACTTTTATTTATAATGCCAAAAATATAAAGAGAGCAAAAGAAAAGAAAAAAAAAAAGGGAAACAAGGAAGGAAAGAAAGGACAGGCGTGACAGGCTTCTCAGATAAAACCTTCGTCTGCTAACTCCATTTGGGTCTCTCTCTCTCTATTGTACTGTCTTTAGAGAGAGACATATGCTGAGAATGAATATGGATATGGGTCTGAGTTCAAGCTTTAAACTCTACATAGTATAATATGAGCAGAGGCTTCAATCTCTTCTTCTCAGAAGAAGATGGCTCTGCAAGATGAAGAAACCCAACAGCTGCAAAACCCTCCAATGGTCTTTGATGCTTTGTTCTGTGAAGAAGAGAGCTTTGAGGAAGAGGATGGTATTGAGGAAGAAGAGAGTGGAAATGTGAAAAAGCTCTCATTTTTACCTTTGGTTTTGCTAGAGAATGACTTAGTTTGGGAGGATGATGAACTAGTGTCCCTAATCTCCAAAGAGGGAGAGACCCATGTGTGTTTGAGTAATCTGATCTCAGATGGGTCTTTAATGGTGGCTCGGAAAGAGGCTGTGGATTGGATTTTGAGGGTCAAAGCTCACTATGGGTTCACTGCTTTGACCGCTGTTCTTGCAGTGAATTACTTTGATAGATTTGCTTCAAGCCTGACTTTTAAGAGGGACATGCCCTGGATGGCTCAACTCGCTGCAGTGGCTTGTCTATCTCTGGCTGCTAAGGTGGAGGAAACCCAAGTGCCACTTCTTTTGGACCTGCAAGTATGTGGGATTTATTTATGTAGTTTGGTTGTTTGTTAAAAATGTCATCTTTGCCATCTTGTTATAATGTGGGGTTCTGTGTTGTTATGTTTAGGTGGAGGAATCCAAGTATGTGTTTGAAGCAAAGACTATTCAGAAAATGGAGCTTCTGGTGCTGTCCACTCTTCAATGGAGGATGAATCCTGTGACCCCAATTTCCTTCTTTTATCACATTATCAGGAGGCTTGGTTTGAAGAACCACTTGCATTGGGAATTTCTGTGGAGGTGTGAGCGCCTTAATCTCTGTGTCATTGACGGTAAGCTATCCAATAGTTCTTTTGTTTTATTGCTAGCCAATGAGATTGTCTGATTGCTATAGATATTGAAGGAAAGAGATATATATTCATTGTGATCTTTGTCAAATTCTAATCTTGTCTTTAATATTGGGCTTTGGTTCCAGATTCAAGGGTTATGGGTTATCTTCCATCTATATTAGCTACTGCAACAATGCTTCATGTTATTAGGGATATAGAACTGTATAATCCACTGGAATATCAGAACCAGCTTCTGAGTGTTCTTAAAATTAGCGAGGTGTGTATCTAATTACATGGGTTTCTATGTTTTTAAGTAGCTCCTGCTTTTGCAAATTTTTTCCAAACTTAATGATCTATTAGCTAAAATTTGTTGATGTCTTTAACAGGAGAAAGTCAATGAGTGCTATAAGCTGATCTTGGAATTGTTGGAAAGCAATGTACACATTCACAATCAAAGCCACAAGCGCAAGCATCTGTCCATACCCAGCAGCCCAAATGGCATTATTGATGCATCTTTCAGCTGTGATAGCTCTAATGACTCGTGGGCTGCAGTGTCATCCATTTCATCGTCACCTGAGCCTCCTTTCAAAAGGAGTAGAGCACAGGATCAGCAGATGCGGTTGCCTTCACTAAACCGTGTGTCTGTTGGACTGCTTAGTAGCCCTCGTTAATCTTTCAATTGTCTTAAATGTCTACTATTAAACATGGTATCATACATTCTCTCTTTTGCATATTATTGGCAATATCTCTTTTTATGGTGCAATTATGTTGTGTTCCATGATTTATCATTGCATTTCTGGCTGAATCTATGACAATGAATCAAGAGATCATATCCCAGTCCCCTCTATGTTCTCTGAGTTGGGAGGTGGGATGGTGATTTGAGAATAAAAAGAAAAGATGAGTGTGTTTCTTGATACAAGTTATTTAATACTAGTTTTAGTACATTTTCCGAAAATGTAGTATATCACATGCTTATAGTCATAGTCTTATAGATAAAGATAATTCCAAGACATACCAGTTCTCATTAGTTTAGGTGGTAGAGGAACTTTGATTGAGATAGGCAACAAAAAGTCTCTGGTTGTTCTTCTTGAATGGACATATTGATGACTTGAGAGATTATTTTTTAAAGACTGGTGAATGCAAAACTGTGCTTGTTAGCCAGTATATTACTTCTGGGACCCCCCTTTGGGGGAGGTGGTTAGGGTTATAGATCGATTGAAATTCTCAACCCCTAAGATTTAAAATATAGAAATCTTTAGATTAGGTGACTGGCTTTGAGAGCACTTTCAAAAGGATCAACCTCAACAGAAAAAGTCTTTAGTAAACAACAACTACTTCCATGCTGGTTGACAATCTGTTTGTGCTCTAAAAACATCTCTCTCCCCCTTAGAACTGCTTAGGTTTAAAAGATCAAAACAAATTTAGTACTTTAAGGTAGTCTAGACATCTGTTATGTTAAGCTATATAATATCCATTTACAAATATTGGAAACTTTTTATTTATAAGGAATCTGTTCTGTCTGGATAAGTGGTTCAAAACCTAAGCTTGATGTGAAAACACCATAATTGTAGTGCTGTGACTCGAAAGTCATCCAATTCTGAGTTTTTCAACCTCCATAAAAAGTAGTTTTAATGGGTAAAATAAGATAATATGGCATCTCATTCTGTCTGATTTATTGCTATTTGGATGAATTTGGAGTACCCTGTGAAAACATCATACTCAGTCTACCAATTCTGTGTAGTAGATTTCAAATATGAATTGTTAAATGAAAGAACAATTGAGTAAGTATTCGTCTTTGGAAGTCGGGTTTTGCAAGTTTTTGCAATTAGAGTTCTATGTGTGTCTTACAGTTTTACTCAGGTCTTTTGATTGTTAAACTTTAAAATCTCTTGTCCACATTTTTCCCATCTGGCTAGGTTCTCTGCAACCAGAATTGAACTAGTTTTAAAGTGTCCATAGTGATTGTGCTCTCTGTTTTATTGTTTATTGATAATTTGATACTAATGTTTGTAATTATAAAGTGAAAATTTTAAGAAAATTTATATGCATAAAAAGCATGGGAAAAGACAGGAATGAATGAGGTTTCTTTTTTGCTAAAATGAATGAGGTTTCTTTCTTGGTTGAATTTTGATCCTTTTAATCGAATACAACCTGGAAAAGATAAAAGGTACAGGGAGGATGAGAATTTAAGTATATGGGAAATTGGAGTTACCTTTAAAGTTTGTGGGGATGTCTATTGTGAATAAATTTGTATTGGGAAAAGTGCTCTAAGGAATTTCATAAAAGAGCAACGGTCCAAGCAAGGACATGAGAAAAATATGTTTTGTGGATACATTTTTATACTTTGTACCACTGTGAAACCTGAAAAAGATTAAAAAATTGAAGAATACTGTAAGATTTTGTAGGTGGACTATGAATGGACTGGTAACTTTATGATTTTGTGGGGATGACTTTGTTCCTGTGGCCCTGCTCTAGCTTTTTTGCTTTATTAGTTTCTTAAGCATAGATTAACATTATGTCCTTCTTATCATAATTCACGTGAGTGAGAGTGAGAGAGATTTTCAACGCAACAGCTAAGCTGGTTAAGGACTTTTGTTTGGGTTTATTAAGAACAAAAAGACATACAACAAACTAAGCTGGTTAAGTGGTTAACTATTAACCTTGCTTGGCAGTCGGCAATGATTCTAGAATCATCTGATGATGACTGCTCTACTTTGAAGTTGGTCTCCAGTGAGATGCCTCACTAAAGCTCAGTAACCACTTATCTAGTGCGTTTCAAAGAAAAAGAAAGATTGATATTGTCTTTGTTTGGTAGAAAAAAATATCTTAAATAAGTGATATAAGTCAATCTTATTCTTTTAATTTATTAAAATACAATTCAATTTTTGACAATAGCAAGCTTTTTTTTTCCCCACTTTGGGGGATTGAACCTGGATGTCTTCCTTGGAAAGACGCCAGAAATGACCACCAGGCCACAAGGCCTGACAAGACTTCTTTCTTTTCTTCTACCTTTTTAATTCTCCTATTTAATTATTTAACACTAGTAATGAAAAATATTAATTTATACCTTCTAGAAATAAAGGCCATAGGTGAGAACATTAATCATGGTTCATAAGTGAGATAGGTAGAAATGTAGCATTGAAAAAATCGCCAGGTGGCATGCACCACATTTATGAAAATGACTATTCCATAATTCACACTATCTCACCTATTATTAAATCTCCGGGGCAAGGGGCGCAGCCTGGTCCTAGAAACAGGAGTGAACAAATACAATCATGTGCCTTATGATTAATAATTATTGCTTTCGCCAAGCGCCAAGGCGTGCGCCGGCTAAGTACATGGGGTTTAAAAAAATCAAAATTTTTGACATGGAAATTTGACATATAATTAATTGGTTTTTGTACTGTGGTGCTAGTCATGAGTTTTATAGTTTCTAGTATTATCGACTTATCTTATCTATCTTTACGAGGAAAATGAAGGTTTAAATCTATTCTCTGATCATTTGTAAGGCTGTTGTTATAAAATGGTAGTCCGTAGAGCGTGTTGGGAGAAAAAAATTGTTCGTATGGTTATTTTGTTTACTAATGGTAATAAACCTTCGTGACTCATCACTTCTGCGAATCCGGAAATTGTGGATTGGAGTAATGACAAGTCTTATTAATGAATGAATGGTTCCATGCATGCAAGACAAGGTATAAGTGTCGGGATAGTGCCCACACCTCACAATTGCGAGTCTTCTTTTTCTAATTATTAAAAAAAACTATAGATTTCAAAAGCCAGAATTTATTAATTTTGGTATTGCGGGTCACATTGCAGCTGCACGCATCGTCTTGGGTTTTTTTTAACAATGCCGCCCAAGGATTTCGGACAGTGAATCATATGGGAAGAAGCAGTTAGCAATTATAACCCATAAATGTATGCATCTACCAAATGGACTAGCCTGGCTAGACTCTTGTTCTCTTTACACGGCAAGTGCAAAAGGACCAACATAAATTTTCAACTATCTTCTACATCCCAGGCTGCACCCAACCTTTAATGTGTCTTTTCCTTGTACATGAATCTAAGTCCCTCTAGCAGAAACTGTGTTTGGTTACAACCTCTAATCTAAACTTGATTTTTTTACCATATAGACAATGATTGAATGCACTATGAACCCAACAATTCCTTGAAAAGAATAAGCAATATATTCTTCAGGGCCAAGGCAAAGAATTTTTTATATTATATTTTTTTCAGTGTAAAGATTGCACAAACAAACAATGCTGTTTGGGGTTGTCAATTCAGCTGTCCAAAAGAGTTAAGCTGTAGATATAATGAATTTAATCTATTTCAAATTTACATTGATTATATGCACTTAACTATTGGAATTGGAAACTTAAGAGTGGATGTGACTAAAAGAAGATCTTTGTCTATCCTGTTTTACTTCATTGTCCTTTCTTGCTTAGTGATATTCTCTCTTTTTTCTTCCAAAAAAAAAAGCTTTATTTTATTTTTAAAAAACAAAATAATAGATATAGAATAGTTTAAAGATGGAGATGATGGAACAATATACATTGTTCACGTGAGACAACATAATTCAGGAGTGGTTGAGAACAGCTAGAAAGCTTGTTTTCTATATATATATTGTGGGTGAAATAAAAGCATAGTAGTAGTACTCTCTTGTTTCTTCTGATTTTGAATCTGATATAGGGCAGCAAGCCGATGGGTGTGAATCAGTAACAGATATCTCAGACGGTTCAGGTCAAGCAGTGGATACTCTATTCCAAGTAAAACTTTAAACCTGTACTTTCATCAGTTCATGTTCATGGGATAATTTTAAGATGGCTGTGCTTTAGGCCTAATTGCTCAGTAAATGAATTGCAACAAAACCATGTCAAAAAAAATAAAAATAAAATAACCCACTTAAATTGGAACTAAAGAAAAAAGTCTGTAGTTTCATGTTCACCATGTCATATATGTTAATTGGCCATCAACGACCTTATCTTTTCATTTATTAAAAGGTTAGAAATCAATGACCTTATCACACAAGCAAAAAAATGAAATCACAATCACTATTCCTGGCTTCCTGCCATAGGCCCTTAAATCGGAAATAAAGCTCCCTGACATCCATCTACTATTGGAAAGATCATAATACCAAGATCTGCATAGCTGAGTTCTTAGATAATTACCCTAGTAGTCAAATATAATAAAGACCCCATTTCAATTGGAACTAAGTATTTGTCTTGAGTTTCCAACATAAACACAAGGTGTGGCAGAGTGGTCCCTATAAAACTTGAATGTGACAGAGTTGTAGACACATACAGTGCATGCTGTGATGGCATGATTATAGAGATGAAATGATGCTTGCACTCTTAACTCGAACCAGAATCTTGTTACAGTAATCTTCTATACCTCAACCAAAAGGTAAATTATGCCATAATGAAAACAGCCATTAATTATGTCTAGTTGTTGATGATCACAGGCTTTCAAATTTGTGACTGCCTTTTTCTTATTTTTCCTATTAATAATTTTCTCTTCTTTCTTTTGGTGAGATATATTTTTCATTAGTATGACAATTGGTTTTAAACCACACACTTTCACACCATAATGTGTAATAGTTTGATCACAATAATAATTGAAAATTACACACGTATATAAGGTCCAGTTAAATGCTTTTCACTTGTGAAAGTAACAAGTTTAGTTACACACTCGCTGGATTGATATGGCAATGGCTTTAAGATAAGGTGCATAAACCTTTGATAGCTGCCTAAGTTATCCCTGTAAACAAACACAAACAATTAGGGTAGGTTATAGAATTTCACTATCAGTATTTCATTACAATCAAAATGTTGTAAGACAAGAAGAATAAAAAGCATGGCTTATCTTGCCTTGCTAGAGATGTTGCTGGATAGCCAATCAAGACCTTCATAAAGTCCTTGGCCAGAAGTGGCACATGTAGCTTGGATGTACCTGTAGCACAAAATTTCCAGTAACACAAGTGAAAACCATGTAGAGGTAAACAAACTTAGCTTCATCCATCTTATTTCTTAATAACTATATCATGTGAGTGATGCCATGAATCAATTATGTATTTAGAAATTGTTGAAAACTCATAAAGCCTGTGACACATCACACATGATGTGAAAGGCATTTAGTCCCAACAATATGGTTTTGAAAATATAGGAGATAAATTATTTGGACATGAAATAGAATATACCAGCGGCGTTGGCGGAGTGAATGCAGTCCTAGTTTATCAGTGATTTCAGAAACACTCATAGCATTTGGAAGGTCTTGCTTATTGGCAAATACTAGCAAAATTGCATCACGTAGCTCATCCTGCAACAAGGAAAGACACTCTTAGAGCCCCCTTCATCTTTTTAATAAGGCCATTCAAACAGCTTTTTCCACATACTCTCTGAGAACCATTAAGAGAAATAGAAATAAGTTTGCCAAGTTTGAAGAAAGAAATAACTAACCTCACTTAGCATCCGGTGGAGCTCATCTCTGGCTTCTGTAACTCTTTCTCTATCATTGCTATCCACCACAAAGATCAGACCCTGAGTGTTCTGAAAGTAGTGTCTCCATAATGGCCGAATCTAAATAGCATAGGATTAGTACAAAATAAGCTTTCATTATTTTGACTTACAATGTGGAATCACTCAAAATGTATTCTTGAATTATGGAACATAATATGATGCACACGTAACTTAGCAATGTCTGAGATCAGTTAAAATGTCATTTTTAGTGTATACCTTGTCCTGTCCTCCTACGTCCCAGACTGTGAAGCTAACATTTTTGTATTCAACAGTTTCCACATTGAACCCTGCCTCATCAAAAATCAATCCGTCATTCAATATCTTCATATCATATATGGTATTTCAGGAAGATTCACATGCTTTTCTATACGAGCTTAAAAAGCTCTCTCACTCGCTATATAAAAAGTTTCTGATTGAGTTATTCACGTGGTTGAAAAGTTTTTTTTTGACATACATCCATGTCTTTGGAAGAAAGATGAATCTAACAAAGTCCTGATAAATAAAGGCTGCCTTTAACTAGTTTAACAGAAGTGGAGCAAGATTATTATGACCAAGTTTATAAGTCCTCTTCATTGTGATGGTTTAGATTTTATTTCTTGCATCTAACAGTGTACAAAAGTGTCACGACATTTAAAATTATACATATTTAAATTTGTAATATTTAATCTAAACCATGGAAATTGATCCATTTCAAATAAGAGAGGATTATTCTTCCGTTTATAAGTGTCATGCTTGCCAGAAATGTCTTTAAGCCTTAACAGTTTGTTTATTCATAGAATTTCTAGCCTTAGTGGTTGCTTAAAACTAGAATCAAATTTTGAGAATAGATAAGCCCAGAGTAAGTACCAATAGTGGGTATTGTAGTAACAATTTCTCCAAGTTTCAGCTTATAGAGGATGGTTGTTTTTCCTGCAGCATCAAGACCAACCATCAGAATCCTCATTTCTTTCTTTGCGAAGAGCATCTTCACGAGTCGAGAAATTGCCAAACCCATTGCTGCAAATGATTCAACCAAAAATTTGAGTTCATTCAAATTGGCAAATAAACTCTATCTATGAAGAAGAAGGGAATAATAGTTGCTTTACCTGAACAGAAAGTTGGGAGAAGAAAATACAAGTTATGCCTTCAAATAAGCTGAGAAGCATAAGGAAGCCAAAGAAAAATATATGCTTGTACATTAAATAATGACTATAAGAGTAGGACGTGGTCTTAAGGCATAAAGTGGAAAGGGAATAAGATTCGGATGAAGATTGGAGAAGAATAAAGCACAATAGCTTCATTTTACTTTCGGTGGTTCCCATTGTCAATTGGCATACAATTTTTGAAGCTTTTTATCGTCGGAATAGGGACAGGTGGAAGTCAGTGGGCAAGTTGGCCGGGAAAAGGAATGTGTACTCCTTTTACATCGGCCTTTGATTTGATGCATGAGCTAGGTGAGTTGCAAAAGTAAGCATTGTTTTATTTAGACCTCTTTAAGCACCTCTTAGGATTTAAGCTTCTCACATATTGATTTGTGGTGTAAGCTGTTGTAGGTTGATTTGCCACTTCATGATGTAGACATGTAATCTTTAGTAGAGCATAAGTTATAGTCAATTTTAGGAATTACAAGGTTCTTAGTAGATTGATACATATCTTAGTAAAGAAGACCGCAGTATTTCCCCTTTGCACTTTGAGTGTCTATTAATGCAAAACATATGACAGTGGAAAGCTGAAATGGAAAGCTGCATACATGAATTTGATGTGACATTCTTGATACTGCAAGCTATCACTGAGACCGCATTTGTTTGTAGCAGTTTATGCTCCTATAAAAGTCTATAGTGAAACATGCTCACCCAAAGTCATGTTATATTGTTTAGAGTTTGGAAGCGGACAAATTGGTCAAAATTTGATGAGCTTGATTAAGCACCATTTGGCTTTGTGCATAGCAACATGAACTATGCTTTTTTGCATAAAGCAATTAGTGAAATCAAACTCATGGTAGAAACCATCCAATCAATGAGATTATTTAAGTATCGCAATGTTCCCTTTCATAGTGCAGTTACCAAAAAAAAAAAACTGCTTATGGAATTTTGATATCTTATTTTATACAGGAGATTATGCCAGCTATTTTCCAGAGACGGCATCCTTGGCGGATTGGAGGGTAGTTGCCACAGCAGCAGCAGCACCAGCCAAGACACCACCGCTGGTGGTTGAATTTTCAGAGGAATGGAGTTGGTGAATGACCTGCACGCTCCTCTGCTCTTGGCCTTGCCCTGCCAAAGACCGGTAATCCACAGTGTCAACCCTCTTTTCCGTGGCACTTTGTGCATCTGTATTCTCCTTCCCCTAATAATTGAACTCATCAAGTTTTATTTAGAAGAGGAAATTAATTATGATATCAGCCTCATCAAATTACTGATAAAGAATGACAATAAAGCATTATTTTTATATACCTTTATGGCTTCTTTGTTCATGTTTTCAGATTACTCAGCCCCAAAAATAAAGCGGTTGAAGTGACTGATTTACTTAATTATGAGCTTCTCATGTGATCATGAAGAATTTATATACTTGAATTGTCTCTCTTTCTTTTCCTATTTTAAGGAAAGTTAGTTGCTTTTGGTTCTCAAAAGGACGTTAAGTTAGGCAGAAGATGAGGATCTACATCGTGGTCAAAGTTCTCCAAGCAAACACATCCACATGATACCCTATCAGATCCTAAGATAACATCACTATCGACCCACCACCGGCTGTTTTGAACAGCCAAGATATTCCGCATCTCTCTGTCTTAGCCCACTGCAGGTTTTGAACTGCACTTCAGAAAATGAAATTGCCAATTACCAGCATAGAATGGTTGCAGGATTTTGGCTATTGGACACTGCACTAGTGTAGTTTCAGAAAGACCTCCACCAACATCATTCTTTAGCTATGGCATCAATATGATTATATGAACTGCTATAATTTTTGTAAAAGATTAACAGGTGTGTTTCAAGGTTTCAATCCAAAGGACACTACCACAAAATTAAACACAGAACCAAACCATTTTAAGTTGCAGTACAAATTCTCAACAAACAACAAAGCTAATCCATTCCAAGTTACAGATTCTCAATTTCAATTATTGTTGACAACATCACAAAAAGTGACAATAATAGCACAACGAATAAAGAACCTTACCCCAGATACAACAATTACCGATGACCACTAATTTAAAACCAATAGAAATAAGCAATTCAGTCCTGCAGATGATGCAATCATCAGTTGGCCAATGAGAGCATTCCAAAAGACTACATTAAGTTTTTCCCCAATCGACAACAATAGGTAAAGCAACTTACATAAATCTTCTAAGTTGACAACTTAGAGCTCTGAAAGATTGAACATATGTATATATTGCACATCCCTTCCATTACTTGTTGAACTACAAACATATGTAGACAAGATATTCTATAGAACTGTTTTTGTAAAGACGGAAATGAGATTACATCAACAAAAGAAGAGGATAATCAGTAAGTCATAAGGGGTGACCCACTGCAATGGACATCGGAAGCATCAGAGATCCTTTGCCTTGGAGACAGTGTTGTAATGCCGGCAGCCTCAACATCAAAATTCACAATATTTTTTCTCTTCTGAGTTTCTGAACTGTTTCTCTCCTCTGAAACCTCAGCAATGGGACTCAAGAGCTCCGCTTCCTTCGGGTGATGGGACAACATGGCTTGAGCTTCCGCCACCACTGATGCATCATCATCCGTTGCATAAAGAATCTTCTTTATTGCATCAACAACCTGCAAAAAGGTAGGAAATCATCAATTTCAATTCTTAGTGCTATTCATCGTGAAGTAATTTGCACCCTACAAAACAAAACAACTTAGCATACGTACAAGTAAATGTTCAATCTCGGGACTTTGACAAAGAATCTCAATATCCCTCAATTTTGCAAAGTAGAAATCCCTCTCCTTCTCAAGGCTATCCACTGATAACTTCAACTCCGTGATCTGCATTTAGATTAGTATTAATTAGACTCTCAACAAGCTGAACCAAAATTTCCCTTCCTGCACTGAATTAGTACCTTTTCATCATATGCAGGGCCTCCACTAGAAGAAGGTCTTGCTGCCTTTACAGGCTGATTCGCAGGGTTTGCAGAGGATACTTCATTCCTTCGAGCATTGTGGGATGACTGAGCTTTTGGGGCAGCCGTAGAACTTTTGGTTGAAGATTGGGATGGAGCGGCTTTCTTGGTTGCTTCTTTTCCTCCCTTGCAACCCTCTCGCCTCTCCAAAGGATTGTAACTACCAGCATATCACAAATTTAAACATAAGCTCTTCTCTAAATTTAAAACCAACAAATCATCCAAAGCCTACAATTATTTGTCAAGTTACCTAGACTATAAAGGACAAGTGTATATAATTCACCTTTTACACATATTCACCATTGAGTATCAAAATGATAAAGTATGGAAATAACAACAAGAAAATAACATTGCCAAGAAAAAAAAAAGGAAAGGAGCTAAAAATGTTTTTAAAAAAGTGCATTTGGATTAATAAGAGTAAAACAACAATTCTCAATTGTTTATAACAGAGAATTAAAGCGAAGCAACCGAGATCTACAGCCATCAATGTCACATACAAAAATGTAAGATCGCTACGCAAAATATTAATGAGTGAGTAAATTAACAGCTCTCAAGTAACCTAATAAACAGCGAACAATTGATGCTTCACACCAAGCCAAACAGCACAAAGAAATCAACATAATAAATGTATAAATTCTTATTTGATTGAAGAGAGTTGGAATTAAAATTACGTGTGCAGAAGGCCTCCATTGACGGAATCGCAGTACCGCTTCATCCATTGGATGAACTCCAAATTATCGAGCGGCCTTCCTTTCACTAGCTTGCTCACTTCAATATGCTAAGCACCACAAATTTAAAATCGAGTCACAATCAAATACGTAATAACTAAAATTCAAAGAAACTTTCCAGATCTACAAATTCAAAAGAAAAGGAAACAGGTCAGAGAAAAAAACCTTAGTGATTTTGAGTTTGTTGAAGACGTCTTGAAGAACCTTGTAGTTCTGGATCATCTCGTACTCGTTCTTAGCGTCGAAGTTAACCTTGTGCATCGGCACGATCCCAGGATGAACAGCGTCCATTAGCTGGCAGTGAACCGCACCTGAACAAGCCTGCAATTCACAGATTTTCTCATTTCCGTAAATAAATTTTGATAAATAGGAAACTAAGAAATGAGAGTTAGGGTTTGAAACGCAATGGAAATCGAACCTCTTCGACTTTGGAGAGGTTGAGTTGAAGAGTGGAGTTGATCCAGGCTAGGATCTCAGATCTACCAACGAAGTAAGCCGAATCCATCATACCGATATTAGTCGCCATTTTTTGCTCTCTCTTTTGCTTTCTTTTCTCTCTCTCTCTCTTTCTGCTCTGCTTTGAAGAGAGTGCTTGTACTTCTCTAACGGTTCTGAGGCGTGAAGTGTGTGTGTGTAGGGAAATTTAAAATGAAAGAGGAGCGGGATTTTTTCAATTCAAAATGGATGTTGGACTTGGACCAAACCAACCCGCTTGTCCGAGTCCGGGTTACGCGGGTTAAGGCTTTCGGATCCGGGCTAGCCTTGTCTCTATATAAAGGAGGGGAAGCCCAAATTTTTACGGCCCAGACATAGGTAAGCTTATTTCACTGTGGAGACGACTATTTAACTTGTTAAAGCGATATTGTTTTATAGCACAAGGGATATTTGGTCACGGGCTCACGGCACTTGTGTTGACTATTACCAAAAGGATTTGTTAAGGTGACCTTGGCCTTAGAAAATAGCTTCTTTTGACGCATTTGATGAATATTTGATATTCAATAAGTATGGGTAATACAAAAATTTTCATAACATTTCTTGAGATGATATTTTGTGATTGGTATAAATAAAATTGATGTTAATGTTGAAAAGTGATGTTTCAATCATAACTTGTCACGTTAATAATTTTGAAAAAAAAAATATATGAAATTTTTTGTATTCCTAACATTACTCTTGGACAAATGTTGGTGAGTTAGATTTGTTTTAACGCTAGCTTGATTAGGATGTTTTGTGATTTTCTAGCAGCATGTTTAGAAAATGGAGGTGTTGGTTTGATAATATGAGATTCCATTCCTAATTTAGGTGATTAGATCCATTTAATTTCATTTTACAATTTGCAAGGTGCATTATTATTATTATTATTTTTTCACTTTTTTATTGGGCAATTATATGGAAAATATTAATCTTTTGTTTATTTTTTGTTTCCAATCCTCTTCATATTTTCTTCTCTCTCACGTTTCTATCACCTCTACTAAACAAAATCTAAAGATTAGGAATGACAACAGGTCAGGTTTGGGATAGAAGAAGTTTTTCCAAACCCAAACCTCCAAAATAATTTATATAACAAACCCTATTAAAATTCATTGTTCCGTGGCCTTCCAGTAAGAGTTCATAATTTCTCCCCAGGCTCTATCAACATAAACCTCAGCCACCAACCCCTATAACATTAACCTCTAATTGGCCCCATCTGCATTTTGTCTTCACCATTGACCCCTGATTCTTTTCACATTTTGGGAAAGAGTATTAATTTTTTCTGTACATATGATACCTCGAAAATACCACATTAAATGCATCATTGTACTAGGTGGTCATCATTATTAAATGTTGTACAGAAGATATCTGTAGGAGTACAGCGATTGTAACTCTGTTTATTTGCTAAGTCAATAACTTTGACAAACTAATAACCTTCCCAGAATCCCACAAATATAATACATTAAATTACTTAATTATTTCAGTAATATTGGGCCATCTCAAAGCCCGAAAACATACTTTATTTAATCAATTAGCACGAGACAAGACTAGCAACATAAGAATTGACTTAAGATTTCTAGGGGAAAAGAAAAAAATATCAATCCAAGGGTTGCTTCCTAGTTTCTAAAAAGGGAATGGATATGGACTTGAGTCCAAATTAGCAGGGCAAATTAGTGTCACACAACAAGCTATTCAATGACCTCACGAAATTACAATAAAAACTTTGAAACAAATGAGAACCTATTAGTCAATCATACATACACCTCTCTACAAAAGTGTCCTATCTTCTTAGGGACCGTAATAATGCGATGATGAAGATGAAGATGGGACTTTCTCAAGAACTTGTTGGACTTCTTTCATTGGCGGTCTTTTGTTTGGGATTGGAGAGACACAACTATACCCTAACTTGAACAAAGCCAAGAGGACCTCCTCTTTGCCTTCCACATCAGCTCGAATTGCCACATCAGCCATCCTCAAAGCCCGGTTCTTATCCTCAACCAAAAGCCCATTTCCCTGGCTCAAGTCATCTAAAACTATAACCTTCCCAGTCAATAGCTCAAGCAATATAACCCCAAAAGAGTACACATCCCATTTTGGGGTGGGCTTTAGGCTCCTAAGCGATTCAGGTGCATGATAAGATGATACCCCCATTGAGCTGGGACTTGGGCTTGGGCTAGGCCCAATTGCAATATCTTGAAAGCTATCTCGTGAGGCCGTGGATCTCTTGCTTCCGAAATTTCGGGCCGACACTCCGGCTTTATAGCTCGTATCACCCGATACGAGTCTCTCGAGCCCAAAATCTCCAACTTTGGGCTCCATATCATTGCCCAAGAGGATGTTGCTGGGCTTCAAATTTCCATGCACGTGCTTCTTCTCGTGGAGGTAAGCAAGCCCGCGGGCCACACCTTTTGCTATCTTGAGCCGAAACTCCCATGGTAGATGACAAGGTGAGGAGCCCACTTTCCCTGAAATTCAATATTCCCACTATCAGTGTCCAATTTGCCAGTTCCGCTCAACTTAGCAAAATGTGCCACTAAAATAACAAAAAGGAGGGTCATTTTCTATGAGAGAGTAACCACTCGCAAAGAAAAAGAAGACATTGACATTTTTATTATGGGTAAGACTCTGAGTGTTCCTCCAAATTATGAGATATATGGTACGTGTATCGCTATCAGAGACTGCGTGCTAAAGATTTGACTTCGTATGCGTTAAAAAACAATGGTCAGCTAACAACTACTACACCGTCAAATGACTTCTATTCACACTCACAGCGCACTCTAGCAAACAATCATAATAACATGCTAACGTGCGCAACCAACAAAAAACAGAGTCTCACACACAGAGAGTAAGAGAAAGAGAAAGAAAACTCACTGTAACGAGCATTGGCAAGGCTGCCATTGGGAACGAAATCATAGATGATGAGCTTCTCATCAATCCCCCAATAGAAGCCACGAATGCGAACCAGATTAGGGTGCACCAATTTAGCTATGACACGGACCTGGTTCTCAAAGTCCTTGAACCGTTCCACACCACTCTCACCAATCCTCCGAACCGCAAGCGCAGTCCCATCTTCAAGCACAGCCTTGTACAATATACTTGAACCAGTGGCACCCAATATATAAGCTGAAGCCTTTAACAGTGTTTCAAGCTCAAGTTCTCTCTCCCCATCAACGGTCACAAGCGTGCCACCTTTTCCTTGCTCCTGCTCTTGCTGCCGTTGATTTTCTTGACCCTGTTGACCACCTTCTGTATCAGAACCCGTGGCCTCTGAACCCTCTTCACCTTCCACTGTCTTTCGCAAACACGACCACCTCGTGAACCCTCTTGACTCAGAGGAAGATGATGACCAATTATCCCTAACTGTGTTAGCTTCATTCTTCAGTGCATTAAGCTCTGCTTTCTTCTTTTTCTTGCAGTGGCGGTACACGTACAAGAAAATCAAAGCAAGAACTGCAATTCCCACAACATCTCCAAGTACTATTCCTATGATCGCTGCTGGTTTCAACCCTAGTTTGTGTCTCTGACTGAGATGAACCAGTTGCTGATGAGTCAGGTGACGTGGTTTCTGGGGTTGGATTCATTGTCTTTGGTATTGCAGCTATTGCAGGAGGAGAGGTTGGAGCAGAGATATTAGGTGGTGATGATGAAGGAGAAGAAGGAATTGGACACGGATTTTTAGTTTGTTCCCCACACAGATCAGGATTCCCAGAAAATGATTTCGATTCTTGATTCATGAAAACATGAATTTGAGGGATTTCTCCTGTGAGATTGTTGGATGAGAGATCAATAATAGCATTATCTGGAATTTTCTGGGCAAACTCTGGTGTGATTTTCCCGGAAACTTGGTTGTAGGAGATGTTCATGTAACGTAGACTAGAACCACCAAAGTCAAGAGGTAGAGATCCATTGATGAGATTCCAGGACAGATCTAAAACCTGAACAAATTCAAACCCGCTAGGAAGACTACCTGAAAAGTAGTTGCTCTTCAAAGAAACAACGGTTAGATTACTAAGAGAAGTGAGATTTTTTGGTACATTTCCCGCCAAGGCATTGTCGGAGAGGTTAAGGAATTGAAGGCTTTGAAGGTGGCCTATAGTTTCTGGTAACTCACCAGAGATCAAATTGCGTGACAAGTCAAGAAACTGGAGCTGGGTTGAGTTGAAAAGCGAAGAAGGAAGTGACCCATTGAGAGAATTGTTGGAAAGGTTGAGTCTTTGAAGGTGTTCAATCATGCCCAAATTGGCAGGAATTGAACCAAGAAGCTGTGAATTTTGGAGAGCTAAGCCAATCACTCGAGGGTAATTATTTTGAGCATAAGCACATGTAACACCTTTCCATGAACATGGTGTTTCGTCATAGTAGTTCCAGCCCTCTAACACACACAAAGGATCACTAAGAATTGAGAACTTAAAAGAAAGTAAAAGAACACCATCAGTGTTAAGACCAAAAGATTCAACTACAAGAAAAACAAGTCCAAAAACTCTCCACCATAAATGGAGATCAACACTTTGGTGTCTCACCATTTTACACTCTGATAATACCACATCTCAGAGACATAGAGAGAGAGAAAAAGAGAGAGGTAACTGAGATTTATGATGACGCAGGGGCCATGTGACTTTAGATTGTAAAAAAATAAGAGAAAAGGTGCGCAGAAATGAACAGCTCACCGAACCAAACTTGGTACCAATATGCGCACTGTGGTTTTGGTCTGTGCAGCTCTGCACATATTAATTAAGGCTATACCTGAAATGATTAAATGCCTTCACCGCTGTTTTGTTCCCTTTCACTATATCTCTCTCTTTCTCTTTTGTGCTCACATTTATGTTTGATAAATGATAAACAAGGGAAAAAAAATTGGTATGCGAATAGCATCTTCGCTACCAGACATCTATGTGAAGTTAGAAGTTGCAGGAACTCCCTCTTAGATTTGACTTTACATAGTCTTCCTTAAATTATTGTATTCCTAATTATTATAATGCTAACCGTTACGTTTTCTTACTCCCCCATCGATGAGCACCAGTTACGTTGAAGTATTGTAATATATTAATGGCCTTAATTAGGTGAATCTTTTTAACTAGTGAAAATGGTCCAAAAAGTTTGAGATTTTTATGGATTTGATCAATTGTTTAATCAATTTGGAAATTATAAATATAAAACAAAAAATGGAATTATTCAACAATAATTCAATAAAGGAATTGTCACTTTGATATACACTTCTAATAAAAGAGGAAAACACAATAAACCCACTACATTAACTAAACATAACATGTAGTACGAGCATTATTGTGGGGGGGGGGGGTCCCGAAAGGGTCCTTAATGTTATCTCATCACAGCATCATTATTGGACTTGATAAGAAAATTGGTCTTCATTCAATGCTCAACCGATCCTATTTTGACTAGCAGGTATATTAAATTAATCTGCTGTGCATGCAGATACTTGAAAAATACACTTCCTAGTTTTGAGTTCTCAAAATTAATAGGACCATGGCCCAGTAATATATAAGCAAGGAAAACTTATATATATGGACCATCGTACAATGTTGTTTACTTATATTCGTTAATTAATTTAGCAGGCACTATCTTTTGTCTATTAATTGAAAGCTTATGATTCAGCAACAAAAAAAAAAAAATAAAAATTTGAAAGCTTAAACTGTATGGTTAGCAAAATGCACTAATTAAGATAGTGCTGCTATGATACTTCTCAAAATTGCCTTAAGTTTGACGGTGGACAAGATCAGGCGGACCACAATATCTCGTTTTCGAACTTTTATGCAACTTCCAAATTTCCAAACACAAGATTTTCAAATTTTGTTTCACAATTATTGACATGATCTACTGTAATTAATGCATAATAATAATAGTATTAATGATAAAGTTAAATGAAAATGATTGATGTTGCTCCAATTTTAACTTAACAATTTGTTAAAAAATAAATAAAATTGTGTCCCTAAATTTTTTTATGAAGTGTCTCTTGTTTGTTAGATTTATTAGCAACAAATTAACCATATTTGGATTTTTCAAAAAAGAAAAAACATATTTGAGTTTGGTTTTATTCCTTCGCTAGACAGAGCTCCAGAACTCAGCCTCACAAATGGGGAATGAATCATCTCATCCATCATCATCTAATCCTTTTTTTCTATTCCTTTTTAAAATTCTTTGTGGCAGTTTTACTGACCTCATTATTAAAATAATTAAGCAATAAAAAAGTAGGTGAACCCCCTATAATAATAATAATACATCCAAAGGTTGAAAGATCTGGTACCTGCCTTTTTTTGTGTGGACCATACACTTGTCATGCATAATTATAATTAGGATTTACTTAGAGAGAGTATCACTTTTTAAAACCTCTATTAATTACATTAAAGCTCCTTTTCATCTCTTTCTCTGATGAAAGAGAAAAATGGTTGGAAAAGCTCTAAAGCAGTTAACTTTTACTTTTTGTGAAAAGATGGTAAGAGCTACTGAGAGAGGTTGAAAACTTGAACGAGGAGGTTGGACCAATATGGCTGATCATGGAAGATGACCAAAAGAAGAAACTTTTGGAAAAAGGTCAACTTGGATCTACCAAAGCCAACGATCAGGATTTTGACAGCTTGTTAGCTAAAATGACATCTTAATTATGCAATGGTATCACTAGCTACAATGTTACAATGAGTATGACATCAACAAGAAATGCTAAGATGGGACTATAGTCTATATATCCTTTTTAATCTTTTCTCGCATGGTACCTAAAACGTGCGTCTTTACTTGAGTATTCTGTATAAAACTTTCTAATAGTTTTACATTAAATTTTGCATGTCACGGGCATAAACCTAGAAATGCAAATTAATAAAAGAGTTAGAAATGTAGGTAACATATAATTATAGAGGGATATATGATTTCCGTTTGGTCCACGCAACTCTGGAGTGTGAGAGAGAATAGAAGCCTATATACTCAAAAGGTTGAAACGTAGTGAAAACAACAGACAGAATACATAGCTGGGCTGACTTGAAGTCTTGAACTGATTGAGCAGCTTTTCTATTTTTCTTACCCTACTGAGCGGATCGTGTTTCTTTGCTCCCTCTCTTCATGGGTACGTTTGTGGAAAGTCTATGATGAATTTGTACCAATTACCATGATTTTATCTGCTAGAAGATGATTTTTTTTCTTTGTTAAAATAGTATATAAAGAAACTAAAGCATAATTATAGAACTAGAGTGATCAACCGAAAGAGAAATAAAACTGTCTGACTGACATATCAAAAGCTAATAATAGACATTATATAAACAACTATGATAATTACGTGTAGCCAATCACTGTAAAAAATTCCGTTACGCAGTTTCCCTCATGATAGAAATTAGAAATGACTAAACATGCGTGAGTCGAGATATCCATGTCATGAGCAATCAGTCATTTGGTATTATGATACGAGAATTATTTATTTTTTCAACAAAAATAGCCGATCCCAAGATCTCTGTAAAATACCTTTGATCCTTTATCACTATTGCTAGACTGCACTGATAAACAGGAATTTAATTTGGTTGATCTTATCTTAGTGTGCGTGTACTGAAGCGATTGATTCAAAACAAGATAGACGGGTCCAAATTTTCTCACTATCTGGCTGGTTTGTCTGCCTGTCTGTACTTTGTAATCAAATCAACCATGAATGATTATTCAGTAGTACAAGATTACAAATAAATGCATAGTCTTTCTCTCACATGAATAGTGAGTCCATCACATGAATGGTAGGTCTTTCTAATTAAATTCATGGTAAGACCCACCATTTTGTGAGAGAGAGATTACATATTTATTTATAGTCTAAGACTATTGAATAATTTTTCAACCAACCATATATACGAGAATATGATCAAGAAGCACAAGTTGAAGAATTGTGTGCCGAAAAAATATCTTTCTTGAAGATTATGTAAAAGTCAAAGAAGAATATAAGTAAATTATTGAGGAAATTAATGAAAATCCTATTAAAAAAATATCTTGAAAGCGAGATTGTTGAGGCAGTTAATAAAGATCACCTTCAAATCAATTCAAAGAGAAAGCCTGTGACCCACAAGTTAGATTTTTCCGATTGACTTGCTTGAACAAGAAAGTATTACAATATGTTGATTTTTTTGGGTTATGAAAATTTGATTGGGTTGTCAATTCTTATTTAGTGAATCTTTTCAAATGCCTAAAAATCAAGGAAAAAAGAATCTCATGTTGCTTTGCTAGTTCAATTGATGAATTGCAAGCATGGAAAGAAGATAAAGGGATTGGAGTATTCAAAATATTTGTTTGTTTGGCATGAAAGATTCCAAATCTCAAATATTGACTCAAGGAAAAAAAAAAATCTAAGTGTGGGGGTTTGATCATGTAAGACAAAATATGCAATTTAATTTTTGTTGTTATTAATTTTGATATTTTCATGTAAGTTTTTTAAATTTTAGAGTTAGGGTTGTTATTTCCTTAATCTTAAGTGTTTTAATACCTTTCCAGCCAGATTAGGACTTGTTCATAATAGTATCAATTAAGATATCTTTTAGAATACTTTTTTTTTTCCCTCATCAATCAAGGTTTGGAACCTTTAAATTGGCCTCTTGGTTTGTAAACAAATTGTTAATTCATAATTTTGATTAATAATATTTTCATGGAGGTTTTTGTTTCTCTTTATTTCTATGATGGATTCCAAATTTTTCCAAATGAATTTTAAGGAACTCTTCAAGGATTATTTTCTTCAAACATACATGTTCTATTTCTAGTGGTTTTTGTTTGCATCAAATGTTTTGTAATTTGATTAGGTGTTTGGATGCTTTGTACCATGTTTACCTTCCTACGGTTGGTTTCTCAAATCTCAATCAGCGTTTTTGGGCAAGTACTTAACGGTGTTGAACTAAGCTAATTGATTTTTCTTTTTCTGTCCGACCAGAATTAAACCATACTTTGATCTGGTGGCACTCTTTTTAAATACATATCAGTAAATTAACCTGCTTTGGATTCAATTATAAATTCAAAGGAATAAGTTGATTACGCTAGCTTAAGAAAAGTTGAAAAATAAAATAAAGATGTTGCGAGATACATGTGAAATCTCTGAATACTCTGACCTAATTTGGGTATCTTGGATGAAAATGTATCTTTCAAGTCCAAGTAATTGCTCCTTGAGCTGGAAGGAATTTTGAGTTTAAGATCCAAAGCCTTTCTGAAAGCATCAATCAATGCATAAAGAGATTCCAACTTTGTTTTTAGTATAAATAATTGGCACCCTTAGGGGCCACTTGTCTAAAAGTTTGGCTACATGATATAACATATGACTTAGCAAGCTCAGCTGTTGCCTAGATTTCTAGTTTCTTGAACAATGTTGAGTTAAAATAACCTCCTGTAAAATCTAATGAAAGCATCTCTAACATAATTAAGAACCTGGCTTTTAGGCTATAGCCCATAGGTCGCTGGGATTCCTTTGGCTTTTGTGGGGCACTAGAGTCTGCTTTTGTCTTGGCCTCTTGGGAACCATTGCTTTCCTTAATCATTACTCAAACGTACTTCATTAAACATTAATTTTTGATAGAGTAATACTCCGCAACATATATGTCCCTAAATTTCACTATTGTTGAGTTAACAATTTCAATTCACATTTGAACTTACTATTATCTTACACATCTTTACACATAAATAATTATAATTTTTTTTTTTTGTAGAATTTTATTTTTATTTTATAATTGTATGGGTTCGGATAACAACTATTCTAAAAATATAAGTTAAAAAATAATAAATATAAAATCATTAAGTATAATACACGTTTGTTTAAAAGAAATATATACGTGTCAATAATTTATTAGTTTGCACGTACAAATTCATCATGATTGTTTGTAATTTTTTTTTAATATGTGTGTACAATTTAACTTTATTTTTTCAAAATAGATTTTATTAATTAATTGAGCATTAAATACATCTTATTATTTGCCTAAAGTTATTCATTAACAAAACCCTTTATAAAAAGAAAAAGGAAAGTCAATTGAATCTCGTCAAAAAGTTTATGTCATCTGTAATTGCACGTGCTTCCCATTAATTAATAATGTCTTTTGAGTACGAAACTTAATGAACCTCATCTTTACTAAACCGAAAGATAGAAAAGAAAAGAAGAAAGAGCATCGAAGTGAGGGAATGAACTGGTTCAGCTCCGAAAGTCGGAGTCAGCCCCGTGAATCCTAAGACATGCCAGTCAAACATCTAACTATGAGCATAAATCATAATTAATTCAACCGGGTTATTAGCCGGTGCTTAGTGCTTAAAAAATTTATAAATATTCATTCCCTTCAGGCAGTTTGTAACACCATGGTTGTTTTTCTCTTGCATTTTTTGTCTTAAAGTTGTGTCCGCAGATTGGGATTAATATAACATTTGTACTAGATTATCAGAGAAGGACATCCCTCTTTAGTGCATCAATACTTAACTGGGTACAAAATGCCAATTCATAGGGAATAATGAGATTTAGATCTTGCATTGTGAATATCATTAATACTTTTTAATATGCCTGAAATTCCAAGACTAGTTAACATGTTCTTTTGGAGCCAGAATCATTTCTGTATAAAATTCCACTTTTGGAGCCAGAATCATTTGTGTATAAAATTCCACATTTGGTCTGTATAGTATTTCCAAATCTGTTTCACTAATTGTAAGAACATTATTGCATTTCAGATCTGCACTTCTTATCAAAGACAGTAAACACGATTGTTTAATGGAGGACTTTGGAGATCTGAACCTGCAACTCCAGGACAAATAGGAAGACTTTTTCGTAACTTATCAAAAAAAGGAAGACTTTTTCGTACTACTCATTGTGAGTTTTTTTCTCCAAGTTGTCATATTCGTTATCTTAAGGTACTAGAACTGACTGAACATGACTCATGCCTTTTTTTAGCAAAAAGAAAGACACAATAAGTCTAAAGTAGGTCGGTTCCAAACTTCTAACCGACATGTTAAGAGTCACCCTATGCTCCTTGTGATATCCATTATATGTGGGACAAGAGACTACATACGTGATATGTGAGTAAATATTCAAAAAATTCTTGACACTCGTTCTTAAAAAAAAAAAAAAAAAGTCTAAGAGACGAAACATTTTTCACATTACCTATTATGATTGGTGCATAATAAAAATGGTATCAATGATGAACCCAAGTGAAAGTGATGTTACTCTAATTATAACATTTCATATTAGCAGTTATGAAAAAATTATAAGAATTGTTGTGGCCATAGGCACAATGATGTGGTAGCAATGGGGTGAAAGCATAAGGGATTCTGTGGTACTGATGGTGTAGGCGATGTTAGAGCTAATGTAGTGGAGGCAATGCTTTTGGGGTAAGGCTTGGGTCCAGTGCTCAGGAGCACTGGACCCGTTAGGATTCTACCACGTGTCCAGTTTTGTACAGTTTTTGTACACGTGGCAGCATCTCAACGGGTCCAATGCTACTGTGCACTGGACCCAAGCCATTCCCATGCTTTTGATAGTGGTGGATGTAGTGCTTTTTGCAGCACACACAAAGGAATGAAGGGGACGAGTCATGAGCGTACAAAGGAATGACAGAAAAACTTTTATTTTTTATATCATCATCACCATAGAAAACCTTTTATGATGACTGCAGATCATAAGTTATATAACCGACAGCACCAAGACCCAATCAATTGGACCCAAAAAAAATTGCATTTGCCATTTCCAGAGCCGATCCCATGCGCTTATGTTGCCTCATGGACTAGGCCCATAATTGCTATATCAATAATAAAGCAGGCATGGAAGGCCTACCTATAAACTTTTTTTTTGATAAAAGGCCTACCTATAAACTTAAAGCAGTCTTCCAGCCCTGTTTTCATAAGTCATTCATAAATATATTAACGGTTTATAAATCAAACCCTAAAGATAGGCTTAGGCTTAGGCTTTCTCGTTTGCTAATCAACGAATTTCTCGAGCAAGGCCAACTGTTCATCAACGGTTTGTAACTTTGAATTGTTTACAACTCTATCCGAGTTATTATGCACTTATGTTGCTTCATGGGCCAGGCTTCCAATTGCTATCTGAATAATGAGGCGAAGCAGAGGTGGATGCAACAAAGTGAGCTTTGCGATAATCCAATCCAAGGCATGATGGGGCTGAGGACCAGGAGCTACACAATTATTTCAGCCAGGCCTGGTAGTTTCTTTTTACTTTCAGCTTGGGTATTGTTTATCTTATTATTTTTACTTTTTAAATGTTTTTGTTGGCTATTAGATAAAGTATATAAACGTGATTTACTCATTTACATGACCAACTTGATCAAATCAGTCTAACCCTTTTTCTTTGATATGTTAGTTTGGATTAGACAAGCAGCTTTTAAGCATACATATCTTGAAACCAATCAATGTGCCGATAGATTAACTGATATAGATTAACCAAAAAAAAAAAGACTAACTGATATAGGAAACCAGTTCCAGTTTGGATTAGACATTTTTCTATGATATGTTAGTTTTATTGCCAAAAGGATTGAGGAATTCTCTAATTTAATCCTTAATCCAAGTCCCATAGGCCGTCCAGTCCTTACTCTTATTGATGCCATCCCCAATCTTATCTGGATTTTTTCAATTTGAATAAAAATTGAACTTCCCAAAGGAAGACAAAAAAGATGGGAGACATTTCATTGAACCTTGCTTATAAACTTCACCACCATCCACATGCACCAAACATCATGATCATTCAAGTTCTATCTTTCTCCCAAGCATTGGAATGTTGAATTTTACGGATTTTGGTGCAAATGTTTCATTACATTACATGATAAAGAATGACAGAATTATTCTAAGGTACCTATTGAAGTATATATGCCATAACCGATACAAACAAAATTGAAGCTTTATTTAACAACAATTATCACAGGCTCACAGCACAATCCAATTATTTTTCGTTCAATCATCAAAACACCCCAAAAAGAAAAATCAAACCTTTCCTTTCCTACGGCCAACAAATCTAGCAGGACTAAACGGAGTAAGATCAACAATACTAGCACGCCCATCTAACACAAGCTCAGCCATTGCAGCCCCAGTAGCAGGACCATTTAAAATACCCCAACAACTATGCCCAGTCGCCACATAACAACCTTGAATCCCAGGAACCTCTCCTATAACAGGCACACTATCATCAGTACAAGGCAAGAAACACGCTTGCTCAGCCTTCACTTCCACCTCTCCTTCACCCAAATGACTCGAAACACTCTTAGCCACCCTCTTAAGCACTGCTATCGCTTCCGGGTTACCCACAATTTGCTCCGGATCATCTGGTACCTCTTCCTCCGCTGACATTCCACACACGTACACCTCCCCTAATAACACAAATCAAACATTTTATATATACTTCAAAAAGTAATTTTTTGAAAGCAATAAAAATTGAACATACCTGTGGGACGAGGGTACACTTCTGGGTCCAAGGGTTTTGTTCCTTGAGATAGATAGTAATTTAGGAAAAGTGCGTGTGGGGTAATAGCATTGGGTTCTTTAGGTTCCAAAACAATGCTATGAGCTTTCAGACTATGTACTTTAAATATTGATGATAATAGTTGTAATTTGCAAGACCATGGTCCAAGAGCTAAAACCACCGCATCCGAGTTAATAACTCGGCCCCCATCCAGTACTACCGATCTGACTCGGCTTTCTTGAGTTTCTTCCACCTCCACGCTCTCCAATTTTCCGATCACTACTTCTACACCGTAATTCTCGATTGCTTTGGAAATCAGAGTACGAGTGAAGAGCTGGGGGTGAACTTGGGCCGTGGTCTCGCGGGTCCCGATGGTTCTGGGGCTCCGAACCGGCCCATCGACCCAATTCGGCAAAATGGAGTTGCTACCGGAGGGTTTGGAATTGGAAGGGGCTGACTCGGATTCGGTGATGGAAAGGCTGAGAGTGGTTAAGGGTCTGTAGCCGTAGGATTGGGGGCCGTTTAGCTCTTGCGCGAGCGAACGGTGGAGATTGAAGCTGGCGCGGGCGAGGGAAGATACGGGCCCACCGTCACACCAATCTAGAGCTAGAAATCCACCGGCTTTTCCGGAAGCGGCGCATGCCACGGAGGATTTCTCGACGAGAGTAACGGCGGCGCCATTCTTGGCTAAAAAATAAGCCGTGCAGACACCGATGACTCCGCCGCCGCACACCACCACACGCTTTGGCTGTTGCTGCTGCTCCATGGTCGATGATGGTGATGAGGTGCACCGGATCAAGGTAATAGGGAAGATTGAGATTCTAGTGTTTCGGGTTCGTCGGAGAAATGGTGATATCGATAAGGACGGTGACATCACCGCCATATCTATTTGCCACTATTTTTCTGAGGGGGACTGACACCGTGACACGTGGGTTTAATGGGCTCTAAGGCTAGTAGAGTACAAGATTGAGTCTGGGCTTGTTAGGTGCAATATGATGCATAAGTTTTGTATTTTGGTCCAAGAAAAATTCTTAGCCGAGCTGGGCTTCGACCTTGGCTGGACTGTACACAAAAGGAAAAATAAACTAGGTTGGACTATGAGTCTTAATTTTGCTCACAAATGAAATAATAATACTCTTGTTTTGTACTTAAAAATAGTTGTTCTAATTTAATGCACCTACCTCACCCAAAAAGAAAGTAGATTACTGGTTTCAAAATTATCAACTAAAATCTCCAAGTTTAAGATTGTTACAAACTAAACCTTTTAATTTCTCTAGCCTCAACTCGAATATTAGACTTTTAAATAGTATCAATTTCAATCTTGGACTTTTCGGGTTTGAGTTAGGAATTTGATTTTCAAGTTTTGGATTTTAGGGAGAGGAGGGGGGTTAAATTGATGCAATTTTAAAAACTTTATGGTTTGATTTGAAACTATCAAAATTGTATGATTTAATTTGAAATCATCCCTCAAGTATAAGGTATAATAAAATGTAATTTAAAAAAAGAAGAAGAGGGTTTTGTATTTTTATTTTATTTTAAATGATTGGAGTTCAATGAGGAAAAGTGATTTGGGAAGTGGAGCAAGAAAGACTTGGACCTAATATGTTGCCTAGGATTACTGATTAACATTTAAGAAAAATAATGTATTTCCTACAGTTGATGAGTTACATAAACCCTTGTAATACTCTTATTATAGTATATATCCAATAGTATATCAGGGTCAAACATTTGAAGAAGTCTAGTAATAGAATTGCATAGGATAGCTACCAACAAAATGAGCCAGGAGACAGCCCAAGTGCTCCATGAAACATTAACTTAACATTCAATGGTAAACATATTTTGATGTCTAAATCATATTCCATCATTGAAAATCATACTTAGCCGAAATGAGAAATTAGTGGGAAATGACCTGTCCATGAAGTTGCTTATAATCTGTCAATCATTCATGCAGATTTATCTCTTTTGGGCTCGTTTGGCATCTCAACTTGCAGCAAGCTTTTGTTTCTATTTGCAATTGGTGTGACTCACAAAGCCTTTAGCCAATTAGCCATTTAGATAATGTCGTCATTTGCAAGGACCTGGTGGACTCAATATGCGCACTTAGGCGACAAGGACTGCCTACCCTAGCGAAGTAGCCTCGCATCAAAAATGTGGTAGGTGAATTATTACTCTCGTCACCCAGCAAGCACTTTTAAAAATGAGGAAATATTAAAACAAACAAAAATCTCAGTAGTGCTAAGCAGTGAGAGTTTAACGCACTTTTTTTTTTTTGGCTGAATAAAGTTTAACGTACTTGATAGACGTGTATTCTTAGTTTCCAATTAACCATGATGTTAAGAGACTTGGGCGATTTAGTATTTCTTGTTGAGCAAGACAATTTTTACATAACTTTAATTACTTTATTTTTTGGAAGAAATCAAGTGAGAATTTTCTTTATGTTATCTTGGATTTGGATTTTCGACCCCTATAATAACGTTTTTTGTTTAATAGGTGCTAATGAGTTGTACAAAAAGCTAAATTCCCTTTCCTTTAAGAACTCATCATCTCATACATTGAACTTGTAACATTTTAAGTAGCAAGAGGAACCATTTCAAAAACCATGTGATGTTAATTTTATTAGAAAGATATTATTGTTCCTTCAAAACTGTATACTATAATTCATATGATAAAAGGCCAAAAGGGGATACGAGTGCAGCAAAATACATTGATCAACTCAGTCAAATTTGTGGAGGCTGCAATGCCAAATTTGTTTTCAATTCTATTGTCAAGCTTTCTTCACTTGCTTCCACATTAAGCACATAGATCAATAAAATACATAATGTCCAATTCATAGATCACTAACAATCATATGTGTATTTTTATTATAAAAAAAACAATCATATATGTATTTTAAAAAAAAAACAAATTGGATCAAACGGGAAGTATTATACATTAAATATACATAAAGTATTATACAATAGGAGAAATATAAAAGAAGGGCATTTCCGTTGAGCACCCATACATCCATAATAGATCAAGATATAGAGCCTGTCTAGTATTGTCTTGACTCTTGAGCACCGACTTAAAGAACTTGAAGACCCTTAATGCTCTTTAACAAAAAATTGTCACACTGAATATATTACTTAAATTTTACAAGAAATTATTAGAGTTATCATTTTTATATAGTACGTACCAAGATACTTGATGTTATTACAATCATTGATTTTGTGACATACATGATGCATGTTGAACTACCACCTGCATATCCAAAACCAAAACAGGGCATGAAGGTGGAACCAAAATATTAATAAATCAATATCATATATCTAATCTACTAAGCATAAAGGTTTCTTGGAAACTTTTTGGAAAAATAAATCTATACTGATTGACTATCTTCAGGTTGCTACATTCTTAAATTTAATATGAAGTTTGATTGAACAATTTGTCAAAGATATATTAGCCTATAAGGTCCAAATTTAATGTAGACCTATGTGCTTGTAGAACAAGCAAACCTAATCATAGTTAGTGTAGGATTAGCATAGGTTTTTTTAGTATATAAACATTATATTAAGTGCATTGTAACACAAGAAGTAAATTATATACATGTAACTGTCAAAGACTTTCTTCCGTAAACTTATGTCCTAGTGACTGAACCACATTAAACCTTTTGCTTCAACTCGTTCTTTTTTTTTTTCGCTCACTCAATTACTCAGCAACTTTAACAAAGTTTAATCAATTCATTAAAGGTCATCAGCCTTAAATTTATGAAGGCCCAACAAACCGAAGTCTACTTGTATTCATATAGATTTTCCTTACTTGTATACCACAAAGTCTATATACATAATTTGATAAATTTAAGTGAAAACAAGCTTTAAAAAAGTTGAATATGATAACTTTGTTATTCCAATTCGAACCTTGTGAACCAAGTTTCTCACGATTACTTGCCTGAGTTAAGTTGGGTACAGAGAGAATTGGAAGACTTCAAATTCCATTTCCCCTTCTCTTGTTTGGGTCATATACAAAGAAAAGAAAAGGGGTTAGGAATTTTGGAAGGTGGGTTTTCATACTAGTGGACCCAACTCTAATTTATAATCAAATCAAGCGGCCGGGGTGCCAATTACATCATTTAAAATGATAAAGAATTTAAAATCACAATCATTTTACTAAGTCTCTCAAGCTCCTCAGCTTCATTCTCGTTTCCAAAACTTTATCATTTAATAGATTAAACTTGATAAAAAAAATTATAAACTTTGACAAAAGATCTTAACAGTTAATAGTCATTATCAAAGAAATGAAAAGAAAAAAATTACAAAAATAAAAAATGAAAGAGAAAAGCAGAAAAAGATTCCCAATGATTACAAAAGCCTGAAGGCCACAAACGAACAAGAAAGAACCTCCTTAAAAAATTGATTATAGGCCCTTCATTCTGTGAGAACAAACATTGAATATTGAAAAGAGAATGTAACTATCAACCATGAACTATGCCTATCCATTCACACTCAGCGCACGCCCCACACGACCAAAACTAGCGTCGAGTAACTGAGCATTGAAATCATTACTGGGGCAGGTATAGTTAGGCGGCTAATTCCTTGACATGCTTTGGTTTTCAAGAAAACTAAGTGGTATTTAACAACCTTGCCATCATTTTGAGCATACTATAATACATGAAAATCAATAGCCCTTACAATAATTCTTAATGGAGATAGAAATTTATTTTGCCCATATTATTAATCTTGCCAAATGTTTTTTGTTGTTGAGAGAATTTAATTTTTCCAAACTGAAAACCATGAGAATGAATGTATGGAACTACCACATTTATTAAAATATTCGGATGCGACTCTGGTCTAATTTATGGCAACGACTTTAAATGGACATTTTTGGAGTATCTAGCAGCTTGAATTAAGAAGCTGAATGGCCCAATTAAGCTTTAAGACAGTTAGGGACAATGACACATGACCTAATCACAAGTTAGTCGAGAGGATGACATGGGGTTCCACTCCACCCCCTTTGTCAAAAGTTGAAATTGTTGGGTGGCTAAGAGCTCCCTGGAAATCAAAAACTCTTAAATAGGTTTTGATAAAGTTCTTTCCTAACAATAAAGGCGAAAGGAATGTTGATTACTTAATGTTTTAAATACCTAACCAGACCAAACATGCGGATATTGATTAGCTTCTCATCCATTCACTAGGCCATATGAGAAGATTTGAACCGTGGTCTAATGTTTATTTTTTATATAAATAAATAATTAATAATATGTTGGTTACTAATAATAATATATACTTAATATTATGATTGATATAAGAAGGGAACCAAACGTTACGAGCCAGCTAACCTCTCCTTAGAAATCAGAAACTGTGGTTAGTTTTTTTAATACATAAAAAAAGCCGTAGTAGTTAGCCAACGGTTACAAGGTAGTTTAAAGGGTGACGTTTCTTTTTTAACTGTCCCACTGATGGGGAAAGCACCATGAAATTTTCTACGCATGTTTAGGGTTAGGTTATATGATTGATTGTAGTACAATTAAGTTACTTTGCCGAAAATCTTAAAGCTCGTATTGATTGGTCTCTTTTAAATAAAGAATTAAAGTTCAAATTAATGCTAACAAATTATAAAACTATCAAGTTTGTTTGACATCTTCAAACTAGCTTGCGTTGACATATCAAGGTTTTGTGCCAGTTGTAAACTTTTTATTGATAATGTTTTGAATAAAATTACAGACACAATATTTTCACAACGTCTTTTAAGTTTTTCCAAACTAAAATTATTCTCTATGTTATCATGATAAAATAATTATCTTAATAATTTAAGAAATTAAACATTATCTTCTTGGAATTTTCTTATGCATGCATGTCTACTATAATTCAAAATTTGAATTTGAGGTGGCATTTCTTTTCATTTACAACTATAATATGACATGGCATATTCATTTAAAATTAATCCAACCCAAAAAATCAACCCAACCCCGAATTGAAATAAACCCAATTATGATTAAACCCAAATTGAAATCAATCCTAAAATTTAACCTAATCTCTCTTCTCCGTATTCACCACTTTCGTCTCTCTCTTAACCCAATTATCACCGCAAAAACAAGGGTCAACTGTTTCAAATGATCCATATACCAAGCCAAAGAAGAAAATCTGCTGTGCCGACAATAAGAAGCTAAGATATGAATGCATCGTGGAGCACGGTGAAGAAGCTTGTACAAAATAGATAGAGGCTCATCATAGGTCCTACGTGTAGAGGACTTTAATGTTTGAGATTGGTAGAAATATTTGAGTGGATTATATGAAAGACAAACAATTTTAAAGCTCAAACCATTGACTTTTAGGATTACAAATAATAGATGGTATTTGAAAATTAAGAATAAAACAAGGGGCCGAGGCAGCTTCTCTTGTAGAGAAAGAGGCCAGAGCGATGAAGAGGGAGAAAAGAGATTGGGTTTAATTTTAGGTGTTGATAGTGGTTTTTATTTTTTATTTTGCGTAAATTACACTAACTTCCCTTTAAGTTTGGAAAAAATTCAAATGCCCCTCTTAAGTCTTATCTAAGGTTATTATTATTATTATTTTTTTGTATTATTTTTCTTAAAAACAAATCTTATCATATAACAGATCAAATCATTAAGCATTATTTTGAGGTTCTTTTGGATGAAAATTTAATTTGAAAAACATTTATTGTGACTAAATTTGTAATGGATATAAATGATCATAAAATGTTATTTGTTATATAAATCAAAACCTCTAAAAGTGGAGTGTCATTTATAAAATAAGAGAAAAATCATGATATTTTCCCGAACCTTGAGATAAGTTATTGTAATTTATCCTTTTATTTTTTATTGGAGGAAGTCAAGCTGGCCTTTAAAGAAGGAAATCAAGGAATCAATGAGTTCAATCCGAGCTCACTCCTTTGAAGGAAAGTTGGGGTTGCTACCCAAGTCATAAACTCTTTTAACGCATATTTAACCATAAGGGAATGGTCTAGTGGGAGACAAGCCGTAAAATATATACACCTAAAAAAGTATAAGTTATGAATTTCACATCTCATAATAACAGATCCCTTTGAAATTACATGGTTCTATTAGACCTAGTAATTATCATGTGTGCGTGAGACGGAAGGACGGTATGTATGCATAGGATTAGTCCAGACAAAGATTTAGATCATGGTGTTTTAAAAAAAATACTCGAGTATATTGACATATAAAACCCAGCTTAAAATACTTCCCGGCGGATATTATTAGGCAACCGAAAGTGTTAAACCTTATCATTCAAGGATTCAGAGTGGGAGAAACTTATCAATCAAAGATGGTGTAGGTTATTATCAACAGAAACGTCCAATCAATCATCTCTTTGCATGTAGATCAAAAAATCATCTCTTTGCATGAATTTATGGAAATATTAACATTAACCTTTTGAGCGCTTTGACCGTCGTTGTTAACCAATCTCTCTTAACAAGTCAATAGTTTCTAAAACAATCAAATTTCTTGTATTGGATTACACCTGTTAAATTGATGGTGACATTTTTTTTTGGGCGAGATCAATCAAAGAAAGTGACAAACCGAAAACGGCATTATAATTTATAACTTCTGACATATAGTAACTTCTTTATTTGTGACTATATATGCAGGTTTGGATTGGCATGCTATTTAATTTTAGGTTAAAATATTATTTTCGTTCCTAAATTATATATGAGTTTCGTTTTTCTTCCCAAAATTTTGAAAAGTTCTTTTCTCGTTCCTGAACTTTGAACAAATTTATTTTTACACATGAATTTCGTCATTTTATAAAAAAGTCTAGGGACGAGATTCATGTGTAAAAATAAACATTTTTAAAGTTTAGGGACGAAAAGCGAACTTTTTAAGGTTTATGAACGAAAAATAAAACTTAAGAAATGTTTTTACCTTATAGTCATATTTAGATATTATGGCAAGATATATTCTTTATATTGCCAAAAACCTCTGCTTATCTGTCTCTCATATGGAATCCAAAATGGACTTAGAGTAATGTTGACTAGGACCATAACATTTTTTTTAGGGCTTTGTCATTCAATGATATTGTTAAGTTTTTTTTGGTGGAGAGAACTGAATTTGAATCTCCCTACCAATTCACTGTAAGCAAATAAAATAAAATCTATAAGGACATTTAATTGTTTTTTTCTTTTTTTGAGAAGAACATTTAATTGTTGAATGTAAACCAATGAAGCCTCATATAACATATATGTTCGTCGGAATGCAAAAAAAATAAATTGAAGGCGATTTAGCATCAAGGAAAAGCATCATATATGTTACCATGTGAAAATATTGGAATTTCCTCTTTCGTAAGATATAGGCATAAATTATTGATAAAGATTATTTTTAGGTGCTATAATATACTTACATTCTTCGAATTACAATGGAAACAACAAATGCCACTCAGATTAATCATCATTATCGTGTGTTTTGAGTCTTTTAACTACTATGAATATTGTGATAGGATCCTCTAAAAATTTTAGAATAATTTCTATATTTCTTCATGAGATTTTAAATTTTTATTCATTCATTTAAACAAATATTGATTATCCATATTTTGATATCTATTTAAACAATAAATAAATATGCTGTAAAATCTAATTCATTGAGAACAAGAATACTTGATATATCAAATAGCTATTCTAAAACATCGAAACCATAAATTTTTATTTCAATTGTTATAAGTGGAGGAATAAGATTTGAATTCTAATTATTTTTATCAAAGAAACCACTTAATATCACTAAATTACAAGAGTCACACGCTTAAGTACTGGAGCTTAAATATTAATATTCATTCAACCTTGATTGATAGCTCAATTGATCCGGTTTTGGATGTACTCCCCAATGGTCACTAGTTCGAGTCCCCTTAAGGTCATCTACCCAAGGCAAAGCTTCGCACCTATCGTGGTACACATGCTAGTAAGATGTACGTCCTCCTATGATTTTTCCTTAGACCTATCGTGGTACACGTCCTAATAGGATATACGTTATGTTGACCTGGACACCCAAAATTATAAAAGAAAAATATTAATATTCATAGATTAAACACGAAGCATAGTAGACTCCTTCCAAAAGAAAAACCACAGAAAAGGGGGGAAAGTGCATAGTATTGGGCCAATTGGCACAAGGATGAAGGAACAGAAAAATAATAAATTAAAAGCACTAAATAGAGAAAGGAGTAGTTGGGTGCGCTATATCGAAGTCCCTCTCTCTGTGCTATCAAACATGGGGCTCTCATGTCCTCCACTTTGGTGGTAGTCAGTTGGAGGATCGCAGTTTCGAAATAAAAAATGATTCATAATCTTCCTCTACATAATATACTAACATCAACATGAACTATATACTTTTGGAGTTATGCAATATAATATACACTAATCTGGTCACGTCTCACCTAACATATTAAAAACATTAATTATAAAATAATAAAAAGATGGAATAAAGTCAAGAATGCTGTAACTTGTGGACTATTATTCTAAGATATCATGTTTTCAAAAGATATCATGTTTTCATCTTTGCTCTGCTTTTTTAATGCGTTCAAAACATGTAAAGATTCTTGTGATAGAATTGCAACCTCCTTAATTGCATCGTGTTTCTTTTCTTTCCTTTTTCTTCTAATGCATAATTCCAAAGTAATTTTCAAACCTGAATTGATAGCACAACTCAATGTGTCACTCGTGTACTCATTAAAATTGTGTAAATTAGATCAAAAGTATTGTGAATTAGTAATTTTATCTGTTTTTTTTATAGACAAAATCTAGATTTGAATATTCCTCTATTTTGCTATTAAAAACATATACAGAAAAGTATATCAACAATTTGCAAAAAAAAAAAAGAAAAAAAAAAGCGAGATAATATTGTACTTGAAAATATATAATTAATCTATCTACAAACATACCCATTTTCATACCTAAATCCATAATTTATTAAAATGACACGAATAATAAATCATTACTATCATGAAGTCCACAATTCACAGTTGATACATACTACTTAGATTTTCATAATTTTTCTATCAATCACAATTTAACAATTTAACATATTGTGAATTTGAGTTTGACATATGAATGTGTCACTAGAATTTTCAATTACAATACATGCACATTACAATCTTACTCAAATATAAAAGCTCGATCACGTACTATTAGATTTAATAACAATAGATTTAGCAACAAAAAATAAAAATAAATAAATAACAAGGGCACGAGGGATCAGGGAATAGGCAAACAAACAAACAGGAGTGGCTAGCATTGGGATCGTAGGGCTTATGAGAAGCGGGAATCATGGGATATGTGAGTGTACCATCCTATAATCCACTTAACAAATCCCCAAGCAAACCTAAAAGAGATGCTGTCTTTTTCGGTAAACTCAAACAAATATTTCTTGTAAAACCAAAATCTAATAAACAAACAGGAAAGAAAGAAACAAAGTATTGCGTTGTAGCTGGCAACGCCAATGACGTGGCCTTCCCTAACCCTTATCTTCTTGACGGTTTGAAAGGAGACAGCAACAGATTTCTTTGAAAGACCCCAAGATAAAGATATAATATTAGCCACAAGAAACACATTAAAAAAATTATAATAAAACAGAGTTTTCTTTTTATAAATTATAAGGTGTGGGGTCCAGTTGTGACGTTTGAATTTCCACGTCAATGGGAAGAGAGGAGTTGTTGTGGGGTCTAGTTCAACAACCTAATGACGTGGCGGAAAACAGGGAAAACGGATATGGGATTTTTTTTTTTTTTTTTGGATACAAACGGACATGGGATTAAGCTGTCTGAGGTTGAAGTGTCTATTTTAGATTTTTAGTTGTATTCGCGGTACCTACGTGGCACCTGTTAGCTGTTACTACTATTTACCCTACCGCTCCTCGTTGAATGTGGTCCTAACAAGTGTCGACCTTGTCCGCTTTAAAACTCTGGTGGCCTCACTTTGGTGCTCGTTTTCCACGTGCAGAATGAATGTCTTATGCCAATAATACAGGAGAGAGAAAGTTGGATCATTAATTTGGACGGTTGAGTTTGTCTCTCATTTTTTTAATTAATTAATTAAATTTATAATTTCAGTAATGAGTAGAGTGAGATACTGAGATTTGAATTCGATACTTGCGAAGAGGTATTTTTGAGAATATATTAAATACTTGCATTCATTATGAATTTAATTTATATAATCTATCACGTATGTGAAAGGTAAATATTTAATGTATTTTGAGAGTATTCTATAGTTAAATGTCAATTAATTAAACTATAAAACTCTTGTCAACTTTCTTGGTTTTTTTTATTATTATTTATTTTTACAATAAACTAAAAACTGACTTCATTGATCAATTTGAGTCATTGATCATATGTATATATATACTCCACATATAAATAAATATTGATGGCATCAAACTGTTACGTAATAAATAATAATTATATATACAAATTAATAAAAGAAAAAAAATTATTTGAAGTCTTATTAGGATTGTAGTTAGATTTCGTTTGGGAGTTTATAGGAGAATAAAATGAAATGGAATGAATAAATTATAAGGGAATGGAATTGAATGGAATGGAATAAAATGAAATTGAATGGAATGAAACAAAGTAATATTGTTTGGATGTTTTAAATAGAGAAATGAAATGTAAGTAATCTTGTTCATGAGTAATATCAGAAGGAATGAAAATGAATCATTTTATAACAACATTACTATAATACCCTTTATTTTTATAAAATGTAAGATTAATTTATAGAATAATATTATAGAATTACCACACCATATATGATACCTTGTGGTGTCATAATAATATTATAGAAATACCATGGGAGTTTGTTTCTATTTTTCTGACCCTTACTAACAGAGAAAGAAACCAATACAGGATAACATGTGGTATAAAATCTGCTTAATTATAAACAAGCACAAAATCTAAACAATATAAACTAAAATATAATCTCAATAAATAGAAATTTGAAATTCATTGTCAACAAAATAACATTTTAAAAGAAAATTGATGATCTTAAGTACTTATAACGACTGGAAGCATAAACTACGGCTATAGTTGAACACGACTTCTAAGTTGTTGCCTTTGTTTCGTAATATAGTACATATAACGACTGGAAGTATAAACTACGGCTAATCATCACTTATAGTTTGTAAAAGCTACGGTCTTAAGTACTTCATCATCCAAATCCATTTAGGTAAGAAAATATTTCCAGTTATTAATCTAATTAAATTAAGTACTCTAAAGACTAAAAAAAAAACTACATATTGAATAACATCTACTGCTACAACTATAAATAAAACATATATTGACCATCACTTTCACCATCATACATAGCCTATATATTGACCATCACCTTCACCATGTAACTAATAAGTGACAAACATTAAAAGTTATCATCAACAAAATTTGAATATATTTATAAAAAATTAGTTACAGAGATGAGAACAAAAGGGCTATAGGTTATATATATACATGGCTATTGATTATGTTTCATCACTTGAATGAAAAGATGGTTACAGAGGTGAGAACAAAATTTATATAGGTTATATAAAATCACATATATATATTTTTCCTATATTAGAGCTAACAGGCAATACAAAATGTGAATAAGAAAGTTAATATTACCCTACAATCTGATGCCAATGTATTATATTTCATCTCAAGCCTATAGGTTACAGAACATAGTATGATGCCAATGTATTATATTTCATCCGAAGTCAATATGATGCCAATGTATTATATTTCATCTCAAATAGGTGGAGAGCTATTTCATCTCAGGGCCATAGGTTACAGAACTATACGGAAATTTAAACTAACTACCGAAGTCAATATGATGCTACGTAAATATTTTAATTTCATTATTAAAAAGAGAACAAACACCACATATAACAGTGAAGGACACAACCGAATAAACTTTAATTTCGAAGAAAAAACTTATAAGTCAAATCTATAAGGGTAATTTAGGATTTTATAAAAATACTAAGGACATTTTGGGACTTTTGGTGAAAAATTCATTAAAACTAAATCCATTCCCTCTTATTCCTCCCAATTTTGGGGGGAATGAAAATTTGGGGTTTGGAGGGAATAGGGAGGAATGAGTGTTCCATTCCATTCCCTTCACTTAAACTCCCAAACAAGGGACTGGATTTTCCATTCCCTTCCATTCCCTCTTACGTAAACTTCTAAACAAGGGAAATAAAATAATATTCTTAAAATAATAATAATTATTATTATTATTTTTTCCCCCCACTCAAACCGAGTGTAAGAGTTTCGTAGTTTACCTAATATTAATTGTTTGTTTTTTTAATAAAAAAACTAAAGTTCAAACATCTCTCCTCCAACTATCCTATTATTATAATAAGGTTGTCCATTTTGTTTATTGACATTTCATATTTCAGCACTTTGAAAAATCTATTCATTTTTGTTCCCTTAAATTAACCGGATCCCCTAAAAACAAATTGAAATGGACCTGTACTCTTTTTTATTTATTTTAAAAACAAACTTATTAAACATGTTTAAGCATTTCAAACTTCTTTGCAAAGCTTTTTCTACAATATTTCAAATTTTACTATGAAAGAACCTAACTTTGAAGACAATGGAAGTCTCACCCATTAAAATAGAACTTGCTGATCCCTAAATTTTCTAACTATTAGAGTGTTACTTTTATTAAGGGAGTGTTCCAAATATTTAACATATAAATACAGATAAGGGCTGCACACTAAAAACGGGAGAATCGTAACCTTTTAAAAATAAATTGTGAAAGAAAAGTAAAAGTGCAAAAAAAATTATTAGGCCGTTGGTATGTGTTTGTTTTTAAAATTTTAATTTTGAGTTGGATAATAAAATATGTATAAAAAAATAGTACAACATTTGTTGGGCTTGGTTGGGATACTGTTAAACTGCATCAAATATAAAATGTGAAAAAGGCTATTAACTAAGGATAAAACTTGGATAGAATTCATTAGGTGCAGTAAATTAAGTTTTTTAAATAAATTTGAACACATGCTTGTATTGAATTTAATTGTCATTGGAAAAAATAACATTGGTTGTGTTATACTGATCAATACAA
Organism: Fagus sylvatica; assembly: GCA_907173295.1. NCBI lineage: Eukaryota > Viridiplantae > Streptophyta > Magnoliopsida > Fagales > Fagaceae > Fagus > Fagus sylvatica. Next base: position 7,486,333 of record OU015768.1, read on the forward strand.
ACACCTTTTTTAATTTACTTGAAAAATCTAGTATATTGTATCTAAGTTTTATCCATCAACTGAAATAATTAATATTATCAAAATTAGGTTCTCACAACAAATGATCATAGACAAGTTTCTTATGAATTCTTCGATCAGATTTTGTACAGTGAAGGAAAAATTAACACAATATTTAGTACAAATCAATTATAAATGATTTTTAACGATGTCAAAGAAGGTCGAGTTTTATCTTAATATATCACAGATGATTGATTGAAAATATACTAAGAAATTGTTATTCTATAAATTTAATTTTGTTTATATTTTTGTTAATATTAAATAGATGTTAGTTTTATTTCTAAATATTAATTTATTTATTTATTTTTTTTCATTGAATGGTCAAAAAGAAATTGATTGCTTTAGCCCTTATCCTTAAGAAGAAATCATGGTTTCATCTCCTGCTGCCAACTTGTTCTTAATTGACTTGAGTTTCTCTTTAACATGCATCCATTATGATTGCTTCGATGCATCAATGGGGGATTACCTTTTGAGCTTTGAATTGTTTGTCTTATTAACATTCATCTCAAAGCTCGGCCCCCACCCAAATTGTGAGTTGATAAGCTTTGCGTAATACTTTACAACTGAATACAAATGAGCCATAATGGTGGTGCATGAAGGTTCTTTTTATATCCTTTTTTGTTTATTCCTTTTGTTACAAAATTATGGACCGACCGTGTCATTATTTGGCATAATTAATATTAACATAAGTGTTACCTAAGCTGTAATCTTGGTTTATACTTTATTGAATTATTACAAATGTGAGGAAACCTCCTAGACTGTTCTCTATCACGTGAGTTATATTTTAATTCACCAACCATATATATATCATGCAGGCAGATCTGAAACCATATAATATAATAATGTACTACGACTACCTCGAATTACTTTAATGCTCTTGGATTTCCTTTAAAGATTGCCGACTATAGAGGGTTATATGTGTAAATTCGATGTTGCTCCATGCTGCTTCAGAGGTTGCAAGTCGCACGTGTGTCTCCTTTGCGGGAGGCTTGAGCACGTGATAATGTCTACTTCGCACATGCTGAAGTAGTGAAGTGTTTGAAAATAAAAACAAGCTTTAAAAAAAAAGAAAAAAAAAAGCGGTACAGGCGTACAGCTGTCCCCACGTAACGGTTACAAAGCTGAAAGGAAGTGCGATTCTCCATGAAGGCAAATCTTCCTTTTCCTTTGTAAACTTTTTTATTTTATTTTATTTTTTATTTTCTGAACAGAGGCAATGATTTTAATTTCTTTTATTTTATCATTCACCTCTTGGGGAATTTTTGAAAGAATAAAAATAAAAAGTTAATCATCTACACTTTTTTTAATTTTATTTTTGTTTTGTTTATGTATAATTTTTTGAATTTAATTTAGTTTTATAAAAACAATTTTAATTTATTTATGTATAGCTTTTTTAATATAGATACCACTGTACTTTTACTTACTTTTAACATATAATAAGTAAATAAACAAATCATCCAAGCTAGGTCAGGCTCTATCCAAGCTGACTAGTCCAACTAGGTTGGCTTAAAACTACGACCAAAGGCACCTAGTTGAGCTTGAGGCTGTTTGGGCATAAAGCTTATCTTTAGTGAAGATTTAAGGACTTGTGCCTTGCGATATTTTATAAGGTACCGAAAACATATTAGTTTGGTATAGAGATTTGGCTATCTTTAGTGAAGCTCGCGTAAGGCTATTATGTGATGTTTAAATTCATTTATTTCTAGAATAATGGCATAGAAGACAGTTATAAAGGTATACAAAGCCAAAATAAAAAATAAAAATTACTTTCTCATGAATTGAAACTTGCATTATCTCGTTAACTATGCATTCAATGTAGATTATGAATCCCTCCACGTTGCATGTTGACCAAAATTGATGTGTATATTTTTTTTGTTTCATAACGGTAGTCGGCAAGCCTCTTACATGAATTGGTCCATGTAAATTGTGATGATTTACAATTAGTCCACTACTACCTTCTTATTTAAAGGGAAGAAGCTAGTGTCACCGGAAAATTCACACATGACTGTTTTCTTTTTTGTTGTGTGGATCCAAGTTTGATGCAAGTGAGTGTGCTGTGAAATTTTTGATGAAAAATTGTCATGTAACATGGTTATATTCAAAGATAAAGACATGTGGATTTTTACATTGACAGTATTAATTAACCCCTGTTGACACATGAATAATATTTGTAGCATAGGTACACAATGGTTTTTTTTTTTTTTTTTTTTCCCTCGACCCATTAGCAAGATTCACTATTATGAACTATTATATATAACATGTTACACAATTATATAAAATTGTTGGCATTTATTGTAGAAGTTATTGAGCTTGCCTAGCCTTAATAGGAATGAGGGTGCCTTGAGCTAGTTGGATATATTGTTTGAGAACTAAGACGACAAATTTACTTGAGGCTTTCTTATATATTTAAATAATAATTAAATAATTTTTATTCAAAATTTTAGGGGAAATTGCACTTTTCCCCTTTTAACTATTGGGTCTATCTCAGTTCCCCACTTTATCTATAAAACCAAACAATGTCCTCCTTTATATATTGAAAATATGCAAATAACCCCAATTGTCTAATTTTATGTTAAATTCCAACAAAATTAACGAAATGTTTTTATTTATTTTGTCAATTTGTAGTCATAATACTCAAAATCTATCATTATATATTAATATACTATAAAAATATTATGTTATTTTGGCTTGGATTTAACATAAAATTAGACGATGGAGGCTATTTGCATATTTTTAATACATAAGGGGGGAAATTGCTCGATTTTATAAATAAATGAGAGAATTGAGATTACTCAATAGTTAAAGGGGGAAAAGTGCAATTTGCCCAAAATTCTATGGTGGGGTGTCACTGGGGATTTTTTATTTTTTATTTTTAAAGAAACTGTATTGCAATTAATGAAAATGAACAAAATGATTAAATTTGGAGAATCTAAATCAATAAAACAAACCAAAAAATAGGAAGTTAGGAAGGATTCCTAACAAAACCAACAAAAGCCAAGCCACTTAAGAGCATTTCTAATAGACTCTTGATTTGGCTTTCTTTTCCACGTGTGGAGAGCTAAACCATAAAATCGATCCTCTAATAGCTTATTTACAGGCTCTTTATAAAGGAAGAGCTATTATAGCTCTTTACACAAATAAACAATTAATATTAACATGCTTTTTTCTCTATGTGCTTTGTTTGAGAATAAATAAATGATAAAGAATGAATAAAAAATATAATATTTAAATGGGATAAAAAATAAAAGAAAATACATTTAAATAGAATATAAAAAACGAATAAAGAATTTGTTAAAGAGAATGTACCTATAAAAAAAAAATAGATAAAGAGAAATATGAAAATGTTGCTGGGAGTTGCACAAAGCACAAAACGTGAGTAGATGTATTAGACTCCTTGGAAAGTAGAAACCCAAGAAACAATACAAGACTCAAAAGACGCAAAAAGATTGATTATATACTTGATTAGACCTGCCACTTTCCAGCTGAAAAGGGTGTCTCTTGAATAAATAGTGTCAATACAAGGTTTTGAATTGCTTTCAAGAATAATTTTGTTAAGGTTTTGCTCGACTACTCTCGTAATGGCCGATCGGAGTGCCTCACAGCTTTCGAAATTTTCGAGTTAGAACTCATTGGTGAGAGTTTTGTCACTGCTGCCATGAGCAACTCACCCGTGTAGTCTCTATAAACCGCTGCTAGAATTGAGTGCGATGGCTGGACTGTGGCATCACAATTGAGTTTCACTTGACCTTCATTTGGCTTTAACCATTTCACTTGACCTCTGTTTGGCTTTGATCATTTTATAATTTTTTATGAATGCAATATTATTAGACCATAGTTAATTATGTGAACTTATTAAATATTCATGTGTCAATTCAATCTTTTTATGTGTAGAATAAAAAAAATTATTTCTTATATAATAAGGGTATACTCCATAATTATTCACTTTAAAATCTTATATACAAATACAAACGCACACACATAGTTTCTATCATCTTTAATTTTATTTATTTATTATTTCTTAAATACCTTATGCCTCTATGGTTACAAAGGATAAATTTGAACCCTCCTTCTACTTATCAAGAAGAGTAGATAATGCAACTTAGCTCTAAAGCTTTTGAATCTAAAAAATGAAGAATCACAACTAAATGTGTTAAAATTCAATAAGCCTAGTTCACTCTTAAAAAAACACTTTGAGAGAGGAGAGATATTCACGACTTGTAAAGTGTATAACCCATGGAACTTAGGCGATGTGGGACTCTTAATATATCTACTCACGCGTGACATGATAACCAAACAAACACGTAGACAACAATATAAGAATATTTGTCCATCACCTCAAAGGTGACTCTGATACTATGTTAAAAACCAATAAACTTAATTCATTCTTAAAAGATGCTTTTAAAATAAGTTATTTCTTACCTGTCATCCAATATAATTAGTTTACGTAATTGGTTGGTCCCGCCACAAATAAAGGGACGTGTTGTGAATAAAAAAAAAACTCACATTGAGCATTTAAAATCTTGAACAGATAAGATTTTAGGCATTTTCCTCATGACCATATCTTCAATAAAAACAAAGATTAGAATAGAGCAATTGTGCAATAATTATTTGTGTCATCTTGACTGTGACTCAGCAAAGGGGCACTAATCTCAGCATTATTAGTAGTCACCGACTCTAAGATCAATCAAAAAATAAATCTAAGCAATAAAACTGATTTTTCTCATAGCTCCAGTACTAAAAAAAATACTTACAACCCCCACGCCCATACCAAACAAAAGGCATTAGGTAGTAGGTACGACGTACGAGTAACAGAAACCGATACCGGATCTCTTCACGATATCTTTTCCATTTAATACAAGTCCACCCTAATCAACTTTAAATAGAAAATTATTTACAAGCCACAATAGTACAATACTCCTTTAATCTCAACTAGAAACTGATTTTCTTTTTCTTATTTCATTGCTAATTAAACGATTAGTTTATTTTGAGTCGAAGAAGGAGGACGAGGAAGCTGAGAAGAAAGTGCCTGGGCACTAAAGCGTGTGCACAACCGGTTCCGTACAGGTTCAGTGTACAGGTTGAGGCGGTTTAAGGCTGTCAGGGAAAGGAATAGGTTACCGGCAGGTGTCGGTAACCTTGGGAAGGTGAGAAGAGGCCGTTAAAGAAGGTGGTGGTAGTGGCAGGTTTACAGGCTGGACTGACAAAGAAAGTAATAATAATTCGCCCTCCGATTCGGCGACCGCTTTTGTCGTTTAGTGCCAGCTCAGCCTTTTTCCATGCGGCCGTTTTTTAAAAAAGATATGGGAGAGAGAGAGAGAGAGTATTTATTTAATAATTAAAGAAACGGAAAAGAAACGAAAACTTAAAAATTAAATAAAAGCCCCACGCACACGGAAATGCTCTACAGCCTGGCGTCCTCAGTCAAACTCAAACTCAGACTCAAAATCAAAACCTTACCCAACCGTTATCGTCGTTATCTCGTTATTAATATTTATTATTTTATGTATTTTTTTAAAAATATATTCCCACATCGTGATAATTCTGGTTCTCAGTGCTTTACTTGTCGCTATATGCTTCCTTACTAGTACAAATCCAATACAACTTCCCGGCAATTCAAATATAGAAATTTATCTAGAAAAAAATCTGAGGAAATCGTAGCCTACGCTCGTGAACTTCGCGTGTACCCACTCTCGCCTATCATCACACGTGGAAGTTACTTCGTAGCGGTGGAAATCTATTTGCTTTTTAAAGCACATCATCCGCATATGCTCCTTTTGGTCCGTTGTTTTTAGTAATAATATAATAAAATTCAGGAAATGAAATCCATTGCTTTCATGACCCACACAAATTGATAAATACTAAATTACAACAAAGATTATGATCTAGAAAAAGTAAGCTTGTAAAACCCAGTTTCTTAAATTTGAAATTCTAAAACAGAGTAAATGCCTTTTAATCTAATCCAGGCACGCTCCAACTCACAAAAGGTCATTCCGTATTTCCGTCATTATTTGAACTTGATGGTGGTATTATTTGGTTCAACAAAAGAAACCCATTCTTTTTTTTCTTTTTAAGTGCAAGAGACGCTCCTTCATGGAGCGTCGAATTTGAAATTGAAAAAAAAAAAAAGAAGATAAAAAGCAAAGTAAAGGAAAGAAGAAATTTAAGAGAGAGTGAGTTATGTAAATCAGTGCAAGTAAATATGACGCGTGTCCTATAGCCAGCTGTATCGCAAAGGGTAACCGCTTCCCTGGTAGAAGCGGTGCACAATGCCCAATTAACGCCTATCCATACTCCTTAGTCTTTACCTGCTCAACCGGTTAGTCTTCTACTTTCCCTTATAAATTCGAGCTCTTCTTCTCAGCCCCACTCTTGTCTCCCATATAAACACGCAAACAAAACAAACCCTCTCTCTCATATTTCTCTCTCAAATTCAAAATTGAAAATCTGAGAACATAAGTTCTGTGTTTATATGATTCATTGATGGCTATGAATAAAATAGAGATGGATCGGATCAAGGGCCCATGGAGCGCAGAAGAGGATGAGGCACTTCAAAGGCTGGTCCAGAAACATGGCCCACGAAACTGGTCTTTAATAAGCAAGGCGATTCCGGGTCGATCCGGAAAGTCTTGCCGGCTCAGGTGGTGTAACCAGCTGTCCCCACAGGTGGAACATCGGGCTTTTACGCCCGACGAGGACGATACTATAATCCGGGCCCATGCCCGGTTCGGAAACAAGTGGGCCACGATAGCCCGACTCCTTTCGGGTCGGACCGACAACGCTATAAAAAATCACTGGAACTCAACACTCAAGCGGAAGTGCTTTTCCGATACCGTCGGTGGTGGTGGAGGGTACGATGGTAGTTTTGACCAGCAACAATTACAGCCGTTGAAGAGATCGGTGAGTTTAAGTGCGGGTTCGGATGTACCCGTACCCACGGGTATTTACTTGAACCCGAGCAGTCCATCCGGATCCGACGTTAGCGATTCGAGCGTACCGGTCGTTTCGTCTTCTCATGTATACAAACCGGTGGCGAGAACCGGCGGTGTTTTACCTCCGATGGAAACAACGACGATGACTACGTCGACGATGACTGACCCACCGACTTCACTGTCGTTGTCACTTCCGGGTGCGGGTACGGATTTAAACGAGGTATCGAACCCGTGGTCACAAGCGGCGAATACGTTGAGTTTGATGCCGGAGAAAGAGACGAACGGAGGAGAAGAGGATCGGAGCATAGGGTTGGTGCCTTTGAATGCGGAGCTAATGGCGGTGATGCAAGAGATGATAAAGAAGGAGGTGAAGAATTATATAGCCGGGTTAAAGGAGCAAAGTGGGACGGGTATGGGTATGGGCATGGGCATGGGTATGGGTATGGGTATGAGGGGTGAGGATGGGTTTAGAGACGTTGGTGTGAACAGAATCGGAATGACAAGGATCGATTAGTTGTGTGAATTTCGGCGAAGAAAAAAAAAAAAACTTGGCCTCTGTTTTTTTTTTTTTGGTTTTTTTTTTTTTATTCTGTGGTAGTTAGAGAATAAGTTTGGGCAATGTACAGAGAGAGAGAGAGAGTGAGAGAGAGAGTTTAGTTTGAATCGAAGCTGAGAGGATTAAAAGGAACTTTGATGAAGCTGAATTTGAAAAAAACTGCAACTTTTTAAGTTTTAATCTGTCTTTGGCCCCTGGTCTCTTCTTGTTTTGGAAACAAAAACAAGCAGCCGCAAAAGAACAAAGAAAAAAAAAAAGGAAAAAGAAATTCGATTTTCTTATCGAATTATCAAATTTATCGTTTTGTTACTTTTCTCCAATCATTATCTCGTTTTTTATTTTATTTTTTTTTTATTTATTATTATTATTATTATTATTATTTATTGTATAGTGATTTTTTTGGACTTTAAAATTTGAACTTGAATCTGGAAAAATCTGGTGAAACTGTGTGATATAATATAAATGGAATATGCACAGATTGGGGAAGTGGTAGCAAGGACAGTGAATTGACTGGGAACCATATAATTTTTAGAAGGCATGTACAACTGGGTAAAACAAAAAACAAAACCTAACAAACAACTGTCTGTCGACTCTTTTGTGTATTTTCTGGATGAAAAGAAAAATTAAAATGATGTCATGGGTAAATGGGTAATAACCGGTTTCTCGTGGGAATGGTATATTATGGGTGTCGGTGTAATATAATGAGGGAGTATTAGTTATTTTAGTTAATTGGAGTAGTCCTGTTGAAATGATCGTTGAATGTGATGCTAAATGGATAACGCTTCCACTTCACCTATAAAGGGTGTAATAGGAAATTGCTCATTTTCCTTATAAAAACTCTTCTAAGTTTTGACACGAATTCACTCTCTTAACTCTCTTAAGTGGGGAAGGATGTGATTGGTGTAAAAACTAAAAAAAAAAATCAAAACAGTATCATTACAACAACTCAGAACCTGTCACTTCATCAGTTAATTATGAAAAGTTATGGAAATAGATATGTCGGCACTCTTGTTATAATAATGTTTTACGATTCACAACCTGTTACTATTATCATTTGTAAAAAGTTGTGAAAATAGGTGTGTCAGGTCACTGTTATCATTTCTAGAAAGTTATGAAAATAAGTGTGTTGTGTCACTATTATCTTTTCTAGAAAGTTGTAGAAATTTGTGTGTCGGTACAATTATAATACTAATGTTTTACAACTCACAATCTCTCGTTCAATTGTAAAAATCGGTACTTCTATAATATTTTACCATTTACAATTTCTCACTTCATCATTTGTGGGAATGTCGGTAAGTGGATTGTTTTCTTTTTGAAGGGCTAAGGGCGTTGCTACTTCGATGTTTCATGTTTCATTGTCTGATGCATTTAATCTTTGGTGTTTACAGCGTCGTGATGCGTAGACTCTATTGTGGTCCACACGCTCAATTTGTTAAAGCCTCACATCTAGGATTTGTGCATAATACGATGTGCAACTTAATTCAACGTTGATAACAGTGATCAGGGAATAATCTCCCTTGTAGTTAGCCACTTCATAATTATCTAGTTATCAAGTTATGGTTGTCGGATTTCGCACCTAATTTAATATTTGAAGCAAATTATCTTTAAATAATAGCTCAAGGCCGTTTTTATGGTTGAGAGTGAGAGAGAATTTGTACTTGCCATGATGATTATACGTTAAGGTCAGTTGGGAGTCGATAGAAACACGGATAGTTACGCGGGAGGCGGTTGGTATAGATGTATTAGCAGTTAACAGTTAGAAAAGTACATGCCTATTTCGTTGACAATTATGCTTAATTACTGTAATGGTTTGGTTAGGCTTTAATTTTTCTTTCATACTGCTTCTTCCCACTCATTCCACCTTCCTCTTTTTGTCCAATGGAACAATAGCTTTAACGGCGCATTCTAAGCATATCTATAATAAAAGATGAACTTTACCTTTAAACCAGTACTTAAGAAAAAAAAGAAAACTTCTAGACATAATAAAAGATAAAATTTACCTTTAAACCAGTACGTAAGAAAACTAATAGACATATAATAAAAGATGAAATTTACCTTTAAACCAGTACGGAAAAAAACTTTGTCCTATAATAAATCAGAAGATTATAGCATATAATACCGATGCGCTGGCCATTTTAGTGATTACACTGATAAGAAGCAAGGCTAAAGACACTAGTGTTTAAGAAAATATTACGAACCAAAAAAAAAAAAAAAAAAATCAGAACTGAATCTTTAACAAAAGGTGGGAGTTGTTCAACAGAAAGGAGGTTTGAGATTATATATTTGAAAATTACTTGCCTTGAATTATATCTGGTAATTTCCGTCTTCTCACTATACATGTACATTTGAGAATCAGCAATGCTAGCTTTCATTGTAGATCAGCTTGGCCAAAAAAGGAAAAGTCAAAAAAAGAAGAGAATAGGGTTGAATTACTGAGTTGTAGCCTGGATGGAGCCAGTGTTACGTCTACTCAACAACTGAAGTCTAGACTTAAATTCATTAATCAAATGCAGTAAATCCTGTCTCCAGGACCATGTGGGATCATTTAGAGCACGTATGGAATTAAGGCAAACAAGAAGAGTACCACCCTCATGTAAAAGAACCTGCACGTTCAAAGAAAGTAGAGCAATCATAAGAAAATAAGCTTTGGATAAAGCAACCAAGAATCTGAAATAGGAAAATGAAAACTGCACAATTAATTTTAGACACATGTTAGTGGTGTTGTTATAGGCAAGTTATGAATATGCTTGTTTCTTGGTTAGCTGTGTATGGTTTAGGAACAGAGATCAGTCTCAAGAGTATTGCAAGTGAGATCCCATCCTCTCTTGATTTCGCAAAGAGCCCATGCCATGGAAATTGTTTCTAGTTTATGGAGACATCAACATGGCCCCTGTGCTTCTATGTAGAAAAGAACCAATAATTAAGGATTGCAAAGGGGAGGGATGAGAGAGGCTTTTTTCCATCCCCAATGAGTTGGCATCACCGTTGATAAGAATAAATGAAAGGAGAGAGGAGCAACAGTGACTCTTCAGAGAGAGAGAGAGAGAGGAGAGACGAGTGTTTTGGGGCTGGTAATAGGATATATATAATTCAAATTAATATACACACACAAATGCACTTGAGGGGCAGGTAAAATCCGTTCCAGCCCCGTCCTCTGGTTGGATTGGGGCAGAGTGAAGACATTTTGCCATCCCAACCAATAATGTCCATCAGGATATTTTCCTTGTTCCCACACGGCAGATTCTGAAAGAAATGAATAATGAAAAGCATAGACATTGAATCATCAAATTGATTCATACCGTTAACCATAGGGGAAGGAATCCCAAAACAGATGGAAGAGATGCCAGACATATACAAGATAAAGCGAGGGCCACGCTTTGTTTAACCTGCAAGTACAACATGTAGATAAAATTCAATAGAGAACAGAAACCACACCAGATAATGAGGAGACTTGACAGTAGCAAGTACCAGAGAAGTTGTTTGGCGGGACTTGGCAATACAGAAAGGTACACAAGAAATATTGTCCCGCAGCAACAGCACATCTGCAACAGCTATAGCAGTTGCGCTAGCACGTCGAGCAAGCACAATACCCACAGTGGCAGCAGCAAGTGCTGGTGCATCATTAATACCTTCACCAACCATGATTAGACCTCCCCCTACAATCCGAAAACGTTGTAAGTTGCACAACCTTTGGGGGAAGACAAAGTGCCAAGCAAAAAAGAGAAGAACAGGAAATTTATTACAACTAAAAACTTTTGTAACTTCATACTAAATCCTTAGAGAAGTGGTAGAACTTTATCTAACCAGAATGGGAAAAACTTAAAAACCATGTGTATAAAACATATTTCAAAATAACAAGGCCAGGGAAAATAATAATGAACCCCTATCTCAAAAAAAATGTCTATTAATTCTTGAGCTTCCATTCTCTCAAAAAGTCAATTCAAATAAGAGACACCATGCAATAATAGTCGTTATTTCCCTTCTTGATGTTTAAAGCAACAAAAGCAGAACATATGTGTAGATATGTATGTCTGAGTGTCTCTCTACACACACACACACACACTAATATGGGCAACGTTTGCTGTATTATGATTATTATACACACATACATACATAAAAAAAAGCTGTCAATAAACAATACTTGGGGAGTTAAGAATTAGTAATTTATTCAGATGACGTTGTTAGTGTCAAGTAAAATACATGCTAAGAATGAAGCTAAAAAGGATGGAATGGAAAAACAAGATCTGCTCAGCCTTTCCACTCTTCCAAGAGGACCAAGATAAAACAATGAAGATGAAGTAAAACATGCAATATGTGGAACTTACTCTCAAGATCCAGTGTATATGACACAAGATGATTTATCCAAATACAGAGACACTTAACAAGATGGAGAAAGATACAGATAACAGACCAAGTAATTGGAAACATGTTGTCAATACAGAAACAGGAAATTTACACACCCATCATATACAGACATGCATGCAGACACGACATTCTAGTTAAATTAATACATGAAAATATTGAATGTTTCTGGATTATTGATAGGAAAACTCACCCATATCCCGTGATGCATCTTTCACATGTCTCAGTTTATCCTCAGGCTTCAAGCTGCAATAAACTTCACTAATGCCCACAGCATTTGCTACCCTCCATGCACTTGACTCATGATCACCAGTTAACATCATTACACGTAGCTTTGCTTGATCATGTAATTCAGCTACGACATCTAAAACCCCAGGTCGAGGTCTATCCTCTAGGTGAATCAGTGTTACCTGCATGGACTTGGTGGTGAATGCAATTCAGTGTACTGGTATTTTGCATCAGCTAGATAAACGGTACAATATAACATGTGACAAAGTAAAATTAGGTTTTTTTTTTTGTTGGATTAGTAATAAAATTAGGGTATATTTATGATGGAAAAGCAAACAACTCCATATCTTATTCAGCTTGTGATCATCAAAACACACGGGTTTTCTTTATCCTCACTCTGTAATAAGTCACGAGAGCCTCTCCATATAGATGCATTTTGATAGACCCTCACAAAGTCACCAATCCAAATCCAATTTATTCTCACCATTAGCCACCTGGAAATTTTCAAGCTACAGAACATTTTTGCTACGGCATAAATCCTTTGCACAGGCTAAGGCCATAACTCCAGATAACGTCGCATACAAAATCAAGCATGCTTTCAAATATTTTACGGCTACATCTGAAATGGGTGCCAAATAAGATCACACAATTCACACTCTTATGACCATATGTCAATCCTCACACCACCAAGGTGGGGGGCACACATTAGCCTGATACAATCCGCTAATATAGATTGATACCATCCCTTGTCGAACTGGTACCACAGCATTTAATAGGAATTAGGGAAGCAAAATACTACCGATAGGTCCTATATCAACCATAGCAAAAGTATTCGGTGATACTTATAATCATGATGATCAAGTCTAACCATTCCAACATACAAACTGCGTATTTTGGGTGATCTTCCTTTTTCTTTTGTCCTATTTAAGATACATCAACGGGTAGAAAATAAATACAAGGTATTCAATGATTGAGAGCTTGTATTGGTAAGAATCCTAGAGGATTTAAACTAAGATAAAATATGGTTATAGTTAATCTATCTTCAAACGAGGTTGAAGATGAAGAAAAAATTACATCACTATTTTGTGTCTGAGACTTATAATAAGATATGAGGGTTCGAGTACAGCATTCCCCAATGACGGAGTGCACTTCAGAGAGCCTTTATGCGGGCCTTAAGCAACTCTTTGGATGAGGTTGGCATACAAAACACAAACAGGGAGAGCAAAAGAAAAAAGGTCACAGGGAAACTAAAGAAAATTAAAAAGAATCTAAAGAAAGAAATGATTATTGGGTGACTCTAAAATAAGAAATGGTGGTCACTGCTGTATGGTAAAAAGAGGTTTTCATTTTGCACCAACGATGGACCAAACATTTTAGTTGTAAACTCTGAAGGTGGCATAGGTTGCACACTTATGCAAGGGTGAAGCATGGAACACGTTTTTCCTTCTCTCCTTTCTGATCATGTATGACTTAATTGGAAGATGTAAGAAAGCCATGATAGAAGAAACATCACCTTTTTATTAACAGAAAGAGCAGCATGAACAAATTCACCTCCATAAGAAGATGCATTCACAGCATCCTTGATCTTTTTTGATTCATCTTCCGATTTACAAAATGAAGTGATGAAATCCACAGAACCAAGTGATGCTTTCAACAGTCTAATCCCTCCAGTTCCTGACTATAACAAGAGAAAATTCAATGTAACGTCACTCTACCCCGTCACTGACCAAACACAGTTAAACGAAGGTGGGTGGAGAAATATAGATAGATGCATAGTCTGTTCATTACCATATCAGATGCACATCTAAAATAATAAGCAGATGTACATGAAATAGTGTCAAGCAGTTAGAAAAGCCACTCAACATGCATAGCATAAACTGTAAATGAATGAAGAAAGGTTTACCAAGACACAGAACTGGTCAAGTTTTATACAGCCAAACGTCATAAAAGAAAGGTAAGAAATGTAATTTTTACCAAATCTACAGCATAACATTCTAATACACATTTATGTTTTCTATTTATGATAAGTAATCACAAAATTACAAGAAAAAGAAGAAACATGTACAAGAATGAAAAAGGTGTAATTGTGTTTTAAATATCAATTAAAAATTACTATATTAATAGTTCCATATCTAATATCACAGTATAGATTTGCATCTTACCCTGATGATGTAGACACATACGAAAAAACTAAGCTATAGCACCACCAGCACATATAACAATTATCACTAAAGAGGCTGGGGATAAAAGAAGTAATATCCTCCAAAAAAAGAGTAAAAAAATTATCTCGGACAGTGATAGAAATATAGAGATTTGCATACAAGCCTAGTGTTTCATCATTAAAGCTAAGATGAACGAAAACCTACATATATGTTAATAAAGAACACACTACCTCAATGCCATTGAGAGTTGCAATGAGACCTCTACCAGGAAAATACTCAAAACTTTCAACAGAAACAGAAGGAAGATCTTTCCCTACACTGTGGTCTACAACAGCTCTGAAACAAACAAAGAAAAGTAACAGGTAAATACTTCAAATAGAACAAATATACATTTTCAATAACATGTCCAACAGATTTCAGAGTAGACTTGTTCTTAGGACTAAATAATGAGACTGAAAGCAAGATCAAGATATTGCAATTATTGATACCTAACATAAATTCATTGTTCCACACTCTGTGTGCATACAGAAATTAGTAAAAGTTGAATTTAATCAACTAAATTATGAATTTTCAAAAAAATAAAAAATAAAATAAAAGGGCTTAAAGAATTGTGAAAATCAGACTAGTAGCGCTTTCAGTTACTGGATCAAAATCAAAGCAATGGATCTTGAAGCATCACAACAATCCGCCTAACAAAATTCCATCATAAATACAGAGTTTATATGGAAATTTGGGAATTATATGGCATGCACAACATAGAATCACAGATTACTTATACACCAAATACTGAGTTTATCAGTTACATCCTAGGAATGCTTCCGTACACAAGGATATGTAAGGGAAAATATGAAAGTATCTTATTTTTGCAGTATTTCACTCCCTCTTTTTTTTTTTTTTGGGGTGGGATGGGGGGCGGGGGTGCCAATTTTTCTTGCATTTAGTTATCTTTTTATGCTCATTGTATGGGCCTCATAAGTAACAGATGAGCTATCTCAAGTCTATGGCCTCATCCATATGAATTCTTAGCCACAAGTTCCATCATTTAATGATGTGTATAGGAATCCAAGATTCTTTTTTTCCTTCTCTCTAACAGCTTATAATGCTTATATATGCATATAAAAAATACATTCATAAACTATATATGCTATCAGTGACATAGATACATTTTAAAAGCTACTTTTATCCATCCAACTAAATCACAGATTTAATCTGGTCATGCTCAACAAAATGATAGACCCAACTATAAACAGGTGATGTCAGCTGTAGCGACAAGAAGTTGGTCAAGTGTCCAGTTTATTTACTTG
The DNA here is from genome assembly GCA_907173295.1 of Fagus sylvatica. Taxonomy (NCBI): domain Eukaryota; kingdom Viridiplantae; phylum Streptophyta; class Magnoliopsida; order Fagales; family Fagaceae; genus Fagus; species Fagus sylvatica. The sequence continues at coordinate 7,501,931 of OU015768.1, forward strand.
GAGTAGAGTAATAATTACTAATTAAATAAGTCTCCACTATAAGAAGTAATCTAATCAACCATTTACACCTAGGAAGACATTTTAGTTAAACAAAACTACCTTCCAATAGGGTGAGTAGTACCCTTCTCCATGGCAGCAGCCACAGCGAGAGCTTCTTTCTCACAGCTGGGAACACAACAGGAAGCAAAATCTGATCTATTGTTTTCAACACGATGTCCAAAAATTGGTTCAATGGCTTTGAACGCAAGCCCCCCAGTTGTCAATGTCCCAGTTTTGTCAAATGCAATAGTATGGCAAGAAGCTAGAGCATCTAGTACATGCCCACCTTTCAGCAGTATTCCCTGAAAAGAAATATAGTAGTGTATCACGACTGTTAGAAGGGTTGCATGTGCATCCCACACATCAAGTTTTTGGAATATCCCAAAAATGACATACAATTCAGCATCCTAAATAAGATACAGAATAACAATAGTTGGACAAAAGCAGGATAAAAGAAAAGAATAGTAGGTATCAGTATCATATTTTCAGGAAAGCATGCCTCTAATATTATTCAAGTGCTATGTAGTGGAACATAAATACAATTATAATTTCTAACAAATAAGACCAAACCAATTCAGCATTTCATCATGGAATTCAGTTGATTGATACCTTCCTTGCACAGGAACTGATTGCAGTAGCATATGCCAATGGAGCTACAGCCAATGCACATGGTGATGCTGCAACCATGAGCCCCAATGCTCTGTAAACTGATCCTCTGCAAGCTACATAATTAAACAAACATTAAACAACTAGAAGATAAGCATTCCCCCAAAACGCAAATCCAGACACATAGTGAAAAATTTTTTTTTTTGAAAAATATGATCATAAATGAGAGAGAGATCATTTTAATCTTGTAGCATTGCTTGGATACTTTGGCCAAAAGCTTTGTGAATATTTATGGGGCCAGTTTCAACAAAATACAATTTGTAGCAGTTCTCAATAAGGGAAAAAATAAAAAAACTTCTTTATCTGTCTCATGAATTATTTTATATTGAAATACACAGATTCTTTTTGAGATTGCTTGTATCCTTTCACCTCATATACGTCTAGTGTACAGTGTACTTGGTTTTTTCAATAAAACTTATTACTTATAAAAGAAAAGGGTTGTAAAATCTATTCAATCAGGAAATTTAGTTTTAGGAAGCTTGGGAAACCAAGTTATTTCTCTCTCTCTCTCTCCCTCCACCCCTCGCCCCCCCCCCCCCCCCAAATATATATATATATATTTTTAAATTATCTCAAAAATTCAAAAAAGCTTCGTTACTCCAACTAGGGAGCATGAAAGATGATGAATGGTTACATTTATCATAATCAACATGTAGATAGAACAGAGCACTTTTAAGGCAAATGAAGTGAGCATCCAATAAAACTAACAACATCATCTATAAAATTTCTTATTTACTGATCAAAAAAAAAAAAAAACATAGTTTAACACAAGTGGTAAGAAAAAATCAATTATTTAGAGAGCATTCCTATAACCACAAGTCCTTTCTCCATATTACCTGACGTACTAATGAATGGCCACTTGAATAAAAACGGCCCAAGGACAGCAATAGCAAGAGACAACACTACAACCACCTTGCTGTAATGCTCACCAAATTCATCCAGCCATCTTTGAAGCTTTGGTTTATTCAAATGTGCTTCTTCAGTTAATTGCACAATCCTGTTCAGTGTTGACTCTTTCCATGTCTTTGTCACCTGCAACAAAATCAAATCTTATGTGGATAAGGAAGGAGAAAAAAAGCAGCACAAATCTACCATAAATACCGCCAACTTACTATGTAGCATCATAAACAACCAGCTAGCAGTAGCACCATAACCTCCAGCAAATAATTTGTTTTATTGGTAATTACATACACAACTGGTGGGTTTTGAACCAATGACCTCATCCTTCACCTAGCTCTTACAAGGGGAGGAGGTGTCACTTGAGCTATAACTCATTGGCCCATAACCTCCAGCAATTAGATACCACAATGTCATAAATATCCCATAAAAATCAAAGACTCTAGAATCCAATCCAACAAAAACAATAACTTATCCATAGGGAATTACTAAAGTTTAAAACAAAAGTTCTAAAAAAAAAGTTGAAAGAATTATGTAAGAAAAATGGAATTTTGGGCATGATATTGCTATATATTCGTTCAAAAACACAGGGTAAAGAAAATAAGATAATTGTAAATTAGCCATGATAAAATCGAGAATGTGATGTGTAAAGAGAAAAAATAAAAGTAACTTTCTAACGTTATTTATATATTTTGGCTGGAAAATTGAAAATTCTAATCATTTATGCACTGAAGGACATAAACAAAAAAATGCAAAAGAAAAAAGAAAAAATATGAATAAAAAAAGGCCAATTTCTTTCTACCTATCCATTTAGGAAAAAAAAATTTAGAAATAAACAGTTTCATGAATGTACCTTCACAATCATCCTACCATCCAAATTTCTTGCACCACCAGGAATTCTGTCACCAACATTTGTCTCCAAAGGTTTGATTTCCCCTGTCAAATGCTCGATAGTAATTGTGGCATTGCCTTGGAAAACTTCACAATCTACAGGCACAGACTAATCACAATACCATCCCCATTACAATGCTTCCATATTCTAATGTATCACTTTGCCATGAAAAAAGGTAAAATACATAAATACCACATAAAAGACGCACTTATACATGACAAGAAATAAAATGTTTAGTCTTCTTATATTTATCCATATTACAGATATGTAGTGTATGCTAAAGTACATGAAGCTTGGACACACTTTTTTGATCAGTTTTGGCCCCAAGGTAGAGAGGAAGGGGAGATTCGAGCTAGTGAACTCAACATCATGAGGTGTGGTCTCCAGCAGATTGTGCTAACCTTGGAGTTGCTTGGACACACCCTTAGTGGCCCAAAACAAAAAATACAGAATTGGCAAATCATCATGTTGTGTGATGAGAATGGCTAAAGCATACACGTTCAACTTCTTACTGGAACACATGTCATGAAGCTTGAATGCACACTTTTTTTGATAAGTCTTGGCCCCAAGGGAGAGTGCAAGGGGAGATTCAAACTAGTGACCTCCACATCATGAGGTGTGGTCCCCAACCGATTGTGCTACCCTTGAAGTTGCGTGGACGCACACTTAATGGCTCAAAAAAGAAAATACAGAATCGGGAAATACTTCAATGTTTCTTATTGAGCTACCCAAAAGTCCTTAAATGGGAACTGGAACCTACAGCCCCTAATCATCATGTTTTGTGATGAGTTTGGCTAAAGCATACACGTTCAACTACCTACATTTTCTAAGTTCTTGATACCAAATACAGAACAAACATCATGCTCTACTCATCTCTACTGAAATTTTAATGTATAGAGATTATACTACAAAATGAAAAAGCAATCAAGCTGCTGTCACATACCTCACCCGCTCCAACAAAGATATATGAGCCCACTTCTACGTCGTGCACAGGAACCCTTTTGTATTCCAAATCAGAAGTATTAGGAAGGTTATCATCAGTCATATCCAGAACAAGAGCAAAATCTGGATAATTTTCCTTCAATTCTTTAACGTCAACCATTGAGCGACTGGTAAAATATTCTTCCGCTGCAGTCACCATACCCTTTAAATGATAAAACTTAAACCTCACCTCGAAGTTGTTACTGAATATGATTGTTTGAAATGCTTACCGATATGGGCCAGATTAAACATGGCAAGAAGTAATCCTCCTTCTAAGGGGTTCCCCATAAAAACTGACGCAAAGGCCGCAAGAGCCATTAATACATGGATATTTACTTTTCCACCAAAAATATCAATAAGGGCATCAAGTGCTGCAGAGACCTGCACACAAACAGCATGTAAGACAATTCTGTAATGACAACCAGTAGAAAATCCTCAATCAACTACCATCAAATCTAGAGCCCTCGTGACGATAAAAGGAAACAAAAAGGATACACTACCACATGATTCGCATTGAGCATGAGCAAGCAAGCTAACACACATCTCACATCCAAAGGAGAAGGAGTAGCTAGCCTTTATTGTTTTTTTACCCCAATATTTTTTGGACAGAGTTGACTTCTAACCCGGTTTAGAGGAATTCTTTTTCAACCCACTACATGTCAGTTAAATAGACTATCCACATGTATTATTTAAAAAAGTCACGACTAATTGAAAAAGGTCATGTGACTAAAAATACACGTGGATGGTATTTTTAATTGTCACCTAATAGGTTTTAGGAGAATTCCTTCCAACCGGATTGGAGGTAAACTATTTCTATAATTTTAAGCATTGTAGTCCCTTCCAGAAAATCAAGCTCAAATTTCTTACTCCATTTTTCAGCTATTAAATCCTCTCCATCACTCCAAAATCATAAAAACCTAAAATGAAATTTTCTCTAGCCGGTGAACTTAATCATTTAACCATTATTTTAAGCACACTCAAATTCAATCATGAAATTTTCTATTCACACAGAACACTGGAAATTAAATTCAAGTTCAATTGCTATAAGCTTAAATATTACCCCGACAAGAGGGAAAGCAACGAGCATGAAAGCATTTTGCAGAGACTTCACAGCGGGCTTCGGCACGATGTAAGGGCAAGCAGCGGCAGCTAGAAAAAGAGCAGCGGAACAGCAGCACAATTGCAAGTTCTCCCTCAGGAAATTCGACAAGTCCATCCATCTGATCGCTTTCGCGAATCCAATCAGCGCTCTCTGTGGCCCACTCAGCTCCGTACCCTCATCGCAGTGGTGGTGATGATGATGATTATGGTGGTGGTGTTCGTGGTCGTGGTCGTGTCGTGGTCGTGTTGTGGACGTGGTCGTGGTCATTGTGGTGGTGGTGGTGATCACTGGCGTTGGCGACGCAACGGTGTTGTGAGAATCGAAGATTCTGGAATTTAAGGGGAGGAGAGAGGGGTTTGAAGCGAATTAAGTGAGAATGGAGGGCTCGATTGAAAATAGGTTTGGAAATCGAGTTGAATCGGAGGCGAGTTCTGTGACTCGGAAGCGAGTGGAATTTTGTGGAGCCGATTGGATAAGGGAGGGTTTCCATTTCGCCAAGAGTTTGAATTTGGGGCTTTGCGATTGAGGTTTGAAATTATAATGCTCGCTCCTCAAGCCATCGTCGACGAAGAAAATGAAGGGAAGGGAATGAGATTTTGAGAGTTAGTGTGGCGTTTGGCGCACTCGGAGTGTGAGATTCTGTGTGTATGCCATCCACACCACACCATGTGCTCATTAAACGATAGCACCATGTGCTCATTCACTTGCACGGGGTCCCGTTCTCTTTGACTCTTCCAAATTCTAATTAATTAGCCGTTAATGGTTTCCTTTGCAGAATAATTGTAGGCTTGTAGCAGTTATTTTTTAGGTTAGCGTTGCTATAACCATATTTTCGGAGGTTAAGGCGATCACTATCGATGCAACAAACCCAAAATAATTTTAAACCCGTAACATTAAATGCTCATAATTTTGCTCCATTATTTTTTAAGTAACTAATTGATAACCCATGCAACGCATATAAAATAATGTGAGTTTTTTTGCTCTTTTTTTTTTGGTTTAAATATGAAAATTAATCATTATGATAATTGTTAAAAGACATTTGTTATTATTGTGTTTATATATAGAATATAGGTTAAACTATTATTTTCGTCTCTAAACTTTTAATAAAGTCCGTTTTTTCGTTTTGTTTTTACACATGAATTTCATTATTTAAAAAAAAAAAATCAAGGATGAAATTCATGTGTAAAAACGAATTTTTTTAAAATTTATAGATGAAAACGAATTTTTCAAAGTTAAAGGACGAAACACGAACTTTTTGCAAAGTTTAGGGATGAAAAAAAAAGTTCATGCAAAGTATTAGACAATATTTATTATGAATTTATGATTGTATTTGTATATAGAGTAATATATTCTTTTTATTAAAGAAAATATAATGTGTCAAGATTCTAATGAATGTTTAATTATAGAATAAAATTTAAATTCAATTAAAAAATATATATTAAAATAATGAGTATAAAATTGTGAGATCTCAAAAAGCTTATGTGGCGTAATATTATGAGGTCAATCAAAAGTAAAAAAAAAAAGTTTTGGTTTTACATTATAGTATAGATAATTTCTTCAATTTTAATATTTTTTGTTTAGATTCATAAATCTATATATAAATTAAAGCAGAAGACGTTGCTATCTTTTTGTCACGTGGCATCTAAGGTAACGTCTTCTGCTTGCCATGTATCAATTTATTAAAAAAAAAAATTACATTATTAATAAATTAAATACTCACTACCTCATAATAAAAACTACACAATTAATAAATTAAATACCCACTACCCTATAATAAAAACTACACCATTAATAAATTAAATATCCACTACCCAATTATATGTTCCAATTAGAGCAAAATATGTTAAAACACAATATATGTTATTTTAAATATGTATTTAAATTACAACTTTGACATTCGTCCCAATGGTTGTTTATCTCTTAAAAAAGTTTTACCCCTCTGTGAGGGTGAAGGCGTGGATTCAATCCCTATGTAAACCTTTTTTTTTTTTTTTTTAGGGACAGAGGGAATAACATCTTAATATATATATATATTTTCTATGTGTTAAATTTTCATAAGATACGGGTTAGACTTAAGATTACATTGCCATTTTTATCTCCGTGGACTAATTCGTTATATGATGGACTTCTAAGGTCACAAATATTGTTTATGTGATTATTAATAAGTGATAAATTGTCCAAAAAAAGATGAAAAGAGAAGCAAAAGAAAGTCAAAAAAGGTAAAGATGAGATAAATATGTGACAAATTGTATTATTTATTTGTATTATCAAAGTGTTGTAAGTTAAACAAAAATGAAAAACCTCTGAACATTTAGAATCCTTATATGAAACAATTGAGATTCACCAAAGTGATTGAAATTCATAAACGATGTGAAGTGAGTTTTTTTTTTTGCTAAGTCAATACATTCCCGAGATATAAACCCCCATTGACTTTATGTTCAATATTCCCATTTGATGAAATATAATAAAAATCAGTATAATACATTTGAGGAGATATAATAAAAATGATCATTTCTATTTTTAAACGCAAAGAAAAATTATTTACATTTTTATTTTACACTTTTTTTTTTAAATTTTTTTCCTTTTCATTTTTGTTATTATTTCTTCCTTCTTCTTAGTTTAGTTGCTTTGTTAGGAACATATTTATAGAAAAATAATGAAAAAGAGCCGCTTAATGTGCGGGTTATAATCTAGTTGATAATTGTTTAATAAGTCATCCCATGCAAAAGACAAATTTATTTTACCATAAACTAACCTATCATTGAAAAGTAATTAAACATTGTTAAGGCCCCTTTTTTGCAAGGCCCAAAACAACCCAAACCCAAGCATTTTGGGTCAACTATTTATTTCTTTTACTTCATATGACCAAGTTCGTGTGATTTTAATGGGAAATTTCGAAGGAGGATTTTGCAAAGAGGATTTGGAGTACTTGCAAATCCATGAGCATATGAGTAGACCCATTTCCAAGTCACAAAACCATAAATCAATATCCCACTGATCTATGTACATATATATACCCTCCAAAATTCAGACTAACAACATAAAATAATAGAAAACTAACTTGACTTCATTTAATGCCAACTAATGATGGAATCCCTCAAATTTAGCAAATTCCTAGGGGTCGATTCTTCCAAAAAAGCATGGGAAAACTGGTTTGGCTACTAGTTTTTTATAATTTATCATCAAACCCGACTATTGCAATGTTAAAAAATGTCCACGGCTTAAGATTATATTCTTTTGAAAACCCACCAGTCAAAAGTCTAATCTATCGCCTAAAAATAGATATTGGACATCCATTTGATCCTCTATAAATCCCTAAATCAGACCAAGCATTAAACACCAATTTATCCACCCTTACCAACTATATTCATGTCCTCAGCTTAAACTAATTAAGACCAACTTAGAATGAAAAGATTGAAAAGGGTGTTTTTCACTTTTTTGTCCCTAAATCAGAAAAAACATTAAACAAAAATCTATCCACCCTTATCAACTATATTCATGTCTTCCATATATATATATTCATGTCTCCAGCTTAAACTCATTAAGACCAACTTAGAAAAACAAGAAATTGAAAAGATTGATGAAAAGGGTTTTTCTGGTGTGTGTGTGGGTGTGTATGCACCACACTAGCATTTGGGCATAAGCCTTGATGTGAATAGTAGGTTCAACTCTCCTTTTGAACCAGAATTAGTAGACCCAAAGGTTTATTCCCAAGACATGTGACATAAGCTCAAAACCAACCCAATAAACATTTATTTATTATATTGTTAAATTGCCATCAGACATTTATTCTCTCGTCAATTTGTAAACATTTTGTAGTAAAATTGGTTGTAACGAGTGCCTGCATAAATTAAGGTGTATTTAATACTCTATTAAATAATGTTTTATAGTTTTCAAAAAATAAAGTCAAATTGTGCATATGTATATAAAAAAAAAAATAATAAAAAAGACAATCATAATAATCAATTAGTGCATACGAACCGATGACTAAGTCATGTTAACGAATGCTTTAGGAGCACATGTTAAAGAATAAAAAATTTATTGTAACTGTTTGTGCTATTCTTGATTCATGTGCACAATTTGGCTTCAGATTTTGAAAACCATATAAACATTATTTAATGCATCTTAACTTGTGCCCTTAGGATATGAGCTAGTTAAAACTAATTTAAGACTCTGTTTGGTTGTGGTGAAAATGGACCATATAGGGAAGCTCTCCATATGGTGCGATCGAATAAATATAAACTAGTACAACTGGTCTGGCCTTAGGTGTGCTCCTCAATGGTCACTAGTTCGAGTCCCCTCAGAGTCACATACCCAAGGTAAAACCTTGCGTCTATCATGGTACATATGGCTCGTAGGGTGTTACATGTCTCTATGAGATTAGTCGAGATTTTAAATGCTATTTTGTAATTGATAAATGTTTCCATATGGGGAAGCTCTTCATTGAAAGAGAGAGGCTTGCTATCCTACCGGGAGTGGTTCATCTGTACTCTATTGTAATGAGTTATTTTATGCAAAATATAATTCTTTGTGAATCCAAGTTCAAGCTCTAATAAATAATATACACCAAGTTGAATCCTGCAGCCAGCAAACCAAAGAAAATAAAATTGTATAACCTAAACTAGATTACAACTGGCCTAGCTACAATCATGAATCATCCCTCAGTTGTGGGGTACAGATATAAAATCGAACTACGAGTTTAGATCAAAATGTAATTCATTGTGCCAAACCTTAAACTAACAGATTGTATGAAAATGGCAGGTTATATCTTGCCAGGTGATGAGGTGATGGTAAAATGCAAAAGGGTCCTTCTGTATATGATAGCTCCAAAATGTTTGGGCAGTCAGCAGTGATACCAACCGTGGAGTTATTTTCTGTGTATGATAGCTCCAAAATATTTGGGCAATGATACCAACCGTGGAGTTATTAAGTTATATTAACAAATGTGATAAAATTACTATTATGTGGGTTATCAAGTGCTTTACCTCATGAGCGGACGCCATAGGTTTAAATTCTATCATAACTATAAAAAAAAGTGCTTTACCTCAAGTACTTTACCATCGAAGTTAACGTAAACATTATTTTATTTGGTCCTAGCACGTCTAACTTGATGAAATTGTAAAATAAAAATACTAAAATATTATGGAGTTACTTTTCAATGTGACTTTAGTTATTAATAGATGTGAGAAAATTATTATCATGTGTTACCTCATTACTAATAGCGGTCCCATATCTAAAAAAAAAAAAAAAATTTGAGTATTGTATAATTTCTCCACGGAAAATCCTACAGGGTTGAGTCCTTTATAAGGCCGGAGCTGAGTAGTGATTGTATCATTAGGCTACTATAAGAGAAAAAGAAAAAGAAGAGATGATCTTCAAGGGAATAAGATGAAAAATCCAAAATTGTTGTAAATTAAAAGAAATATAAAGAGACAAGACCAAGAATTTAGAGAATGAAATCTCTCTATCAGAGCTTATTTCATTAGTGGGAAAAAACCTTAGCAAAGGAAAAATAGTATAATCAGCACATATCCTTCAGAGTATTTACTCCCCCTCATGAGTATATAGATCTTTAAGTCGACGCATGCCAATATTATGAACAATCTTCTGGAATGTTTGAATTGTCTAAGTTGTCCTTGATCGTATCTGCTTGACATCAATATCACCGCTCTTCTGGAGCTTATGTGTATAAAAGAATTTTTGGTGAGATGTATTTGCTTGATGAATTGCTACATCTTTATTCGCTTGATAAATCTTCATGCAATAGCAGTGTTGTCAAAAGTGAATAGTATTCTGTTTCTGATCATCTTTTAGTCTGGATTAGTAAGATATTATGCCTTTGCATTTCCCATTAACTGTGAATTTGATTAAGTGCAATTTGCAAATACATCAGAGTATCAATTGCACTAATGTATGGTACTTCAAGACCATAATTTTTTTTATACTCTTCTTGAGGGCGAAAATGGTCCTTCTTAACATCAAGTGACCATTCAACCATAGGAGTATTCAAAAGATAAGTTTTATTCATATGGAAGTGCTTCAGGACTTTCTCTATGTATCTTGACTAGTGAACAAGAATTCCATTTGGAAAATGTTCAACTTGCAAGTCAAGACAAAATTATATTTTATCGAGATCTTTCATCTCGAATTCATTCTTTATATGATTGGCGGTTTTTGTGAACTCTTCAGGAGTTTCAGCAAGATTTAACATATACCGCAATGATAGCAAATTGAGATTCTCATTCTTTAACGCATGGACAAATATGGATTCTTTAAATCCTTAAAATATTTGCTAAGGCAATTGTACCACATGCACCTAGATTACTTTAAACCATATCAGGATCACATGCACCCAGATTGCTTTAAATCATATCAGAAATTTTATTACTTAGTATATCCTTCAAGGATTATATGCTTAAGGCATTCCATATCCTTTAAGTACTTTTAAATTATATGCTTCAAGCATTCTATATCATTTAAGGATTTTAAATTATATGCTTTATGCATTCCATATCCTTTAAGGATTTTAAATCGTATGCTTCATGCATTCCATATCCTTTAAGGATTTTTAAATTATATACTTCATGCATTCCATATTCTTTAAGGATTTTAAATTGTATGCTTCATGCATTCCATATCCTTTAAGGATTTTAAATTGTATGCTTCATGCATTTCATATCCTTTAAGGATTTTAAATTATATATTTCATGAATCTTTGTTACTTGGTAGGAAATATCCTTTAGGAATTATATATATGCTTCAGGCATTTTAAATCTTTCAGGGATGTTCAATAATTGTGCTCCTTTAAATCTCATACTTTAACATTGATAAACTTCTCAACGCTTACGGACCTCTAGAGCTTTGCAAGCGGTAGAAGTCTCACAACTTGCCATTAGTGCAAGATTGAAGTCCTCATGACGGTTCTTGATCGTTTGGTTGGGGTGGTTGTTGACACTGGTAAGGGAACACCATGGCTGAGGAGTTGGCAGAGCTCTGTCGTCGAATGCAACTGTCTGATAAGGAGAAACTTCGTATTAACCTACGAAAGGATCCTATTGTCAAGTCAAAGAAGGACGCGCAATTTAGTATCCTCTTCAAGCTGTTGACGACTCGGGTTTTCAACGTGGAAGCATTTAAGGGAACAGTGCGGTCGTTATGGATGGGTCGAAGAGGAGTTACTATCAGGGCTATTGAAGATAACCTGTTCATGGCAGTATTCCAGGAGAGGGATGATTTGGAGAGGGTTTTTGTTCAAAGTCCATGGACTTTTGACAAAAAACTAATCCTTATGGTTCGCTTTGAAGGGGACTTACAACCCATGGCTGTTACGTTTACTCAGGCTGCGTTTTGGATCAGGGTTCATAATCTTCCAATCAAGAGCATGATAAGGGAGGTAGGTGAGGATATTGGTATGGAATTAGGGAACTTGCTGGAGGTGGATGTACCTGACAATGGGCTTGGTTGGGGTAAATATTTGCGCATTCGTGTGGAGATAAATGTTATGGAACCATTGTTACGTGGACGAATTGTGCAAGGAGTTGAGGGGGAGAATGCTGACCCGTTCTGGGTGGAGTTCAAGTATGAACACCTGCCAATTTACTGCTATAGATGTGGCAGACTAGGTCATAGTAGCAATGAATGTCTTGAAGGGAGGCAGAGTAACCGAACTGAAGAGATACATGGAGAGAAATGGGGGTCTTGGTTGCAGGCTCCTATACTACGGGGTCCTCCAGCTCGTCAATCTCGCCGGGATAGGACTCCAGCTGAGGATGAAGGAGACCTGCAGCCTGACCGGAATGGGGTGCAGGAGGACAGTCCACTTTCTCCTGCTCTGGTGGTGGGTGGCGGGGCGGAGGATGTTGCTGACTCAACTGGGGTGCAGGCGGAAATTGAGGAAGAGATAGATTCCAGCATTCATCCGTTGGAACCAAGGGATCATGATGTGCTTCCACAAAATCCGGGATTGGAGGATTCTGATCCTAATCCAATGATTTGTGAACTTGAAACTGCCTTGCATGGGGCACGAAACATACGGCTTACACAAGATGAGGCAGATATTGTGATTATCCCTGTTATGGGGCCAGTTGGTTTGCATGTTTCGGATAACGGGGGATATACACAACACCCAGTGGAGCCTACCTTGAGGGATGTTGCTTTACCTAATTGCCCCACCTCTGCTGGTCTCTCAAAATCCACTACGTGGAAAAAGCGTGCGAGAAAGGTGTATACACGTGGAGAAGATTCAGGCTCCACAACTCCACGTCAAAGAAAACGAAAACTGGTTCCACCTGCTGATATGGTGTGTGAATTGGAGGAGAGACAATCCTCAAAACGGCATTTAATCATTGGAGAGTGTATTGATGAAAATAATTTATCGGTGGAGGCTGCTATGCAGCCCCGCCGGTCACAATGATTGGCCTCAGCTTAAACTGTTGTGGGCTTGGGAACCCACAGACAGTTAATGAACTTCACGAGTTAGTGAGGAAAAAAGGACCCAACATTGTGTTTCTAATGGAGACACGATTAGAAGTACGGAGTTTGGAATGGTTACGGTTGCGATTACGAATGAAGGGGTGTATGGGGGTTGATCGACATGGTTTGGGCGGTGGCTTAGCGCTGCTATGGGACTCTAGTGTTGATGTCCATATTCAACACTATTCAGATCACCATATCAGTGCCAATGTCGTCCAAGCTGATGGCATTCAATGGAGGATCACGGGTTTTTACGGTCATCCAGAAACTTCGCTTCGGCACCGCTCTTGGTCGTTACTTAGGCACCTTCGGGGACCAAGCGGGGTTCCATGGATGGTTATGGGGGATTTCAATGAGATTATGCGGATTGATGAAATGGTGGGGCAGGCTGATCGGAATACCACTCAAATGGCTTTATTCCGTGAGGCTTTGTTAGATTGTGAATTGATTGATATGGGTTTCACTGGTTCGGCACTCACATGGTCGAATAACAGAGAACAAACTGCATTGGTGCGTGCAAGGCTGGACAGGGTGGTTGCAAATTCGGGGTGGATGAGTTTGTTCCCAATGGCTGTTATTTCTCATTTGGTTGTTGCTTGTTCAGATCACATGGGTTTGTTGTTTAATACTATGGGAAGTTCTGAAGTGCAGAGAGTGGACAGATGACGAAGGAAGCTGTTTCGGTTTGAGAAAACGTGGGTCCGTGAAGCAGGGTGTGAGGATGCTATTGCTGGAGCTTGGGACGTCCATCCTGTTGGAACTGCTATGTTTCGGGTTGCTGAGAAAATAAAAAACTGTCGTGTTCACTTGCTTCAATGGAGTCAAGCCCAGGTTCGGATTACTCCAAAGCTAATTGAGACCAAGTCCCAACAACTCCAGGTCCTTGAGCAGGAAGCCGTGACTTCTTATGATGGGGAAGCAGTGAAAGCTCTTAGGCAGGAGTTGAATATCCTTCGGGCTAAGGAAGAGACAATGTGGCGGCAGAGATCAAGGATTTCTTGGTTGGCAGAGGGGGATTAAAACACGAGCTTTTTCCATGAATGTGCATCTCAGCGTCGCAAGACAAATACTATTATGGGTTTACGGGATCAGCAGCACATTTGGCAGACAAGACCAGCAGAGATTGAACGGGTTGCTGTGGATTATTTCCACGAGATTTTCTCTTCATCAAATCCCCAAGCCATTGATGATGTAGTGTCTGAGGTTGATGGGGTGGTGACACCTGGTATGAACAGCGAGTTATTGAAGCCATTTGGAGGTGAGGAGGTCCAAAAAGCATTATTCCAAATGCACCCAACTAAGGCACCAAGACTTGATGGTATGTCCGCTTTATTTTATCAAAAATATTGGCATATTGTAGGTGATGATGTCTCAAATGCAATTTTGGATTTTTTAAACTCAGGTAGGATGTTAGGCAGTATTAATTTTACACATATTGTATTAATTCCTAAAGTGGCAGCCCCAGAGCAGATGTCACAGTTCAGGCCTATCAGTTTGTGTAATGTCTTATATAAGATTGCCTCCAAAGTTCTGGTGAACAGGATGAAGTCAATGCTTCCACAAGTTATTTCAGAGAGCCAGAGCGCTTTTGTCCCAGGAAGAATGATTACGGATAATGTAATCATCGCGTTTGAGACCATTCATTACCTCAAAAACTTGAGGCAGGGAAATAATGTTCAAATGGCAGTCAAGCTTGATATGAGTAAGGCATATGACAGGGTTGAATGGGACTACCTCCAGGCTATTATGTTGAAACTGGGCTTTCACCCGAACTGGGTGAAGCTAATTATGGCATGTGTCACTACAGCTACTTATGCTATCATGGTGAATGGTGAACCTAAAGGGTATGTAAAGCCACAGCGTGGGCTCCGCCAAGGGGACCCATTGTCCCCTTATTTATTTTTGCTGTGTGCTGAGGGTTTATCAGCTTTATTGAGGAAGGCAGAAAGGGAGAGTTTGATTAAAGGCATATCCATTTGTCGAAGGGGCCTACGCATCTCACATCTTTTCTTTGCAGATGATAGCATTATTTTCTGCAGGGCTACTAGTAATGAGTGCAGGGCTCTCCACAACTTGCTTGCCCTGTATGCAAATGCTTCGGGTCAATTGGTGAACAATGATAAAACTGCTGTATTTTTTAGTTGTAACATGCCCCAGCTGACCCGGGATTCTATTTGCTCCATGTTTGGCTCAAACCCGACAACTCAGTTTGAGAAGTATTTGGGGTTGCCACCAGTTGTGGGTAAAGCAAAACGGAGGGCTTTTAATGAAATTAAAGATAGAGTTTGGCGGAGGTTGCAAGGGTGGAAGGAGAAGCTCTTATCCCAAGCAGGTAGGGAAGTTCTTATTAAAGCAGTTATCCAAGCCATCCCGACATATGCAATGGGTTGCTTCAAGTTCCCAGCTGGATTGTGTGCTGATCTGAGTGCCATGGCTACTAGATTTTGGTGGGGGCAGAGAGGGATGGAGAGGAAAATTCATTGGCTTAGCAAGACAAAGTTGATGAAGTCCAAAAGGGAGGGAGGCATGGGGTGTAGGGATTTACAGCTTTTCAACAAAGCGTTATTGGCTCGTCAAGGATGGTGGTTGCTGCATCGACCATCATCTTTACTTTGTCGGGTTCTAAAGGCTAAATACTTCCCCAACCAATCATTTTTAGAGGTGGTTGTTCCCAGCAACGCTTCCTACATATGGAGGAGCATTTGTGATTCTAGGGAGGTCCTGCTTAATGGCATGAGATGGAGGGTGGGAAAGGGTGACAAGATCAAGATCTGGAAAGATAGATGGCTGCCAAGTCCATCCACATATAAGGTCATGAGTCCGATGACTGGGTTGGACCCGAAGGCTACTGTAGATTCACTGATTTGCGATGACTCAATGACTTGGAATTTACCACTACTGCACAGTATGTTCTTGGCGCGTGATGTGGAATGCATACTTTCCATTCCTTTGAGTAAAAGGAAGCCTGCTGATGTTCTAATATGGAATGGCACGAAGCAGGGCACTTTTTCTGTAAAGAGTGCCTACAGGATGCTTTATTCTCACCAAGTTGTTGCTGAAGCTTCATCATCCTCTTCTAGGAATTCTGCACAGCAGTTTTGGTCATCAATTTGGGCAACCTCAGTCCCTCCCAAGGTTCGAGTATTCATATGGCGAGCTTGTAAAGGTATTCTACCAACCCAAACTCATTTGTTTGATAAAGGAATCTCTAATACCTTTTCGTGTGTATGGTGTGGCGATGAAGCAGAAACAGAAGATCACCTGTTATGGAGATGTGAATTTGCTCAACGAGTGTGGAAAGAGTGCCCAGTTAATTTTGCTAAGAGTGTTCATGTTGACATGTCTTTCACAGATTTTATTGACTGCTGCCTTACGGATCTGGCTTCCCCGAGTTTGGAAATAACTTTTTACACGGCTTGGGCTATTTGGAAAGCTAGGAATGAATTGGTTTGGAATGAACATACCACACCTGTAGCTGAGTTGTGTCAACAAGCGGCTGGATCAACTTTGGATTTTCTGGAGTCACGATCAATGCATATGGAATCGTTTACTCCATCAAATGGCCTGCCTGAGCTGAAATGGAAGCCACCAGAGGGGATGAATTACAAGCTGAATTTCTCGTGTAAGCTTGGCAATGACCCTTATCAAGTGGGGCTAGGCGTGCTGGTGCGTGATTCGTCTGGATTGGTGGCTGCATCAATGTGGCGTCAGTTTAGTGGAGAAGGATGTGGTCTTCAGGTGCACACTCAAGCGTTGCTGCTGGCCCTGGAATTTGCTTTTAGCATTGGGTTGCGAGGATTGGAAGTGGATGTCGGCAAGAATGAGCTGTATGGGCTGTTGCAAAAGCCGGGCTCATGTCTTGCTCATATGGGAGTTCTGATTGATGATATCCGTGACTGGGCCCATGAGTTCCATTTTCTAAGTTTTTCTTTTATTAAGAATGTTTGTAACAAGGCTGCACAAGCTTTGGCTACAGAGGCGTTGTCCTCATCTTTTCAACAGGTGTGGTTAGATGACCACCCTGCTTGTATTACTTCACAAGTTCAGATTGATTCTTTGCAATAAAATAATTCTATCGTTTCCATCAAAAAAAAAAAGAAGGGATGTTCAATAATTCATATTGATATGCGCATATCCAATCTACCAAGTTAATCAAAATTTTGAATGAAATTGTATCCATTATAGGAGCATTATAATTATACTAGATTTCTGCAGGAAACCTTATTACATAAGTCGTACTTTGTACTTCATAGTACAAATACCCACATGTATTTGAACAGGCATTACACCATTTGGTGTATGGACTACAGGTCCAAATATTTCATATTTTACTCATGAGTTTAGCTTTATTTAAATTCCACATTGGCCAATCATTTCTACGTCGACATTTTTCGACGGTTTGCGGTTCAAATTCACTATCATTACTTTTGGTAATGTTAAGAGCAAATATATTGTCGACAACAAATTTATTTTTATCCAATATTTCTCCTTATAATATGTCGAGATCTCAAAATTTCAGGTACCATTTTTTTTTTTTCAGGAGATTCCACTTCAGGGGATAACTCTTCAGGAGTTTCCTCTTTTGGAGGTTTATTTTTAGGAGATATTGTGCATAATATTGGATAGAGTAATTACATTATTGCTTGTTTCATGGGAATAGCCTCATCATGGGTTGCGACTTATTTTTCTTTTACAAAACTATCTTATCCAATACCTTACAAATAAATAATTCTTTGAACTTACAGTTCACATTGATTTATGTAAGGATCAAAATAAAATAGTTTTGTCATGCTTCTGGCAATGAGTTTTCTCTCCCTAATGGTGGGAAGACTATTACTCGTCATGCTTCTGGCACCGACTTTTTCATTGAAGTCTATCTTCATAAGGGTGATTTAGAAAAAATTTATCATGTAATATAGCATACAACATGTAATATAATGTCTCCAGGCATAAATAGTTAGTTTTGTTTTCATACGTAAAAGATGAGAAATAATTTAACAAAACCATTTTGAGTATGATTATAAGTAACATGATTTTTACTCTTCCAGAGTCTTTAATTAGGTTCCATAAACCTAATATAGTATTGACATTAGTTTTGAAAATATTTCTTATTTTAAAGGTTGTAATGTCTGCTGGACAAAAATTTCATCCATCATCTTTTTGTGATCTTCTTGATCAGCAAAATCATGATCATCTGGATCAAGATAACCTTATGAAGATCTTTTATTTAAGGTATCGAAATAACCTATGAGATTTTTTTAAAAAAAAATTCATTTCGATTTATTCTCCTTTCTTTTATGGAGGTTTGGTACAGGTCTGCCAACTGTTTAAGTGTATAACAGGTACGCGACCAATGATCTTCCATATCACACTTATGACCTTTTAGAGGTTTATTATGTAAACCTTTGCCATTTCTTATTGTTTTATTTCATTGTTATTTCACTTCAGGTGAAAAAGTGTGATATTCCTTTTTAAATAATTTTGAGTACGAGAGATATATATATATATATCAACCAAAAACATGTAAAAACATAACAAAATGTAATAATATGATCAAGAAGAATATGTTAACTGGCATGGATATTCAACCAATAATCAAATTATTAATTATCCATTTGTATTCTAGAAGAAAACAAATGAGTGACATCCATTTTAGATATCAAAATAACTCATGTGATCTTCTGGATCAACAAAATTTATTGTTAATAATTCTACTTCAGGTGATAAGGTGTAATATCCCTTTTTAGAGAATATTTGAGTACATCCTTCTTGATTTTGTTCATACCACTTCTATGTCAATGACCCTTTAATTATCAAATGAGGTTTTATTCACTCCAGGGAATGGTATATAACTGGTTGGATAGAACTTGTGGATTTTTAGCAAAATCTTATTATTTTTCCCTCACATAATTTAATTGTGATCTGATTTAGAAAATAAAGAATTTTACTCACTTATACCTTTTAAAATTTTGCAACTTCAAGTGCATCCATATCTATAATGAGTTCTTGTAAGGTGCAACTTCTAATGCATCCATATATCTCTTAAATCATTTCATAAAATTAGGAGATTATTTATTATAAGGTACTCAATCCTTTTATTATCAAAATATAGCAATAAAAGTCATATCAAAATATGATCAACCAAGTATAAAAAATTCAAGCTCATTATCTTGGTTGGATTAGAACATAATCATAATGATTGATTTAAGATATTATGTTCCTTGTCATGTCTAGATAATAGATATATCAAAACAATATAACTAGACAGATATAAAATTTAAGAGCATCTAATCCCAACAAAATCAAATAAATATTGATTTTTAGTTGCATAAATAAGCTCAATATATAAATAGAGTGAGAAGGACTTTCCTGGCAAAGTGACGTAAGAGACACATAAGCGAATGATATGTCAGAGACTGAAAACTGTACTGTACATCTAATAAAATTATTAAATAAAATAAGTGGGACACCTTTTAGGCTGCCATCAACTTTTCCAAATATCAGTATATATTTTGTTTTATTTTATTACCTAATAAAAAGATGATAAATAATTTTTTAGAAAAAAACTTACAATGGGTTAAAGACAAAGTGATTGCAAAGCCAAAACCTTTGGACACGTCCTCACCCATCAACCTCTTCTTCAGGTTAAAATCATCGTAGTACATCGAGATGAGGGCAATAATGAGGCGTACCACTACTCGAACTCATAACTTCCGGACTCGCAGGTGTGATGAGTTATAAGGGTTTCTTTCCATTAAGTCACCTCCCTATATAACAGTTGGTAAAATTCGAATCCCTGCTCAGGTAGTTGGCACCATTGAGCCGGGAGCTGAACCCTATTAGCTTTCTTGTTTCTTGCGGTTTACATCCACTCTTTTATTTATTATTTATCTCTTCAAAGAAAGGAAAAGTGATCTCCATTATTGAGTGTAGTGGGCACCATAGCACGGATTTCACAGTCACTGATCTTGACTGAGTTTGCAACCCCTGGGTCCCGCGTCAGCTTCTCCTTTGGTTCGGAATCGAGAAAGTTCACCATATAGAGCAAGGAAATCATCTCGTGCTTGTTCAAGATCACCAAATCATCACAGAGGAAGTAGGTCATCTCCAAGAATTGCTGATGAACCAAAACAAAAATCGAGATCGCCATCCCCGTCTCGTGCGAGGTCAAGGTCCAAGTCAAGATCACCAATCCTTTATCGACAATGGCGGAGGTCTCGTTCTTACTCGCCTCCATCCCGCCACCCTAGGGATCGGAGATCCAGATCACCATTGAGATCTCGCCATCAGTCCGGCTATGACGATGAATGGCGGTCATATAGAGACATTCGGAATGGCAGTGACAGAACTAGAAGGCGAGATTCAGAAAGATCCGCTGGATCCGGATCCGTAGTGGGACCGGGTTGGTGGGTCTTGATTTTGGTTGAAGCGGCGTTGGAGGTGGTAGTGAAGCTTAGAGCTCCGCTTTTGTATTTCCATGGAGACGGAGTCCCAACTCTCCGTGTCGTACCGGTGGACGGCGCAAGCTAGTAGCAGCTCTTCCCACGTACCCCATGTTTGTTTCTCGGGAAACCTTTTAGTCGGCTTCGGATCTGAGCCGATGAATCCGATCGGCTTCGGATCTTGACCGAATCCGAGCCACTCTTCCGTGACGACGAAGCTGATGAGAATGTCAGCGCTTGATGTGGCTTCAACCGGGATGGGGCATGGCCACCACGTGGCAAACGGTGCTTGGTTCCGTTTTGGGTAGAATCCATTTTCTGAAGTTATTGATGATGGTGGTGGCAAATCTTTTGGCAAGAAAACTATGCTGACTGTTTGAGAATTGGGGGAAGGCTTGGCTACATCAGATTCCGGCGAGCTCATTGGTTAGTTTGGCCATGTTAGATTTCGGCGAGCTCATCGTGCTGATAACGTGTTGTAAATTGAAAGAAATATAAAGAGACAAGACCAAGAATTTAGAGAATGAAATCTCTCTATCAGAGCTTATTTCAGTAGTGGTCATCCACATACATTGCTTTGTATTCAGTTGTATTCAACTTGTGTATATCTACGAAGAGAGCGATTACATATATAGCAATTGCATTTGATGTAATGATGAAGGAGTTGTAATGGCTATTGCATTACTTCAAAAGCCATTATCACACAGAAGCCAATAATGCCTAATAGTGGTTGGCAATCATACTTAGGTGGTAATCACTTATTCAATAATTCTGCCGACAGCGTTAAATCACCAACCGACAGCTTCAAATCATTCACCAAACGACGACACGGTTGAGTCCTTTGTAAGGCTGGAGCTGAGTAGTGATTGTATCATTAGGCTAGTATAAGAGAAAAAGAAGAAGAAGAAATGATCTTCAAGGGAATAAGATGAAAAACCCAAAATAATTTTAAACTCGTAGGTTTATTTTTATTTTTATTTAAAGATTCATCATTCATATCAACCTCAATATACTTTTAGATACATTACATATATATATATATATATATATATATATATATATAGGTCCTATTAATTAAATTTATGGTAGAACCCATTACTCTGTTAGAGAGAAATTATATATTTATTTGTAGTTCTGAATCCGCATTTGTATTTAAGTAGGATTAATAATAATTAACTAGTCGCAAACCTGTGCGATGCACAGGAAAAATTATTGAAAATAAAATCTAAATTAATTTTGATTCCTTTTACTTCTTTTGTTGAAATATTTTTTTTTTTGTAGTTCAAAATGTTGTAGGCAAGATCTATAAAGAGACTTTACGAATCGAATTTAGGATAGATTTTTTTGGTTTAAAAAAATAACTAAGAAAGTATTTACCATAGGATAATTAAAATTTAATATAATGAATATAGTCCAATTTTTATAAAACACGATTCATGTTTATATTTACAATATGGATCATGTTTCCATCCAAAAATAAAATAAATGATACTTAAAATAAGAAGAAGGACAAATAAATACATGGGCACAAGATTATATGATCAAACCTAAATAATTTTCATAACTCATTTCAAGCTCACATGGTTTCATTATAACAAAACCATCCATCTTTCTCCATTGCCAGCAACAAAATTAAATGAAATACATAAGAAAAAAAAAGAACTCTAAAAATCTTGATGAAAATTGATAATTATGATTATTATTAAAAGATATTTATATTGTGTTTATATATGGAATATATTTTAGTATTAGACATTAATTATGATTGTGTTTTATATATGGAATAATATATTCTTATATTAAAGAAAATATGATGTGTCAAAATTCTAATGGAATGTTTAATAATAGAATAAAATTTAAATTTAATTAGAAAATATATATTAAAATAATGAGGTGTAAAATTGTGAGATTTCAAAAGTTTATGTGGCATAACATGATGAGGTCAACTAAAAGTCAAAAAACTTCGGTTTTACATTATAGTATAGATGCCACTTGGGTATTCAGCCCAGTGGTAATCCCTCTTCCAAAAAACTCCACTCATCAATGAAGGTATGGGTTCAATCCCTGGGATCTTAAAAAAATATATATGTGTGTGAGTTTAGATTAGAATTTCTATCATATATCCAAAAAAAAAATAAAAATAAAAATAAAAAAAACATTGAACACTTAGTATTTGTTTTATGTTTTAAAATAGTGTTTATCTTTTGAAATTTTTCATTTTGATAATACATTATTTGAGAAGGAAGATTTTAACTTAATTCTCTTTATAAGAGAAATCAAACAACATCAATTAATCTACACACCATCTTTATATTTTTAGAACATAGACTCAAAGTACAACCGCGAAAACTCGTGAGTCCATGACGTGTGCAGGGAGGATGAACTATCCACATTCGCCTCACATACCCACTACAAGGTCCCACACTCCCACATAAACTTGAAAAATCAAAGCATTGGCTCCGTTCATGTGGTCCTTAGACTACCATAAACATGTCTCAGCCAATCAGATAACTAGAATATGAAAAAAATGGATAAATTATTGTTTCTGATTTATAACCTGATTGGTTGAGAAAACCAATAGTCCTACTATTTGTTGTGATTGAGCCTTTGATAATTAAGACAACTAATTTTAAAATGTTCATCAGGGCCGCCACTGATGTCTTGTCTCTGAGACTGCATTATTTAAGTGTGGAATTCTCTGGATTGAATGAAATGCACCTCTTTAGCACAATTGCTATTTCAAACAATTTTGTTTGAATACATTAAAGAATTGCAAGAAGCAAAACAAGACTCGAAGACCACAGAGCTTTCCATGACTATAAAATCCCAGTAGAATCATACCGTAGCTTCACAATATTGTTGAGTACACTCTCTCTCTTTCAATTTGATTTTCTGTGTAGTGTCTTATTTTGAAGCATAAACAATGGAGGGAAGAAAGGTCATTGGTTGGGCTGCTAGAGACCCATCTGGACACCTCTCTCCTTACTCATTCACTCTCAGGTTTATCTCTCTCACTCTTTCTGTCTCTCTCTCTCTCTATATATATAGTCAATTCAATAATTCAATGTTCTTTGATTGTGTTAAAAGGGCAACAGGTCCAGAAGATGTAGTATTCAAGGTTTTGTACTGTGGGATGGACCACACAGATCTTCATCAGATAAGGAATGAGATTCACTCCACTAACTATCCTTTGGTCCCAGGGTACGTACGTTGCCACCTTTTGATCATGCTATTATATATGCTAGAACTATGTTTCTTACTTTCTCAATTACATGTACATTTGTTTAAAGGCATGAAGTGGTGGGTGAAGTTGTGGAATTGGGATCAGAAGTGAAAAAGTTCAGAGTTGGAGACATAGTGGGAGTTGGGTGTATAGTTGGGTCTTGTGGGGAGTGCTTGTCTTGCAAATCAAACATGGAGCAATACTGTGACAACAGAATTCTAACTTACAATGGCACATACAAAGATGGAAGACCCACTCAGGGAGGCTTCTCTTCTGCCATGGTTGTTCATCAAAAGTATGTGAAAACCAGCATCGATCAAACTATTTATATGATTATTGTTAAAAGTAATTAGGATTGGACAAAGTTTTCCTCTAAATCCATTATGTGGTGGTTTAGAATACTATCCATGTATATTAAATCACATAATGATTAAGTAGATAATGTATTAATGTGACAAAATTATTAGGTAAAGTATGGTGACCAAGTACTTGTTCATTTCATATAATGGTGGACCGTATCATAAATTTAATTAATATGATCTATTATTATGTGAGTGGAGGGAGTACCACCTTGTTGTGTTATTGGAGTATTGAACAATGACCCAAAAATGTGACTAAAGATGTTGGAGACCATTAAATTTTAGTATTTTATCCTATTAACATTTGAGGGGATGCAGGTTTGTGGTGGGGATTCCTGAAAAGTTAGCACCGGAGCAAGCAGCGCCACTACTGTGTGCTGGGGTGACAGCTTATAGTCCTTTAAAAGAGTTCAATAGGTCTGATAAGGTTGTCAAGGCTGGGATTTTGGGTTTAGGAGGAGTTGGTCATCTGGGTGTTTTAATAGCAAAGGCAATGGGGCATCATGTCACTGTCATAAGCTCTTCTGACAAGAAGAGGGTGGAAGCATTAGAGCACTTAGGCGCAGATGCTTTTCTGGTGAGCTCCAATGATGCTGAGATGGAGCAAGCCTTGAACAGCTTGGACTATATCCTTGACACTGTGCCGGCCGTGCACCCTTTGCAATCCTACCTTTCACTTCTCAAGATTGATGGGAAGCTAATATTAGTTGGTGTAGCTCCTAATCCTTTGCAGTTTGATTCCGTGGACTTAATTCTAGGTATGCCTTGTCCCTTATAATAATATTTCCACAATACAACAATTTTTTACTGCACCAAACTCACAGATTCTCAAGTGTCATTAATATGCATAAGCTATTTGGGATCATAATCCTGTCTAAAAATATGCATAAGCTGGAATTTGTTCATTATGGGACAAATTTTATTTTATTTTTTAAAAAAACTTTTCGGTAATTTGTCCCATATTGGAGACCAAATTCCATCTTATGCATATTTTTAGACAGGGTGTTATAGCATGGGGTGGCTAGATGATAAAACTTTGTCCTGCCAAAATTTGGATGAATTTTGTTACACTAAATCTAGTGTAAACTGACTACTTGTAGAACAAATAAAAGGATATAGTCTCCGTGGATATAGGTCTGTCAGATTGAAACACGTAACTCTCGTTTCGCTCTTCTCTCTTTCTAGGTTTATTGCTCTATACTCAACATATAATCAAAGCACCAATAATCTCAACATTATGTACAGTGATACTGATTTTTTCTTATTATATAGGAAAGAAGACAATATCTGGAAGTTTTATCGGAAGTATTGAGGAGACGCAGGAGATACTAGAGTTCTGGGCTGAGAAGGATTTGACATCAATGATAGAGGTTGTGAAGATGGATTACGTGAACAAGGCATTCGAAAGAATGGAAAGGAATGATGTGAGGTTTAGGTTTGTACTGGATTTGGCTGGCAGCAACTTAAAATTATGAAGCCCATATTTCTTCCAACAATAGTAAAATTTTCTTTGTCTACGATGGCCTTTTCATCTCTAGAATAAAATCTGTTGTGTTTCTTATAAAATCGATAATTCCAATAAAGATTATTACTGTTTCTAATTGGTAACTCTCTCCTTAAGACAAGACATGGATTTTATTACAACTGTAAGTCTGTAACAAGTCTTGGATAGGGAACTATACATGATAGTAGTCCACATTCACGTGGTAGATATTTTATCTAATAAACTTCGACTTATTCAAGTGGTGAACAAAATATTAGGCTTTCTTTCTTTATTTCTTTTGGTAAAAAGGGAGTCTAGGCCCAGCAATAAGTTTCACTCAGATCACTTTCCGGAAAGTTACAAACCACGAAGATCTCATTCTTCATTCTTTTTTCTGTATATGCGAGCAATCTCGAGCATTAGGCTTCGTTTAATTGGTAATGTAATTTTTTTTTTTTGATTTGTTATCAAACACAATATCACCATTTAAAACTCAACTACTACTTCTACGATAGTATTTGGTTTATACAAAGGCAGATCACACCATAACAATCACCTATCAGACGTTACAACAGGTAGCAGCACCCTTCATGGTACAACAATGTCCCGTAAGAATGTTAATTAAAAATAAGAAGAAGGTCACTTCAAATAAAAGAATGAGTTACCAATACTACTGTTACTCTTTCGAAAAGAAAAGAAAAGAAAAAAAAACTACTGTTACAACAACAATTGGATATTCCATCTTCCTGGATTGTTAAGCCAGAAAACAACATGCCAACATGGTAAGAATCTCTGCCGCTACATTTGCCATCTGAAAGTGGCAGCAGACAGGTGGTGGGGAAGTTTCTGTAGATGCTCAGTCATCTCTTCCCTTGCCTTTTCCTTCAGAAACTTTGGAGCCATCATAAGCAGAAAGGAAGAAAGTATTTTGATTTTTCTGCAAAAACCTGCGTGATGGTTACCAATAGTAGTGAACATTTGGACCCCCCATAAGGAATTGAAATAATCCAAATTCACAACCCATGTTCAAACTTGTAGCAAAATCACATACACAAATGAAACAGATACATTGAAATTCCAGACTACCACAAAACAAACATTTTTTTTTTGGATAGGTAAGATTAAAATCTTATTAGAAAGGAAGACCCTATGTGTACAAAGAATGCACATTGAGGAGAAAATAATCACAATATAGATGAGTGAGAGCACTACCCCAAAACAAACATGTGTTGACAATTACAATGATCCAGTTTTATTTTCAAGTTGTAAAACTAAATATTATATCATTTGTTGAAAGCAAATCTGACATGCAATTCATTAATGATTAAATAACAGCATCCACATACGGTTGTTGCACATAAAATTAGTGATCCTAACCCATTTGACATGGAAAACACAACCGCCTGTCCCCAAACAAAACAAAGACCTGGAGGCTATAGCATTTGTTTTTTCTGAATTTATAAATGTGTATGTGATGTTTATCTGGACCTCAAAAATGAGTATGCTCATCAACCGTCATTGAAATGATTTTGGTGTTTTTGTAGGAGCTTCAAGGGAGAATGCATTCTATCAAACGCACACACGCATGTGTGCGCACACACACACTGTCTTCAGAGTTTTCATGATAGACACACATACACACAGTCTTCTTAGTTTTCAAGATACTTGAAATATAGTAACTGAAAGCATATATTTAGAAATGCAATGCCATTTTTCTTCTTTTTAATTTTCTTTCTCTTGTTTTTGTATCTTTTGCTCTTCCAGTATACGCCTGATATTCTGGATGGCAAATTTTTAAATAAAGATTACCCTTCATCAAAAAAAGAGAAAGAAATGCAAATGCCATTTGCACATTGTCTTAATACCTAAATTGCCTCACCCTAAGTTCTCCCCTAAAGCATAAGATCACTTCAAGGTAATAAAGTTCTCCCCTCAGCTTTTGGTGGATTTATTTGGTTATTTAACAGAAAGATCACTTCAAGGTTAATAATGCAATCGTGAGCTAGAACTTGATAAAGAAATTGTAAAGATGAAGATGCACTTGTCTTATTTTCCTGTGCTGTATTAATGGCAGATTCAGAACATTAAATTCTCTCTAAAAATTGAAACATAATATAAAAGGGTTGAGTTGATACTTGAGAAAATCAAGTAATTTCTGCTGCAAGTGGGTCACCGTTTCCTCTTCAATATATACAAATGCCAAAAGCTCAGGCAGCTTAACTACAAACACCAGAAGATATATTGGAATTAGTACAAGCCTGAAACACAGAAACATAAATTAAAAAGGAAGTTTATTTTCAAACAGGACTAAGTCAAATCCACACAGGCATGAAATCATGCGATGCGCAAAATATGTTTTTTTATAGAGATTCTGAGAGACTTTTGAGTTATCAATGCAAAGAAAAAATCATTAAGATTCCAAATCTAAACAACTTGCTTACAGCCTCAATAGGAAACCTTTTACATGGACTTTGTTCAGGGATTTCAACAAGGTGCTGTCACTACCATTGGTTAAAAAAAGACCAACTCAATTATGAGTGAAAATAAATTGGTTAAATAATTCCAAGTTGAACTACTAACTGGAAATTGGATCTCTCCAACAATCTGGTATTCAATTGCTTGAATGTCAGAAAAAAAGATAACTTTTCGTCTTTCAACCAAAAAGGTGATTAAGAATCTAGGGAAAATGCTCTCCTGATGAAAAAAAGGTATTCCCTTTAAAAAGAAGCATCACCCTTGGGCTTTGACTCAAGTGAAAAATGGTGGGGTGGGGTGGGGTTGGGATGGGTCTTAAGGTTCATTCTTGCCAAGAGAATGAAAGAAGAAGAAGAAAGAAGAAGAAGCAATGGAAAATTTATTTTCAAAGGAATAGATGTCATGTTTATAGGGTTATTTGCTAGATTTATACAAAACTGATAGATATATAAAGGATAATTCAAAAATTGGATACAAATGCTTCCTTTAAGGTGGAAATGATAAAAATTTCTGTTCTAAAAGTAAAAAACACACTCACACAGGATTTAACCCATGAACTAACCCTCCCCTCATTACGTGGAGGGGATGCCATTTGGTCCAAGAACCATTGGCAGCAGAAATGACAGAATTTGATTCAAAAAGATATCTAAAGCATACATGTTCAGGAGAAAACAATAAACTAAGCAGGCAGCGTCAGTTCACATCAAACAAAACATATACAGCCTTTCTGACAAACATACCAAAGAGGCGCAGTAGATGTTCAGCGCCATAAACCATTGAAGGAGGGACATCATCTACGACTGTTTCGTGATATTGTTTGCGCTCCTTCTTGTATAAGAGCATCACTGGCAATGCTTTGTCGAAGTAAATTCTAATTCCTTTCAAGATCTCTGCTACTCCATCAAGCAGCCTAAATTTAAGAGAAAGTTGACCATGCCACCATTATTAGTATTGCTGGAGGTTCCAACTTACATCTAAAAGTAATACCTAGAGATAGGATTGGTTTCCAGACTGAGCTTAATAGAGCCTATTTATACAAAATTAACTCACAGCATCATCATGACTTCAAATGTTGTGGAAACTCATGGACAAACCTGGATGCATTTCATTACGTGAATGTATGTATGGATGTATGTAAGAGAAAAAGCTAACCTCCCTACTTAAGAAGCAAGATACAGCACCTACTTTAAGTTAATAAAAAAAAAGAATCAGCATCGTAATCTCAGTTCAGTGTTTTTCTTGGCATTTGAAATTTTAATATAGTTCTACTAAACAATTTAAATCTCAATCCACTTTTTCCAGCACCTCTTCCTTCAGCAGATATTTATATTTAAAAAAACAAATCACTGTAACTCGTCATAATTGGCTTATTTAATAACTATATGCAACAATAATTTTCCAAAAGCTTCCATTTATATCATTGGATGTGTTTCATTTAAAGGACATGCACATATAATTTTTACCTCTCGACTCTAGAGTTTTCATTAAAAAAAAAAAAAAAAAAAAAAAATAGTCTGCAAGTTCTCATAAAAAAGTATATTGGACATTTTTATTTGGGGATATTTCACATTTTGCTCCAACATTGAACACAGAAATGAAAAATAAAAATTCTTTAAAAATTATAATAATATGTAGGAAAATTGTAAAAGAGAATAGACCTATTACAAAGGCCAAGGATTTTTTAAAAAAAAGAAGAAAATTGTGATAATTAAAAACTTTGCTGCAGGTGGGCTTTGGGCCTTGTTTTTGCACCCCAGGCTGGGGCCTGAACTCACAGTTTGAGTCCTATTGGGTTTAGCAACCTTCATCAACTGGGCTCGTGGGGCGGGCTTCTCAATAGCAACTGGGTGGCTGTCAGGCTTATCCATAAGCCTAGCCCATTTCAACTCCCATGATCCATCAGACCCATTACCTAGTATAACCTTCAGGAACAATTCAAAATTGGCATACAATCTCTTCCCCCCCCCCCCCCCCCCCCCTTTTTTTTTTTTTTTATAATTGGCACTTAATATCTGAAGCATTTATTCTGACTATTCCCAAGGTGCACAGGCCCTTGGCAAGGAGTTTCTCGCAAGTGCATTTCGAGTAATTCAAAAGATAATTAAATTCCCCCAATCCGATAACCATAAGGGGGTAGTGGCTACTCGAACCCAAGATGGCTGAGTTTACAGCTCGCCCTAGAGTTGATTGACCACTACACCAACTCCCTAATGGTTTGCAATCTCTTTCCCCATATTACACCCTCCCATTGAAGTCCTCGCAATTTTAGGCAATGCAATCAAATCTTCCCCTCCGTGAATCACGGTATCTTTGAAGGATTGCCGGGAATATTGGCCGCTGAGATTCTGATCATGAACCTGCACAAGTCTCACTCGTGGGTCTATTTTATCGGTGGCCAGACCCCCTGCCTGTCGTGGTTCCAGCAAGCCAATGAGCACTTGATTAAACCCACGCCATCCCCACAATTCTCTACCTTCAGGGATGACCACAAAGTCTTGTTTTTCGAAACCCCAAATTCCTTTCTAGCAAGCAACCAAATAAATTTTTTCTTTCCCATAAAAGAACGTTGCAAGAAAAGAGTGACAAGATAATGTATCATTGCAAAACAAATTATAGAAACAATAACAATTCAAATCACAATCACAGACAAGAAAGGAAAAGAAGCTAGAATATGAATTTAATTATGATTGACACCATGCAATTCTAACAGGAGCTGAGTAAATCTTACTTGCCATCCTTGTATACCCTGTGCTCAATGTACATTATCATTATTTCATCAACAGTTGGTGAACGAGGGAGTTTAACAAGCTGCAGAAAAAAGGATGTTCCTTCAATATATTACTGAATTACATGTTTTTTCCTATATAAGTGTATTATTGAGTTAGGGTTTAGTAGGAAAAATGTATTAGCCGAAAAATGTGATTATTTTCAACCATCCTTGCAGTAAAAATAGGGGAAGAGTGTTCCAACACTTTGTAGGTACCATTTTTTATTGTATTGAAAAACATTTCAAGCTTACCTTGTCCTGCTGAGTAACAAACTCCCAATCATCAACCAGTTGCTTCCTTAGTGTAGATGGAATTTGAATCTTGACAAGCTTTTCCAGAGATACATTGTCCTTCTTAAAATCATTAAACCACATTTAGTCTAGCCTTTTTAAATGCTAATTTCGTCAAGACCAAAAAATAGCTGCTGAAATTTAAAGATATCACAACGAAACATCTTTGTGTGAGTATGCATATGCCTACAGGAAGTTTCACCTCAAACAAAGTAAACTCAACTGACAACTCAATGACTAAATATATATACCTCAAGCAAAAAGAACTAATTTACAAAAGAAAATCAATTTCCAAAATGGAAAATCATCTCTTATTCATTTTTTGTTCAAA
The DNA here is from genome assembly GCA_907173295.1 of Fagus sylvatica. Lineage (NCBI taxonomy): Eukaryota > Viridiplantae > Streptophyta > Magnoliopsida > Fagales > Fagaceae > Fagus > Fagus sylvatica. The sequence continues at coordinate 7,533,351 of OU015768.1, forward strand.
TTCTGTGCCAGAAAAGCTTATTGAACAATTTTAAATGATCATTACAGCCTTACAAATTAATCTTATAATTATTGTCTGTATGCCTACCATAAGGGAGGAAAACTTGAAATAGCAGCACAACGCAGATATATAGAGCATGTGAGCACCAAAGCATCTGACGAATATTCAGAATATAAAAAACAAGAATATTTAAGCACTATATTTAGCCATAATACAAACCAGACCTCAACGCCAGATTCACTCTTTCGCTTCTTCCCTTTTGACACTGCAAAAATTTCAACATATTAAATTATTAAGTAAACCAAGTTTTCTACAATTACAAGCATAATGACTCATAAAATCTCTAGAGAATAAAAAATTAATAAAATTATGTTTCATAGGCAGGATGGAGCGCGCAATGGAGAAGGAGGGGAAGTGAGGGGAGGCCACCTCTCCTCATGTTGTCTGCCAGAAGGGGGGAAAACAGAGAGAAAGATTGAGAATATGAAGATGTATTTTTACCAGTATGCCATGATTAAAATGATTCATAGTGAGAATAAACATGAAATTTCACACATTTTTCACACATTTGTGTTAAGCGTCCATTAATCCCTTCTCAAATTGGCCCGCTTTTGGGTGGATTGATTTTGGTGGGCCTGGAGGGTTGGCCCCCCCTCCCTCCCCTTTTGCCTCCTACCAAACAAGGGGATTTCATCAATCTCTTCCCTTTCCCTCCTTCCCCCCTTTCATCCTTCCACCAATCCCCCAAATAAACATGGCCTAAAGAGTTGAGAAATCTAATTTGGTTTACATTGCATTTATAGTTTTTTTTTTAAGGTCTGACCATTAATGAGGGGTTGAGGGCATTAAAGAAAAAGGAAAACATTAAAGGTGATGGTATGGAACTCCTCTACTCCCTTGCCCTTGTGGCCAAAACGTACTAATCAATAAAATAAATAAAGGTGATGGTATGGAGTAAAGGATTACTATTTCCAATTTTGAGCACACTTGTGGACATCATGGATGAAGTCCCTCACTGAGTTGTTCTATTTTAGCATAGACTTCCTTAATAATAAACAATTAGCAAATAATTTCTAGTAATTTGGTGTTCCAGGAGAGAACAAACCATATTCTCATAATTTTTGAAGCCTGAGAAATAACTTGAGAAGGTTTGGTGAACAAAACATTATATCCACACTCCATCTTGAAGGGGATAATTAAAAAGCGCCATGTTGAGTACAAATGATATTGTCTTTGACCCTTTTAAGTAAACAGCATAAGGGGACTTAACTAAACTGGCCAAAAATCATGAGCGTGTTTGGTTGCTGTATTACAATCCAGTTTTCTGAACTCAAATACTAAAATGTGTGGGTCCCACGAATTATGTTTATGTTTGGCGTTTGTTTTCTGTTTTTATAACTCTAAAAAATGATTCTCAATTTTACTCTAGGATACACTTTTTTGAGAACTTTTTGCTGTTTTCTCTTCTTATTTCTTGTACCCAGTTTTACTGTTTAATATAATAATATTTTTTTTATCCTTTTTCTTTCTGTCCACTCCTCTCGCCCTCAGCGATAATATTACTCTCTCTCTCTCTCTCTCATCCAGACTCTACTCGAATCACTGACGAAGTTTGAGCACAAGCTAGAGTCCTCCAAAAAAGCATAAAGATCTAAGATTGTCTCCAACGGTGAGGCAAGGTGGCGGCAATGACAACGGCGAGGCAAGCACTCTCACTCTCTTCGCATCTTCTGCGACCCAGCTCAGTTTTTAGGTTTCTTATTTTTAGATTCACCAGAGAATGATTTTTGTGTGGTGGGTTGTGGGTTATTTGTGATGGATGTTCTCTATAAGTTGTTTGTGATGGGTGTTCTCTATGGGTTCTTTGTGTTCTTTTAGATGAGTGTCCTCTGTGGGTTCTTTGTGATGGGTGTTCTTTGTGGGTTGTGATCATCTGTGGATTGTTGTGGGTTGTGAGGATTGTTGTGGGTTGTGATGATCTAGGTTGTTGTGTGAAGGATCTCTGCTTGAAGGAATTTGTGAATTGTGAATTTGTGAAGGATTTGTGCTTGAAGGGGTGTTCTGGTCGCGTTTGGTGTTCATTGCAAAAAAAAATAAAAAAAATAGTAATAATAATAAACGAGGAAAAAAAAAACATCACTTGAAACTGTTGAGAAAACACTTACCAAACATATTTTGTTGTTCTCAAAACACTAGAAAACGTTTTGGGTTGTCATTTTTCAGAATACTTACAATACAAGTTTTAAAAACACAAAATTGAAAACAATGACTAAACACACTCCATAATTTTCAATATACTTCCCCTTGCAGAAAAATGTTGCATATACACATTAACTTTTAGTTTTACAACCTTAACAGTGCAAAAAAAAAAAAAAAAAAAAAAAAAAAAGAAACAACATTTTTATTCCATTTTTGGAGTACAACCATCCTAATATCACAGCAGTTAAATAGGACCTCCAAACAAACTAAGTATAGAACCAACATATAACAACAAAAGCAGTGGCAGCAATACAAATGATATTAATGGTGTCAATTAGATAATGAAAACAACCACTCTTAAAAAGAGAAAAAGAGATGAGATGTGAAAATAATGGATACCATTATTCTTGAGGTCTTCTTTCTCGACTTTCACATCTACAAATTTCAAAAGAATAATAAGTTATATTAATAGCTATAACACTATCAAAGTAAGGTAATAGAATGAGCTTGTACAGTATGTTCCTAGCGAATATGATTATAAGTGTGTATGTGTGCTTTTGTTTGTGTGTGTGTGTGTGTCGCTATAGCCACTTTTTCCAGGCATAATATTTAAAAGGGAAAGAAACATCACCAGATAGAGCATTTATGTATACTCTCTTAACACTGCCCTTAACAAGAGTCAGTAACCTACTTCCCTCCCACCAAAGGATTTTTTATTTTTGAGAAATCAGTACTATTTATTAAAACCAATGAACACAATTCACAAAGCAAGGATCAACCAATAGTTGATCAAAGCCAGTACACACAGCTGACCAAATAGCCAAACCCACTTGAACAAACTCTAGGCACTCCACCAAAAGATATAGAAATAAAAAAAATTCTTACTGGTTAATTAAGTGAGTATTAAATATGGTTAGTAAAGGGGGTAATGAATATACACAAACACAAATGGACGTACAAAGTGAGTGAGGGCTCTAGGAAACTCCTACTTGAGCTTTTAACACCACTAATGCAAATCTAAAAAAATAAAGCTAACCTGTAGAGCTTTTTGGTTTTGTTTGAGCCGAACGCCCTGACTTTGCATTTTTGTCTACACCCTGTTTTTTGTCAAGAGCCTGCTGCTTCAAGACATTCTCTTCAGTATGTTTCATCAGACGGTCCACACCTACCCATTCGTCCCAACTGTTGGAAAGATGTCGAAGCCATAGTAATGATTTCTGTTTCCCTTTTTAAAAAGGGGCATAATTATTAATGGAAGCAAACATTTCCAACAAAAATAATAAAAGTTATGAAGTTCCTTTCACAGATAATATAATAAATTATTACAAGAGTTTATTCAGTAAAAATTATAATGAGAAATGCGGGCCCATTTATATCTATAATATGCTAGGGGTCTATGTAGGTAGCCACTAAAATCTTACATGCGGTATTCTACTAAACCATAAACCGCATTTCTACGCATCTACGAATATAATTGGTGATGAAAATAAGACTAATAAGTAAAATAAGAAAAATAATATAATACATCCTCTTTGTAACATTCATGTATCATGCCTAAAAATGTAAGTAATGAATTAAAATCCATAAGTTTAAATTAAATGATTAACAGTTTGAACTTTAACAGTTCCAATTTCAACAGTGCAGAAATTTTAAGAAACCAAACCTTTAGCCTAATTCTCATCAACATCAAGAATGATCTTAAGACCTAGAGTACCTCCCCAAATGCCACCCCTTATGCTAGGATGGCTTTGGCAAAGCTACAAAGTTCAATGTCATTTAAATAAAAAATGAAATCATCAACTCCCAAGACACAGCAGTGTAAATCGAGAAATACTTGCATGTGTACACATTATATGGAGATGTTAGGACCAAAGGATCAGGGCTCACTGATTAGAAGAACAGGAAGAAGTGTAATTAACACAGGATTTGGATCAATATTTTTTGTTAGATAGGATTTGGATCAATATTAAAGTCTCCTGGAAGCTACAACACGATTCACTCTGTTATTTGGAATCAGTGGAAGGATGAAGCGCACTTATCAAAAAAAAATAGTGCAGGGATGCAGTACACTGCAAAGCCTACTGTAGTATTAAGTGGGAAACTTTTTAAGCGTATATAAATTTATCATGTGGATTTTAAAATGTGAAACAGTAACTAGCGTAAGCACAATGGAAGATGATACAAAATAAATTAATTTCAAATGGCATGACCTTTCCACATAGAGAATTATCTTAGATGACATAATTAAAAATAACAAGCTATGAAATTCCTATACCACGTTTCAAGTAGAACCATCCAAATTGCAGATTACAAGGTATCATAAAATGTGGTAACACTACCTTGGAAGAGAGAGAGAGTGTGTGTATGGTAGCAAACGGGAAACAAAACAAAAAAAAAACATAGGGCCTTTTTAGTGCTCAAAATTGTTGAGTTGCTAAAATATTAGCAATGCCATAAATTCTGATTTATGTACCTCATTACTTTTGAAATCTGCAACTCAAATAATTTAATAAAGTGGACAGAACAGAAGACATACTCACTTTTTGTTCCAACCCTGCAAAATAGCAAGAGTTATGTCACTTAGTACCATAATTACATGATACTTTGTTCACCCTACATATTCAGTGAAATCAAGCAGTCATATTTGTCTACCTTAAAATTTAATTCTGTCAAAATCCACAATAATATGCCCTAGGCAACCACAAAGAAAATGGGGAAACATCAAAAGAGATGAAAAGGTCAAACTTACAAGGTAGTGAACAAAGTATCTCCATTCTTTCTTCCTAAGTTCAGCTTTCTGGACCTAAAATATCGAAAAAATACAGTTCATTATTACCACAAAAGTAAAATAATAATAATAATAAATAAAATAAGAGAATAATAAATAAATTTCTTGACAATGTTTTTAAACGAATAAGTACTCTTAGAACTTAGAATCGCTGCATGAACAAATCACATAACAGCTTAACAGGGTAGGACGTTAAGAGGTCATAAATTAATCATATCATAATGCATCCTTACGAAACAAAACATCTTTTGACAACCTCAATGCAAGAGTGTTAGAGAAAGCAGCATAAATGTCACATGCCGCACTAAGCTCCACCCCGCCCCCAAACATGAAAGAGAATGGAATAAAATGAAAAGGCTAGTAGCATCCCAACATAAAAAGAAATTTAAACTCATTGTTCATTAGGTGCAGTACATAATTGCATTACATTGTCCTTGAAAAAATATAACACTGTTTGTGTTTCACTAGTCAATGCAATCATGTGTTTGAAATTAAATTAAGGAACCTAACCTACTTTACCTAAGTTTTACCCAAATTTAAATTACAGATATACCAATTATACTGGAACCAATCATTTTCTTTCTTTCTTAGTTTTTTGTGCAAATTTGAGACCACAAAGACCAATACAGCCGCTTAAGAAATAGATACAAATTTGAGTCGTAAAACCCACATTGAAACAAAAAGAAAATGAAACACAATAAACCCTAATTTGTTAACCATTCAGCTAAATGGACCACTTAACTTTCTTCCCTTAATTTTCTCAGAAAACACACCTAAATCATGATTTTAAGCCCAAAGCAATTAACGATCTCATCTCATTCTTTAGCTATAAAAAACTAGGGCAAAGAAAATTTCTCATAATAAAGAAAAGTAAACACAAAAAACACCTAAATTAAAAGAAAAGAAAAAAAAAAGAAAAAAGAGCTAAGCTAAGGCTAGGGCAAGTAGAAAATGAAAATGGAGGAATAGTAGAGAAAAAGGGAGTGGGAGTACCTTGGCTTCGTAGAGGCGAGGGCCGTGGTAAGCGAGGACCTTCTCGCCCTCGGAGAAGAGGCTGGAATTGGAGGGAGGAGTGTCGCCGCTCGAGGTGTCGCCATCGGTGGCTGAGTCATCCTTGGACGAGTTCCCCATTTTCTCAAACCTTGAAATGAGAGCAAGAGAGCGAGAAGCAAGAGCAGTTGCAGAAAAAAACAGATCACTCACTCGCGCTGGTGGGTGTGGTTGTATTTCACTTTTCGTTCCTCCAAAGCTTCAAAATTCAGTGGAAGGATTAGATTTGCAATAATGGTTGTGTGGGTTCCACATGGTTGTGGGCCTGTGGCCCATAATATTAAAGGGAGAATGGAAGATGCAAGTAATGATTATTGATAGTTTCAAATGTGTGTGGGGAAAAATTATTCAAGTAGTTTAGAATTATAATTGAGTTTTTTGGATGATGGGTTTTGTTATAAGGATTTAACTGCATAGGATCCGGATATTTATGTGATGAGACCTCTCCATTTATGTGAAATATTTATAATGGAGAGTACTAAATAATTATTCCGTATTTCATGAGTAATGACATGAATACAATTTTTTATTTCACAAATCTAACGATATATAGACTGTCTTGTCATTTAAAATTTTAAATGATATGGCAATCTATACACTGTTAGATCTGTGATATTTAATCTAGACCATGAAATGGATACTCTCCTTAAAAATTAATTTAATATCCAAATGGAGAGGATCCTTATCCAAACTGCACATGCATGTTGTAGTTAATAAATCTTATTTTTGGTAATAATAATTTTTCATGTTTTGCTAATTTGCGTTGATGTAGAAGATTTTTTATATTGGAAGGATAGTTAATATTTTGGCACGGAACTATATTTTTAGCAACAAAAAAATTAAGTCCTAATTATTATTCTTTTATACAAATTTGGTCATCCAAAGAATTAGGATGATTTTCATGTATTTTACTATTTTATACTATTATGCTTGTCATTGAGGAATAAGATGAACTAGAAAAATATTGGAGTATATATTACGATATGATTGCCGGAATTAGTTGTACTCATGAGGCCATACATGTTCACGATTAATGAGCATCTTATTTTGATTCGTTGATTAAAAAAAGAAAATACATCTTATGATAACAAAAAATATATAGATTATTATTATTATTATTATTTATACTTCAAGGAATAGTTATATAACATTAATTGAAACATATGTTATTACATGAACAGATAAATAGAATGAAGGTGAAAATAATATTTGTTCTTGGGCAAAGGACAATCTTTGTGGTTCCTAGGTTATGTTAACCTCAGAAAGACTAATCAGTGCCTCCCTCGTATCTTACATTAATTAAGTTATTAACTGAACTTATACAAGAATACGATAAAATGAATTTGCTTAAAGAAGAACTAGTACGTATATTCCAGCGATCCACTTTGTAGCTAGTGTCCCTGACCAGGGCTAGGACCATCCTTAGCAACTCCAAATGTTTGTGCGTCAGTGAACTTGTTTCCCTGACCAGGACTAGGACCATCCTTAACAGCTCCAAAAGTTTGTGCATCAGTGAACTTATTTCCCTGACCAGGACTAGGACCCGATTGCTTGATGGCTCCAAGATATAATCCAACAAAAAATCCCTTGCTCTCAATACCCTGATGATGATGACGACCCGACTTTAAGATATTGAATGGTCGGGCTTCTGATTTGAAGCTAAGCAATAGAACGAGAATGATAAGCAAGGAGATGAAAGATTTCATTTCTCTAGCCATGTTAGAGTCTAAAATGCTGGTAAGTAGTGAGTGTTTCTGTGTTTATGATTATGAATGAAGAAGTTGGTGAAGAATGAAGGAATAAGGTATCCCAATTTATAGGAGTGTGGTGTGGTGGGCGCGCTGGTCGTGGGCTCCTGGCGGACTTTTGACTAAGGGACCTTAAGGTTCAACGTTCAAATAAATTCAATGGAAGATTGTGGATATTCTAAGTGAAGGAAATAACGAGGGAGATTCGTGGGTTTAGGTTGTGGAAAGAGGCTGAGCCATGACTGGCCTGTGAAATATTAGGCACGTATATATGGACGCAGGACGTCATGGTCTACGCAAAAGCCTGACTTAACCATCTGAGGCTCTAATATTTCCCAATTGTTATACCTAACTCAGACTTATAAAGTTATAATTGAATCTTTTTTCTTTTTTTTTGATAATCAGACTTATAATTAAATCTTGGTCTCCTTATAGATATTTTTTGTTGTCTAGCTTATATGAAAATGTAACCTGTATTCATCTAAAGAAAATTTGATGGAAGCTAATTAAGTGACCAAAATAGAGTAGGAAAAGTCAAGGAGCTGGTGAGAACAGACGTTTCAAAACTAGCTTTTACTAGTGCTTCAATATTCAAGCAAAGCATGCACGTTGCTATTTTGAACTCATGAAAATCATGGACACAAATTTGTACGTGACCTCATGTACTATATATGTTAGTCAACTGTAATTATTCTTTTTAATGTACTCTTGACTTTAGGCACATTAATTTAAGGAAGAACAGTGATCTTGCGGACTGGTTTTCGAGATAAATAAATCAAATAGCCTTGATGACATGAGACAGACAAGCAAATAGAGCTAAAACCCCAAAAGGGAATGTGGGGGTTCTACACGTTTTAATAATGAAACTGCAACTAGTCACATGTACGTAGGGGTGTCAAAAAAAACCCAAACCCATTAGCCCACCCAAACCCACCCACTAATTGCCCACCCAAACCCACTTATTTAATAAATGGGCAAATGGGTGCTAGCCCAATTAGATCCAATTAAGTTGAGTTTAATTGGGCTTTAATTGGGGGTTGCTCAACAATAAAAATAAACCAAAAGGAAAAAATAAAAAAAAAAACCCCAAAAAAAAAATAAATCCAAAATAAAAAAAGCCCAAACCCAAAAAAAAAAAATAAAAAAAAAAATAAAACAAAAAAAAAACCCAAAAAAAAAAAAGCAAGGAAAAATAAATAAAAAAAAAAAAAAAAAAAAAAAAAAATTCTAAGAGGTTTTGGTCATTTGGAGGTTCCAAGGGTTTTAAAAATTTTCTAAGAATTTAAAATGGTGGGTAAGGGGGTCCAGCTATAATTTTATAGGGTTAAGTTGTTGTTTATCTAATTTACTTTAAAGGGGGTAAATATTTATTTTATGTTTTAATTAAAGTTGCTTGGGCTTAGTAAATTTACATGTTTTCATTTGGGTAATAAGACCCAAACCCAACCCATTTGTTTTAATGACCCTTCCACCGTAAATATTGAACTTCACTTGTTCATGTTGTTTTTGAATTGCTTGTTCATGTATTTTTGTGTGCTAAAATTAATTATGGGGATACACGTGTAATACGTATTTTAGTGTACATAATGTCTGTTTAAGATTTATTTATACAATGTAACATGAACTCACATGTTTGTGTGCTATAAGTTGATTAGATAGAATTTACATGGGACATGAATTCCACCCATATATTTGTGTGCTATAAGCCTATAAGTAGTTCACACGATGAGATTAAATGTAACTTCAACTTTCGTGTCGTCGCTTCAAATTGTCGTGTTTTAAATTGATATATATTTATTTATATAATATATTATATTTTTAAAACATTTTTTTGCAATTAACTGTATTTATTATTATTTTTTAAGTTATGATTACAATTTGCTCCTAACATAAAAATAAAAAATTTTATTTGGTAAATCACATAAATGCTGAGAGGATAATTTGACTAAATTAAATCTATCTATACTAAAATACTAAAAAAAATAACAAAGCCAAAAACATTTTTACCCAAATATTTAATTATTTTTATATATCTCATTTAAAGGGTTCATATTATTATTATTATTTTTATCATGGGCCTTCAATACTTTGGTCTGAATCATGGCCTTGGTTAATTTTAAAAGATCATTAATGGTATATGTATATCATTGAGTTAGGGGGAAGAAAGCTCATAGAATCCTGAGTTAGCCCCTTTGTTTGAAAATTCTATCCAAAAGTCTGAGGGTCCGAAAGGCTATGCAGCATTCGAGTTGCTCATGGGTAGTGTACTAGTGTACTACAGTATGATGATGCATGAAGTACTCCTTCATTTAACGCGATTCTTCCGGCATGCTATGCGTTTATATGTCTTACTTGACAGTGCGTTTTATTATTGTTATTTTGTTGGTGGTGGTGATGACTGGCCATGGTCATAATATTATTTATTATGATGTAATCATTAGTGTATTTTGCAAACAGTTTGTACTTTGTTGTGTTCGTATTTTCTATTTTCATTTGCTTATGTCTTTAAAGTTCTAGAGTTAATGGATTGCATCAATAACCAAATTAATTTAATTATAATCTGAACCATTTAAGATAGAATTTTTCTGAATTGTTTGTTATGTATCCAGACAACATTAATTGTATTTATTATGAGATCATACTCCAAACTCAGTTTCGAATATGTACAATTTGGTTTGGACTGTTCTTGGTCAGCTTTGCACCGAATCCACACATGGACAACTATTAGGAGCATAAAGGTGTAGATAGATGTTGTCTTGTGGATATCTCCTCTCTGCCAATAATTTGGGGATGTGTGGCTGTTTCTGTTATTAGAATGATTATGTTGGAGCCACAATATTCCAGTGTTGCTGTGGCTCCATGTTGTTTTGGTTGTTATGGAAGGGTGGCGACGTGAGTTAGAGTAGCGATGGAGATGAAACATATGTATTTGGAAATGGGTCTAAACGCATGATGATGTTATGAGTCGTGGCATAACAAATTTAATAATTGTTTTTTATCAATCCGTGGAGATTAGTAAAAGAGAGAAGGATAAATAAACATACTGCTTTAATGTTCGTGTCGCTTGTGTCTATAGACACAAAAAGGCTAAGAATATGAGGAGTTTATATATATTATATAATATATATATATATATATAATAATTGAAACTTGAAAATAGCAAAATCACGTATTTCAATGAGAATTAACAGCACAGTGTGGACGAAGGTGGATGAAAGGGTAACAAATAACAATGAAAACAAAATGAATGCAATGAGACTTAATTGCAAAAAATCAAAATTATAAAGACGAAAATGAAGCAGAACTTAGGGGGTGAGAGTGAGACTGTTAAATTAGCCTAAGAAGCCGAAGGCCAGCGCCAGGTCTGAGGGAGAAAGGAAGGAGAAACGTATGAACGCGCCCTGGAAAATAGTAGACCACAAAAAAAAAAACAGATATAAGAGAGAAAGAAACAATAGAATGGAAGTAGAACAAAATGCTGGACTGTGCAATCGAGACCTCCTAATTGCAAAAAATCGAGAAATCATATGGAGCAGGGCACAGAAAATTGAAGAGTACAGTAAAACTTAGGGAAGTGAAGAGTAGAAACGGGACGTGTTAAATATATGAAGCAGAACTTAGGGGGTGAGAGTGAGACTGTTAAATTAGCCTAAGATTTAATATTATCTAAGACATGGTTAGGTAATACTAAGGTGTTAACGAACAAGAAGAAAACAATTTTTGAACACAAATCTTCAGCGTCACACTGTCAACTGTCAAGACTCAGCTATAGCACTGTATAATGTGGCTTCTATTTCAGAACAATATTTCCAAATTCTAGGTATATTAACAACATCAAACTTCTTGCTTTAAAATTTTCTGCTTGTACGTTTCAGTGGATTGGTAGAGACGCAAACTCTGTATACGTTTCAGTGGATTGGTAGAGACGCAAACTCTGTAGCACACTCTGTTGCTAAATTTGCCATGTCTCTTTCCAATAGTTTTTCTTGTAACAGCACAAATCTCTCTCCCTCAATTTGTGAGGCTTGGCTTAGAGATATGTGCTCTCTGTCTTCTTAATTCCAATTCCATATTTAGCAAACAAAAAAAAAATATCATTCAAATTTCCCAGCAAAACAGACCCCCCAACTGCCAAACTCAGGCCCAAGGGGTTAAAAAACATCCAAAAAGGGTGACAAACAAACTTCAAGGCCAAAATAACATATTTTCATATCACTCTTTCTTAAGTCATTTAATATATGCAATGAAGATCATTCACTGGGTATTGGAAGTCAATTACACACCTCAAGTTGATACTACTGAGACTTTTGGACATTAGGAAATAAAAGTAGAGCAAATGTACTAAAATTATCTTGTCTCTTTAAGCCATAAAATAACAAAAACAAGAAATAAAATAAGATAAAAATCAGCATAAGTACATGGTATGCTTATAAAAGACACATTTGATCAGCACTATGCAAATTACAGAAAATATATGACATTCAAGCCCACCTCCCCTCAAGGCGCACAATATTCCAGTCCTTATGCCTCATCAATCTGCTCCTGCATGAAGCCAAAAAAGCAGTGGTTTAGAAAAATTCACAAATTTGAGTCCACCATAAAGTAACCTGTCAGGCTATAGAAGCTAGAATGAAATTAAAATCCTGGATTGACCTGTTTACACATGATATTGGCCAGATATAGTAACCATCCTAATTTGACTGAACAACCAAACTGGATCAGATTTAAAAGCTTTGGATTTAAGAGCAAGCTAATCAACACAACAGGTTGAGGGATGCAATTGGGCCAATAGATCCTTAGACCATTTATGAGGGTGAACAAGCATTTTTTAGTTTGACTGAGGACGAAATTGAGGCTATCGGGAAAGGGGATAATTGGGAAAGCAGAACATGCGTCCAAAAAGAAGCAGAAAATGAAGAGAGGGACCAATTGAGAAGATGCATGAGTCTGATGAGTAAAGAGCATAGATTAACCCAATTGAGCCACCATTCGCTCTGGCACATCCATGCTCAGACTGATCAGAAATTCTGGGTAAACAGCAACATACCAAATTACAGTTACAGAAAACTAAAAGGATATCTCCAGGCCACCAGGGATTGAAGCCATTCGGTTTTGCTCCAGGCCACACAGGATTGAAGCCATTCGTTTTTATTTGTATTCTATAAGCGAAACTCCTTTAGTAAAACCCTCCTCTTGTATTTTTTTTTTTTTTTTTTCATTGCTGCATATAAAGATTCAAAGCTAAAAGAAAAGAAAAGGACCCATTGGCTATATAAGCATGGATTGATAATATCATGATCTCTCACAACATCCTATCAGATCTGTAGTGCAATTCTCATTGTCTTAGCTCACATGCCTCCGCGAGGCGCCCACAATATTCTACATAACGTGAAAAAGTGACAACATAAGTAAATTATCATATATCAATCTTCGTAAAGCGCGTAAAAAAAAGCTCAATAAATATAGTTTAGTTGAGTAGCCATTTAATTGTTCATGCCCCAGGATAAAATTTTAATACATAATTTACCAACTTAGACAATCATTCAAAAGTTAACTCACTCTGGGGTGCGGAATTACATTTAATGCTGAAAGTCATGCAAAGAAGTAAGGTTCTTTGTCCGACCTACCCAATGTACAAAAATTTGCAATGTGTATTATAGAGCAGTATCCTTTGTAAGTGTACCTGCATATCTGAAGTCCAAAGAGTAAGGTTGTCCCTCAGCAATTGCATGATGAGCGTGCTGTCCTTGTAGGACTCCTCACCCAATGTGTCCAGCTCAGCAATGGCTTCCTCGAATGCCTGTGGATAACGATAACGTTTAAAAATCCAAATCAAAACTGATTATCATTACTCAACCTCTAGTAGAACATTCAACATTATAATATACGCAAGTAGCCCAAGAAATGGGGTGCATCCATATCTGCTATAGACCAAAATTTGTCCTATGTATTATTTATCATGCAGCTTTTTTTGAGGGGAGAGGGTACGTTTCATTGTGAATTAAGGTTGTAGTTGTAGCTGTTCCATGATTAGTTCCAAAGTTGATTAGGTGTGTCAACACCTTGATTTAGTTTCACAATTTATAACCCTAATGGTCAGTGTTCCAGCGCCATGTTATAACCCTAATGGTCAGTGTTCCAGCGCCATGTGATGAAAAGTTATAAGAAGATCAAAAACTAAATTAAAACTAAATTAGACAGTCTCGATATCGCTCTTCAATTGATGCACGTAGCAACATGGTTAATTATTAAAATGTGCAAATGAGCTTCAATAAGACAGTCATGTGCATCTATAACTATGAATCCACTGAGTTATTATACAAGAAACAAAAGATAGATACCAGTAAAAAACTAGTAGATCCCTAAGCTAGCAGTTTTCCAGTCCTAATAAAATTTACAGACACTATTAGCAGGCATAGAGAAGAGTCACAAACCTGTTTTGCCATGGCGCATGCTTTCTCCGATGAATTGAGGATCTCATAGTAGAAAACGGAGAAGTTAAGTGCTAGCCCCAGCCTTATAGGGTGTGTTGGAGAAAGATCAGCAAGTGCAATATCCTCCAAACCAATAAATATAATCACAAATAAGTACATAAAATGAGACCAGGCCTCAATGAAGCACAAACATTAAAATTAACTTTCCTTTCAGAGCAAAACACCCTACACAACAACCAAATATTGTTAGATCACTAAAACCATTCAACTAATCAATCTACAAAGCCAATTTTAAATGCTTACGTGTCGGAGCCACGATAATTTTTTATATAACAAATAAATATCAGAAAATGTCGGTTCAACTATAAGACTTTACGCTTTTTAAGTATATGAAATTACCAGTTACCACTTGTCTCATAGGCTCGAAAGCCGAGAATTTAATTATTTAATTATTATTTAAATAATAATTAATAAACTTAAAATTAAAAATTAAAAAAACAAAAAATAGAAAAGTACCTGAGCCGCTTTGTAAGCCAGCATAGTCTCCTCGGCGGCGGCTTTCCTCTCATCGCCGACCTTGAACTCAGCCATATAGCGGTGATAATCCCCTTTCATTTTCAGATAGAACACCTTCGACTCGCCGGAATTAGCCGATGGTACCAGATTCGAGTCCAGCAGCCTCAGGATCCCGGCGCAGACCTCCGAGAGCTCCGACTCAACCTTGGAGCGGTACTCTTTCACCAGCGTCACGTGTTCCTCGTTCTTCCGTCCCTCTTCTTTCTGCTCGATCGAAGAAACGATCCGCCAAGCCGCTCTGAGCGAGCCGATCACGTTTTTGTAAGCCACGGATAACAGGTTCCGCTCCTCCACGCTCAGCTCAGACGCCGGCGTCGATTCCTTCACCAGCTTCTCCATGTACTCCACCATTTCTTCGTAGCGCTCGGCTTGCTCCGCTAGCTTCGCCATGTACACGTACTGGTCTCTGCTCAGTGAGGAAGCCATTGGATCGGAAAGAGAGAGAAAGAGAATGGATTTCGGTTTGAACGGCTTGGAGAGAAGGATTATAGAGAGTGGTATTGGCTGGCTTTTTTAGATTTTTGAGACTGTGATAGCTAAACGTACTGCCGCGACTGAGATTAAATAGGACTACTCGCTTTATAAAGGGAGAGTGAAATGTTTTGGGAGGTGATTGTGGTTTCGGCGATTTATTGTGGGCGGAGTGGGCGATAAGTGTGGCGAGTATAGTTGTTTTTGGTGTAAGAGCGCGTGTGGATATATGATTTTTTATGTTGTGATTGGTCGATAATTATGAGAACGGGATTGAAGGTGAGATAGATGAGTCAGATTCCACCACATAATGACATCAACAAGTGTTCAAGATACTTTCGTGCTCGGAAGTCGTTAACTTTTTCGTATATGTCTACAAACGTTGATGCCTCCTTAGGAGCCACTCTCTCGATTACAAAGTCCAAAAGGCGAAGTACGAAAATAGAAATATATTATTATTTTTTCCTCCTTCAAGTTCTGAAGCAGCAAGCATATGGTGTGTGATGATATTCAACATTTATTGAACCTCTAATGTAGCCCCCATGTTCATATCAATCTTATGGAATTATCTTTCCTCAAATGACGGTTATCATTTTTGTTTTGATAAATGTATAAGTAAATGCATTCTCGTTGTTCGTTTATGTCGACTCACATATCAATTATGTGATTATTTATTGATCATATTTTTTTCCATTGTCTCTCGGCTCTCCTCCTCTGATCTATTATTATATGCTGACCTTGATGTATCGTGAGGAAAGTGAGGTATGAGTGGTTATGATATTTTACAATATGGGTAAAAGTTAATAGAGAGCACTTGTAGTAGTCCCGTCAAATTTTTACTATAATATAAAGTTTACTGTACCGATTCTCACGACGAGATGAAGCAGCTTCATGTTAATCCATTTTCTATAAGTGAGTGGTGTGTTTTGCAAATGACCCTTTTAACCCAATGTAATCACCCTGTGTAATCACAGTGTTAGCAGTAATAGCTTTGAATCAAGTGCTCATGTTCCGTCAACTTACTCTATAAGAACCGGAAGTTCTAGAGCTCAAGATGATAATAGTAAACTATAATTACAACGAAAGGTTGTAATCTCGATGTGAATGTATAACACTATAATAATCATAGCAAACAAGACAATATAGACTGGTTTATGAAGACTACTTGCGAGTACAGTTACAGATGTAGGTGCAAGGAGCAATCAAGATAGAGATTTAGCAGATATCTCCATATGAGATTTCCAAGTTTAAGTTATATTAGATTAAGCTTCGAGCATTCATTCTTAATGAATTGTCTAAAATTTAAGCCAAATTTTAACTTTAGGAATTATTTTTTCAACTTTACCTAATCACTTTTTAAAACACCTACAACCGATTCTTTATTTTCAACTCTATTTTATTATAATATTATTTTTTATTTACTTATTTTTATTATATCATTTAAAACTTTCAAACACACAACAATAAAAGGAGAGAAAATAGAGAAAATAAAATGAGAGAACATTGAGAAAATAATAGATCGAAAACTGGAAAATGAGGAGAGACTAAATAATACACAAAATTACTAGATTTTATGACTTCATACATGAACATTCACTCATTACATTACCTGTTCTGCGTGACTCCTATATTTCTATCTAATGCTTAGTGCAAAACTGACCCATTTAAACCACCACACGTAAGCTCACTATAAACCTTAGTCTCCTGTGTGCCGCTTCCACTCAAAGTTTGTATACTGTGACCTACGAATCGCACTCTGAAGTATCTGCCTGAATTTTTGGGAGTTCATGTTTTTAACGCTCTGGGCGAGTTATTGGTACCTTTAAAATGGATTATTATACCTTTATTTTTGCCTAAATCACCAGTTTATGTCACAATATGCAATTGCGTTTATAATATCGTAAATCCGTACTACAACATTTCAGGTAAATATCAGCTCTTGATAACATATCAATGTTTTGTACATAATAAATTTGAATTCATCTTGTAATTTTCACTGTGAGTGGATATTGCAAATTAAAAGAACCTTCACTAATATTACCCATCTTCTGAGATGATAGAATATTGTGATTTATCGGTGATAAATTTACGAATAAACAGCTATAACCTGTTGTGCTAGGTGTTAGATTTTATTTTTGATATTCTATTTACTTTTAATACTAAAAAATAATATAATAATCTATTTCAAATTATATATATCAAACATTATAAATATTTTATATATGACACTAGCTATACTAATGTGATTTAGAATTATATATATGATCACTAAGTAGTTTTCTAGATACTTGTATGTGTACGAGAGAAAAGCACAAATTAATAGAAAAACAATATATACGCGAGAAATTATTAAATTAAGGTAAACTTTAATAACAATATATCATATATTGATACTTTGAAGTCAGAATACAAATGAGTGTAAAAATATGTGTGATATCAATATCTAATATATTTAATAAATAACACACACTCTAAAACAAAATTATAAAAAATAAAACAAAATGATACAAAACTTTCAAATTTCAAACTTCAAACTTTCAAGTTCCAAGTTTTAATACCACATAACCACAAACATACATAATGTTCCAAATAATAACACTACACAAATAATAATGTTTTACAACCATTTTTCACAATGGTAATTTTGTGACCATTTTTCACAATGGTAATTTTGTGACAAAAGTAACACATTACTTATTATTCAACGTGAATAACCAAGATCTTCATTGATTTGATGAATGTTTTCCTCTAATGGGAGACCTTCATCATAAACAATATTTCCATCCATGTCTCACTTTCAGTCTCAAAGTCTCACTCTCTCTGTACTTCTATTTCTGTAGTCTGTATTCGCGTGGGAGACTTACCACTTTAGGGAATTAGGGTTTGTTTTGTTTTTTATTTTATTTAATGGGCTATTTCAGTATTTGGGTTACTAAAATACTAAAAATCAGCCTAACACATAACAAATTCTCATTAGAGGCCCAAAAAAGAAAAAAAGAAAAAAACACGCAAAAAACCTGAATAAACCTTATGCAGTAGAATCGTATAAAATCTGAAGAAAATCGAGATTCTACAGATTTTAAGATTCAAATCGGGATTCTATGAAGATTCTACCACCTCAAAGATTTAGTTGAGATTTGAATTTTTTTCATGATGTTGAATCGTAAAATCGTAAGATTTTAAGATTTAAATCGGGATTTTAATAACAGAGCTCCACACCACTCACACCCCTTGAGTTCTTAGGCCTCGACTCTGAGTTAAAGAGTTTCAATGTTTTAGGTTTGCCCAAGATCTGGACTTGGAGGCAATGCTAGTTCTAGTCCAGACCCAATTTTAAACCTTCGATCTATAACAAGAAGCTTGTTGGAGCATGAAGCTCCTCAAAGCATTAGTTGAGATGCCTACAGGACCCACACAACGAGATTCAGAGAGAGGTGGGAAACCATGGTTGGGTTCGAGAGAAAAACGATCTCGAAGGTTCACCTGAGGTGCCCATGGGACCTGCACAACAAAAATTAGAGAGGATAGCAATAATCCATGGTTGGGTTTGAGAGAGAAATGCGATTCAGAGAGGGAAAGAGAAAAAGTGTGTCTATAAACTTTGTTTTTTGGTTATTAAGAACAAAATGGGTATTCAATTAAAAAGTTAAATCTAACAAATTTAGTAACGGTCAGGGAAATTTGCATTTTACCAATATATTATGGGAGATATTGCTCGATTTTATTGTTTATGGGGGATTGAAATTGATCCTATAGTTAAGGGGGAAAAGTGTAATTTGTCATCTTTTTTATAACCATGATGATATGTTGTCAATTGTTATCCCATGTGGGAATGAGATTATAAGAAAAGGCTCCCAATCACTTCTTTCTTTAAGTAAAAATAGTTATTGCTTATCATCTCAACTATTGTAAATTTAAGTAAATTTTTAATTGGACAAACGAATTGTGCAATCTTTTTAAAACAATTGTGTGTTGAGCAGCAATGGTGAATAAGAAAATCTTTTTAAAACATTTGTGTGTTGTACAAGCAATAGAGATAATCGGAGCCCCATCTTTCTCTTTCATCATCACAAACTCCATTCAAATTTCATAATCCTCACATTTCTATGAATAAAATTGGATCCAAGTTTCTTGTATGAAAACAAAAGGCTTTGGTACAAATGGTCAACTTTTTTTTGGTGTTGGGGGCTTTTTTGAGCGGGCACATGTGATGTTTTGGAGGCCCTAGATGTTTAGGGAGTCAAACTTGGAATTCGACACCGGCCCAAAGGGAAGGATCAACGGCTATCGTTGCATATGTACCTAGCCGACAAAAAGAAATGTAAATCCAAAACCCAAAAGAGAGAGAGAACGCAAATAACAAATGAACCATAATGTGTGTTTAATAGTGAAGCAAAGTTACCGTAATATGGTCTTACAGTAAAAATGAATAAAAAAAGATAATGCAGCTACAGCAATGAGTCAAGACAGTGTAAAATGCATCGAGCAGTAAGTCAAAGTGGAACAATAAACATTCAGCAGTCAAAGTGGAACAATAAACATCCAGCAGTAAGTCAAAATAATGTACGCTCAGTAGCGAGATAGAACGAATCCAACAATCAATTTGCATTGAATGCTTAATTAAGAGTGGTAAGGTAGATCATTTTATGTCACTTGGTCTACTTCCCCAATTGGTGTAAGATGTACAGTCTTTGACTCTTTGCACTCGTGACAATTAAACGTTCCTAGCCCATCTTACAAAAAATGGTGTTTGAAAGCCCAATCCAATATTTTGGGCTAAGATAAATTTTTCAGGATCAATATTGAGTGGCAGTCCAAATTTTCATTCTTAAGTTATTGGGTCACTCGATTAGTCATCCTTAGCCTTATATCAAACCGAAAGTGGCTTGGAAATATTTTTTTCCGGTTCTTATCACAAGTTCACAACGTCCAACATTATTGATGGAATATATATACAATAACTATATATATACACACCATTTTTACAATATTTTTATAATATTATCTCGTTGGTAATTTATAAATGATAAACAATTCTCATTTAAAAAAAAATAAATGATAAACAATAAAATAAAGTAAGTAGTGGATCCATGTAAAAATTAATAACAATTTGACATTTAGACAATGTTGTGAAAACGTTGTATTAGCATTGCTCATATATATATATATATATATATATATATAAAATCATTATATATATATATATATATCCATCTCATTTCTTGCTATGGAAATTTAATATCATAAGGGTGCCATTTAACGTTTGAGTATTCATTAAAAAAATATAAAATAAAATAAAGAAAGGTTATATGTTTGAATACATATTATTTGTGTATTGGTCCCAACTTCGTGAACAACTTTTTTTTTTTGATAAATTTGAACAACTTGTTTTCAATCTAAATATATAAGTAATTACAATTAATTAATTTCCTTGGACATATAGCACATATATGCAAAATATGATTTTTGCTTGGACACAATACTATTTGAGTTGCTAATCTGAGAGAGCAGAGATGGTGGTGCACGCCATTAACATAAGTGTGACCCTCAGTGAGGCTAGGAAGTTGGAACAAATTGCTTAATTCCCCACTCCATTAACATAAGTGTGACCCATACCAGGGCTAGGAACAGATTGCTTAATTCCTCCAAGGGTATCGTGGTTTGTAGATTTGTGTCCGTCGCGAAGTTTTGGACCAGATTGTTTGATTGCTCCAAGAGATAGCCCGTTAAAGTAACCCCCACAACCTCCACTAACAGTGCCTCGAAGCTCCATGACATTAAAGGTACGGGCTTCTGTTGAAATGAAAACCGAGTTTAGCAACAGAAAAATTACAAAGAAGCTGTAGTGTTTAGGGTTGGCTGTCATGTTGAATAGGAACAAAGCGACGGGCTGTGCTCAATGTACAAACTACTTGGTGCAAGAAAGCTATCTATTCTATTTGATATGCAACATAGAGAGTGACTGAGTGGTAGTGTCCCCTATTTATAGACCTTTAGTGTTATTGATAGGAAGATTGTGATATATGGATTCTTTGATTAAGGAAATCTTGATCCACACGATTCATCAAAAAAAAAAAAAAAAAATGTGAGACTCCAAACCAGCAAGAGTCTAATATTTTCTTTTGTAAGAAACAATTAGGAGGTTATTGATTTCACAAAATCTATATATAAAAGGATAGCAAAACAAACTCAAACCCATTTACCTATCCAAATACACCCATTATAACTGAACCCAAACCCACTCGTTTATTATATAAGTCAAATCAGACTCAATTAACAATAAATGCTAAATGAGTTTTATCTGGATTACTTATTAGGTACCCAATAAATTACATAAAATTCACCCAAACTTGTATATGAGAGAAAATAAAAATAAATTGGGTATTTTGGTCTTTTTGAAAATTTTGGGTGTATTTTGATCATCTATAAACATATATAATTGGATAAATAGATGGATTGAGTTTTATGCCTAATAATTGGGGTGTGTTGGATATAGGTAATAGACTAATAACTACTATGTTAAATGGATTTTAAGCATCCAACTTGTTTATGATCTATCCAAACCCACCCAATTGTCATCATGACTTGTGAGGTGATCTGGATATATTGGATAAGTAGGATCTGGTCAGGTTTTTTTAAAAATGATACCATGGTCCATAATGATACGTTGTTAACTTGTTATCCCCCTATGGGAATGAGCTAATGAGATACGACTTTCTTTCTTTAAGTAAAAATCAATTATTGCTTATCATCTCAACCATGGTGAATTTAAGTAAAACTTTAGCTGGCCAAAGGAATTGTTCATTCTTTTTAAAACAATTGTGTGTTGAGCAAGCAATGGCGGATAACAACTTCTTTTTAAAACATTTGTGTTGTACAAGTAATAGCTAGCAATAACCCTCACCTTTCTATGAATGGAGTTGGATCTAAGTTTCTTGTATGGATACAAAAGGCTTTTGATGTTAATGGTCAACTTTTTGTTGGTGCTTAGAGCACTCACAGCAGCCTCCCTAAAATTTTTGTTAATTGAGTTCTAAAAAACCCACTTTATGCTTAATTTAGCTAAAGCACACTACATCAGACTCCCTATTTTAATTTTACTATTCTATTTTTTAATATATTTTTATTATTTTATTTTTTTCACAACTCCCAAAATACTTCCTTTTTCATTTTTCTCTCCCTCTCCCTCTGTTCCCGTTGTATATCCCCTCTTTTTCTTTTTTCTTTTTTTTTTTCCCCACCACCCACATACCCCCTCCCTTTCTTTTTACTTCTCCCCAGATCACCTCCATTTTCTTTTTTTACTCTCAAACCTCACGTTCGTCCCCCTCCCATTTTTTTTTTTTTTTTTTCCCCTCAGGCCTCAACCCCCCTCACGTCTCTCTTTCGAACCCAGGCTTTATTTATTTATTATTATTTTTTTTCACTTTGTTTGTTCTTTCTTCATCACGTTTGTGATTGCTGTGTTTTTTTGTTTGTTTGTTTGTTTGTTTGTTTGTTTGTGTGTGTGTGTATTTTTATTTTGTGATTCGATGCTCTGGTTTATTTTGCTTGTGAGGTTTATTCTGCTTGTGATTTTCTGCTCCGGTTTGTTTGTTATTTCCGGTTATTTTGTTATTTTTGGTACGAAATAGAGAGAAAGACAAAATGCAAGAGAGAGAAAAAAAGATTATTTAATCCCTTAGCAGATGAACAGTTGCTCCTCCAACTCAAGGAGCTATTGTTCATCAACTTCAATATTTCTGAAAATGGGGAGGCTGCTGTGAGGGGGTTTTGGTGAATTTTTTGCTATATTTGAATGTTTTATACGGTTTGAGGAGGCTAGTATGAATGCTCTTAGGAGGCTTTTATGAGTGGGGACATGTGACAATTGTTGGAGGCCCTTGATGTTTTGGGAGTCAAGTTTGGAATTGGACAGTAGCCCAAAAGGAAGGATCAACGACTACCGGTGTACTTTGAGGCCTACAAAGAGAAATGCTAATCCAAAACCCAAAAGAGAGAGAGAACGTAAATCTAAACAACAGATAAAGCTTAGGTATAGTTCCTTAGGTTAAATACATTAGGTTCCTAATTGAATTCAAATACATTGAATTTAAATAGTCTTGAAAAAAATAATATTATTTGTGTTTCATTAGTTAATGTAACTATGTGTTTGAGTTCAATTAGAGAACTTAATATACCTAACCTAAGGAACTGTACCTAAATTTTATTCTTAAACAACTGTATAGTCTTAACGAGGGCAATGTAAAGTGTAAACTGATCTAATACAATCAGGTGTAAGTTTTGACCCAAATTTAATGAGGGTATATATAATATAACCAATATTGGGCAAGCCATACCTTTAAAAGTAAAGGTTCCCAGTCCATTTCACAAATAATAGTGTTCAAAAGCCCAGTCCAATATTTTGGGCTAAGAAAATTTGTGTTGGATCAATATTGAGCGGCAGTCCAAATTTTCATTCTTAACTTGTTGAGTCACTCCACTCGGTTGGTCATTGTTAGTCTTTTAACAAATTCACAACGTTCAACATTATTGATAGTCTGCCTGAAACCCTCCAAGATTACTTTACCTTGATACATTCCCTTGTTTTCTTCCCTTAGCTTAGGTTAATTATTTTTCAATCATGAAGTTTACTGTTCCCCTTCCTATTATATTTTATTTTTAATTCCATATTATTATTTATTTTTTTAATAACCACGTCACTAGTTTTGCAGGACAAGAAAACAATGTTACTCTACAAAGCATTTGATGGTGACCAATATTGGACCCAACCGTGGAAAGCATTTAACAACATGTCCAAGTATTTTGTCGTGGTGAAAGGCATTGTGTCAACAAAGAATAATACAGAGCATTTGATGGTGATGCCATAAAGCAGTTAGCGATGCACTGTAAGACATTTAGCGGCATATTGTGACACATTCATCGGTGTAGTTTAAGATATTGAGCCGCACACTTAGAGACATTCAATAGCGCAGCAGAATAGGCTATGTAGTCTTCGTTATGGGAAGTTGTTTGGCTCTTGAGAACTTAGTATGCCGACCAATGCTTAAGTCAATCCAGCCGAGAACTTAATATGCGGGAGCTTCAACAAAAGCTTGGGAAAGTAAGATCTCATGCGTAATAAGATAAGAACACAGTTTGGCTACAAACAATCAGCTTGCTACAAGCCACTACGTGGCAACTAATAAGATCATTCACTTGTATTTTTAGTCACATGACCTATTTGATGAGTTCTGTGACTTGTTTAAATAAAACATATAGATGGTCTTATAAATTGCCACATAGTTGGTGTGTAACTAAACTCTGTTCATAAGATAATGAAACAAAAGAATAGTTGATTTGAAAGGAAAATAGTGTGATCTGATTAGTGCATGCTTGATGCATGATTAGACTTTGTTGGGATGTCTTTGAAAGCTAAGTAAAGGAGACAACGTGTAAGTTATTTCCCTCCTCTCCGATTCCCCCTTTTATAAAGAGTATGCTTTGGTTTTTGTGGAGACTTTGCTTTATTACTATCTTAGGTACTCAGCAAGATGAAAGTGGAATCTGATTTTAGTTGCAAAGGGAAAAATCCTTTATTCTTGCAAACTTGGTTAGTGTTATGTAAAATCAATAATTAGCGTTAATTTCCTTTTAAAGGTGAAGGATAGTTGGAGGCTTTTAATGTTGTAGGTATCAGCTTGTATTGGGGGAAAATTGAGAGGAAATAAAATGTCAAGTCATGCATGTCTGATTGATTAGAGCCAACCCATTGGTTCATGTGCTCCAAGCTAATACGTTACCTAATGGCATGACTAACAAGTTAGTCAATCAAAAAAATCACTCCCCTACATGCCAAACCACTTCTTCCTTTGTCGTAAACTCAAATTGTGCATGGGCTTGGGTCATGAGTTTGAAAAGATTATATGTGCTTTCAGCAAGCATGGTACCCTTATTTGCGAAGGACCATGTGATGTGGCATGTGTTGTTTGTGATTAATATGATTAATATGTCCATGACTAATGGACCATACCACTTATTATTCTTATTAAAAAAAAAAAATGTTAAATTTCAAAAACTAAACATAAGTCAAACCCAAATCAGCCAAGCCGACCAAGTTTTAAAACTAAAACATGCACACGCGATCCATGATGATCATTGAGACATTGACCAAACCCCAAAGGCAGTCGGACCCGGTAGAGAGCTTAGAACTTTTAGTCACAGCACGCATCTTTAAGTGCCCCGTGGCTCACGAGGAGTGATTTTTGAAATAATTCAAGCCTGTCCTTGATAATGTGAATTGGACGGCATTGCTGGAAGCCCTGGAACCGTGGAACCAGCCAAGATTTTATTGATTCTGATGCCCAAAAATGTTCGTCCACCTATACTAGATTTTTTATTTGACTGAATCTTATTAGACTGCTTGTTTGATTGTTCTCATTCCATTAAGAAGAAAGAAAACATCCTTAAGTTTACTTTCTCTTTTAATTATTAAAGCGAAAATGCTCGAGAACCAATTTATCATCATTTATCTTTTGAAATTGGAACAGTTTCATGTCTATTGATTCCTCTTTCTCTTGGACGCTGATAAAGAATCCTACACCCATTGGCTCTTTTCCTTATATCCATCAAATTTGGATTCTTGAGACACTGAAATGCCTAGTTTGGTCGCACCGTTGCTTCAGTATTTTACTTTGAAAGGAAAAGGAGACCAGTTAAAAAAAATAAATAGAAATGGAATTAACTACTTGCAAAAGGCACAACTGACAACCCTTCTTTAGAACTTAGTTAAATTATTCAGCTTAGACTAGTGTCTTAGGCTTTTGATTTAAATTATAGTTTATCATAATATCATATAGGCTTTTAGGATGAGTGTTAATTTGTCATATTTGACTATTCTCTAGACCATAAACTTTAGAATTGAGTCTTTATTGAAGAGAAGTTTTAATCCCCAAGTAAGGAGGAGTTTAGGAAAAAAATGGAGTTTATGAATAATAGTTTTTGTTTTTTTGAATAAACAAGAACACAGCAAAATCAAGGAGGGGAAACAAGGGCCATTATCCTATATATATATAGGTTCCACGGAGAAAAATGAGATTGAAATATTTCTCATCTTATTAGACAAGATATTGAAAATAACCCACTTTAATAATATTATGAACCACAAAATAGGTTTCCTTAAACATATGGTATACAGACTATTTAGAGAATGAATTCAGAAGAGTTCTAATTTTGTCTATAATATTTGCTATAGACGAGTTTGCATGGGGAGTTTAAGGAACTTTGTAGTGGCTCATTGAGTGTCTCCTTCTCAAATGACAGATTGAAACCCATTTATGCTGCTGTTTTGACTGTGAGATGAGTTGCTCTGGCTTCTGTTATTAGTACATCTTGATCTTCTGTTATTTATGTCAACACATTAAAAAAAAAAAAAAAAACAAACTCACGTTTTATTTCAATTTAGATTTTTAATCGGTTTACGACTATAACTTTATGCACAACTTTGTGATCGTGTCATCCTTTAAGTAATTATTACTCTTTTCATTGGAGTTCATTGCTGAATTCACCTGTATTTCCCATCAACCAACATACAACACATTAGTAAGTTGTGACAAAATTATGGTGCTACACTTTTTGTTGAGTTTTTGTCATACTTAACTACTAATTGGAACATATATATAAAGTTTAAAATTGGGTCTTGCAATCCTTTTCAGTAAGTACGAGTCAAAATATCCTTTGTAACAATAACGCGAAGTACCCAACTCCCCATCATTGAAAGAAACCGAGGCTTGTAATTGACAAAGATAAGTTCATAAGGATTCGACTTGCCCATTTCATTTTCGGTGCCCACTTTCAAATCCGAAACAATGCAGCAAAGCCAAATGAGCTGGATGCCTTGAGTTTGCCAAATTGGTCAATAACTCAATCCTCAGACTCGCACAGGCATGGGCTTTGATGCGCCTAGTTCTAAAGCCGAAATTTGGACAGACGCGAGTGTGAAAAGTAATACTCACTTTCGATCTCCACGCTTCATTACAAATTGGAAAAAGTTAAGTCAAATACTCCTTTTCAGGGTCCCACAATCAAAAAGTTCATTCACCGTCCTCACTCCTTGGCCATCCAGTCCTTCCCAATACTTAAGGGCCGGTAGCTTAGGAGATGGAGATTCCAAAACAATCTTCTCTGCTCCATCCTTTGTTTGAGAGAATATATTTCAGAGGCTACTCAAATATGGGCTTCAAGAGAAACAACTCCACAGCATCGTTAACAATGAGAAAATTTTGTATACTTCTTCTCATCTTGATCATGCTAGTACTGTTTGCACAACAAAGTCTAGTTGATAGCAGAGCTCTTCGAGCAGAGGCAAACACCAAAAGTACTAATATTCCTGAGGCTGCTGATGGGCGTGACAACATGGGTGTTAAGGTTTTAGCAAGCAATCAAGTCTTTCCTATGACCTCTGGACCTAGCAGGAAAGGCTCTGGTCACTAACCATCTCTCTTTCAAATTTGATCACTTGCTTCTTTTATTATTGTACTCATCAATTTCGAGCTGTGTCATATTGTAAATTATGTAGATTAAGCAGTTTGTCATTATAGTGAAACTTTCTTCATTCATTCTGTCATACACGATTGTTTTTTTGTTGAAGTGAAAGTATAAGTAATATAACCGCGTTACTTCTCCAAAAAACAAAAAAGATTCGAAAGCTAATACTGCAGATGATGCTGCCCATTGTTATATATTGAAACTTCCAAGTTTCTAAAGTGACTTGTAAGTTGGCACTATATTTGTAAATTCCTCAGATTACAGGAACTTTTTTAACTTTTTGGTTTAGTCGCCATACTTAAAGTTGGTCATGATTTGAAAGGTAACAAAAGTTTGCCAGTCCGTATCTAGTAGTAGGACAAGTTCCATGCAATTGTAGAAAGCTGCACCTTCAGGCTGAGTGATCAATGGGAAAACCAGTTCATACTAGTTCCTCAATATTCTTTCTAGGCTCGACACGAATAATTAATCAACTCGACTACTAGAGAAATTTATTTAACATTTTTTTTTTTTTGCTGGTAAGGAGGTTTCGAGATTCATGTAAGCATATTAGAGTTAGGATAAATATTAGTTTACATTATCTACACCACATAAATATGGACATCAATGTCCACAAATTGTAGACATTAATATCTACAAACTATGAACATATGCACAAAAGGTGGACGTTGATATCCACTTTTTTTTTTTTTTTTTTTTTAATGATGTGAAAATACGGAGTTAGGATAGTATGAACCTATCATTGCTCAAAGAGTTATTTATGTATAATCAATATAACCCAATCAATATCTTGTATGGAACCTCACGTAACAAGCCCAATTCTAAATTCACTACAAAAAAAAAAAAAAAAAAAAAGCCCAATTCTGACACCTATCATACTCAAAAAAATTATTCAATACTCTCGGAACACAATAAATGTGTATTATCTCATCTCACATTAATGGTCGGTCTCAATTTATGTGAGAGAAGGGAGTACGCATTTATTACATTCCGAGAGTACTAAATAATTACTCGCATACTAGATACTACTATCTTGTTTCAAATAAAACCCAAAAGAACTCCAATTTTTCATTTTCCCTTGAGATGCAATTAATTTGTTAGGATCATAAATGTCCAACATTGGTTAAGTATGGGCTTGGCCATGTGTATATTAGCTCATGGGTACCCTCTTTTTGCAAATTGATTTTCAGGGGTGAGTTCTACCTGGGTGTTCATATTATTTGATATCAGAGCAGACATCATCCCAAGTATAGGCTCATGACACAATATAAGAGCATTCACATTTGGTTAGTAATAATTTCTCAACTTTACCTCTTCAAGGACTCAATTCTCTACTTAACCCATCAACTCTTATAATATACCTCACATCCATTATTTATTTTATAATACATTTTATTAAAATATTATAAAATATATTTTTTTTTTTCACATCCCCAACCACACCCCACGCCAACACAAATCAGCAACACGGATCAAACCCATACCCTCCACTACCACCAACATACAAAATCAATATTGCACATTCACCATGATAGAGTACACACAAATCAACACCAAATTCACAAACACTTACTGTCATAGTTTTAAAAACCGGATCGGAAAAAGAACCGAAAAAGGGAGTGGTTCCCGTATCACTGGTCAGACCGGGATCGAACCGGTAATGTCATAAATAATTAAAATAAATATATAATAAATTTTATAACTAATAATATTTACTAGAAAAATATATGAAATTTTAGATAATTTTTAAATGAGTTTTCAACTTTTCAATTTTTTTTTTATAGACAACTATTCATATCTTAAATCTAATGTTAAGAAAACAAACATAACAAAATATAACTATAAATATCAACTCGTACAAAAAAATAAAAATAAAATAAATCATACAACTAAAAATCTAATAATAATAACATTAAATCATAACCTAACCTTTTAAAACAATTTTTTATTCACCTCACCCACCCACCAGAATAGTCTACACGTTTCCCACTTTCCCACTTCAGTCTTTAGTCACCTCAATTTACTGTCTTTGTTTTGACCAAAGCTTACTTTCTCTTCAATGGTTAAAACTTGAAAGTCCCAGCTCACTCTGATGTTCGCTTCTCCCATGCCTACTTCTCATGTATGTGCTTCTGTGATTGCCTCAAAGAAAAGCAAGGAAGCAAGCTACCCCTCCCATGGTTAGAGTTTTGAAGAATTGAGTTAGAAAAAAGAGAGAAGTATGGAAGAAGATTCCCAACTCACTCCCAGGTTCGCCGGAACTTGTACAAGGTGGTGGTGGATGTAGACGAAGGTCGCCGAAGATGCGAGGATAACATGGTTGAGATCTAAGTTTTTCCCAAATCGACTGTGTTGTAATATCTTGACGAACCGTTCCTGAACAGATCGAACCAGTCTAGATCTCGGTTTTGCCGGTTAAACCGGAGGTTCCTGGGTTTTCTTACTTTTTTCTTTAATTTCGGTTTTTAAAGAGGATTGGACCGGACAAAGCACCGGTCTTCGGTTAAACCGGTCAGTCCGGTTTTTAAAATCATGCTTATGATTTTAAAAACAAGATCGGACCGGCCGGTTCAATCGGTTCAACCGTGACCAGCCTCTATCCTGGTCCGGTTAGTTGAAAAAACCGGAAATTCAAAAAATATCAGAAAAATTCGGTAACTGGCGGTTTAATTGGCGTAACCGGTTGGCTCGATCCAACCGGTTTTGAAACCAATCAGGATGAAGGAGAAAAAGCATGGTGGTGATGGATCGTTGACCATCCCAGCCTCACGTCGTCGCTCGCCGACCATCCCAGCGTCACCCCGCCCACTTCACCATGACCAACCTCGCGACGGCACCTCTCTGTTAAGAATCAGATCGAGTCCACAGCTCCGGCCTTCGGCAATGAGAGAGTTGTCAAGTTTTTTTTTTTCGTAAGTATTAGTGCGTTTGACGTTTGGTTTACTGACTAGTAAAGGAGTTTTGAAATTGATCTCATAAATCGTCTAATTTGGTAGCTAATTATTGCTTTGTCGTATCATTTATGGGGAAATTTAATGTAATAGTCCAATTAAAAGAAATGTTTTCAAATGTGGTCAACTTTTATGCGATGGGACAAACACTAATAATAAATGTCTAGGGAAAAAAATTTGGTTGATAAATGCTTTGAATCTTTCCTTTGGTGTAAAAAACGTTTTTACTTCTTTTTAAATTAAATTCGAGCCATTGATTGCTGTCACATTTATTTTTATTTTTATTTTTGTCAAACTTGCAATTTATGTTATTCTTAGCAATGTCATTTACATAAGTTAATGTTGACCATTTGATTAGCCATTATTTCGGCTGATTAGCTTTAGCATTATTTCGGCTATATTATTTAGACTATTGTTTGGTGTTGTTTTCATTTTGACACCCTAATTTTATGAAAACAAAGCCAAACTTAATGAGTCAAAAGTGAATTTTAATATTTAATTTATTTAGTAGTTAAGATGAGCTTAAGTATAATTATAAAAAATAGTCCTAAACATGTTATGTGAGGCATGAAATAATGTGAAAAGGATAGATAAATAATAGTAGATATTTTTTCATTTAATATTTTACTTATTATAAATTTATTATATTTATTTATAATATTAATTAAATAATTATTTTATTTATGACGTTACCGGTCTGACCCCGATCAGACCAGAGAACCAGAAACCACACTTTTTTCTAGTTCTTTAATCGGTTCTATTTTTAAAACCATGACCATGCTTACTACACAACACACCACACGTGCCACCATCTCCGTCACTCACCCCCAATTTGAGAGTCTTAGGACCTCCATCAATAGTGTTGTCTACTACAGGTATCTACTGCCTAATTTGACGATACAATCATGAGTATATATGGATACTAGATGAATTTGGTCCTAGAGCATATTATTTTCACTTGAAATTAAAGACAACCTTGCTTTGAAGGACCGTAAATGCAATGCCTTATCCTTTGAAGGACAGTCTCTTGAAGAAGGTAAGCCAACCTTGCTGTCCAACCAAGTTTTGTCCAAGAGTGGACAATCAATAAATGAAAACATCTTCACTCTAACGGCCTGAATTTTCAAAATATTTATTCTCCCTTCGCAATTTGGAAGGCAAACTCTAATCCTATGACCAAAACAACCATGTCATAGAAGAGTAGGTTGTAACAAATGTACACGATTGTTGGAGTTGCTAATTCCCTGGCTCATGACTTAGTAGTCTAGCTTATGAATTTTCAAAATATTTATTCTCCCTTCGCAATTTGAAAGGCAAACTCTAATCCTATGATCGAAACAACCATGTCATAGAAGAGTAGGCTGTAACAAATCTACACGATTGTTAGAGTTGCTAATTCCCTGGCTCATGACTTAGCAGTCTGGGTCTCTTTTCATTCTATCCATGGCCTAAATCCATCTCCTCTGTTCCCGAATGAGTCTTTTCTCTAGGATGGAAAGATGGGCTGGGCCAGGCGCAGTTTTGTAATGGTTTTCTCTTTCTTTTGGTCAATTAATTCAGAGAAAACAAAATCTACACCATTCTTTGCGGCCAAAAATGTAAAACCTTTGCTCACAGCAATCCCATCAAGCTCTATCAGGAGCTGGTCAAACACATTTTCTTGGTATTGACCCATGCCAATTGATGGATTTTTTTTTTACTCCTTGGATGAAAGGAATTTTTTTAAAGACCAAGTATAGAATTACAAGCATATACAACTTATCTACTATGACATCTACTATTAAAACACGTCTTTACAATTAAAAGTAGTGCTAATACAACCCTAAATACAAATATAAGTTCACAAAGGTGCACTTATCATTGTTTGTAAATGATAAATGAAACTTCAGCTGGGTTACTGACTAGACCTCAAAAACCAAATAACATCATCTGCTATCGTTATCATCACATCTCAACTGGGAGAAGACTTCACTTGGTTTATTGTAGGAGTCATCATCCCTCATAACAGGCATATCATCTCTGTCGACAGAGAAACTAATTGAATTAAACTGCCAAACATTGGGCAATTCCAATCCTGCTGAAGCACCAATTGTGCTGTCTTCATGTGGCTCTCTTGGCATTGCAGTTTGTTGAAGTTGTAATGCATATTCCAAGTCCCACAGCACATCGCCCATGGTAGGGCAATTAGTACCACATTCTTGTAAACATTTCTCTGTTGTCTCGATAAATTTTCTTAGGAAATTAGGATCAATCTGACCCTTGAGTGAAGGATCAATAATCTCTGGCGAGACTTGCCCAGGAGAGAAAATCCACACGATGAAAACGAGGTCGTTTCATTCCCCAACATCCGAACTCCCCGAAATACCCTTGGTGTCCAACATGCAATAAAGAATAACTTCAGTGGACGTCTATCCATATTTGTGAAACAGTTTTTTATCCGGTAGGAATAATAAGAATAAAAGTCCAGGTTGGTTGGTGAGAAAAACGTAACAGTGTCGCAAGTCGCAACGATTTCATCTTCTCTTCCCTACATTTCCCTTTGTTTCTGATCCGCGGTGTGCATAGCATGGAGACTACGTCGTTGGTGAAGAACGGGAGCGAGCGATCCGAGAAGGAGTGGTCGGTGAGTAGTAGCGTAGGAAGTGCAACCGGAGGTGGAGGAGAAGAGAAAGGGAGATTCGAGTTTTTCGGGTGGGTATACCATCTAGGTGTGAATTCAATCGGGCATGACTATATTTGGTTGTACAGTTTATGTGCCTGATGGAATCCCATTTGCAAGGTAAAAAACACATTTTGAAAAAGCAAAACCCAAATTTTGTGTTTGGTAAGAAGAAAAAAGCATGGTTTGTAAAATTTTTAACCTTGAAAAATCACTTTTTGGAAATGAAGCTCAAAGCTTCATTTTCAAAATGTGCTTTTAACAAAGGATAAATCAATAAGCTGTTGTGAACGTTAGTAGCTAGCTATCAATATTTGTAGGAGTGTAAACCAATGTTTCCTTCCATGGTTTGTTTAATGCTTTCCTTCTATCTTTTGTCTCCCTATGATGTAAAATGGACCATCTGCCTAATGCAATGAATGGTTTAAGGATATATTACTTTAGAGCTAGGAACATAGAGCAATTTTAGCCCACCCAAATGTGTTGGTGGTACCAAAAGCGTGAATCCAAATCTGTGCAAATTCTCGAACACTAACTACCCAAATTCATTTGATTTACTTTATTTTAGCTTTTCTTCTACATTTGTCATATGAGAGTTTGAGACTACTTTAGTTGGTGGGCATTAAAATAAGCAATACTTTTCTTATTAATTTACTGATTATAACATTGGAAGTCACTAGGCATTTTTTTTTTTTTATAAAAATATAAAACAGAAAATTGGAAGGAACTTCACTTTCCGATAACACTTATTAATCTATGATTTCGTAGGATCTTATATTTTAATCCATATAACATAATGTAAATGACATGAATTACATAGTGACAATGTTCTACATGGTTATAACAATTACAAAGTTTAAAGTAAATACATTGGTTTGTCTATCCTAATTTGCATCATTGCACTAACTACGACAATACCAACATAAAAAATAAATAAAAAAGGCTACAAAACAACACATATTAGTCTTCTTCTTTCTTTTCATTATTTTAGTTGCATTCTCGTGATTCTCCTCTTCTAACTTGCAAATTGTCTTCTTCAAATTAGCAATAACAGTGTCTTTCATCTTGATCATTTCCTCCGAATGAGAAAGGTTTAAGGACAACACCTTCATCAAGATTATTCCATGCAAAGTAACCACAACCAGTCCCTTCCTACAGAATAAACAAATAAACAGTAAATAGTTAAATTACAAAAGTTGGTATGTACAAGTCATAAGTTTAAAATTTTGTTCAAATCAAAAACACTGAATTATGAAATGTGAAATAATCAAGATTAGGGATATAGCACTTGAAAAATTAGTATCTAGAGTTTCATCAAACAAGCATGTAATATGACCCTAAAGCACAAAATATACTTTAACCTCAAACTACTTGTTGCATCATATAAGATTTTATATCCATACTTCAGATCATGCCACAGAAACAAACATCCAGGCAAGCCAATCAAGCACCCACTCATCATGTTACATACCCAAGATCCAATTTCAAAGAACCAATCTAGAGAGGAATTACAAATAAATTCTATTCAAATGTCTCAGAGTACTAACAAATCAAATCCAAACATACTAGATAAGAAAAAGTACAATGCCTGCTGGTGTATATCTTATAAACTGAATAACCTCTTCAGTGGTGTTTTTCCATGACAGCCTAATCTCAATGCCTGCTGCCTCATGGAATGAGGTGAAACTTGAAAAGGATATGGTCATCCCACTTTTCTGGCAAGAAGATACACACACCCTTCAATGTTCAAAGCTAGACCCTTAAATCCAGAATCAGAGAATGTTTAAACCAAAGATTTTCTTAGCTGGTATAGTAATTGTAGCATTTGACAGAACACATATCTAAAAGGCCTTGAGGAAATATCATTCCACAATCAGAGCATTAAAAAACCCCTTATGCCTTTTCTGACAGTGAATTGAATAACTTTACCATGTGCTTTAAAATAAAAAGTAAAGGACAAAGTTTACCTTCAATCTGGTTTGGAGATAAACTATTTCCAAAACAAAATTGTCTTGAAGGTTGACAGCACATAAGTTCAAATGACTAGTCTCCGACATTATTTTGCTCGCTTAATAAGGTTATTCTAACATAATTAAACTCGTTGGCCAGAACATTATGTAAGATGATAACAAACATTATAAGATGGTCATGAACCTAGTTGTGGCATGACATAGTTTTTATTAATAACCAGAGCTTAAGAATCATTGCCGAGAAAGAAAAAAAAGAAGACCGAGCTCGGGTGTTGTGGTAAAAAAACTAAGAAAAAAAAAAAGACCCCCTATATATTTTCAGTCTTAAAGTAATGATCCTATTTTGGTTTTTATTTTTTTTATTTTTTTGCTAAGTTGCTTGGTTCTGTGTGTACTTTCTTTTTAGATCAAAACGTCTCTTTGATTATTATTATTTTTTTTTTTAATTAATGCATTGATTAAAATCTCTTTTTTAACAATACAGGTGTATTTGGAGGAGGTAAAGAAGCAATTAGCAAGATTGAAGGTATATTTGTTTGGCCTCCCCACCCCTACCCCCAACACACACAAACACATATGTTACTGCTAATTTTTTCCTTTTAAATGACATATAAAGGTCTAGGCATGTTAAAATATAGTTTACAAACTATATCTTGATGTTAAACTGCTTGAAATATCCGGAAGAAGAATATATATATATATTGGAGGCACACTAAACCTATGGGCATACAATGAAAAGCCTGTCCATGCCTTTTCAAGAGAGAAAGGGGCAATGGAAGACTTGTATTGGTAGTGAAGCTTTGTCTTCGCCAATTAATTTGGTTATTATGAGCATTGCATATCCTGCTAGCAATCATGAATATTTCTTAAGCATACTTAATTACAAAACAGAATACCAGAATAAAATGTTTAGTTCTTTATTCATAAGGTGTATTGTTCAATACTTTTATGGACTTTTTTTTTGGAAAACTTCAAGAAGTATAGATGATCAACAATGCTTTTATAGCCCTTTTTTTTTGGGTCAAGAAAAAGAAAACTAGTAAAATTGTGAAGCCAAAATTTTGATATAAAGAAGGGCCCAGACTAAGAGTTTATTGACACTTCCTATACTGCACAACCTTTTCTTTCTTTCTTTTCTAGCATTCTATGAATAAAAAATGAGTAACATCACTTTATAGCCTATTTTCATACAGGATCAAGGTCTAAAAGTAGCCATATGATTCGAAAACAAGAAAAAGAAAAGTAACACACTTTAATTTTAAGTTTGAATAATTTCAATTTGGGATATATGGAATAAAGGCCCAAACCATACCAAGCATCTTGTACTGGCACTCCCAGGCTAAACATCACATCACAAACAAGAAGTAATTCCCAAAATTATAAAATCTCAAACCAGGTGCTAAAGAACAGTTGTGAAGAAGTGTGCTTCTATTGTACATAGCTTCAAACACATATTTAGGACAGAAATAGTACTCCAGCAAATACATAAAACACTAAAATTGGAACAAACATATATTCATCTCATGATTGTATACCATCACCAAAATCATTGACATCTCTTTAAACTCCAAATTATATTTACCACGAACAAACCGTAAATCTAACAACTACTTTAGCACAAGGAGTATCAATCAACATAATCTTGAGAAACTAAAACTACAAAAACTTATCTAAGCACAACAAATCTAATCCAACCTAGTAGTCATGAAACTAAAACATTCCTATAATATCATTGAAATGAAAAACTGGTTTTATAGCATTGGAAATATATTAGCAGAAGGTTGAAGTTGATGGGGTTCACAAAAAGAGAAGTTTAGATTTTTCCCTACATTACAACACAAACAAATTTTAGGACAACAACAATCTCAAGAAACAATGACAACACAAACAAATTGAATCACTCATACCTCAGATTTTGTGCAAGTTCCTCTCCGATCCACTCGGGTTTCTCAGATCTTGGACACCGGTTCATTCTCATTGGAGTTCCTCTTAGTTTCGTTCATGAAATGGCTCGTGATTCTCAGTTTCTCTCACTCGTTGATGGAGTGGCTCCTCGTGGTTCAGTGGTTCTCGATCTCTCTCACATGGGTACTGTAGAATGATCCACTATGATATCTAGTATTAGAACGCGTCTTTACAATAAAAAGTAGTGCTAATACAACCCAAAATACAAATATAAGCTCACAAAGGTGCACTTATCATTGTTTGTAAATGATAAAAGAAACTTCAGCTGGGTTACTGACTAGACCTCAAAAACCAAATAACATTATCTGCTGCCGCTATCGTCACATCTCAACTGGGAGAAGACTTCACTTGGTTTATTGTAGGAGTCATCATCCCTCATAACAGGCATATCATCTCTGTCAACAGAGAAACTAATTGAATTAAACTGCCAAACATTGGGCAATTCCAATCCTGCTGAAGCACCAATTGTGCTGTCTTCATGTGGCTCTCTTGGCATTGCAGTTTGTTGAAGCTGTAATGCATATTCCAAGTCCCACAGCACATCGCCCATGGTAGGGCGATCAGTACCACATTCTTGTAAACATTTCTCTGTTGTCTCGATAAATTTTCTTAGGGAATTAGGATCAATCTGACCCTTGAGTGAAGGATCAATAATCTCTTCTATCAACCCTCTCTTCTTGCAAAGCATTCCCCATTCGGCTAAATTCGCTTGCTCTCTTGGAAGCATTCGATCTATTGCTGGCCTTGCACATAGCACCTCAAGAAGTACTACGCCAAACGAGTATACATCAGATTTTTCTGTTAGCTGTTGGGACTTAAAGTACTCAGGATCAAGATAGCCGATCGTGCCTTTGACAGTTGTGCTGACATGGGTATCATCAAGAGGACCTGATTTTGAAAGACCAAAATCAGCAACTTTAGCAACATTATTTTTATCAAGCAGGATGTTAGTGGGCTTAACATCACGGTGTATGATTCCCCCGGCTGAACCTTTGTGGAGGTAATGAAGACCCCTTGCTGCACCAATGCAAATTTCAAGCCTTTGCTTCCAAGACAAAGGAGGCAAATCCGAACCATATAGATGATCCCTTAAAGTCCCATTGGCCATGAATTCATACACAAGTATCATCTCATACCTCTCATCACAATACCCAATCAAGGAAACAAGATGGCGGTGGCGAATTTTTGACAGGACCATGATCTCTGTTTGGAATTCAGGAAGGCCTTGGCCTGACCCTGGCTCACTACGTTTCACAGCAACTTTCGTGCCATTCCTTAGAGTCCCTTTATACACATTCCCAAAGCCACCCTTACCAATTAGCAATTTCGTTGCAAAGTTTTTTGTTGCAAATTGGAGTTCAGCAAACGGTATCTTCAACCCGAGATTCATATTAGGGATGGTTCCCTCAGTCGTCCTGCTGTGAGAACTCCCTCCTCCATGTATAGGTACCGGTGACCAGTCCGAATTTTCAATAGGCTTCGGCTTCCTGCATTTGAAAACAAAAAAGACCACAACTACCAAAATGCAAATTAGGACCAGCCCTCCAAGAATTGTACCAACTATAGGAAAAACATGTCTTTTCTTGTGCTCGTTCAACGAAAGACCTGAATTCCCCAGTATCTTCATTATTTCCACCCCATTCAGAAAGGCAGTGTTATCAACGGTACCATCGTAAAGGCCTATACTGATATCGATACGTCCAGAATAATCAGAATCAACCACAAAATCGACGTAAAAAGGAATGGCCAATTCGTCACCATAATCAAAGGAATTGATCATCGTACTGAACTTACTATAAATATAAAGAGTGAAATTTAGAGTATTAGAAGATTTACTGATAATGTCACAGAAGTGAAATCGAACGAGGTGTCTAGCACTCCTTTCAACATCGAAAGACCAGGTTATGTTGGGAAGACTGGATTGCCCACTAGAATTCAACTCTTTTGCAGTCTGGTAGACAAGATTGGGGGCAGTTTTTTCACTGATCATTTCAGCTTTATTTTCATTGTAATTAGGCTTACTGGCGAGGAACCTGGAAATTGCAGTTTCTGAATTATTGATATATCGATCGTCCGGAACCCAGTTTCGCCATAGTGTGTCGTTCTCCGGTGTGATTGTAGCCGTAGGGCCTCCAACATTGATCCTGTAAATCGTTTGTAAAGTCCTAAAGATCACACCTTTGTAATCAGAAATGTTTCCTGCAGGACTAATTTGTGGGGCTACATCAGGTATGAAACTATCAACAGCAGGGAAGACTTCTATGGCATTAATAAATGCAAAAGATGACTCTTTAGGCAAAAAATACACATAGAATTTGCCAGGAACGATTCTAAGGATGAATTCCTTGAGTATAGGAGAGTTGCTACTGTTTTTAGCAGTGAAATTAAGTAACAGTGAAGCCCCAGAAGTCCATACATCAAAAAGAGCTGTAGAAAGATCAGTTGAGGATGAGAAAGCAAAGAAATGGAGACGTACAAAATAGGTGTCATTGCTTTGGATATCGAACTCATAGGAAGAGTTGCTTCTGAAAATTCTTGCTGTCTGATACAGAGTCGGTGATGCACTTGATGTGACAGGGCTGCTGTGCCTTGTGAATGAAAAGGAAGAGGAAATCGAAGCACTGGAATTCATGTCCCCAACGAAATTCCTGATATCGGCGTTGGCGTTGGTAGCTGAGCCACAATTGATGAAGTAATCATCTTGGAGAGCATAAGCCAAAGAGAGAAACTGAAGCAGGAAAAGAAGAGCAGGCAGATGGGTTTTGTGGAACTGAAGTTTTTCCATGAAAATTGGAGTGATAAAACAAACTTTGGGTTTTTTTCAGTCTGAGAAAAATGCTCATAAGAGGAGTATGTAATTCCAAGTTCAATGAACACAGAAATCCTGTAGGAGAAAGTGTCTGAAAGACTTGGGTCTTCTGGTGGACTTGTGGGCTGGATTGTTGGATTGTGCATGGACCACAATAATTTTCAAATGAGAAAAGTCTAAGCCAATTAAAAGCCCTTCATTTTCAGTAACTGTGCACATACAGAACAGGGCAATTTCGGTTTTTTAGACCACAAATTATTATTATTTTTTTAATAAAATCTGTTGGGTGCAAGCCAAAAATATCAGCTTAAAAATCTCATAGAAACTTTTGAATAGTCCGAACTCCCGAATGATCATGGAATGTCCGTTTGCTTTTGAAAGAGAATCTACCAACATGTTGGAAAAGGATAGAAACCTAGAAACAATTTTAAAAAAAGTTTATCAGGTGCAATTTGATTAAAGCATGAGAGTTGGGTACTAAAGGCCAACTCAATTAAGAAGGAAAAAAATTTAGAGAAAAAAAGAGAGGAAAAAAGGATGAGGATGAAATCCATCAACCAGTTATATTTGAGTTTTAAGAGCTGCCACCATTATATTGAATTAGTACAAAAAAAGGGGATTCATGAATGCTTGGTTGAGTACGGGTTTGGGCACTCAATTATAATTTCAGTAATATTTTTATGTAACTTATTTGATGCCCCATTGATAAGGGCATCTCCAATAGAATTGTTAAAACTTTCTGAATACGTGTTTGATAGGGAGCTTCACATAAATTAACATTTTAGCCTAGTTCGGATGTGGGACAACCTGGATTTTTTTTTTTGTTCAAGATTCTGAGATTGAGATAAAGCTTCACATAAATTAACATTTAGCCTAGTTCGGATGTGGAACAACCAGTAATTTTTTTTAAAATTTTTTGTTTAAGATTCTGAGACTGAGACAACACCTAGATGACTAGATCTTCAACAACACTTGACAACACCTAGTGTATGCCGATTGCGGAGCTTCCTTTCAGATATTTAACAATTAACAGAATTAATCACCACACATTGGTTTGAGGATGATTTAGGTACCAATGCTGCCCCGGTGATTGTGTTGTACAGAGAAAGAGATGCAGAGATAGGGTACACCTTCTATGGAATAAGAAATAACATTTTAGTCAACCACTTCACCGCAGATGCCACACTTCAAAAGTAGAAGAATGATTTGCCATCCACTACATTCTATTTGCTACTACCAATTATATAAGCAAGGATTGGTGGATAAAAAAATCATTCCTTTTGAAAAGGATACATCTGAGTGGCACTATATAGTTTTATCAATTTTATCCAACTTTAAGTTGTATATTAGTTGCCTAAAATATTTTTCTATGGAAACGAAAATATTACATATTTTCTGGTATCTGGTTGTATTTCTGACTTGGCATTTGTGTATTATTAATTCATCACAGTTCGATCTCTGGTTAAACCCTGTTCTGACATTAAAACCTTAAACCCTTTTTTGATTCTTTATGGTTGGTTTTTTAAAAATTGAAAACTCTACATAGCTATAATCACGGTAGCTTCTACCCACTAACACTAAGAAACGAATAGCAAAAGGGACACAAACGATAGGTTTAATCATAACTTGATTCCAGGCCCACCGGTTTCCAAATCCCACTAGGCAACAGTATTTCCTTATCAATAATACATTTTGAGTAAGTATAATCCACAACAAATTTTACAATTGTTGAGATGATAGATTATAATTAATATAAGTAAAAATGATGTTAGTGGTGGTTTTATGTGAATGCGATGTTCTACTAATTACAATTTTCCATCGTAGTAGAAGTGAAATTTGTTGTGTATGTAAGCATTATTCATTCATATATATTTTTTTTATTCCAAACAAAAATAGAGCTTCCACTCTTTTAACAAGTATTATTGGTGGCTAGAAAGCATGCATCCACAACTAAATTTGACTGAGTCTAAAATATGCCCCCCTCAACCTCAAGGAGCTTATGCATACAAAATTAT
Organism: Fagus sylvatica; assembly: GCA_907173295.1. Taxonomy (NCBI): domain Eukaryota; kingdom Viridiplantae; phylum Streptophyta; class Magnoliopsida; order Fagales; family Fagaceae; genus Fagus; species Fagus sylvatica. The sequence continues at coordinate 7,575,511 of OU015768.1, forward strand.
TGAGGGTCACTTCATCTAAAAGCCAATATGAAGAATCTCATAATGTAATATGACGGAAATACTTAGGTCCCATTACGGACCGTCCCGCCACTTGTGTTAAAAATTGTAAGATGTGTGTTTTTTTTTAATAAAATGTGTGTCATTTGTGGTAAATGTGTGTAATTTGTAATAATATTGAGTTTAACACAAATATCACTGATGTTACCAAAATTCATACATTTTATTTTATAACAATAAACACACATTTACATCTATTGACACAAAATCTACAACAAAACATAAACATTTTATCAAAACCAACACTAGTGCCATAGCGGGCCTAAGCATAAGCTGCGTAACCCTATATGACCCCATTGAGCGGAAAGTAATCAAAAGCATATAAAAAAGTTGCGTGTACCAACTGCCATGGACCCATAGGTGACTCCACTCCAGTTGGTCTTGTAAAAAAATCATTTTTGTATAAGTGTTACATGATAAACATTTGAAATTTTTTGTTAACGGCAATACGAACTCCAAGTCAGTAAGTCAATTACTCTATTTCAAAGGTCTCAAATTGACAATTCAACAACTATAGAATACTAGCATTTAAAAATATGGTATTTGTATCTTGAGAAAAACCTCAAAGAGAACAACAATACACAATTGGAAGTGTTTTGTTCAGCATGTTTTGAAAATAAGCATTAAAAACAACGAGAAAGAAAAAGAAAAATAACCATAGTAATAGAGACTGGAGCATCAAGCAATCTGTTTGCTGCATCAAAGAAGCCATAGGTGGTGTTCAACACTAGAGCAATTTTGCAGCCACAAACTAAATTATTTTACAATTTTATGGTGATAGGAAGCCACAGAAACGAAATGAAACTAACGGACCTCAAACCAGAAGCTGGCACCCATCAATCCTCAATTGGGGTTGGACTTTCACTAGCCGTTGTATCAGAATCATCATCTCCTCCGATGGGTGCATGATCATCTTCCTCGATCGGTGTTCTATTAGAAGGCAAATTCCAAATAAGAGGCAACTGCAACTCCAATGAAGTATTTGTTGTGCTGTCTTCATGTGGGTCTCTATGCATTGCAGTTTCTTGAAGCCGCAGTGCATATTGCAAGTCATATAGCACTTCCTGCATCTTAGGCCTCTCAACACTATTTGCCTTCAAACACTTCTCAGCTGTTTCACCAAACTTTCGCAATGAACTAGGCTTAATTTCATCAACTAGCATTGGATCTATAATTTTCTCAAGTTGGCCTTTCCTTTGCCACATCATCCCCCATTCAGCTAGGTTCATCTCCTCCATTGGAAGCGAGTTGTTAATAGCTGGTCTAGCACAAAGAATTTCAAGAAGTACAACTCCAAAAGAGTACACATCAGATTTGTCTGTCAACTGTAGGGTAGTAAGGTATTCTGGATCAAGATAACCAAAGCTACCCTTTATACCCATGGTGAAATGTTCTGGATCAGGAAGTCCTGACTTTGAAAGGCCAAAGTCAGCAACTTTAGCCACATAATCTCCATCAAGCAAAATGTTTGTGGACTTCACATCACGATGAATGATTCCTCCAGCCGGACCAGTGTGCAGGTAATGTAAGCCCTTTGCCGCACCAATGCAAATTTCAAGTCTTTGCTTCCAAGATAATTCAGATGATCTCTCATAATTGTCATTTGAATGATAAAGGTGCTCTCTTAGGGTCCCCTCTGCCATAAATTCGTAAACCAGTATCATCTCGGACCTTTCATCGCAGTACCCAATCAAAGAAACAAGATGGCGATGGCGGATTTGAGATAAAATATTGATCTCTGTTTGGAATTCCTCAATACCCTGCCCATGTCCTGGTTGACTTCGTTTCACAGCCACTTTCATACCATTCCGAAGAGTTCCTTTGTAAACTTTTCCAAATCCACCCTCACCAATCAAAAGTTTAGAATTGAAGCTCTTTGTTGCATACCGTATTTCAGCAAAAGGTGTCCTCAAACTGAGGTTTAGATGAGCCGGTAAAGATCCAGTAGAACTTCCTTCAGACAACCTGTTGAAACTTATCCCTCCAAAAAGAATACCTGCCAAACTTTGATCTGCTTCTGCTTTCCTGTATTTCAAACGCAGCGCCACCACCACAATCAAAATGACAAATACCCCACCACTTACAGAACCGACAATCGCTATAACAGGGAGGTGTTTCTTCTCTGATTCATCACATTCCTGCGGTATGAGACCTGATTTATTGGTCATGACCTCCATAATCTCCAGCCCATTCACAAACGCATTAAGAACGCGAGAGTCCTGATCTGAAGGACTTATACTAAAATTGATAAATCCTGAATTATCTGAATCAACCACATAATCAATGAAAAAGGGGGTAGCGATCACACTAGTGTCAGTTATGTTATAAGGATCAATTCTCTGATCAAAGTTGCTATATATATAGAGATTGAACTGCAAGTCATTCGCTGTTTTACTTATTATGTCGCAGAAATGGACCCGAACAAAGTGTTTAGTATTCTTACTCACAGGAAAACTCCAAGTTAAATTTAAGATACTGGAGTTTGAATTTGAGATACTGGAGTTTGTGTCATTGGCTGGCTTCAATTGTTTGGCTGTTTGATAGACTTCATCTGGGGCAGTATAGCCCTGTGCGACAAGTTTAGAGTCGTCGTAATTAAGCGCTTGACTATATGTGTTGTTCTTCGCATAATCGCCGTGGAGAATTAAGTAACTATCATCTGGTACCCAACTTCTCCACAATTTATCGTATGTAATAGGGGAACCTCCAAAGTTGATCCTATGGATTGTATGTAGAGCCTGAGAGAGCAAAACATTGTAAGTACTATCATTTCCAGCAGAAGTAACGCGAGTGGCATTATTAGTGATGCGACTCTCGTTGGCAAGAAAGACTTCTATGGCGTTTACGAAGGCAAAAGATGACTGTTGAGATGGTATGAAGTGGATTCTAAACTCTCCTTGTGGGATAGTGAGCAAGAATTCCTTAATCACTGGAGAACTACTACTGTTTCGGATACTAAAATTCGTTAAAAGTGAAAACCCTGAAGCCGAAACATTGTTTTTTGATGAATTAGAAGCCGAAACATTGAACAGTGCATCATATAGATCAGTACGTGAAGCAAAGAAATGGAGGCGTATTATGTATGTACTGTTCTGGTCGATTACAAACCTATATGAACACGGCTGTCTGTAAACTCTTGCTGTTTGATAGAGTTCAAGTTGAATCGATGTTGAAGAGTTGCTGACTTTTTCGCTTTTTCCAGTTGAGAAAGAATTGGATTTGGAATTGCTGTCGGCAACAAAGACCTGGTCATTATTGATAGTGGCGCTGGAGCGTGCTCCACAGTTGATGAAGTACTTGTCAGGAACAGTGACAGCTGATGAGAGAAGTAGAAGTGAAGAGAAGTGGAGAGGTAAGAGAAGACAGAGATGGAAAAGAATCTTGTGGGAGCGAAGCATTTCCATGGATTTGTTGTGAGAGCAGCTAGTTCTTCAGTGGTTATGGGTAGGATGAAATAAAGTCGATCATAATAATTCATGGAGATGCATATATCAAAGTGAAAATGTTAAACAAAGACTTCGACTTAAAAGTATATGCTTTTTGATGAAATAAAGTCGGTCATTATTACTATTATTTTGATGAGTAGTGAATCGTGATACAATGCTACAAGCAAAATATAATACTACTGCTAATTTTACATAAAAACTAAAAAGAAGTTTATGATGATAATAAATGTGATTGGTTTTACTTAAACAACATAATAAATAAATGTTGATTTTGTCTTTTATTATTAGTGACAAATCATTTTGTAAGATTTATATAATAAAATTTATAGGCTAAATCACAAATTGCATCCTTTAAGTTTAGTCAAAGTTCAATTCAGTCCTCTAAGTTTTGACCGTTTCAATTTAGTCTTCTAAATTTGTTTTCGTTTCAATTTAGTCCTCTAAGTTTATTTTTGTTTCAAAAACTTAAAAACAAAAAATTAAAAAATTTATTTATAAAAAAAATTCGTGAAAAAAATAAAAAGTTAAAGGACTTAATTGAAGCGAAATCAAACTTAGAATACTAAATTTAAATGGTCAAAACTTAGAGGACTGAATTGAACTTTAATCTAACTTAGAGGGTGTAATTTATAATTTGGCTAACCCAAACATTACTACAATAATGATAGGAATTCACCAATGTTGTAGAATAGATATCCTATGCTATGAAATGCATGGTGCTTTGCACGTTGTAAATTACTAACAAAAGTAGCTAGTTTTAGCAACAAAAAAAGAAAACAAAAGGAGCAAGTAGGCCACACAGAATTATTGGCTTTTTGTTAGAGATAAGGTGAGGTGGGGACAGATTTTTATGGAGGCCACACAGAATTATTGGCTTTTTGTTAGAGATAGGGTGAGGTGGGGACAGATTTTTATGAAGGAATGAAAAAAATATAGGGAAAATTGCATTTTAAACCCTATAGTTTAGGGGGTGTCCACGCAGAATTCTAATGGTGAATTCAGTTCTCCTCACTCTATTTATTTATTTTTTTTGTTGCATTATATGGTGTTTTGGACATTGAACTCATAGGAAGAGTTGCTTCTGAAAATTCTTGCTGTCTGATACAGAGTTGGTGATGAACTTAATGAGGACTTGTTGGCTTGTTGTTGGCTGTGACAGGGCTGCTGTGGCTTGTGAATGTAAAGGAAGAGGAAATTGTGCCACTGGAATTCATGTCCCCAGCGAAATTCCGGATATCGGCGTTGGCGTAGAAGTAATCATCTTGGAGAGCATAAGCCAAAGAGAGAAACTGAAGCAGGAAAAGAAGAGCAGGCAGATGGGTTTTATGGAACTGAAGCTTTTCCATGAAAATTGGAGTGATAAAACAAACTTTGGGTTATTTTCAGTCTGAGAAAAATGCTCATAAGAGGATTATGTAATTCCAAGTTCAATGAACACAGAAATCCTGTAGGAGAAAGAGTCTGAAAGACTTGGGCTTTCTGGTGGACTTGTGAGTTCGATTGTTGGATTGTGTATGGACACAATAATTTTCAAATGAGAAAAGGCTAAGCCAAATTGTAAATGATTTAAAAGCCCTTCATTTAAAATAATTGGGCACATACAGAACAGGACAATTTCGGTTTTTTAGACCACATATTGTAATTAAAATATACCATAAAAATGATGTTAATGGTAGTTCAATGTGAATGCAATGTTTTACTAATCACAATTTTCCACTTTAGTAGAAATGAAATTTGTTGTGTAGATAAGCATTACTCATTCATACATACTTTTTTATTCCAAACAAAAATAGTGATTTCATACTTTTAACAAGTATTATTGGTGGCTGGAAAGCGTGCATCCACAACTAAATTTGACTGAGTCTAAAATATGCCCCCCTGAACCTCAAGGAGCTTATGCATACAAAATTATTGAGGGTCACTTCATCTAAAAGCCAATATGAAGAATCTCATAAAGTAATATGAAGAGATGACCCGTGAGCGGAAATTAATCAAAAGTATCTTAAAAATTTGCGTGTACCAACTGCCATGGACCCCAGGTGACTCCAGTCCAAATTGGTCTTGTAAACAAATCCTCTTTGTATAAGTGTTACATGATAGGATCAATTTATATTATATTTACTTATAAAAAAAAGTGTTACATGATAGGAATTTGAAATTTTTTGTTAACGGAAGAACTCCATTTCAATAAGTCTGTTTCAAAGGGCTCAAATTGAGCAATTTAACAACCATAGAATACTAGCATTTAAAAATATAGTAATGTAAATTGAGAAAAACCTCAAAACAGAACAATACAGAATTGGAAGGAGAATTAGAAGTGTTTGGTTCAACACTTTTTGAAATTAAGCATTACAAACAAAGAGAACGAAAAAGAAAAGAACAAGAGTAATAGAGACTAGAGCATCAAGCTATCTGTTTGCTGCATCAAAGAAGCCATAGGTGGTGTCCAACACTGGAGCAATGTTGCAGCCATAAACTAAATTATTTTACAATTTTATGGTGATAGGAAGCAACGGAAACAAAATGAAACTAATGTACCTCAAACCAGTGGAGACTAGCTGGCACCTATCGATCCTCAATTGGGTTTAGACTTTCACTAGCCGTTGTATCAGAATCATCATCTCCTCCAATGGGTGCATGATCATCTTCCTCGATCGGTGTTCTATTAGAAGGCAAATTCCAAATAAGAGGCAACTGCAACTCCAATGAAGTATTTGTTGTGCTGTCTTCATGTGGGTCTCTATGCATTGCAGTTTCTTGAAGCTGCAGTGCATATTGCAGGTCGTATAGCACTTCTTGCATCGTAGGCCTCTGAACACTATTTGCCTTCAAACACTTCTCAGCTGTTTCACCAAACTTTCGCAATGAACTAGGCTTAATTTTATCAACTAGCATTGGATCTATAATTTTCTCAAGTTGACCTTTCCTTTGCCACATCATCCCCCAATCAGCTAGGTTCATCTCCTCCATTGGAAGCAAGTTGTTAATAGCTGGTCTAGCACAAAGAATTTCAAGAAGTACAACTCCAAAAGAGTACACATCAGATTTGTCTGTCAACTGTAGGGTAGTAAGGTATTCTGGATCAAGATAACCAAAGCTACCCTTTATACCCATGGTGAAATGTTCTGGATCAGGAAGTCCTGACTTTGAAAGGCCAAAGTCAGCAACTTTAGCCACATAATCTCCATCAAGCAAAATGTTTGTGGACTTCACATCACGATGAATGATTCCTCCAGCCGGACCAGTGTGCAGGTAATGTAAGCCCTTTGCCGCACCAATGCAAATTTCAAGTCTTTGCTTCCAAGATAATTCAGATCGTGAAGAGGATCTCTCAGAATTGTCATTCGATTGATAGAGGTGATCTCTTAGAGTCCCCTTTTCCATAAATTCATAAACCAGTATCATCTCAGACCTTTCATCACAGTATCCAATCAAAGAAACAAGATGGCGATGTCGGATTTGAGATAACACAATGATCTCCGTTTGGAATTCCTCAATACCCTGTCCATGTCCTGGTTGACTTCGTTTCACAGCCACCTTTATACCATTCCGAAGAGTTCCTTTGTAGACTTTTCCAAATCCACCCTCACCAATCAAAAGTTTAGAATTGAAGCTCTTTGTTGCATACTGTATATCAGCAAAAGGTATCCTCAAACTGAGTTTTAGATGAGCCGGTAAAGATCCAGTAGAACTTCCTTCAGACAACCTGTTAAAACTTATCCCTCCAAAAATAAGACCTCCCAAACTTTGATCTGCTTCTGCTTTCCTGTATTTCAAACGCAACGCCACCACCACAATCAAAATGACAAATACCCCACCACATACAGAACCAACAATCGTTATAACAGGGAGGTGTTTCTTCTCTGATTCATCACATTCCTGCGGTATGGCACTTGATTTATTGGTCATGACCTCCATAATCTCCAGTCCATTCACAAACGCATTAAGAACGCGAGAGTCCTGCTCTGAAGGACTTACACTAAAATTGATAAATCCTGAATTATCTGAATCAACCACATAATCAATGAAAAAGGGAGTAGCGATCACACTAGTGTCAGTCATACCATAAGGATAAATCCTCCGATTAAAGTTGCTATATATATAGAGATTGAACTGCAAGTCATCAGCTGTTTTACTTATTATGTCGCAGAAATGGACTCGAAAAAAGTGTTTAGTATTCTTACTCACAGGAAAACTCCAAGTTAAATTTAAGATACTGGCGTTACCGCTACTGCCTGGCTTCAATTGTTTGGCTGTTTGATAGACACGATCTGGGGCAGTATAGTACTGTGCGAAAAGTTCATAATTAGGCGTTTGACTATAAAGCGTACTGTTCATCGCAGAATCGCCGTGGAATATTAAGTAACTATCATCTGGTACCCAACTCCTCCACAACTCATCGTATTCAATTGGGGAACCTCCAAAGTTGATCCTATGGATTTTATGTAGAGCCTGGGAGAGCAAAACATTGTAGGTACTATCATTTCCAGCAGAAGTAACGCGAGTGGCATTATTAGTGATGCGACTCTCGTTGGCAAGAAAGACTTCTATGGCGTTTACGAAGGCAAAAGATGACTGTTGAGATGGTATGAAGTGGATTCTAAACTCTCCTTGTGGGATGGTGAGCAAGAATTCCTTAATCACTGGAGAACTACTACTGTTTCGGATACTAAAATTCGTTAAAAGTGAAAACCCTGAAGCCGAAACATTGTTTTTTGATGAATTAGAAGCCGAAACATTGAACAGTGCATCATATAGATCAGTAAGTGAAGCAAAGAAATGGAGGCGTACTATGTATGTACTGTTCTGGTCGATTACAAACCTATATGAACACGGCTGTTTGTAAACTCTTGCTGTTTGATAGAGTTCAGGTTGAATCGATGCTGAAGAGTTGCTGACTTTTTCGCTATTTCCAGTTGAGAAAGAATTGGATTTGGAATTGCTGTCAGCAACAAAGACCTGGTTATTGTTGACGGTGGTATTCTTGTGTGCTCCACAGTTGATGAAGTACTTGTCAGGAACAGTGAAAGCTGATGAGAGAAGTAGAAATGAAGAGAAGTGGAGAGGTAAGAGAAGACAGAGATGGAAAAGAATCTTATGGGAGTGAAGGATTTCCATGGATTTGTTATGAGAGCAGCTATTTTTTCTGATGGGTTTCTGAGGATTTTTTTCTGATGGGTTTCTGAGGATGTTATAAAGTAGGCGATACTAATTCCTGGATATGCATATAAGTAATAAAGTAGGCGATACTAAAGAATCTTATGGGAGTAAAGCATTTCCATGGATTTGTTGTGAGAGCTGCTAGTTCTTCAGTGGTTATGGCCTATGGGTAGGATGAAATAAAGTCTTTTTTTTTTTGATAAATAGGATGAAATAAAGTCGGTCATGGACATGCATATATGATACATAAAAGTGAAAATGTTAAAGAAAGACTTTGACTTAAAACTATATGCTTTTTGACATATTTCATTATAGAGGTGAATGATTGGAAATAAAGGTCGGTCATTATTATTATTATTATTATTTAATGAGTAGTGAATCATGATACAATGGTACAAGCAAAATATAATGCTAATGCTAATTTTACATTAAAAACTGAGAAACATATTAACATTATAGAGGTGAATGATTGGAAATAAAAGTGTCATTATTATTATTATGATGATTATTTAATGTAGTGAATCATGATAATAAATATACAAGCAAAATATAATAGCTAATGCTAATTTTGCTACTGATAATAAATAAACTTAAACAAAACAATAATTAAATGTTGATTTAATCTTTTGTGATTAGTAACAAATCATTTTGTAAAGTTTATATAATAGAATTTATAATACCCCAAACATTACTACAATAATGATACGAATTCACCAAAGATGTATCATAAATATACTGTGCTATAAAATGCATGGTGGTTTGCACGTTGTAAAGTACTAACAACAGTAGTAAGTAGGCCACACAGAATTATTGGCTCTCTGTTAGAGATAGGGTGAGGTGGGGACAGATTTTTATGGAGGAATGAAAAAAAAAAAGGTTAATTGCATAAATCTACCCTAGTTATAAAAACTTGAAATTAACACCATACTTAGGACAAATTTAGAAATTTACACACCACTGTTCAAAGAACCGTTAATTTTAACAATCATAAACCATGCACGTTGTGATTTCACAATTGAAATTCACTAAACAGTACTTCCCTTTCTTTCTTTTTTATTTAAAAAATAACAAGAGTTTTATTGAATAGAATGAAACTACACAAAAGAATTAATGCAATCAGAATAATCTTCCAACCACATCTAAACAGAAAATGAGGACAAAACCTCTGTAGCCAAAGCTTTAGCAACTTTGTTACAAATATGATTAATAAAAGAAAATTTGGATAACCGAAATAAAGGCTTCCATGCATTTATATCATCAACCAAATTGCATACCGCAGACAGACATGGACCATTTGTGTTCAGCATCCCCACAAGATCTTTGTTACGAACCTCCATTGCTCCACCTCCACACTTCTAATACCAACATCAAGTGCAAACTGGAATTCAACAAGCAAAGCTTGAGCATGATTTTGCACCCAAAAACGGTCCTTCCCTCGTAATTCCCCAATTCCTAATCTAATTATACCCCTTCCCCCAAACCATCAACGATTCCAAATCCTAATACCGGCCAAATTTGTTTATAAAGTGTAAACCATCCTTCAAGCATCCATTAATGGTTTCCTTCACATTACCATCAACCCTCACCATTAGATTTCAGTTCTCCTCCTAATTAACGTCGTCCGATCTACAAGTCATTGGTCACGATGACAACAAAGGGTAAGCCCTTGGTGGTGAACAAAATGGCTCACATGATGGAATTGTTCGGAGACTCCTACTAGCTCCAATAGTACTTTAGATTATAAGAAAATCATGGACAGTATTGCAATTAGATTATATTAAAAATGGATTGTATATATGGATGGACAATTACTACTGGCTCCATCTTGTGAGCCACTTTCTTTAACCAATGGACTGTGTATCCAAATTTGTTACCTCCAACACAGCCCGTAAGTTGAGTATCCAAATCATCTACAACGGGAGGGGGTGTAATAAGAATTAAGAGAAGGATAGTTTAGTCGTTTAAATGTGCTATGCGCGTGACCTTTATAAGGTAAGATGACTAGATTTCTCTTTCACATTTTTTTTTTTTTTATAGTTAAATTCTATCGTAACTATCAAAAAAAAAATGTGAAAGAGAAATCTAGTCATCTTACCTTATAAAGGTCACGCGCATAGCACATGATTTTTAAAGTTAACGGTTCTTTGAATGGTACGGTGCAAATTGCTAAATTTGTCCTAATTTGGGTATTCATTACAAGTTTTTATAGTTTGGGGTGCAAAATGCAAACCCTTCCATAGTTTAGGATATATCGCTAAAATTAACCCAAATATCAAGACCCATAAACATAGAACTTAATTTCATTAGTTAATGTCATAGTGGCATGTCGCCCTCATGGAGGTTTGTGTCTATATTACACTAGAAAAATAAAAATATTAAAGTTATTACAAAATACTTACAAATTGATGTGACAATGAATGTGATTAATTCCACTTTAATAACATAATAAATAAATATCTTAATTACTTTTTTTATGATTGATGACATATCGGTTTATAATGATTATTTAGTAATTTATATGATAATGAATATAATTAGTTCCGCTTCAATAACATAATAAATAAATATATAAATTTCTTTTTATGATTGATGATACAGTGATTTGTAATGATCATTGACTAAAATTTATAATATCCTAAAAAAAATCACCTTACTCTCTTTTAAGTCCAATCATATTGAAGTTTGTCACAACAATACAGGAGATTTGAACTAGCTATGAAATTTGCATAGTAACCTGCAGATAACATATCCTTCTCAAAACATCTCGAGATTATGTTCCTATCTACTTAAAAATTTAGATCCAAGAATCAATTATTGTAACATTTTGCTTTCGGGATCAATTAATCAATCTTTATCAAAAAAAAAGGATCAATTAATCAATTATAGAGCCCTTGTCCTTTTCTGCTTCCCTTTGGAGCAAGTATGAGTCTAAAAGAAAAATGAAAGAAGACGAAAAAAAAAAAAAATCCGTAAAATAGTGACAAAAATATTGTCATTTAGATGTGACAACACTTTACTTTTTTTTTTTTTTTCCTTCTATTACAAAGTTTACACTCATAATCAGATCATTGGGTTTAAAAAACCCAGCCCATTTAGCTAAAGCACTACTACACTAGACTCCCTATTTTAACTTTACTTTCATTTTTTAAAACTTTTTTTTTTTTTTCACAACTCCCGAAATACTACACTACAAAAAACACTACACATTAAAAAAAAAAGTCTTTTTTATTCCCCCAATTGTGAACAGTAACTCCTCAAGTTGGAAGTTAGTCATCAATACACGTTTTCAACCATTTGTGGAGTCTAGTGCAGGCCATTTTTTGCACATTCTCCTCAAATTTGACTGTTTTCAGCCAATTGTTCACTCTACTGTGAGTGCTCTAATATGCCTCATCACACTGAGTCAAAGGAACTTGACTCTGTTTAGTTGAGGTGATTTTAGGAAGCGTGAAAAATGGTAGAGAGATGGTTTTTTTCACTAGAAGAAGGGTTGGGAGGGTATTTTTTACCTGGCCCAAAATTTTTTATTTCTCTAAAATAGAGAGAATATATGGATGGAAGACAGAGTAACCATTTTACCCCATAATAACTTTTTTTTTTTCTTTTCTTCTGTATTAATTTACTGTTGATCCCAAAAACTGGGTTGGGTAAATTACAGCTCATACCCATTCATTCATAGACATAAATGGTCCATCTCTAAACCTGAAGCCTGGCCACAGCGTTAGAAACCAGACATGATATGGAGGATAGGGTCATCCTTTTGGTTGCAAAAGACACATAAAGTGTCTTCCGGGTGCATACCATATCTTAGAACTTCTTTAGTTGGAAGAACATTCCAAGTCATCCTCCAAAGCCGCATCTTTAATCTTTCATGGATCTTCAATTTCCATAAGAATCTCCACTATCTTGGGCTGAGAGAACCCGAATCATGGAGTCTAGAGACTTGACCAATGACATATGCTGATTTAACTGTAAAATTTCAATTCTTACTAGGTGTCCACAAGTATTTGTTAGGTTCTGATTAGCAGAGATGTGGACTTGGCAGATTTTGGTTACCGTTTGGATGTCAAAGAGTTGGAGTAGTTTAGCTCTATCCCATTGCCTCAATTCTAGGATATACAACTGAAAAAAAAAAAACTCAGAGAACCATACATTAGAAGCTTAGAAGTGTTTAGTTCAACACGTTTTGAAATTAAGCATTAAAAAATAAAAACGATAGTAATGGAGACATAGCACCAAACAATATGTTTGCTGCATCAATGAAGCCATAGATGGTGTCCAACAGTAAAGCATTTTTGCAGCCACAGACTAAAGCATTTTACAATTTTATGGTGATAGGAACCCAGACGTAATGACACTAATGTACCTCAAACCAGTGGAGACTATCTGGCACCATCAATTCTCAAATGGGTTTCGACTTTCACTTAATGTTGTATCAGAATCATCATATGCTCTTATGTCATGACCATCTTCCTCAATCGGGATTCTACTAGAAGCCAAATGCCAAACAAGAGGCAACGGCAACTCCAATGAAGTATTTGTTGCGCTGTCTTCATGTGGATCTCTCTGCATTGCAGTTTCTTGAAGCTGCAGTGCATATTGCAGGTCATATAGCACTTCATGCATCGTAGGCCTCTGAACACTACTTGCCTTCAAACACTTCTCAGCCGTTTCACCAAACTTTCGCAATGAACTAGGCTTAATTTTATCAACTAGCATTGGATCTATAATTTTCTCAAGTTGGCCTTTCCTTTGCCACATCATCCCCCATTCAGCTAGGTTCATCTCCTCCATTGGAAGCGAGTTGTTAATAGCTGGTCTAGCACAAAGAATTTCAAGAAGTACAACTCCAAAAGAGTACACATCAGATTTGTCTGTCAACTGTAGGGTAGTAAGGTATTCTGGATCAAGATAACCAAAACTACCCTTTACACCCATGGTGAAATGTTCTGGATCAGGAAGTCCTGACTTTGAAAGGCCAAAGTCAGCAACTTTAGCCACATAATCTTCATCAAGCAAAATGTTAGTGGACTTCACATCACGGTGAATGATTCCTCCAGCCGGACCAGTGTGTAGGTAACGTAGGCCCGTTGCAGCACCAATGCAAATTTCAAGTCTTTTCTTCCAAGATAATTCAGATCGTGAAGATGATCTCTCAGAATTGTCATTCGATTGATAGAGGTGATCTCTTAGAGTCCCCTTTTCCATAAATTCATAAACCAGTATCATCTCAAACCTTTCATCACAGTATCCAATCAAAGAAACAAGATGGCGATGTCGGATTTGAGATAACACAATGATCTCCGTTTGGAATTCCTCAATACCCTGTCCATGTCCTGGTTGACTTCGTTTCACAGCCACCCTTATACCATTCCGAAGAGTTCCTTTGTAGACTTTTCCAAATCCACCCTCACCAATCAAAAGTTTTGAATTGAAGTTCTTTGTTGCATACTGTATTTCAGCAAAAGGTATCCTCAAACTGAGGTTTAGATTAGAAGGTAGGGATCCAGCAGCACTTCCTTCTGTCAACCTGTTAAAACTTATCCCTCCAAAATGCGAACCTTGATCAGATTTTGCTTTCTTGCATTTCAAATGCAACGCCACCAGCACCACAATCAAAATGACAAATACCCCACCACATACAGAACCAATGATTATTATAACAGGGGAGTGTTTCTTCACTGATTCATCACATTCCGGTGGAATGAGACCTGATTTATTGGTCATGACCTCCATAATCTCCAGCCCATTCACAAACGCATTAAGAACGCGAGAGTCCTGCTCTGAAGGACTTATACTAAAACTGGTAAATCCAGAATCATCTGAATCAACCACATAATCGATGAAAAAGGGAATAGCGAAGTCTCCAGTTCTATCATAAGGATTGATCATCTCATCAAAGTTGCTATATATATAGAGATTGAACTGCAAGTCAGCAAGTGTGTAACTTATAATGTCGCAGAAATGGACCCGGAAAAAGTGTTTAGTATTCTTACTCACAGGAAAACGCCAAGTTAAATTTAAGATACGGGAGTTAAGATTATCGACTGGCTTCAATTGTTTGGCTGTTTGATAGACACGATCTGGGGCGTAATAGTACTGTGCGACACGTGGAGGATCGTATTTAGGCGTTTGGGTATAGGGCGTGCTGTTCACTGCAGAATCGCTGGGGGGAATTAAGTAACTATCATCTGGTACCCAACTCCTCCACAACTCATCGAATTCAATTAGGGAACCTCCAAAGTTGATCCTATGGATTGTATGTAGAGCCTGAGAGAGCAAACCATTGTAGGTACTATCATTTCCAGCAGAAGTAACGCGAGTGGTGCCATTATCAATGATGCGAGTCTCATTGGCAAGAAAGACTTCTAAGGCGTTAACAAAAGCCAAAGATGACTGTTGAGAAGGTATGAAGTGGATTCTAAACTCTCCTCGTGGGATACTAAGCAAGAATTCCTTAATCACTGGAGAACTAGTACTATTTCGGATACTAAAATTCGTTAAAAGCGAAAACCCAGAAGCCGAAACATTGAACAGTGCATCATATAGATCAGCATGTGAAGCAAAGAAATGGAGGCGTAGTATGTACTTACCGTTCTGGTCGATTACAAACCTATATGAACAAGGCTGTCTGTAAACTCTTGCTGTTTGATAGAGTTCAAGAATCGATGTTGAAGAGTTGCTGACTACTTCGCTTTTCCCAGTTGAGAAAGAATTGGATTTGGAATTGCTGTCTGCAACAAAGACTTGGGTAGAGTTGACGGTGGCGTTCTTGCTTGCTCCACAGTTGATGAAGTACTTGTCAGGAACAGTGAAAGCTGATGAGAGAAGCAGAAGTGAAGAGAAGTGGAGAGGAAAGAAAAGGCAGAGTTGGAAAAATATCTTACGGGAGTGCAGCATTTCCATGGATTTTTTTTTGGGAGAGCAGCTAGTTCTTGAGTGGTTATGATGAGTTTCTGAGTATGTAATTGAAAACGTTAAACGAAGACTTTGACTTAAATAGTACATGCTATTTACCTATTTCGATTAGTGATATACAGCCATACAATTGTATCTTGATCATCAGAA
Organism: Fagus sylvatica; assembly: GCA_907173295.1. Classification (NCBI taxonomy): domain Eukaryota; kingdom Viridiplantae; phylum Streptophyta; class Magnoliopsida; order Fagales; family Fagaceae; genus Fagus; species Fagus sylvatica. Next base: position 7,591,242 of record OU015768.1, read on the forward strand.
ATGTCCACTCCTATAAAATTGATTGGTTGCAATTGCATGCCGTAAATTACAAGTAGAAGGGACCACCGGAGTGCAGCATTGGTTGGGTCGGAATCACGGGGCATACAACTATATAAGTGCTCCTAGTTTTATCCTATATCAAAATAATAATAATAATAATACTAGCAGAAGTAGGCCACAGAGAAAGAAATATAAGAAATCAAGACCCAAAAACATAGAATAATTTCATTGAACTAATGGCCTGATTAGATGGCATTTCGCGCCTCTCAGAGAGTTTTGTATCTATTTTACAAAAGAAATAAATTAATTAATTGAAAAAAATATATACTAATAATTTTACCTTCTTTTTTTTTTAATCGGTAAATACTAACAATTTTATTACAAATTGACAAATGTGATTAGTATTACCTCAATAACATAATAAATAAATATCATAATTACTTTTTTATGATTAGTGATATATCAATTTGATATTTATTTATAAACAAAAGTAAGAGGGAACTTGATTAGTATGTTGTGGGTACAAATTTACTTATTTTTAGGTTGAGAGAACTTAAGTTATTGAAGTTTAGAAAATTGACCTATGACATATTTATCTAACTATAAACTTCTCATTCTTAGTTATCAAAGGTGTGATTATACTATCAAAATAGGTTATTTTCAATTTAATATTTTTAGATAAAACTAAACACCTAAAAATAAGAAAATTATTTTACATCAAAACAAATTTATCATCTATAAGTTATTAAATTACAAACTCAAACACACAATCTGAGAGAGCTAGCCAATGTGGGCTGCAAGCCCAGTCACTTTCTAAAGCACCAATTGGGTACATACCTCAGGCCCACCCTAATCATATAGTGTATTTATGTTCTTTTAGATCTGTTCTCACTATAATTCGTTCGGCATTTGGTCTAAGGTTTTCCTCTCCCCCAATTGCCCCATCCATCTAAAGGGTGTGTGTGTTCAATTCTCTCATACGAATTATATTAAAACCAAATTATGAATTTTTGAGTCTAGAGGGAGTTTGGGTAAAAAAAAAATTAAGTTAATTTGCCAAACATGATCTGGTAGAACTTAATTTGAAATATAAATCTTGTATTTTGTAAAGACAAGATTCATTTGAATCTTGTCTTTACAAAACACAAGATTGGTGAAAATAATTATATATATATTATTATAATTTATAATCTTATTTTTCTAAAGACAATATTTAATCTTAAGATTTGAACAATTATTAAAAAAATTTTAATGAATCTTGTCTTTAGAAAAGACAAGATTCAACTTAAATTCAAAATTTTTAAATGAATCTTGTCTTTAGCAAATACAAGATTCAACTTAAACTTTTTCGTAATTATTTATTCAATTTTGTATTTAACAAACACAAAATTACTTAAAAAGATTTTCTTTAAAAAATTATAATCTTATCTCGTTTGGTTACGTTGGGACAAAGAGTAAAATTTGTTTTCTGCAATCTTGTGTAAGAGCATTCTCAACGGAGTTGTAAATTGGGATTTTTTGTTAAAATAGATGCTACTGTAGCTAAAAATACTAAAAAACGCATCCCAACCGAACATGTAAAATAGAGATTCATTTTACGCAAGCTACAGTAACGTGTAAAAATACACGTTACTGTAGCATTGTGTATTTATTAAAATAATATATCTTCACAGTCTTCTCTCTCCACTTTTCTCTCTCCCCGCCCGAACTGCTTTTTCTCTTCTCCTCTGTCACGGCAGCAACCTCCTCTCTCTCACTCGAAGAATCTGAAAATTGTGGACTCATCATCGGACGGTGGAGATGATGAAGAGCAATCGGAGTTGCTGGGTTGGGTTTGCCGCCGGCGTGGGTTGTTAGGTTAGGTTTGCCGCCGGCATGGGTTGGGCTTAGGCGTGGGTTGCTGGGTTGGGTTTGCCGCCGGCGTGGGTTTGGGTTTGGGCGTAGGTTGCTGGGTTGGGTTTGCCGCCGGCGTGGGTTGGGTTTGGGCGTGGGTTGCTGGGTTGGGTTTGCCGCCGGCGTGGGTTGCTGGGTTGGGTTTGGGAGGGGATGGGTAGTGCCGGAGGGGATGGGTACGGGTAGTGCCGGTGGGGATGGGTACGGGTAGAAAATGGTTTTGATAAAAAATGGTTTTTCTAAAAAAATTATAATATTATTTTAATAAGATATTTTGTAAAGTAGAGAATATGATGAGAGGTGCTATGTAAAAATGAGTTGTAAAATAGAAAAGATACTTTTTAGAGTTATAAAATAGAGAATACAACCCAAATGGGTTGGGAATGCAGAATGCTCTAATAAGATTCATTTTTAAAATTAAGTTTAGTTGGGACATATTTAGCAAAATAATATTAAAAAAGCATTATTTTGAAAAAGGGCCGAGGCGCTCAAAGTTTTATATATATATATATATATAAAAACCTGTTACCACTCCAACTCCCAGCAAATGGTTTCACGTGGCCCATAGTTTTCAATTTCCTCCCATTTTATTTTCTCCTTTACTCCCATTCCATATAAATAACCCAGCCGACCCATCACCCATTCCATCACAGAGACCCAGATAGAAAGAGAGAGAGGGAGAGAGAGAGAGGATCATCATAGAATAAGACCAGACAAAGTAAAACTCATAATATGGTGGCGCAGCGGACGGTGACCAAACCAAGCCGCAGCGACGAAGTGTTGGACGCAGATCAACAACTGAAAATTGCCAATGAGATCAGAGCTCAATTCGAGTCCATGGCCCCCAAGCGCCCCGTCAAGCCCAACAGAAGCGAATCTGACTCCTCAACACCAACCCCGGTGGAGTCCATACCCCTAGACCAAAATATTCCTGAGCTTGACAAGTTCCGGGCTCTTCAATCGAAATCTCATGTCTGTAACATGCACCACTTTATTTAACGCTTTTTACTTTCTTTTGCGTGTTTTGGATGTTCGTTGGATTTTTGGTTCTTGTAATATTGCTCTCTCTCTGACCGCTGCAAGATTGACAGGTTATAGTTTCGGCAGAGGGATCTACTGAGGTACAAGAAGAGTATGTGGAGACCCAGTATTACAACGAGTTGCACTCCATCGACAAACAGCATCACACGGTTCCATCTCAATCTATTTATACGATTTTTTGTTTTGTTTTTTTTCGTCAACGAGATTTAATCATTTTTTTTTATTTATTTATTTATTTATTTTTTTTATAACAGACAGGGAATGGGTTTATAAGGGTGGTGGGAGAAGGTGAAGGTGGATATGACATTCAGTTAGGAGGCCAGGAAGGCGTAGGTGGGATGGCGTACACGGGCTTCAGAAGCAATCCTGCAACAAACGATTGGGTACCTAAAATTGATGAAGATCAGGTATTGGGTGTTTCATATTAGAATTTGGATTTGGCTTTGCAGGAACTTGTAATTTAGTAGCATTGAATGGTTTTCTTAATCAGAATCATAATCATCCCCTCTTGTAACAATTGAATTATCAAAATAAAAAATTTGGGTTTGGTTTTTGATGGATGTTATTACTTAATTAGAATCTCGTAAATGTAAGAGAAAGGATTTGAAACATAAGAATCGTGAATTAACTGGTAGATTCTGGTCTTGAGTGTTCCATCTTTCTAAAGTAATTATGTTTTGTTCGTGTAATGATCACAGGGCTTTGTCTCCTCAAAGCCAAATCGGAGCGAGAGTTCTTAGATCTGCCAGGGAAGAGACTTTGAGAAAGGGACTTGTACCAACTTTCCCTCTAATGTGAAATTGGATAAAGATCAGATAAGGATGGGTTTGGTGGAAGACTAAAAAATTCACATGATGCTTTTCAATAATTCAAGCAAGCAACATTGCTCTTGTCCAACTGCATTGTACCACTAAGAAATTTAATAGTAATTAATTCTTTTTTTTTTTTTTTTTGATGAATAATAGTAATTAATTCAATGGTTTGACGCATTCATCCTTGTAAAGGCCAACTACTGTTTTTTGGGAACGGCTTGGGTCCGGTGTACAAGAGTACTGAACCTGTTGAGATACTATCACATGTATAAAAAACTGTACAAAACTGGACACGTGGTAATCGGTAATGAATAGAATTCCCAATGCAGTTTAGAAGGAAATTCCGTGTACGTTGAGGAAAGGACCAAACGTACAACATTCATCAACATTAGAAACTAACAAAATAGTTGGGCGGCCATAATTGTATGATGCATTCGAATTACAAATTTTTGGTGCTCTAATCTCTTGGCTCTAATTCTTATTTATAAACAATAAGCGAGAAACAGCTCATGGGGTTACCATATTACACTGCAAAGGTGATAGCCACTATAGCTTTGAAGAATCTCTAAATTTGCAAGACGGAGGGGGAATTAAGGTGGGTCCAGCAGCCAACCTTATTTGGAGATTGTAGACATTCGTATCTTCCGTTGATAGCTATTCTTGTACAATTTCTATTTGGTGAGTTTAAGCTTACATTTTCACAAGGTAAAAACAGACACGCGCCAATACTAATTGAGAAATCAGAACTGGGAGGAGAGAGAGAGAGAATCACTCAGAGCAAACAAAGCTAGCGCCAAGAGGCATTAGAGAGATCCCTTTCTTCAAAGACGGACTCTTATGTACGTATTAAGTACAAGGGGATTATGATTGCTTTGCTTCTGTACAAGTAAATGCTACCTGTGTAGTTCAGATTGATTTATTTGGTACCAACAACCTTCATTATAACTTAAAAGTTCTGTTTAGCAGTCTACCTACAAGAAATAAAAGCCCATGCACGATCTATTATTCATGACGGAAACACTTAGGTCCCGCACGATCTATTATTCATGACGGAAACACTTAGGTCCCTCCACGGGATTCGTGTTGATTTTGATAAAATTTGTGTGTTTTGTGATAAATATTGTATCCGTAGTGATAAATGTGTGTTTATTGTTGTAAAAATAAAATATGTAAATTCTGGTAATATTAGTAATATTTATAATAAACTTAACTTTACTACATGTTACAGACATTTTACAACATCGAACACAAATTTTTGACATCTTTGGTGGGACAGTCATGAATGGAACGACATTTTACTACATGTTACAGACATTTTACAGTGTCCCTATTCATGACAGAAGAGTGATCCATGATGCATACGGAAAGCATCCAATGTGCCTTGAAGAAATGCAACAACATCATGAATGGAACGACACTAAATAGCTCAAGCAACTATTAAGGAACAAGGAGTTGAGCAATTGCTGCCAATAAGCTCTAAGCTTCATCTCTAAGGACACCTCCTTCCATTGTAAGAACAAGTTTAAGGATGAGGTTGTGAGTTCACGACTGACTCATTGAGTGCGTGTATAATTACAATTTATATATATATTTAGGAAAAAAATAAAATTGAAGCATTATATTAGTAAAGAGCCAGAGGCAATCCTCATTTCTTTTTTCTTCTTTTAATAAATAAATTTTGGCCTCGAGAAGAGGGAGAAAAAGAAATTCAATCTAATGATCTTCACTTCATGTCCTCGTTTCAATTAATGTTATACAATCTCCTTGTTTCTCCACATAATCAATTATTTAGACACTTAGCCCGTGTGAACAATTTGCCTTTCTGAATTATGAACTTCTGCCTAGATTTTAGCTTCAAATCAAAACTCATTCAAAGCAAAGAAAGCATTTAGAGCCCTAATTTCCAATGCATGACTATCTGATGCCATATGCTGAAGAGAGCAAAGCTGTCATTCAAAGGCCAAAACCCCAATAGCCACCTCTAATTTTATGCATTTGACTAATCTACAATGACAAAAAAACATATAATTCACAATATAAACAACCATACAAGACAATGGTTAAGCAGCCCGTATAGCATTCCCTTTTAATTCACTCGCCAAAACATAATATTTAACAGCAGCAAAAATAGTAATAAGGCAAAATCATCTACAAGGCCAAGCAACAATTCCGCTGAAACACACACACACACACACAAAGAGCATAGCAGCATTGCAATCAAAGACACGAAGAAAACCTAAATCAGATCAAGAAGAATCGGGTTTAACATAAGGGAGTTCCTCAGTAGTGACCTGAGAAGCCCCAGATTTGAGCATTTCCAGGGCTCGCTTGCTGATCTCCTTCGCGTAGACACCTAGGGTCTCGATTTTTCCGTCCACATCACCATCGGCGGCAGTGGAAATGTCAGCGGAGGCTGCGGCAAAGAATGCTTCTTCTTCGATGATGCGGGCGGAGCCGGAGGATTCATCGGCGGGGATGGGGCGGTAGCGCTGGGAGTTGGAGAGGATGGTGTCGGAGGACGATAGGGTTTCGGCGAGGCGGGCGATCACGGCGTCGCGGATCCGCTGCGAGGGAGGCCAGATGCTGAAGGAGAATTTGGTGTTGTTGGGTTTGGTGGTATTGGTCTCGTGGCGTTTGGGTGATGCAGTTTCTGCCATTTCCTTGGTTCTTTGAGGACTGAGCTACTGGGCTCTACTGGCACGCTCGCTCTGGTTCTATTAAACAACGGTGCGACTCTAATATGGTGGTTCTATTGGTGGAATGTTCTCTTGGAAAATTCAGTTTTCAGCAAAGGATAACTGGTGTATAGTGAATTCCAATTTAAAAGTAATTTGAAATAAAAATGGGATATTATATAAATTTCATGAAACTTTAAAGAAGATGATGAAATTTCTTTCAAACTTTTTTAAATTAGAAAATATAATTATGTTTAATTAGTTTGTTGGTAGATGAAGCCATGCATTAAGATTTTATTTAACGGTTATTTAAAATTTAAAATGATATGAATACTTTTGTAGATGTATATTATTTAATTTCAATAATAAAAAGTATTTATTTCAAATAAGTAATCTCCTCTTTCAAGAAAATTACTTAGATACAAAGAAAATGTCAGGCTGTAATAAATTTTTCATTACTTGGATACAAAAAAAAAAGTATCATTACTTAGATAAGTAATCTCCTCTTTATATAGACGTGCCTCACGCGAACTCTCCGTCCGCAATTCAAGAGTCCACTTAAAGATTCTCTTCACAACAATGTGAGATGCAAGATGTCAAGATGAGGTTTACCAACCAAAGTACAAAACTATAAAAACGGTTTGTTTGGTACAAGGTGATTTTGGAGAGGTCAAGGTATGGAGGCGTGGGAAAAGCTATTTAAGTCTCTCTCGCTATGTTTGGTTATTAGTCGTTACGCAATAATTCGAGTTTACAAAAACTTTATTTTATCTTATTTTTGTAGCTATTTTTTAGGACTTCGTCTTAAACTTGAAATATGATTTAAAGTGCATTACAAGATTCCTGATTGATATGATTTACCAAAACTTAATCTACATGCACCTAACAGTATCATACATAGATTTTATTAAAAGCCAAATATTATAATAAATCATAAAATAATTTAACATAAATAAGGAACCTATTTTTAAAAATTTCTTAAATTTGTTGATAATCAGTAATTACTTGCTTAATTTTATATTTTTAAACGGTGAAAATTTAAAACATTGTTTATTGTTTATTGGGCTCCATTTCCCTTATGTTGTCAGGGTGGGGCCTCTTAAGTGAGGCCCATGAATCACGTGGCCCTCCCGGAGCATCGAATGGTCACGGCATTTCAGCCACCACGATGCCTTAGGCAAATGTCATGTGGCCTAGCAAGTAGCAACTGCCTGTCACAGAACAGCAATTACCAACGTTACGCATTATCCACAAAATCGATACAATCCTTCTGTTTACGATTTCCAGAACTCCTCTCAACCTCAGGCTTTCCCTTACCTCCGCTCGAGCTAGTCCACATGTTTGTTTAAGCTTTATCCACAGCCACTGAAAACACTGACTCCGCGACGATGACCTCCATCACTTCCGTCGAATTGAATTACCTCGTCTTTCGTTACCTTCAAGAATCAGGTAATGTTCTCTATACTCCGCAGCTCCTCAATTTTTTTTTTTTTTTTAATTCGCGTTAAAGAAAATTTTGAATTTCTTTGCCGCAAAGTGGATTAGTATTCTAGGGTTTGTATAGAAAGCTGTTACTAGACGTATAATAATTGGAATTTCTGAGCTAGGTTTGTGGTAGTTGCTAATATAAGCAGTCTAGGGTTTTTTAGGGCAAAGAAAACTACAATTTTGTGAATGACTTTTCATGTTGTGATGGATCTTTTATGTGTGCTTCAATTTTTTATTTTAATCATATAATGTAGCCCTAGCTATTTGCAATAATTGTGTACCAGTTGTTGCCTTTTGGTTTTGCAAATGCTGGTCAGTGTAATTCTTTTTATTATCCTTCATAATCGGTTATAGGCTTTGTTTAGCAGTGTATAATGTGTGTTTATTTAGAGAATTCTTCGATTTCTTTTGAGTTCATATTCTATTTGAGAGATCAAATTTAGCATTGATGCAAAAAAGAAAAAAAAGAAAAGAAAAAGAAAGAGTCTTTGTTACTTATCATCTCCGAAATGTTCTAGTTTCAGTGATAGGTTATGGTGCCGTTTTAAGAAGAGAAATATTTAGAAATAGGCAAAGAAAGGAAGTTTTCGAACCATCCAAATATGTTTATAATTTAAAGAAAAACCCTGTTTTACTTTTAAGAATTAGGTATATTGATAATATGGAACTGAACATTATGTCTAAATCAGGCAAGTTTGTGGGTGATGCTCTTTATAATTCTTGGAAATGAAGCTGTAAAAATGCCCACACTATTACAAATAACAAATACATGTCAATAGCACAATCTTCATTTTATGCTATGAAGCATAGGTACGCCTAAAATGGTGGCGTATCCATACCGGGCATGTTACGGGTATTGGTACAACTTAGGCACTTCTGCCTGAGTACCCCAAGAGTACCCAAAAAAAAATTCAAAAAAGAAAAGAAAAGTTGAACACTTCATCACATAAGCATGAAATAGCTTGTATTCTTTCACTAGTTTTACCTCCAATCAAGCCTCTTGAAAACTTATCTTTTATTTTATTTTGGTTTCAATGTTGAACACATCTTTTATTTACTCTTTTGGATCTTGATTTACACTCTAACCACCATTTAATGGTAATGAATGTACTTTATTATTCATGATTGCTCTTAAATTCACATATGTTTAAAAAGATATTAAAAAAATTATGCATAACAATATATATATAAAAAAAATTAATAAATATAGTCACTGTACCTGTACCCATACCCTAATTTTTTAAGGAATTGTAGTACTGCTGTACTGTACCAGTACCTAAAAACGTAACATGCTTCTTAGATTTTATGTCAGTTATAAAGGGAAAGCTAGACATGAATCATATTTAATGCTTGAGTGTATAGGATGTGATTTAAACAATAGTAAACAATAAGGTTTCAACTTATCTCCTTCATTCACATATGTTGTTTGGTGACTGTATACTGCAACTAAAAGATGAAATAGCAAAATTTTTGTAATTTATTTTTCATTTTACATATGATTTAGCAGTTTGACGAGAGATTATAGTCGGAGAAACTTCAAAACCTTAAATAGCTTTTATTTTTCAATTTTTTTTTTTTTTTTTCGAAGCTCTTAACTTTGCGAGCCTTCTAAATCCTGTAAATAAAAGTGTATATATATTAACTGTTCCTTGTCGTACTCTTGTAGGGTTCACACATTCAGCATTTGATATATTAACTGTTCCTTGTCATACTCTTGTAGGATTCACACATTCAGCATTTGCTTTAGGATATGAAGCTAGTATCAACAAGTCCACCATTGATGGAAATTTGGTTCCACCTGGTGCTCTTGTTACATTTGTACAAAAAGGACTTCAGTACTTGGAGATGGAAGCAAACTTGAGTAATGTTAGCATGCTAATTCTTTTGCTTTTTATCTATCTTCCAGCATGACTGTAACTACTTTGCTATTTGCTTATCTCAGAATTCAAGTTGATCAATGTTTGTTTTAAGCTTGTCAGAGTGACACAGTGTTGGATGAAGATTTCTCATTCTTACAACCCTTGGATCTTATCACAAAGGATGTCTATGAACTGCGGCAAATCATAAATGAAAAAAGGAAAAATCTACAAAAGGATAGAGATAAAGATAAAGATAAAGATAAAGAGCTCAACAGGGAACATGAAGGAGAACGTGCACGAATAAGAGATAAAGAAAGACATGAAAGGGAGAAAGAAAGACATGAAAAGGAGAAAGAACGTGAAAAGGATAAAGAGAGGACAGAAAAGGATAAGGAGCAAGAAAAACAGCATGTGGATCACACTGACAGAGAAACAGTTGCAGATCAAGAAGATAAAGATAATGTAAAACCTGAAGATAATGGAGTCTTTGGAGGTAAGTTTACTTTGGTATTGAATTTATTTCCTCTGTTTGTATTATCCTTTATACCAACCATGAAGTATAACACTCTCTGGATGTGTTTTATAGGACCAGAACCAATGGATATCTCCACAACCTCGACTTCTCAGGCATGCGAAATTCCCAGTTCTGATGTGATAATTTTGGAAGGACATACTTCAGAGGTTTGAACATGCCTTTCTGCATTTTTTAGCGCCCCCCCCCCCCCCCCCCCCCCCCCCCTCTCTATTAATTGTTCTGCTTTTCTGGTTTCTTTTCAGCCTTATGACTTTGATAATGTGCACGTTTTCCTTTCTTCTTTCAGGTATGTGCTTGTGCATGGAGTCCGACTGGTTCTCTTCTTGCATCAGGGTAAGTATTTCTTTGTTGAAAGACGTACTTCTTGTGTGAGGGTTCTTTATGTGTATCTACACCTCGTAGTTTAAATATCTCATGTATTTTCTTTTACATGCATCTTTCATGTCAACTTGTTTGATGTGTTTTCATATTGTGATTCTTGTTTGTTATTGCTTCATTACGGATATCCTACACGTTAGTCCTTTTGCACAGTGAATTACAGGTTCCAAAAAACATTGGATATGAACTTCCAATTGAAGCAAAATCATTATGAAGGGTGGTTATTTGCTGAGAATTGCTTTACTTATTACTGAAGCAATTAGGGTTTCTAAGGATTTTTTACCTGATTATTTCAGCTTCTGCATTAAGTCATATTACTGCAGATCATTATATTATTCTGAAATAGAGACTAGTATAAAAGTGAAATTGAATGCATTATTACTTTAGAATGACATCATATTTTCTGTTTGATTCGGTGACAACAAATTATAACATTTTGCTTGTGTCAATTACATTTTATTCCTGGAATTTCAGATCAGTTTTTGTTACAGTATAGTAACACCATTCAAGGAAGGTTGTGAATTTTTATTGTTTTTTTTTTAACTTCTAGATCCGGAGATTCAACAGCTCGTATATGGACAATAGCAGATGGTAGCTCAAGGTCTGGTTCTAATGGTCCTTTGAACGTGCTGGTGCTGAAACATGTTAAGGGTCGAACAAATGAGAAGAGTAAAGATGTCACTACACTTGATTGGAATGTGAGTTTTATCTCTCTATTCTGACTTAAGTTCATAGTAGCTGCTATTATGCGCTGGCTAAACCCAAATGCCTTTTTTAGTTACACTATTGTTTATTTTATACTATCAAATATATTGTCAAGGCTTGCATGCCTTATGCACACGCTTTTTAAAGAGTTGCTTTCGACTTGTTTTCTTTTATTCTCCTGTAGAATATGGTGCATGATTTTTAGGGTTGGATTGAATTTATTTCCTGAGAGGCTGAGAGCCTTGCTTCTGAAATTTAGAATGAAATATTCCAATGCTAGAAGAGAGCCTAACTGCCGAGAATTTAGTATGGTCCTTGTTGATTCATGCATATCGAAATGACTTTAGTTATAAAAACTTAATATACTCATATCATTATCTGATACATATCATACAATACGTACTCTTCATAGGAAGTGCCTGGAAAGAAGCTAAAACAGACACCCCGCATAAGTATTTGTTTTGGTCAACTACAAGAATAGAACCTATGTCATTGTCTCACCATTCTAGATTGTATTATCTGTTTGAAATTATGCTGACAGTAATTCCCTAGATTCAGGGCTAACTGTACTAACCAAGTGTGAAAGGTTCCTGTTCATAGACCCAAAAGATGATGGAGGAGGTGGCATCTTTCCCACTTTCAATACATAGTCACATCTTAGGTATCTGGTAACACCTTAGGTATTTGGTATTCCACATTAATGTTGAGAGGGAATAGTTCCCTTCTCTGCATGAAGAATAAGGATGTGCATTTGTACATAGCAGCACTTTTGCATTACTAATCTTTCACTATAGTTTTTTTTTACTTCTTGAAAAAGCAAGAAATGCACTTTCGAGATGCTATTTTGATGGTAACAAAGCTTCCTGCCTATATTGTCATCATTTTTGATGAAACAATTATCATACTTTTGCTTGTCCTTATGCAGGGGGAGGGGACACAACTTGCAACAGGTTCATATGATGGGCAAGCAAGAATTTGGAGTACAAATGGTAAGCTGTCTAAGCATGATTTGTTTTAAATATCTGTAATTTCCAGCAATTAAAGGATGGAACAGATATGAAGAGTGGACCAGCAGTAAGTCAAGTTATGATTACCATTCTTGTTTCATGCGATGTTTTCGCTTCTATGTGTATGCAGGCCATTGAAGGTGTGTGCATTTCACTTTCCATGTTTAAGCCCTTGTCAATTGATACCCAATTCAAGTGAACCCAAATAAACCTTGACACATGGCGATCTCGTGGATAAGCCATTTAGTGACATATTTATAGGAAAGCTGTCCCTTTCAAAAAGGTGCCGACTAGAAAGAAAAAAAACAAAGATATTTCTTATGTGACAGAAACTAGATATATTCCTTCTAATTGGTATTCGTCATAAATTGTACCAACCGGTGTAGTCGAAGGAGAAAGGCGACCTTAAGGCGTCAAGTCCTTGTATTGCCTGAGGCGTGAGGTTCCAAAAAGGCGCTCACCCAAGTGAAGCAAGGCACCAAATTCTAGTTATAGTTCATTATATACATATAATGGACTGAAACCATATGTATCAAATACATTGGAATATTATAATTAAAAGAAACAAAGAAAAAAAAAAACTTTCAAATGTGTGCTACATGAAGAAAACAGAGAGTAAGGCGTGAATTTTATAAGCATGAAAATTTCATAATTTGTCTTCGACAATCAGAATGAATTTCAGACACACTTTAGCTGTTTCAGGGACAAATTAAGCTAGGCATAGTTTGAATTTTTTAAACTGTTAGGAGGCTCAATAAATTAATCTAAGAATAGGCTTTACAGTAAGCTTTTTCAGACACACTTTAGGTGTACATACATAAACTAAGCCTATAATATCCGCATGTATGGACTAGGCCAAATATTTAAGCAAGTTTCTTTCTTCGTCAGTTTGATATCTTCCATGTGGTGCATGTCATACTTATGTGGGAAGTTGGAATCGGGATTGTATGCCAGTCTTCATTGCATTGCACACATTTATTTGGTGTACCAATTTTTGTTATCTTTGTTCAGGTGAATTAAAGACTACTCTAAGCAAACATAAAGGACCCATATTCTCTTTAAAGTGGAACAAGAAGGGTGATTATCTTCTTACCGGTAGCTGTGATAAAACTGCAATTGTATGGGATGTGAAGGCAGAGGAATGGAAGCAACAATTTGAATTTCATTCAGGTGTGTCGCTTTTGAATGAATGTTAATAATCAGCAGTGTCTGTCTAGAGCAATAATTGTCTTTATTAGGTTTTAAACTTGAGTATTTGTATCATTTAGGTCCAACACTAGATGTTGACTGGCGCAACAATGTTTCATTTGCAACAAGCTCGACAGACAATATGATATTTGTTTGCAAGATTGGAGAAAACCGCCCTATCAAAACTTTTGCTGGGCATCAGGTTTGTTCTTGAAATCTACTGCTCATAATGATAATTAGACTGCCTCAAAATTGAGTTTCTGTCTTGGAGCACACCTGAGGTTTAGTAATTATCCTTTCCCTTTTTTTTTTGTGTAAACACCTGCCCTTCAAGTGGGGCTTGCAAAGTTTTGGGTTTTAATTTGGTTAGATTGAATCTTGAACTAGAGCCTTTTTTACTGGGTCAAATTTTTCACCTGATTATTATTTGGGAAAGGCTGGCTTGAGCTGCCTACTTGTTTAGAACTGGGTCTGTCTTGGACTGCTCCTTAAAGTCCATTTGGCAACACAACTTATTGCCAGCTTATTGCAATGAATACACTTCTTGTCTCACCTTTTAGCAAATAAGTAAATAAACTAGCTTTTTTGAAAATAAGCTAACTTATTGCTTATTTCCACTTTTAGTCTCACCTTCAGCAAATAATAAGCTGATACCATTGCTTCTATATTTTCCTATTCATGGCCAATCTTGGGGCTTAAGGTGGATTTTTGCTGGGAATTGCCAGCGCCACCTCTAGGAATGTTTCTGTATACTCAAGATTTATACATCAACCCTAAGATTTATGAATTAGCAAAACCTGGATTTACCAGCTTAGTGCCCACATTAGTGATAGTAGTTACTAGAATTGGCTCATTGTATCTAAATCGGTTGACTTTGATTGTCTCCTGAATGTTTGGAAAGCATTAGATCAAACTGTGCACGTTGACTTATGAAGTGATGCCATTCTACAGTTTTTACAGCTAATTATGAACTTTGTGCAATTTCAGGGTGAAGTTAATTGTGTCAAATGGGATCCAACAGGTTCATTGTTGGCCTCTTGCTCTGATGATATCACTGCAAAGGTTGTTTATGCTACTCCTTCCTTTTGGGAAATTGATTTGTATCTTATGTTCCATTGACATAGATGTTCGCTTTCAGCATATTATATATATGTGTGTGTGTGTGTGTGTGCACTCTTGTCACTGCAAAGGTTGTTTATGGTACTCCTTTTAGTAATTTGATTTGCATCTTACGTTCGATTGACATAGATGTTTGTTCTTAGCCTTATCTGTGTACGCGTGCCATCTTCAATTTGTATTTCAATCTTCTAGTTAATTAGACCTGTTTCATACAGTTTCATCACACTTCTTCTTGGCTTATCTTGGTTCTTGTCAATCAGAAATATATATCATTCTGTTGGGTTTTCTGTTTTCAACTAATATATGGCTATGGCGTAGATATGGAGTATGAAGCAGGACAAGTTTGTTCATGACTTAAAGGAGCATGCTAAGGTACCGTGGAGCTCATGTGTCTCTCAATCTCAATGTGTTTGTCTGCATCCCAGCATATGCACTTCTGCTCTGACTGGATTGTTCTCAGAAACATTGAATAATTGTTTTGCAGGAGATATATACTATCAGATGGAGTCCCACTGGACCTGGTACAAGCAACCCTAACCAGCAGTTGTTGTTGGCAAGGTATATGCTGCTGATTTGATGAATTTCAATGTCATTAACTTTCATTTATTTTTATGCATTTGCACTGATAGTTAATAAATTTGATTCGTCTGGACTTGCTTTTTTAGTTGATCATCTAACTATTAATTCCTTGAAAAGTGAACTTCATATGGCTTATGCACTCGTTCCTTGACTAGTATTGTTATAGAAGTTGGTATTTGACGTCTTCATGTATATATAAAGTAATTAGAGTTTCATACAATTTAATTGAGAGTTAGTGCATCAGGAGTTGTTAGGTGAAGCCACAAATTGTGTTGTTGAAACTTGAAAAAGTTCCATTGCCATTTGGTCTTCAATGATGGTCAGGTTTATTTCTGAGACTGCAGACTTCAAAATTTGTGACTTGGCCTGTCTTCAACACTTGCCTGTGGTGATGGATTACTTTTCTTTGCATTAGTCTAAGGTGCTGGTCATTGTGTATTCCCCCCCCCATCTTCAACACTTGTCTGTGGTGATGGATTACTTTTCTTTGCATTAGTCTAAGGTGCTGGTCATTGTGTATTCCCCCCACCCCCCCCAAAATCAATTTTTGGCTGTTGCTGGCAATTGGTCGAGGAAGCTGCTTCTAGGGTGAACAATAAATTATTTTGTGTTAGGACAAACTAAGGTTTTCCTTTGACAAGATCTGAATAAATTTTCGTGTGCATGGTATTGCATACAAACCTGCAACACACACATGCAGAGCTTTCTAGACATATTTAGGTCTTCATTCATGTTTTACTTATTTTAGTTAAAAAATTCTGTTGGTTTTGTTTCTATGTAGTGCATCGTTTGACTCAACAGTTAAACTATGGGATGTGGAACTTGGGAAACTTCTCAACAGCTTGAATGGACACAGGTACCAGCCTTTGCTGCTCCGTCAATGATGTTATTTGAAGGTGATGATCACCGCTTAGATACTTTTGAATTTCACTAATGTTGTAGATTGAAACTTCAGGGAACCTGTCTATTCTGTTGCATTTAGCCCGAATGGTGAGTATTTGGCCAGTGGATCTCTTGATAAATCCATGCATATCTGGTCATTGAAGGAATGCAAGATTGTTAAAACATATACTGGCAATGGGGGCATATTTGAAGTTTGCTGGAACAAGGAAGGTGACAAGATTGCTGCATGTTTTGCCAACAATACAGTTTGTGTTTTGGATTTCAGAATGTAAGGTCTGGGAAAATGCTCTATAATCTCCCTGGTTTGCAAAAGCCTTATGATCTCAGGACTGATAGTTAATTACTTAGTTGGTCTTCAAAAGCTGTAGAGATGATACTTTTGATGGGGATGGGAAAACAAGTGTATTTTGGGTGGGTAGGTTTTGCGTTTTAATCATAGATCAGGCATTACTCACTTAGGTTGATTGCCTTTGCACTTACATTTATTGTCGACCAGGCTTATGCTTTGTAGACGTGAATTATAACCCAATTATGTACAGAATTCTTTGGATTGGACCCATAATTTGTGATTTCTAGTTTACCATTTCTTTACCCTGTTACATTGCGTTTACTTTGATTTATCTTTGCAGTTGATGTTGAGGGATGAGCCCAACTATCACCTGTCAAAACAGATTTGGCAAATTTTGAGTATTTTTGGGTATTTAATAGCAATTGGTATCAGAAAAATATTCAAATTTTACAATCAATAGACTGCCAATTATAGTAGCAGAAATTGATATATTACGATTCATCAGTAATTTCCCACAACTTGAACCCTTAACAAAATTGCAATTTACCAGTAATCCCCACAAGAACATGAACCATTCACAAAGTGGTGAAATCGGTTTCGGTCCCTCATTACAATCTTACGTCCAGTTATCTTTGAAATCAACTTGGTCACAGCATGACAGTCCAGACATACCCGGAGGTTCTTCACAATCTTGATTGTAGTTCCGGGTTGAGTACTGATGAGCCCAAGAGCAATAGCTAGCTTCTCACTGTGAACTTCAAGGGATTGCTCCTTCTGTCTCTCCCCTAAGTCATGTAACACAATATCTGTCTGAGGAGTGTAACCGTGCGCCTTGAGCCAACCATTTATCTCCTCTAACATCATGTAGATTTCTTTGCTTTTTGGATGTCTCTTATCTCCAGCAAGAAACTCGTGTACCTTATTATTCACTTCAATTGAGCTACAGCCAGGCTCTTTTTGCACTCCACTGTCTTTCATCAAGGTCCTCACCCTCGCCACCCCATCCCAGTTACCAGCGGCTGCATATATGTTCGAAAGAAGAATATATGTTCCTGAATTTGCAAGGTTCTTGCCAACCAGAAACTCTGCAATTTCCTCTCCCAAAGCAATGTTACCATGGAGCCTACAGGCCCCAAGTAAAGTTCCCCATATGACAGGATCTGGCTCAGTCTTCATGTTTTTGACAAGCACATATGCTTCTTCTAACTGCCCAGCACGGCCAAGAAGATTTACCATACACCCGTAATGCTCAATCTTCGGTTCAATCCCATATTCATCTTTCATTGAATGGAAAAAACTCCATCCCTCGCTCACTAAACCAGCGTGACCACAAGCACTCAAAATGCCAATGAAGGTTATATCAGTAGGATGGTGACCAATCACACACATTTCATTAAACAATTGCAAAGCATCTCGGCTAAATCCATGCATTGCATACCCCACAATCATCGAATTCCAAGCAACAACATCCTTGTCTTTGATCCTATCAAAAACCAAACGCGCCTCCTCCAAACTACCACATTTGCTATACATATCAATTAACGCAGTACCGACATGAACATTGATCTCAATCCTATTATTCTTAATGTAAGAATGAAGCCATCTACCAGACTCCAAGGCTCCAAGCTGCCCACAAGCAGAAAGCACAGACAATACAGTCACTTCGTTAGGCTTAACTTTTGCCGTCAACATTTTTCTAAACAAATAGAAAGCCTCATTTGGCATTCCATGCTGAGCATACCCACCAATCATCACATTCCAACAAATTACATCCCTCTCTTCCATGTCTTGGAACAATACTCGGGCCTTGTCAATCTCCCCGTGTTTGGCATAACAAGTAATCATTGCCGTCAAAGAAACCAAACTCTTCTCAGGCATAGTATCAAACAATTGTTGTGCAGACATCACATCATCCCCTCTTGCATAAACATCAACGAGACCGGTCCTAACGAACAAATCCGACTCAAACCCGAATCTGATTGCTTGGGAATGAAGGGCTTTTCCGGGTTCAAGTGGGCAGGATTTCAAGAGCGAAGAGAAGGTGAAGCAATTGGGTTCGACACCATGAATCAGCATTTGTGCGTAGTAGAAGAGTGCTTTGTCGTGTAGACCGCGTTGTACGTGGCCGTTAATAATGGAGGTCCAGAAGAAGACATTGGGGTTATGTGTACGTTCAAAGAGGGCGACAGAATAGTCGAGGCGACCGAGAGAGAAGTAAGAGCGCTGGAGCTTGAAATTCAAGATGGAATGCTCGTGAAGGCCGTGGCGGAGGAGCGCGGCGTGGACTTGGAGAAGGTGGTTAATGGATTTGGACTTGTCGATAAGGAAGACAAGTCTGTCTACTGTTGGAGATTGGTGAGTATTGGTGGTGGGTAGTGGTGGTGGCGGTGGGTTCGTTAAAAGGGTGGTTGAGTACATAGTTGTGTTAGCGGGTTTTTACTATTATTTTATTTTATAAAATTAACGGTTTTTCAAACATTTGGCGCCATGGATTGTTAGATTCTTCCTGTTGCATTTCAAACATTTTGTATTGAGGATCCTAATCCTTATAAACTTACCTAATGCGTACCATAGAATTGGAGTTATCACGTTATGACGCGTAAGCAAAATTGATTTTTCCACTCAAACCCGAACACGTAAGCAAAGTGGGCCTCCTCAATCCAAGAGAGAATTGGGCTGGGCTTTATAATTCTAGGGTTTAAACTTGAGGTCTAAAACTAAAACCCCAGCTGGGTTCAAATTTTGGAATTCAGAGTGAGTGAAAGTGAACACAGTGAGAGAGAAAATGGCTTGGCGCTGCGGATCGCTGTCAAGGTCTCTGCTGTCCACCGCCAGATCATCGTCATCTTCATTCAGATCCTCCTCATCCTCAGCCTCAACCTCTCTCCCCCGCCTCCGACCTTCGATTCCAACTCGCCCACACCGCCTCCATTCTCGCCGATCCCTCTTCTCCACTCCCAGGTATTCTAGCTCTTTTTTTTCTTTATTCTTAAAATTACAATTAAAAAAAAAACAATTACGTTCTTAATTTATATATTATAAATATTTGCAAGGAATTTGGGAGAGCTAGGGTGCGTCCAATCGCTGTTGCCGCTGCACAGCGCTGTCGCCTCCACTCGTCTCACTTCCCACATTTCCATCGAAGCCCGTGCTTTCTGCGAGTTGTCTCAGGGTTCGTAAATTTCCAGGATCGCTCATATTCTCTTTGTGAGTCTTTTATGGAGTATAATACTTACATATATTTATATATATAGTTTATAGAGAGAGAGGAATTCTGTATTTTCTTAGGATTATAATTTACTATCATTTTCGCTATCATATGTTTGTTATTTATATCTCTTTTCTATGCTGTAAAGAAATTATATACTCAATGGTAGCGATAAGGTTGTAATTGGAGCACTATTTTTGTGGAGCACTCACTGTTTCTGAGAGTCTTTAGCTCTTGTAGAGACCTAAATAGAGAAAACTTAGAGGATTTTTAACATGGTGGGATGTTATATCCAAAATTGTCTCCACCTGATGTCTTGTCCAATCCTCTCCTCATACAGAAAATGGTGGGTGCGACCTGAAGAGAAGGCCTAGGGTAGGAGTTCTATATTAAGTCACCTGCTAACTAACATAGCATATCACCTAGGATATCTTGTCTATGCCCCATGGCCCTGGACTATTTGATCACACCAAATCAAGCATGTTTAATCCCTTATGAATTCCCTAGACCTTCATGTCAATTCATTTACACCTGATTGCTTTCCTAGGCATGATCTGCGTGACAATATTAATCATGGTCTTGAGATAACATGCTAAAATTGTGACATTGAGCATTCACTTCATGATACATGCGATTCTTATAAGTCTCATCTTCTCTTCCAGAATTTGTTGCTTCCCTTAATGTTGTTTAATTTGTTTTTGGTGTTCTCTTTGTTTTCGTGTATTCTTCCCTCCCGCTAGTGCATGTTTTATGCACTTGGGAGTTTTTGCAGATTTAATGAAGTTTCTTATTACCTATAAAAAAAAAAAAGTCTCATCTTAGCCCAGCTAAGGTGACATTCTTGATGTATCTTGCATGCTTTCTAGGCGTCAAGATGATCACTCGCTTGCTTTCCTACTTGTTATTCAAGTGCCAGAGTGATCGTCTATGTGAGTAGACTGATCTAACTTAAACAATGTGTGCTCATCATATAGTATCAATCCCATCACAAGATGAATAAAAATGAATAATTACAAATGTCTCATAAGGTATCCTAAAAAAATATCAAATACTACAAAATCTTAAACTCCTAACTTGGGTCTGAAAATCATCTCTAGTAGTGGCCTTTGTAAGTGGATCTACCACTATAAATATGTTGGAGGATTTCCTCTCCTTGCGCTAATATCACAAATGTAGTGAAACCCAATGTTAATGTGTTTGATTCTACCATGGTATTTGGAATCCTTGGCATAAACCAAAGCTGCCATGCTATCACTGTATATCCTAAAGAATCTCCTCAACCAAACAACTTCTTGCACTGTTGCTGAACAAGCAACATATTCTAACTCCATCATGGACAAAGCAATGCAAGACTGTTTCTTACTACACAAAGAAATGGTTGCACCACTAAGTAGGAATGCATACCTTGTAGTGGACTTATGCTCATCTCTGTCATTGATCCAATCAACATCACTATAACCTATCAATCTCAAGTCTGATTGTAAAGAACGAGATTCAAAGTCCCACGAAGACATCAAAAATTGCTTTTAACTGCTTGATAACGACTGATTATACCAACCGCGAAGCAAATGTCTGGTTGAGTACACATCATAGCGTACATCGAACAACTTCACATTGGGAATCCTAGTCTTTTCTCTATTTTCCTCATTAGATTTAGGACAATGGTCAAGTCTCAATGTATTTCCATTCTCAATTGAAGTGTCTATGGGTTTGAAATTGTGCATACGGAACTACTCTAAATTCTTCTTAATGTAAGTCTTTTGAGACAAACCAAGAAGCCTCCTAGAGCGATCCCTCAGGATCTTAACTTTGATCACATAATTCACCTCCCCCATGTCCTTCATTACAAAGTAGATGACAACTACCCTTTGGTGGCGACAAGATGTTGTCAACATACAAAGATAGAATAAGCAAACACTTCCTTAATCGTTTGACATACACACAATGGTCCTTTTCCAAATTTGAAATCCAATTGAAGCAATGGTGTGATGAAATTTGAAGTACCATTGTCTAGACAATTGACCTTAAAGCCAACAAATTGCTCCATATAGATCTCCTCGTCTAGTTCTCCATTGAGAAATGTTTTCTTCACTTCCATTTGGAAGAGTTCCAGATCCAAATGTGTGGAAATGGCTAGAATGAGGCAAATAAAGGCAAATCTTAGCACTGGCGAGAACGTCTCTTCATGTTCTACACCTTCTCTCTAATTATAGCCTTTCATCACAGCACAAGCCTTATATATGTCGATTAATTCATCTGCCTTTTGCTTGATTTTTAGGATCCACTTGTTTCTAATGGTCTTGCGCCTAGGCAGAAGGTCAATTAAATCCCAAAATTGATTCCTTGCCATAGAACTCATCTCAACCCTCACAGCAGCTAGCCATCCATTTGAAGCTGGTGAAATTAATGCTTCCCAAGGCATTAGAGATCATGGCATCATAATTAGATTCAGTATACCTTGCGCAAACTGGACCTTTAGTTTGTCTTACAAGCCTCCACCTCATGATCTCATGAACCTTGGAACATCTTCTGGTCACCAGAGAGGCTACCAGAGCCTCTCCAATAAATTCCACACTCCAAGTTCTAGGGTTCTCTTGATGGTGACCCTAAAGAGATGACATCAGAGAGAGGAGCAGTTTGGGGAGCACTCACTGTTTTCTCTCAAAAACTTTACATAAGATTGTCTATGTAGTATCTAGCTCTTGCAGAGACCTAAATAGAGAGAACTTAGAGGAGTTTTAACTTAATGGGGAGTTGTTTACATAACCACCTCATCCACTACTTTATCTCTTATCAAGTCATCTTTAGTTTAAATTCAAACTCCTCTTAATCTACTAACCCTTGTGGACGCTTCATGGGTCACGGTCAGGTAAGTCCCAACCTGATTTCTAACATGTAAAATTGGCTCCAATATTTGGATGTAGTCCGAGTTTATAGAAATAGCACCTCAAATATGTGGAATTTCAAATGAATCATTGACAGTATAGAGCATGAGATTATTCGACTTGGATTACATGTCTTCCTAGGATGATTTTTTGATGAATAATAAGAAATTCCATAAAAAGAAGAACAGTATACTAGAAGTATACTTCAGTAAAAAATCAAGGAGACCTTAGAGAACAAAGCTCTAGGAACTCCAGAAAAGAAAGACAAGGGTGAATACCCACCCAACTACCCAATCAAAAAGAGAATGTAAGAAGAACTTAATCTCCACATAAGACCGTTCACAATTCTCAAAACTACGCCCATTACGTTCACGCCAAATGCACCACATCAAACAATGAGGGATAACTCTCCAAATCAGAAAGTGCTGTTATTTGGAAGACCATCCCTCATGTTCTCATGTGGTGTATTTGGCGTGAGCGGAACAATAGAACTTTTTTGGAGGAGGAGCAATCAATCCCAGCTCTAAAATGTTCTGTCCTACAGACCCTTTATGATTGGTTGAAGGCTTTTAATTTAGTCGGTTGTAATTCCTTAACTGAAATGATTGACAGCTGTGCTGTTCGGGCCTAATTGTTTGTATGTTTTTCTCCTGTGTATACTTCCTGTATACATGGTCTTTCTTTTTAATGAAATATTTACTTATCAAAAAAAAAACTCTCCAAATCGGAAAGTGCCTATGATTACCAAAGCAGCCCTGCCAGCATTCCAGCAACTCTGTTTATTCAACTTGAATTACATGTCTTCCCAGGATGATACTGTTCAACTGTTTATCTAATGGTGTTTCTTAGAGATGAAAGGGTTTGGATCTGTTTTAATATAAGCCTATAGGCTCAAAATATTGTTGTTTTGCAAATACTGTTGCCAAGTAACAAAATGGAATGCTTTTCTAGATACTGAAAGTGAGAATCCCCTTATTGCATATTTTACTTTGTAATTGGCTGAGCCTGATGGGGGGACATTTTTTTTTTTGTGGGTACTAAGATGGCACTTTTTCTACCCCCTTTTAAATCAGTGAGAGTCTGTGTTTGGGTTGGGTAGGGTGTAAAAAGGTGGGGAAGGAGTGTTATGGAAAAAGATTGTGATGGAGTTGATAATAGATCGTGGTGGTTCTTTGCAGTGTGCCATGATTGATCACATTCTTTTTGGGTTGGTAGTAACTAGTAAGATAACACTTTTTCTTCCCCCTTTTAAATCAGTGAGGGTCTGTGTTTGGGTTGGGTAGGGAGTAAAAAGGTGGGGAATGAGTGATGGAAAAAGATTGTGATGGAGTTGATAACAGATCGTGGTTGTGCTTTGCAGCATGCCTTGATTGGTCACATTGATTTTCCTAAATATCGTATAATTCATCCTGTTCAAATTTGTGGGCTGAAATCTTTCCAATTATCAATACAATTGTAATGTATTGCCAGAGATGAACACTTGGGTATATTTGGCTTCAATGATAACCATAAATGCATAAAACTAATTTCTTTGAGAAGTTAATCATTATATTGGAGCAATGTTTGTGTGTCATGGGAATTATATGGAACTCTTCTGCTGATAAATATTCTGGCCTTTTGCTGTCCTCTAGGTACTTGAATAAACTGTAGCTCTGCACACAGTCACCAGGTGCTATGTCATATGGGATTAGAAGTACATCTTGTTGGAACTCCACGCTTCTTATCTTCATGGAGGGTGTAGGGAGTACTTTTAGAACGTCATTCGATTAGATAGGTTCTACTTCAAGAATTTGTCGTGTTTTTTTTTTTTTATATAAACTCACAAAGAGTTCTGCTTTTCATTTATGAACTCATATGAGTTCTTGCTTGATTTTTCAGGATGTTGTATTGCAATTTTCATGGTTAGCTACTACTTGTTTGACTTTATGGAGTCCCATAATTTTGAAGTTGGATATTTAACTGCAAGGGAAGATTTTAGAATGAACTGAATGAGCCTTACTTCACCCAATAATTTGATGGAATGTGGTTGAATTGGTTGAATGCCACTTCCATTGGTTGTATTGATGAATGCTTAACCATTGCCAAGCCCAACCTATGCATGAAGGAGAATGATTCATGAATGATGAAATACATTGTTAAACAATGAAAAAAGGAGGAGAAAACAAAAAAAGATGCGTGCAGGTTATTCATAATGCCATACCAAATGGAGTTTCTCCTAGTATCTCGTTCATGCCTTTTTAATCTAAAGGAATCAGGGGCAGAATTGCTTCTACCTTATGACTTGCATGCCTATATCCTCCTCAATTGCATTTATGTGGTTAACTATTTCTTCTGTATGGACATAGTTTAGCTACAAACCAGTTTGTAGTTCAGGTCTACAAACCAATTATGTGACAACTCATAAGACCATCTATATGTATTATTTAATCAAGTCACATGAGTCATTAAATAGGTTATGTAACTAAAAGTATACGTGGATAATTTTACGAGTTGCCACATAGTTGGTTTATAGCCCTAGATCACAAACTTGTTTGTATCTAAACTCTGCTCTTAAGATATTATATTCTTGGGCACATGTAGGTGCTAGAATCGTGCTAGACACTCTGTCTCGAACCACTGTACCTCTATATTGTCCTGTCTCCATTTATTTTGGATGATGCAACAAAATATGGGCATGCCATGATGATATGTTTATCTTTCAATCTGAATCTTGAAGTAGAGTTAGCCGGCAGAGCAGTTCCTAGTTTTTTTCAGCCACTAGTTTGTACTTTGGACACTTTCCATATTTTCTTTGTGGACTCCTCCTATGCATAATGGGGGGGCCCTTTTGAAGTATTGGGAAACATTGAGCATTTTAATTTTCAAAATATTTTAGATTTTTTCTTTTAAGGAAAAAAAAAAAATGCATTCCATTGTACATCATCTGCCAACTTTCTGTTTTCTTCATTTGAGAAATTATTCATGTTCAGCGGCCAGGACGTACGTCATGAATTGTATCATTCAACGAAGTTTTATAAGTTTCAACCCCAGGTCGGATTTCTAGTCAACCAGAATTACATGTCCGTCTTCAAATCATCAATTAGAGGTTAATGACGGAAGGGAATGACAGTTTGATGTTTGCAAGTGAAAAATTGTTCTATGTGATGAATCCAAGGCTGAAAAACTGAAATCTGTTCAGGGACCTATGATGAAATTGGATGACAATGTACAATATTCTCACAAGTTCTGTCTCATAATTCTTCAATAGTGAACAGCTGAAAAACCAATCTGCGAGTTTTGAAAGCTTTTTGGAAAACCAAATAGAGGAGAAATTTTGAGATCAGACTTGCTTGTGTCTGTTTCTGTGGGAACCAGATCCAAATGAACAAAGATGCCAAGGGCTGTGTTGGGTCGCTTTCTTGAAATTGATCTCATGAGTCATGAACAAAGCTCCTCATATTCTCACGTCATGACTCCTGACCATCCACCAAAAAAAGCACCTCAAGAATATATGGGAATAAGCCAACAAAAGTTTTACTTCTTAATGCTATACCCTATAAGAACTATGTAAGTGTAACCACATGGAACTACTTTGAGACCAATCTTCCTAAAAGGAATGAAAGGTTTGCATCACTACGCTGTCATAGTAAATGCCAAGCTGAGAGGCATATTTCCTTCCTCCTAGAATAAGCACTTCCGTGGCATCTAAGATTGTTGCTTGCTTGGATCTTTGTCAACAGATGCTTTAACTTGATACCCAGATAAGACTGTGACTCGATATGCTTACATTAGCCAGTGGAATTGGAAACATGCATTGCCTTTGTCTAGAAGCTAGAAGGCCATGTTACTTTAACTATTTGTTTTCACATATAATTACGAAATTATATATATAATATGCTTTACTATACTATATTAAGTTTTATCTAACCGAAGTTTTGTGTGTCTAGTCATCAAAGGTCTTGTAACTTAGCAGTATTATCTGTTCTCTTAAATAGGGAGAATTAGAGTCGAAATCATCTCTCTTCCATTGTTGTAAGTTGTTACTATAAATGGTCTAAATAAAAAATAAAAAATTGTGTGCATTTGTATTTTATGAAATAAAAAATAAATAAAAAGAAAAGAAAAAGAAATACTGTGATCTCTTTCCTGGGAACCTACTATTCTCTATTATTAATTTTCATTTTCATTCCTACTATTTTTGGCTTGTTTGAGATACCAATTGATATGACAAGTCTATTTTCCTTGACCTGACTCATCAATCCAACACCACAACTATTTTATCTTTAATCAAGCTTCAGCATCACAGCTGCCTTCATCACGCATCATAATCCCGTGTGGGGAAACTAGGTTTTTCAACCTTTTCGTTTTGAAACATCAAAGTGGATTTTTTAACCTTCTCTTTTTGAAACATTAAAGTTCAACTAGAACACCAATATTCTGATTTCTGAGAATAAGTACAAGTGGTTCTCCATGCACTTCTCCTGTACATATAGATAGCCCACTACCCACAAAGATCCTCCAAATAGAAAGCCAACTAAAAACATTGACACCCCATCTTCCTTGCATACTTTTTTATCACCATTATTGTCAGTAACCTGGGCCCCTCAAAGTCCCTCAGTTTCAAATATAGTATAAATTCCATCAGATTTTATTAGCATTAAATAATAGATCTCCGCTCACTCCACAATCTCCATTTCTTGTCATGTGCTACAATTCCTTGTAAAGAGAAAGCATTTCTTTTGTTTACAGTATATGCACAATCCTAATATAGTGGTTGCAACCTTGATTTGGCATAAGATATATAAGTAACATAGAGTGAAGGAGGCAGTATAACTGATGCAGTAGGACGTCACAGGAAACAGAATAAGCATGTCTTAAGAATAAATCCTTTAGAATCCATAAGAGAAACTCTAAAATCTACCAAGAAAAAAGAAGAAAAAATCTATTCGAAATATTTATTAATCAATATTGGACAAATATCTATAAATTGTAGTCATCATCATCCACAAGTGTTTACAATTTATGAATATATATATATATATATATATATGCTTTTACTTTTGGAAAAGCAATAGTGAATCTTATCATGAAGAATCCAAGGCTACTTGAAGTTATCCGAAATCTTCCTACTTGCCTATAAATATGGCTCTTTGTAATGTTAAAATTCAGAACTTCTGTTTATGGGAATATATTGGTAGGTATGGAGAAGATTAAAGCGCAAAGTAATTATTGTACTATTAAAAAAGAAATTTTATCTATAATATTATGTGTTGATAAATTTCAAACTGATTTATTAAATAAAAAATTTCTCATATGCATTGATTGCAAATCTGCAAAACATGTTTTAGAAAAAGATGTTCAAAACATTGCATCAAAACAAGTTTTTGCCCGTTGGCAGTCAATATTAAGTGTTTTTTACTTTGATATTGAATATATATAAAATAAGGTGGTATGAAACAAATATTGCCCAATTGAAAAAATTACATAATTAAATACTAAATTGACTTTAGGAAACATTCTAGAACTGACGAGACCTTATTCTAACTTTTTTTGAAACTTATAACAAAATGAAAAATTATCATAAATAGCAAATTTGATTAAACGAGGGCCTAAACAAAGGAATTTGCTAAAAAAAAAAAAAAAAGATGTAGTTCATGACTGTATACTATGAGTTTTGATCCTCGTAACAATTTCCTTTCGGTCGTTAAATTTCACTGATTCCATTGTTAGACCCGAATATTTTCTAGTGCTTTTTACTTTTGAAATTAGTTTCAGATTGACTTAAGACAGTCTCTTTTCCAGGAAAGTCTATATAAATTGTCCACTAGATGATGCTAAGAAAGAATTTGCCTATCCAAGGTAGATATTCTTTTTCCATGAGGCTAGGATTTGAATTGCATCATATGCTAACAATATCCAAATGACCATCAAATTATTCAATCTGTACTAACAAGCCTTTGGTTTGGATAATTTAAAATATTTTCTCTTTTTGCTTGGCGGATAGACAATAATAAAAACATGGACGTTGTGGCTTAAAACAAATAAACCTAACACTTGTCAAAACTACCACGATGCTCATTTTATGAGTATATAACACATCTGCGGACTGGTCCATTGTTTAATTGAGCAGCATGGGGATACAAAGCATACGGTACTTGGTTTTAGGGTTGTATAGGAGTTGAGTCAAGTTGGGCATTAAAAGTTTAGGATTATTTGTTTAATTTTATTTTGAATACTATGTGAGTTAGAGCTCATCATCAAACTAGATTACATGTTCATGTTTGGTTTATTTTTTATTTTTATTTTTTTTTGTAGAACAAGCTTTAACTTGTTTATGAGCCACTTGATTAACTTATTCTTTTCTCATATATAATAAACATTACAACTATTTTTTTTTTTTACCCTTTCACAAATCTATAATAATACTTGAGAATTAGATTTTAGTTGAATTTATATTGTTTGAGTCAATAAAATAGAATGATTTTCATTTACAAATTTATAAAAATTAAATTCACCAACCTTGTATTGTTAAATAATATTATATAAATTTTACTATAAAATAGACTATTTATATTATCAATAAATAAATTATAATTTGATATTTTATGATCTTATTTACTAACTTACACAAAATTTAGATATATATATATATATAATATTATATACTTAAATTGAGCCTCACAAGTTTGTTTATAAATACTTTATTATGTTCGAGCTCATCTTGTTTAATATTTAAGCCTAAATGTAAATTACATGAACTTGACATGTTTGTTAAATAAATGAAGATAAACAAGTTTTTTCTTAAGTCAGGTCTATACTGATCATAATTGAACACATCTCGATTAATTTCTTCTTGGTTTGACATGAAGATCCAGTCAAGCTAATATCATTTCATATTGTATGCAATGTACAAAACACGCAAACTGAGTCCATTGCATTTTAGATATAGAATAAAACTTAGATACAGTTCTTTAGGTCAAGTACATTAGGTTGCTAGTTGAATTCAAATACATTAAATTTAAATATTCTTGGAAAAAATAACATTGTTTGTATTTCATTGGTTAATGCAACAATGTGTTTGAATTCAATTTAAAAACCTAATATACTTGACCTAAGAAACTGTATCTAAGTTTTACCTTTAGATATAAACATATTCGGAATTAATAAAAGAAAAATAGTTTTTATGTGTGGAGGCCCCGGGGGGTGTGTGGTGTGAAACGACAATATTGATGCTTTCTTAATTATTTATGACTAGGAATAAATGGCATTGTCAACAGTTCAACTGCTGTCATATATCAATTTAAATAGACTCATATAGTTGATGCTTCGAATTACGATAGAGTTTAAAGGAAAAAGTTCAGCAGGGAATCCTAAGTTTGATATGGCCAAACACCATTACATGACACAAGCGTTGCCCCCACAATAATTAAGCATCACCAAGTGCGAGCACCAGAGATATAATTGAGATGAAACTCAATAATCCTTTGCCACTCTCTCCCTCCCCCACCCTTTTATGATGCCACTTTTTTCTTGCCATTAACTTCCACCTTCGATTATCCCTATTTAAGAGCAAGCACCCCCCACTTCTTCAAGCCTCTGTACCATAAACTTCTCCATTATTAATTAACCATCCAGTTAGAGTGAAGTGTTGCTTTCTAGGCTCTAGCTATGAATATCCAGAGGGAGGAACAAGTAGACAAGACACAACAAAAAAACAACCAAGATGCTGAATCCAAAACAAGTTATCAAAACAATGAAATAACTGGTGGAGATGATAACTTGGGTGAATGGTTGAGTTTAGGCCTCAATAGTAACGAGTCCTTCACAGCTGGTCATTCTGATTCCCAATCAAAACCTGTCAGCAACAAGGTTTTCTCATGCAACTTCTGCATGAGGAAGTTTTTCAGTTCACAAGCCTTGGGTGGTCACCAAAACGCACACAAAAGAGAAAGAGGAGCTGCCAAAAGATATAATCAGTCTCACAAGATGATGTCCACAATTGGGTTTCCTTTCAATTCCTTAACCACTCGATCACTGGGTGTGCAGGCCCACTCGCTTGTGCACAAGCCTAGTAGAGAAGGGTCTTCCTCAGTAGCACGACTTAGTGAAGCTAATGCAGGGTTTGGGATGACATTCACACCCTTCATGGCTGAAGAAGCAATGGATTTGATTTGGCCAGGAAGCTTTCGGATGGACAAGTTGCCAAAGCAATCATCATCGGATGTACATAAGCTTGACTTAAATCTTCGGCTTTGATACATAAATTATCCTTCTGTTTGTATCTTAATATATGTTGTCCTTCTTTAATTTCAACCATGTAATATGTTTCATATAGTAATAATTATATATTAACTTTAGGTGTATGATTTAGTATGAAACTCTATCCAAACGAAAGGAAAATTTTCCCACATAAGCATTCCGACTATGCCTTTTGAATCATATGTCGCCAATAAATTGAATTCAATTGTTCGTTATTAATTAGACCTTCCATTATAATTCTCATTTTGTTGAGTGCCTCACACTATATATGATGATGATATTGATACTGAAATGAGATGAGAGATATAATTATTAATTAGTGCTGTTCGTGCTCTCATGACTTCCATAACAAATGCACAAAAAAAAATTCGAGTGATTTACAAAATGAAAAAATAATATATATATATATATATATATATAAGAAAAAAAACCGTTACTTGAGATTTAATTTGGCCAAAAACAAAGCTATTGGAAACTATTGTGTAGATATATTTTTTTTTGAAATAATTGTGTAGATATATAGAAAGAGCTTTGAATGGTTTAATGCCTAGACTGGAGATGATGAAGTAAATCTAACAATTTTTTTCTTTTTCTTTTTCTTTTTCCTTTTAACAAAAACCTATGAATTTACATTTGGGCCAATTAAGTGTATTATAATGGGCTCT
Source organism: Fagus sylvatica (assembly GCA_907173295.1). NCBI lineage: Eukaryota > Viridiplantae > Streptophyta > Magnoliopsida > Fagales > Fagaceae > Fagus > Fagus sylvatica. Next base: position 7,622,709 of record OU015768.1, read on the forward strand.
GGTCCAACCTGGATCCACCCAATTCAACCCAATGACCAACAGCTAGCAGAGTTACGATCAATGAATAAAAGAAGAAACATAGAGTTGGGGGCCAGAAATTATCAGCTTCATCATAAGCCCATAGCCCATATCTCCTAGACAGACCAAAATTTTCCGGACACTATGCCTATGAATGGCAACAAATTAATCGAGTTTGGAATAAACAAAAAAAACTTTCCTAAATCTAAATCCATTAAATATTTTGTATCCAAACCTACGGATTTATCTTACCACGATTTAGATCAAAATGAGTCCGTTCGTTAGGTTAAATTAGAATTAAAAAACTAAACTTCTCATCAAAAAAGAAAAAAAAAAAAAATTTGAACACTATCAATGTTTATAATATACTCTAAATATAATCAAGCACTTTAACTACTCAACTGTTGATAATATTTTATTATGTTCAAACCACTACAAAATACTGAAAATTCAATATAATATAGTTTAAATTGTTTTAAATCACATGAGTTTGAGCTCAAATCATCCAACAACAAAAAAATTGTAAATCAAAACTTAAAAAAACAAAAAAAATAAATAAATAAATAAAGAGACCAAAATATGGATTACACCCTCAGAGTAATTTTGATTTTGGCCTTTGAAGTTTCAAACTTTTGATTCAAGTCTTTTAATATTTGACACCATTTTCAATGTCATCCTTATTTTTGTTTTTGTTTTTTTGTTTGCCTTATTTTTGTTCTTATTAATGACGTGACAGTCAAATGTCACCTAAGCATAGTATGATAATTAGCTTGTTCCGAAATTCAATTAAAACATGTAATGTCAATAAATAGTTAAAAAAAAAAAAACCTATAATAAATCAAATAATTTATCTGAAATCGAAGAATTACATAAAATAAAAAAATCATTTATAATTCAAAGTCTAAAACAGTAAAACCACCACTATTTCATCAAAGTCCCTTCCATGCTCTGCATCCACTCCTCCCTCTTCTAGCAAAAGCCAGTCCATATGTTGGGTATATGCCACAACGACTAGTGAAAATATTCTATGCATCAGATATATGCATCTTTTCTATAACTGTGTAAGAGTCACATTTTATGAGAGAAAAGACACATATAATTTATGGGGAAAATTGCACTAACCTATCTTGAGGTTTGCTAATATTACATTAACCTCCCTCTTAAGTCATAATTAATTGTACACAAACCTCCCTAATTTTTTAAAATAATTTACACTAACCTCTTCACCAACTTAACACCATTAAATCAACTAACATAAATGGAGAAAATACTATTTTACCCTCACTTTTTATGTGAAATTCTCATTATAACTTCCATTTAAAAATTCCAAAGTTTCCATTTCATCCTCCACATCTCACACGGATATCTAGAAATAAATTCACCCTCGGCTGTAACCCAAATGGTGCGATTTGATTTGAATAAAAATTTAACTTCCCAAAGGAAGATAAAGAAGATGTGAGTTCTTCTCATTTCAATGAACAATTGCCTATAAACTATAGGAGGGTGCGTATATAATTCGAAACCAAGAGGAAGGTTAGTGTAAGATCAATAATTCTAAGGAAAGGTCAATGCAATTTTCCTATTTTATGCATAAAATACATTCTCTTAACAGCTGAGACACGCGTATCCAACACATGGGCCAATTTCGTGTACCATGAGGCCAGCAGGTAATTAAATAGTCAAAGACATGGAATCAATTAACCCATGATAATATCCTATTACATTCATGTGAGGTTAGATACTTAATTCTGATTGTTTATACGCCTTTGACCACAGGATCAGAATCAAATATAAGCCTACTGTGTTCTCTTTACAACAACCATGTGACATTTGACAGTAAAGAGTTCAGAGGTCTTGACCAACATTTGTTGCGAAAATAAAGATATAATGTCGACTCCCATGCTCGTTTTAATCAGCCTAACATGGCTATAGACAGCTATATGATCAATTCAAACCTCCTTGTTTTAATTTGAATGGCAAAGGCTACATTAAAAAACATATAGCTAGGCTGGGAACAAATTCGTTTTGTGAAACTAAAATGTTCAAAAGAGACGGTTTTGCTAGCTTAGTAGACTTCCCTGCATGCCGAACAATTAAACTTGTCAACCAAGCTTTGGCCCTAACATTACATATATTACATGGATTTTTCTATGACATGATTTACGTTTCATGTCGGCCTACTGCGAGGCATATAGAGTTTAAAAAAATAAATCTATGGATTTTTTTTGTCAATTGGACATTTCTAATTGACAAAAAAAAAATACTTATTATTGTTAGAATTAGGTCCTAGGGGGTTATATCATGTCAATTACGAAATATCTTATTTATTGTAACGCTTCCTACATAAATGTTCTATTGGACTAATAGGGGGAAGGAGGAGGGCGAGTCGATCTGCTAATTACTCATCCTCCAATCATTCCTTCTCATGGAGTTATTGTCCCACCAAATAAAAATGGTAAGTGTTAAATCTGAATTTATAATTAAAAAAAATAATTAATAAATAAGTCCAAGGAAATCAACTAAGAAAGACTACATATTTTTATTTTAGGATTAAACAAAGGGATTCGTAAATAAAAGTGCTAAGGCTACAACTAGTCCATAAACTGTTAAAGTTTCCATAAAAGCTAGATTAAGCAATAAAGCACCTCGTATTTTTCCCTCCACCTTGGGTTGTCTCGCAATGCCTTTTACAGCTTGGTTTGCAGCAGTACCTTGACCAACCCCAGGTTCAATAGAAGTCAGTCCGATAATCAACCCAACAACAATAACGAAAGCGGCAAAAATCAGTGGATTCATGATAAATTCTTCACACCAAAATAAGTAAATAGTTCATGATACAATCAACCAATAAATTATGACTTAATTAATATATCACTAAGATATATATAATCTAAGGAATCAAGAACTCAAAATTGACGTAATAATAAATATTATAATTGAATCATCATAATGACTTTGATATTTTTTGTTTTTGTTTTTATTCATATAAGTTTTGTAAATCTAGACGACGTTGCAATATTCAGAAGAGTATTGATTGGCTCACACCACCCTTTTACCATTTAAATTGTGAACATCAATTTCCACCATTTGTGAGCATGTTCAAATTAATGAACAATGATGTTCACAATTTGTGGATTTGTGGGACATTAATGTCCACATTTAGATGGTGTATAATGTAGGTGATGTGAATATATATTGTTCCTATTCAAAATAGTTTCTTGTGCTAAGATTTTATGATTTTTTTTTTTTTTGGTTGAGATGGGAATGGCTAGCTACTACAAAATACATGAAGAGGCCCCGTGCAGCAAAATTATGGGTACAAAAAGATAAAAGAAAAATGTCTGCTTTCTTTTTTACATGGGATAACTTGGCCAAAAATCAAACAGAGAGATGGAGTGTGTCCCGGCCGAAAGTCTTTTATGTATGTTTTGCTTAGCCTCACCAGTTATAAGAGTCTTCATATGGCGTCAATTAAGTACATAAAAGAATGAATTATTTTTATGATTTAATAATAACGAAAACAGCAAAACATTATTTTTGTACTTCGTAGAATATATAGTCTAGGTTTCAGTGCATTAAGGATGGAGAACAAATGGACTCATATGTATAAGCACAAGATTCAATAGTATGATGGTTTCATGACATCAATGATAACCACATTGAAATTGAAATCCGTGATTAATTAGTAGAAGACTGACTAGCATTGACTAGCATGAACATGCAAGCATGTTGCACGACGGCTAGGAAAATTAAATTAATTAATTAATTAATATGAACATCATGATTGAAAAATGAAAAACATTGAGCTAGCCTAGAAAGACCTGTTCCTCCTACTACTCCTGCTCCCTCAAATATTTAAAAAAAAAAAAAATGAAAAATAAATTACGAGTGAATATATCAGATTTAGAAGAAGAAGAAGCTAATTATGTAGTAGTTCAATCCTGACTCCTGAGGCCCGAGATATTTTTCACCAAGAAAAAAGATTGATAACTTTTCTGGGCATTTTAGGGTAAGTAATGAACTAATGATAGTTGCGGTCTTGGACCACCTTGAATTTGAGGGAGGGATAGAACGTGCATGCACAAGGTATGACTTTTATTTCCCTATTTGCCAGATGCAAGGTATGAGCTACAGGCTACAGTTTCAATCATGGCCTCAAATTCTGTCAAAAAGCTTATAATTTACTTTGACCCTTATGTAATTAAGATTTCTACTGTTCATGCTGCACGCCTAAATTTTATGTCAATTTATAAGACTTGACTCTCTTATGGAGTATGTGTGCACATTCTGGACGCTTCTTTCAAATACTATGAATCTATGATACAGCTAAAAGATGTCAAGGTGGTTGTTGTAAATTGAATTAAGAGAAGGGGAAATAAATGCTTGAATGGGTTAAACTTTAAGACGTATATATGTATATATATATATGAATGAGTTTGACCATGGATAAAATGTCATGTATATCAGTTGATTATCATCAAATTAAAAATAATAATAATAATAGTTATCAGCATGCAATTATTTACCCCGACATGTCAACATCTTTCTAAGCATAAAGCTGCACTAAAAGAAATAAGCATGATTCGCGAATCTCTTTGTTGAAATTCTTCAAGATTTTGTATTCCCTTATAAATTTTTCATCTCCTTTAACACGTATCCTATCTAATTACTCTGGAATTAACTAGTCATCAGGTCGGTGAAGATTCTTGCATATACCATTCATTTTCTCAACTCTCATTAAATGTTATGCTTGTCAAGAAATTAGACTAGTACCTGAGAGAGTGTTACTGCCAAGAAAAAAAGAAAAAAAGTGGTTTTCAATTGCTTCCAACATCAGACTATTAACAATATGCTAAAAAAATGTTTAAAAAAAAAAAATATATATATATATATATGATAGAGATACAGAAAAAGAAAAGCTATATAAACTAAGATGTAAATAGAAACATGTTGTTAGACTCTTGATAAATAGTAAAATGAAGAAAAGTTGATAAAGTTGATAATGACAATATTGTCTTTTAGTCTTGTCCTTCTATTGCACTATGGGCAGTATGGTGCAATCATGAAGACAAGGATCACCAGTTTAGCCAAATGCATGTGCGCCTGTGTGTGGCAAAGCCAGCCAAAGTACTTATGTTCTGAAAACCGTGATGACTGATGAGAGTATCAATTATAAATGTTGGTCACTAATAAGTACAAATTAGAAAGAGTACTATTCCATTTATTAGGACAGCCCAACAGCAATAGTGGATTGTGGTTGTGGAAGACATTCATTTCGCTAATACAATCTAAGTGCTGAATACCTTTATTGTCAATCAAGCAAAAGAGGAAAATGCATTCTACGACAGGCACTAACAATGACAGGGTTACTAAAGGTGGCGCATTAGTCATTTAGTTGTAAGTTGTAACCCTCTATGTCTCATTCATTAAGATTAAAAACATAGTGTGTATCAAAGAACCCAAAAAGATATAATTCTACACGCTTCTCATTTGAATTTAAGATTTTAAACAAATTTTAGGGAAAGAAGAGACTTCCAAACTTTTTTCTTTTTTTGATCACATATAAGTTACAACTAATTCATAATTGGAACACCTTTTCTTTCCTCAAGTCTTGAACATAGCATAATTTATGCTGCTACACTTTCCAGTTTGTGTAGAGCAAATTAATGTATATGGTACCTATCAGGCTATCAATAATGGGTAATTAACCGGTAACCTTGTCCAAGAGAATCTTCCAAAGAAAAAAAGAAGAAGAAGATAAAGCTTGCCTTATCAGATAGCTCAACCTCAATTGTAACTTCATTTTGGTAAGGATTAATTTGGAGCTGCCATATTTGACTCCTCACTCTCTTTTCTTAATTTGGAGTTTGATCTAACCCATGCCCACACAAAAGAAGGTGATTGAAAATCGATTTTTATAATTATCTTTGGGAGTTTGGATGGTGATAGAAAAGGGACAGTGAATGCAGCAGTAGTGAAGTTGGGATTTTCTCCCATTGGGTTCAATTTCTAATCAAATAAAAGAAGTTTAAATACATCGATGTTTCGTAGAGAAACTTTTATATTTCAAATCAATAACTTATCATGACAATTTTTTTCATATTCTAAAAGTGTTTCATGATCGCCTCAACACTTTTTTGTAATATAAATCCATAATTTTTTCTAAGGGAGGGACAATCTAGCTAACACGAATTTTGTACCAAATTTGAAAGTATTCAACTAATCTTGTTAATACTTGATTAAATGAGTTAATAAGAAATTGCACTAGTAAATGGATATTTTATTAATTTTTGTAATAAATTTGTAATAGATTATTATTGTCATGAAAATAAATAAATCAGGAAAGGAAAAATCCAAATTACTCTAATTTCCAAGGTATATAGATTAGAGATACTATGTCCCATGACATTCAAATAAAAAAAAATTTAAATACATTAATTTAGTAATGTTTTGTAAAGAAATGTTTTATATTTCAAATCGATATATAACTTGATAAAATTTTTCTTGACAAATTTCCATATTCAAAAAATGTTGGATGATCACCTCAACACTTTTTAGGAATATGAAATCATAATTTTTCTAAGGGAGGGACAACCTAACACAAATTTTGTACCATATTGGAAATAATTCAACTAAGCTTGTTAATACTTAGTTAAACTACTAGATGGATATCTAAGAAATTTTTTTTATTCAAAACTAGTTTATAAAAACCTTCAAATAATCATTTTAATTTTTATAATAGATAATTATTGCAATTAAAATAAGTAAATCAGGAGAGGAAAACTCTAATTTTCGTCAATAGACACAATAATTTTTTTTTTTATTATTAAACAAAACCCTACACTAACCTTAGATTAATCCTAGAGTTAATATTATTTTTTCTCTACAATTATATGATCAACCTATAATAAGTTTGAATGTCAGAGCCCGTAATATCTCTAATACCTTTTGTCCCATTCATGTCTCCTTTTTTATTTATTTATCGCCAAATCTCTTTCCCCACTCCTTTACTCTCCCCATTTAAAGGTACCCTAAATAACATTAATGTCTCTTAGTTATTTTTTTTTTCGCTAAGAAATTCAACTTTCATTTAAGCAATAACAAGGTTACAGTCAAAATCTCTAAACCAAGCCATCTCTACAGGGCGATGTCTCTTAGTTATTATGTACATACGATGTACCAAAGGACAATTGTAAGCACAAAGATGTATAACTTGTCCCACATGCATCATGCTTGAGCCAGATGATCTCCAACTTGATTGTGCCTGTCTACTTTAACTTCACGCGACTTCACAAGCTTCAATAAAATGGACAGCAATGTATTGCATGACTGGAACAACGACAGATTGTGATAAGCATTGAGGGGCAAGGACTTATGGTGGTTTCCACTACATTCATGCATTTTGTTAACAATATTGGACCACACTAACCTAGACTACATTTCGGTGTGCTAGCCTCAAGCTTTGTATAATTACTTTTTTTGAATAGCGGTGCCTATTTTCTAGGGAATAGGGGAACCTTATATGCTTGAGGTTTGGGCACTTTAAGAGGTCCCATTAGCTAATTTGGGTCGTACGGCCATTTTTCATGATTTTTCTTTAGTGTAATATTTCCGTACGTCATGCTGATTAGTTATCCATGTGATATGAAATTACGAATTGATAATTCCCTTATTCACATAGGAGTAGAGAGATCAATTTTTTTCTAGATAAGAAATTACCGCATAGGGATTTCTCATTAAAGCTGAGTCCAAGACTCACATCGTGGTCTTAATCTTAATTAACACATTTGCCGACAAGACCGTATCCCATATGATCATGATCAACTAACACAAGACTCAGACATGAAGTCGGCCCAGATCTAATTTGGTTCAATATAGAGGGAAAAACTTTCAAAGTATTTGATCAGGTTTTACACTTTTGCTATGTACTGTGTGCCTAAAGATATGGTTTACTAAACTTGCAAATTCAAATTGGTTTTCTTGACGCCACTAAACATCTAGGTATTTAAAAGTGGCAAAATACAGTTACTCCAACCAATCGTCTTGACCATGTTCCTTTGGTGACAATAAAAAAGATTAAAGTCAATTAGTTGAAAAACTTATGAGGTTTTTAGTCAGTCTTGTGTCGTAGCATTTCAGGACAAGAGGCTGGCCAAGTGGATATTTAACGGACTTTTCACGGAATTGTGAAACCTAATTTGTTGAGATTTTTCAGTTTGAAGCTTCCATGAACTGCCTAAGAAACTAGAAATTATGCTTGGGATAAGGATACGGCATGGGTTGGAGTCGTAAGTCATGACACACTTGAGTACCCAGTAAATATTGTATAGGCTTATTAGGTGTAATTGGGTGGTAGTTGGGGTGTCAGCTTCCATGAAATTTGTTTCTGTAAATGACTATTCGTGATCTCATAACCCATAATAATATTTGGATAAGAAACATAGACCTAGTATAGTTTGTCGTTTGATTAATTCGAATTCTTTATTCGACAGCTGGTTTTGATATAATAAAGAAAGAAAAAAATAGTAATATTCTGCAGGTGGTTGACAATTCTTGCCAATTGACGTGCTAATAATAATAATAACAACAATAGCTATTTGTATGTTTAAATATTATGTAATTGGATAGAATATTTGTATGTTTAAAATATTATGTAATTAAAAGTTTTGGAAACAAAAAGATAAATGAATTTATCTTAGAAATCCATTCTTTTCAATTTTCAGAATATTTTTTAACTCCCATTTTGGGGGAAAAAGGAAAGATATTGTTCAAGAAGCTGTCAATGGAAGATGTAAGGTCTAACCAAAAAAAAAAAAAAGTATGGCAACATGAAAATTTTGTGTTCTTGCAACTATTTATAAAACTCAAATCAACTCAGTATATATTTGATGTGTGATTCAGTATACACCCATAAACACACACTCAACTGGTTCAATATCAATGCATCACATGTCTCCCCCATTTCATGGGGTTACTAAGTTTCTTCTAGGCACATTTATACTATACCAAAAAATGATTGGTTAAGTAGTTGCAAATTACAATTAAGACTCATTGTAGTTATTTACTAAAACCATGTAATTTTATTTGCAAACACTATTGTAATTTCTTTTGTTTATCAACAAAGTTTATTTTGAGATTTTCTTAATTTTCCCTTGTAATTAAATTAAATTGCAACACCACCTAAGTCCCTTAGGTTGGAGGACAATATCTCTAGTTGAATCTTCACCTTAACATTTGCTATAGGCCGAGCATATAACGTTTTACCTTAAAAAAGAATCATAATCCCCCCTTAGTCGGATTGCAGTGCTCACAAATTCCGACACTTATAACGGGTCAGCCATGTATAAGGATTGTATACTAGAAATTGGCTAATAAACATAAATTAAAACTATCCCTAAACCCTAATGCTAACGTTTAAAATTAGAGAATAATGTGCTAATTCTAACTCTATAATACATTTGTCTCTAAAACAAATGTTGATTTCTTTTTATGGGCAAGCCTATGCGACTTTGTAGAGTCCACAACAGTCTAACCCAACAATGAGGGAGCAATACTATTAATTTGCTAATGCTTTTCTTTTTGCTAATGCTTTTCTTTTTGCTAATGCTAATTCTTCCTAAATATGTATCAGAAAGCAAATGACAAAGACAGCAAACCGAATGCAATTAAATCGCTTAATTCTTTTCCCATATTAAGGAATAAAGAGATTCCTTTTTATTCAACCTGTGGGATATATGCAGATTTAAATTAAAATGCGAAGTAACTAACTTGTTATAGAATATTGCAAACGCCACAATATTTGTACTACGGACCACCAGCTTCGAAGTAATTTACATTTTACACCCAACTAATCGTGGAATGATGAAGCATATGATGATTGATGACGTACGACGGTACAAGACTTCTATGAGTTTTCTTTCATCTTCAACAAGTTATTCTAAACAATTGTCTAAATTCTTTTAACTATAACTATATATATATACCAAATATTCCTTCCATTGAGTTGATTTCTTACATGTCTAACTACTGCGAATTAAAGTTAATTTTTTTTTCTTTTTGAAAAATAAGTTTACTCTTTTTTCCTTCTCTCTCTCTATCTCTGCCATTTCTTTATCTAGCTAGTTAGATATCTAATAAGGTGGCAGACAAATACCTAATTATTCCCATTTCCATGCGAACGACTTTTGCATCACTTAAGAAGTCACTGATCACTGTCCATTTTAGGGACAAGGATCTTCTCCATTTCATTTAAAATGGAGATTCTCCATTTAAAGGTGTAGATTAAATATTACAGATCTAACGGTATACAAACTGCAACATCATTTAAAATTTTAAATGACGTAGCAGTATGTACACTCTTGGATCTATGAGATATAATCTCAACCATGAAATGAAGACTCTCCATTTTAAATGAAATGGAGAGGATCCTTGACCCCGTTTTAGGCCCTTAATTAAAGACTAATTTCAGCTTCAATTTCTTTTTCTTTTTCTTTTTTTGTAAGTTCACCTTCCACTTTTTAGTTAAGAAGAAACGAGATTCCGTCTCTTATTAGAGCTATATGAAGTATGAACTATTCATTCCAATCAGTGAATCTCTCCATTTGAATTGAAAGCCTAATTCCATTTCATCATGCCTTAATTCTCGATGTTCTATGTTTTTTAGATGAAAATAAAATTGGAGAATATTACCTGAACCTTAGTTAAAATTTGCACAAAATGGCTTTGCTAATAGAATGTGGCGGAGTGCGACTTAGACGAAGTCATTCTCTTGAGATATATAATACCTGTAGTCTACAGATTCTTCAAGTGCGACAGATCAAATTAATATTTTTGTACACCATCGATCGACAGGATACAACAAGTCCAACCTTATGTACCCTTACAAGTCTACAATACTAGTATTATGTCTGTATGCAAAGATTAATAAAAAAGCACATGTACACTAACAAAATATTTCAACAATAAATTGAATTGAATAATAAAATAGATAATAAAATAAAAGAACAAAAATTACTTCATTTACCTGGTGAAAAATACATGAAAGCCAATTTTTTTTATAGCAAAAAATTATAATATATATTATTAAAATAAATAATGAAATACTTGTAAATTTGTTGAAATTTTTTGTGTATGATTTTAATCAAAGCAATATTCTAAATTTCTTAAAACTCTGGTAAAAAAAGTTTCCTTCAAGAAAACTATGTTCAATGTACTTATGGTGCACTATTTGGAGAAAGCGCATCGCATCATATTTTTAAACTTTTGATGATTGAATCTTAATTGGAGTAGTGTTTTAACTTCTTCTTATTTTAAATTGTGGTGATAAATTTTCACTTAAAATAAATTATGTTAATAATTTTAATGTATTTAAAATGTGTAATGAAATTATGTTATGCAACTTATAATATTTACATTAAGCCAAATAATACAAGCATGACGTGTAAGACACAAATTTTATAATTAAAATAAATATGACAGAATATTAAAATTAAATAAACTAAATAATAAATTTTATTTTAACTTAAGAAATTCTTAGTACTAGAATTTTAATCATAGTATTTGTTTAAAATTTTAACAATGGAGAGAAAAAAAAAAAAAAAAAAAAATCTCCACCTAGCTTCTTCAAGGGCGTGGTTATGATTGAGCTAAGTGGAGAAGATATTAATCAATCGAGTGGCCATTTTTTCCTTCAAGTTTGACATGTGATTATACCTTTTATATTCCTTTGCATTCATTGATAAAATGGAAGGATTTTTTTTTTTGGGGGGGTATTTAGATAGGTTTTATTCAAAATTTATATATGAATTTCTATTATTTTTTATTAATAGTGACTCATTGAGGGCACCAATTGAAACAATTTAAAAGTTTATGGTTATAATTTAGGATTTACTTTGAAACCACACCAAACTATAGGGGTATTATTTAAGTTACCCAAGTCTTTAATAAAGGATAACCACTTCGTTCAAGGAAAGTGTAGCAACTTGCCGACGAGAGAATATAGCCCCTTTGTGCAAATATGACTTCTAGGACAACTCTTGTAGGTCTTAGAATTTCACACCTTATTTATTTTTAGTGTTAAGATCGGTTTTAGTTACAACTTATGAATTTCTATTACTTTTTTATATTTTTAAATTCGACAATTACAATTGCAACAATGGTAAATGGGGGATTTGAACCCTGGTTTTCTATATAAATTAAGGAGACCAGTCAATACCAATGAATTACTAGATCTTTGAGGATGCGAATAATAATGATTTAAAATTTTTATTGTTTTAATTAAAAAAAATTTAAAATTTAGGGTTTAAATTGAAATCATCCCAAACTATAGGAGACTTATGTAATTCATCCAATTTTTTAATAAATGGTAGCCACTTTGTACAAGTCGAGTGCAACCACTTGTAATAGAGAGAAGATGGACCCTGACATAGCAGCAACTTTTAGGACCCAATTTTTATTATCTAATATTTATGATGGTATGTGTATGAAAAAAAAAAAAAAATGGTATTTTCAGTTTAGGTTTTTTGCCAAAAAGAATGAGAATTGAAGACGTACTAGAGGAGTGGCAAATTTGGTTGGTCATGGATGTATACATAGGCCTGGTGAGAGTCTTCTCTTTTATTTATACTAGCATTTAACCCGCACCATGTGTGAGTATGATCTGTAATTCTTTTACTAATATATTGAATATAATTTTTACAGTCTTGACATGTTATATATATATATATATATATATAATTTTGTATGAACACTACAGCCTCAAGATGTTGTACATACTTTTTGTTGATGTTCTGAATTTGTCGGCATGAAGGATGCTAGTCTCTTATGTTAAATAACTTGTTTGAGTGATGACATTGTGTTGGTAAACATATTATGTACTCTGATGGTTTGTTATAGATAGTAGATTATCTTGATTATTAAAAATAAAAAAAGATAGTAAATTATCTTAGTTTAGAACCGTTTGTTCAAGTTTCTGAAATATCAAATTAAAATCTTTATTACGTAGGAAGTTAATCTATGTTTTTTTTTTAAAAAAAGAAATAAATTAAAAGAGATAATTTGTCTATTCTAACATATAGATGCGCAAAAAATGAAAAACAAAAAATTGAATGAAACAAATAATATTAAACTAATATTAAGCAATAAGAAACTGTTGATAAGAAAGATAGTAAAGAAGGGAAAAAAAAAATTGATTATCACTCACTTTCTAGAGCCAAAGCCAGAGAGCCATGACTTGGGTGGCCTCAGCAGGTTCACGGCCAAGGTTGAAAACCAAGCGGGTGAAAAGGGCGGTCTCTGGTGTGGAACATGTTCAATTCCTCTTGTGAGATTGAATCAATGGAATTAAATATATAATTTCTACTTTTATTTTTCTTTTTAAAAAATTTAATTTAAGCACTCATTTGAAATTAGAATTGAATAGTGTTGTAGATCTCTCTAACCCATTAAAAGAGTCATCTAAAACACAAAAAGTACATGCACTTCAAAGTAAAAGAGCCATTAGAACGGGTCCACCATTAGAAAATGATAAAGTCTACAAAAATTAATGTGTCAAAAGTTTAAACTCTCAATATAGGCACATGGAAAAATATAAATCATTTTAGGGTGTATAGAGTTAATTAAACTTTCTCATCAGATTCTGTCTGATAATCTCAAACTGTATCTCTAAAAGTTGGGTCTCTCAAGAAAGTAATAAAATTTTATTAAAATAGAATTTTCTAAGATGAAACAATATGGAAATTATAGTAGTTGATGATTTATCTAGTGCGTTAAGATTGTATGATTTTAATAAGAATATAAAAACCGCATGGTGCTTGAATCTAAAACACATAATATCAAAAAGGAAGAGAGAGAGAGAGAGAGAGAGAGAGAGAGAGAGAGAGAGAGAGAGAGAGAAACCTTGGTTGGGATTGTTGTTACGAAGAAAGCAAAACCTGTGAATTGTGTTTCGTTGAATTTGTGAGTCCTCGTGTTAACTTAAATCATATTAGTTATTTTTTTTAAGGATGGTGTCACTTGGCAGATTTAAATCATATTAGTAATGCTCTTGTTAAATAGATAAAAAAAAAAATTTGGTGTTTATCGTTTGATTCTTTTTATTTTTTATTTTTATTAAAAAAATTGTTGTTGATAGATTTTTTATGTTTGCCGCTTTTAAAAAAAATTATTGATTTTTTTTTCTTTGTTATTTTCAAAGAATTTCCGTATTAGATTTTTGTTTTGGTGTTTGGTCGTTAATTTTTGAAGAAAGTCTAATATGAATTAATTTAAAGATAAATTTTTGTGTTTAGGCGTTGTTTTTAAAGAAGTTTGGTTTTTAATTTCTCTTAGAGAAGTAAATATTTGAAAGAAGTCTATTAGTAATAGAAGAATCAATTTGATTTTTTTTAAGAAAAAATATTTTGTGAAAAAAAATTGGTGTTAATCGTTAAATTGAACTAATTGTTTTAATATCTCTTAGAGAAGTATATTTTATTAAGATGTCTTTTAGTAGTAGGAGATTTATTTAAAATAATTTGTTATTATCCATTTTTATTTAAAAGTGTTTAACAACGATTAAAATTATTGTTTTTGTGCGTTTAATGCTCTTGTAAACGCATGCATCATACCACTTGAGAAATTTAAAATTTAAAACAACGTATCAGTTGGAGAATTTTAAACGATAAATAGAAATGTCACTTGTCATGATGTAAGACATTCTTGGTTTTAACGCTCATGTCCTCTTAGAGAAGTATATTTTATTAAGATGTCTTTTAGTAGTAGGAGATTTATTTAAAATAATTTGTTATTATCCATTTTTATTTAAAAGTGTTTAACAACAATTAAAATTATTGTTTTTGTGCATTTAATACTCTTGTAAACGCATGCGTCATACCACTTGAGAAATTTAAAATTTAAAACAACGTATTAGTTGGGAATTTTAAACGATAAATAGAAATACCACTTGTAATGATGTAAGACATTCTTGGTTTTAACGCTCATGTCTTCTGCTATTATATATTATATAGATACCTAAATCAAATTCAAATTATCTATTCACCACACCATGCCAAAATCAATATTCATTATATAATAACTCACACATCTTCAATAATAAAAACAATGTGTTTTGTTCAATTACACATCTTCTTTCAACTTTTATTTTTAAATTTAAACTAATATTAAAATTGGACCAATGGATGAAAAAAGGGTCAAATTGTTTAGGCAGAAAAACATTTTTCAAAAAAAAAAAAAAAAAGTGGTTTGTTTTACTGTATTTATTATGACTTTGAAAATGATGCAAATAAAAAACATTTTATATCGATTAGTTCACAAAAATAATTAATATTTCATGTAGGCGTGGTGGTGATGGCAACATTGGAACATGGCCAACTCAATACATTTTAGGGTTTAAGACGAAAATTTTAAGTGATTTTTTTTGTTTTATATTTAAATATTAATTTGTAGTGAAACACCTTAGTGTTTTATTGGGTTATATTTTTATTGAATAAATCTTTTGAGGGACTTGGAGGTGGAGGAAAAAAATGCAAAACTCATCTATATTTTTTTCTTAAAAACAAAGAAAAATTATCATCCTACAATTTTTAGAACATTTTTTTTAATAATTTAAGGATTTTTTTTTTTAATGTAATAGAGAGCCTTAGGACCTTTTTAAATTTTTGGAGCACTTAGGCCTAGGCTTTGAGCAGGCCTTGCATTGAAGGTTGTGTGGTGGTGGTGACGAAGGGCATTTGCGGCAATAGTGGTGATGGCAAAAAAGGTTGTGGTGATAATAGCAATAGCAATGGTGGGGAGAACAATGGTGGTGGTGACAGTGGTGTGGTGGCGGTAGAAGTGGTAGTAGTCCGGTGAGGAAGGTGGCGTTAGCAGTGATGGTGCCCACAATGGTGATCATGTGGCGATAATGATGGTGGTGATAGTGTTAGAATGCAATTTTTTCCTTCTATAAAAATTGATCATTCAATCAAAATTTGAAATGCAATTTAACCATTTTTATGAAATACTTCAACATTCTAATATTTTATAACAATGTTTTACAAAATAGGTCACTTCAAACCAAAGATATTTTTTTATTTCTTCTTTTGATTAATTAAAATCAAAATCAATGCTTAAAGTTCCTTTGGATTCCATTACCATTAATTCGTGAGTACCCACATAGATCAATCTAGTATCTACCGTTAGATTTTGGAATAATTTATTCTGATAATTCCACAATAGATGGAGTAGAAAACAATTATAACGTAATGCAACTGTCCTGGCATAAAGGTAATGCTAAAGTTCACCTACTCTAATGATATAAAAATGTTACGACAAGCTTAAAAATTAAGAAGTGCTAAACAGAAATTCTATCCAAATCAATGTTGAAATAAATAAATAAATTAAAATTAAAATAAACATCGAAGTCACATCCATGTGATTGCTGCTCCCCCAATATCTTTATGCTAATAATTATCCAAATTATATTCTTATGATCCCTAGCATTATTAACAATTTTAATATGAATTTTGTATGATTAAATTTTTCCTTGATGTAAATTAATGTAAAAGATAAATAGATGAGTTTGATAAGCGGTGGTCCAATGTGCCCCTCCAAAGACGCCTATGTACATATCATTGGCCTAAAATATTCTCTCCTAGAAAACTTTTCTTACCTCTGACTTTTCAAAGTTAGGTACATAGTTTCTCCCCCTGTATGCAACAAAAATTTGCAAAGCCTTTTAATATTTGTCTTGCCCGTCTCTTCCTCTCTCAGATTCTCAAATTGGCTCATTCAGTCATTTGCATTACTACATAGCCGGCAGATGTCGTTGTCCGAAACCAACAAGCTCTCCGCGTGGCTCGGCTGACGACTAGGCAAATACATACTGTACTGACATGGAAAGTACTGGGCCACACCTGTCTGCTACATAGTGATGTTCCTACGTGTCTGGGTCCCATGTGTCCCCTGCTTGGCCCAAAATTTCTACGACCAAAATATTTTTTTATTTTAACATGTTCTTTCTGATCAGCAAAGCGCCGTTAGAGTCCTCCCAAGTTGCGATTGGTCTATGACGTGAAAAATGCCAAGGAGATTTCAACTATAAAAAGGGACTCATTCACGAGCTATGAACCACACTCTCTATAACATTACATACTAAGTGCAAACTGTCTTATATTCTCAGCCTTTCTCTAAAGTTTGAACAACAATGGCCATTGAGGAATCACAGCCACAGGTCTCGACCCCATCCACGCTTAAGCTTGGCCCTCCGGCATACGAGAAGGATGTCAAAGCGCTTGAATTCATAGAGGAGATGACGAGGAATATTGACGCTGTGCAGGAAAGGGTTTTGGAGGAGATACTGAGTCGGAACGCCGATACGGAGTATCTCAGGCGGTTCCAGCTCGATGGAGCAACGGACCGTGACGCTTTCAAGTCGAAAGTCCCTGTGGTTACCTATGAGGATCTTCAGCCAGAGATCCAACGTATCGCTAATGGTGATCGCTCTCCTATCTTATCCGCTCATCCCATCTCTGAGTTCCTCACTAGGTGAGTTAACGTTTCTCACTCAATGTCTTTGTTAGTATCATTTTTGAGGTTTTTTTTTTTTTTTTTTTTAATTCGATAATTGGGGTAAAGAGATTTGAATCTTCGTTCTCATTAAATTGAACTATAAAGCTCTTGGCGTATTTATTTATGACTTTGGGTTAATGAAATTATGAATTTACAGCTCTGGGACTTCGGCTGGTGAGAGAAAATTGATGCCAACGATTCATGAAGAGTTGGACCGTCGCCAGAAATTGTACAGCCTTCTCATGCCTGTGATGAATTTGTAAGTATATATATCTTTGACTTGCTTTAATTTTTCACGAGGCACATGTTTTATGTTGTTTAACCCCTTTTTTTAAGGAAAAATTGTTTAGAAAACTCATGAGTTTCATATTTTATTCCTTGTTCCCAACCTACAGATATGTCCCGGATTTAGACAAAGGCAAGGGACTCTACTTCTTGTTCGTGAAAGCCGAAACGAAGACACCAAGTGGGCTTTTGGCACGTCCAGTGCTCACCAGCTACTACAAAAGCGAACATTTCAAGACTAGGCCATATGACCCTTACATGGTCTACACAAGCCCAGACGCGGCCATTCTTTGTGCTGACTCGTTTCAAAGCATGTATACCCAGATGCTTTGCGGCCTCTTAATGCGTGACGAGGTACTCCGTGTTGGTGCTGTGTTTGCCTCGGGCTTACTCAGAGCTATCAGGTTCTTACAAGTTAACTGGAAACTACTTGCCCATGACATCTCATCCGGAACCTTAAACCCTAAAATTACAGACCCTTCTCTCAAAGAGTGCATGTCCAAAATTGTGAAACCAAACCCAGAACTTGCTGAGTTCATAACCAAAGAGTGTTCCGGAGAGAATTGGGATTCAATAATCACGAGAATTTGGCCAAACACAAAATATCTTGACGTGATTGTTACAGGTGCCATGGCTCAGTACATACCAACACTAGACTATTACAGTGGTGGGCTACCACTTTCTTGCACTATGTACGCT
Organism: Fagus sylvatica; assembly: GCA_907173295.1. Taxonomy (NCBI): domain Eukaryota; kingdom Viridiplantae; phylum Streptophyta; class Magnoliopsida; order Fagales; family Fagaceae; genus Fagus; species Fagus sylvatica. The sequence continues at coordinate 7,641,258 of OU015768.1, forward strand.
TCTTCCGAGTGTTACTTTGGCCTTAACCTGAAGCCAATGTGCAAGCCATGTGAAGTTTCATACACAATCATGCCAAATATGGCTTACTTCGAGTTCCTGCCACACGAGCCAAACGCTCCAGCGCTTTCACGTGAATCACCCCCACGCCTTGTTGACATTGCTGACGTGGAAGTTGGAAAGGAATACGAGCTCATAATCACCACCTACGCTGGACTCTGCCGTTACCGTGTGGGTGACATTCTCGAAGTCACCGGGTTCCACAACTCGGCCCCACAATTCCGTTTCATAAGAAGAAAGAACGTGTTGTTGAGCATCGACTCTGACAAGACAGACGAAGCTGAATTGCAAAAGGGCATTGAAAATGCATCAGTGCTCTTAAAGGAATTCAACACCAGTGTGGTCGAGTACACTAGCTACGCAGATGCTAAGTCAATCCCAGGACACTATGTAATTTACTGGGAATTGCTTGTGAAGGACCCGGAAAATTCACCGAGTGATGAGGTTTTGAACCAATGTTGTTTAGTCATGGAAGAGTCATTGAACTCGGTTTATAGACAAGGCCGAGTTGCTGACAACTCAATTGGACCACTTGAGATAAGGGTGGTAAAAAATGGAACATTTGAGGAGCTCATGGACTATGCAATCTCTAGGGGTGCGTCAATCAACCAGTACAAAGTACCAAGGTGCGTGAATTTCACACCCTATCATGGAACTCCTAGACGCTAGAATGGTCTCACAGCATTTTAGCCCTGCAGCACCACATTGGACCGCGGAGCGACGTTGTTGATGACCACATGACTGCATGAAACAATTACAAAATTAAGGTCTATAGGGAAAAAGACCAGTGCTCTTTGAATTTATTTAGCTTTTAAAGTTATCTTTTTGAATTTGCTGGGTGTGTTCGTGTAATAAGTTCAAATCATGTAGGTGATGTGTAATTGTCAGTGATGTGTATGTGTGATTGTCAGTGATGTGTGATTGTCAGTGATGTGTTTGTTAGTCTTTCGTATCTTTTCGTTGTCTGTCTTTCTTTCGTTCTTTTCTATCAGCTTTGATAAAGTCGAAAGAAAGAACGTTGAAAAATGTAGGTTATGAACAGCTGTTGTTTCATATATATGTCTTGGATTTGGTGACAAAAGTTGTAAATTTGCCTATGTTTTAAGGGTTTTAACTGTGTATTTATATGTATCTTTGGGTACTGATAAAAAAAAAAATGTATCTTTGGGTTTATTTGCATGGATTTTAGCGCACGTGTTAGATATTCCTATGCAGTTTTCATTTTTGTGCCGGTAGAAAAGATGCGCTTGGGCTTGGTAATTGTTTTTAATAACAGTTTTCTTGTTTTAAACATAAAAACCTACCTTTTGTCCCCAAAAAATATGATTGGTTTGTTCTCCCAAGAGAGATTTCGAATGAGCAAAACTCCAAGAACAGTAAAAATAGAAAATAATAAAAAAGTTGTTTTCCATATTTTAGTTTAAAAAAAAAAAAAAAAAAAAAAAAGGAGAGAGGAGAAGAGATAAGTGCAAAGACATGTGCTGAGTAAGATGACGTTGAATAAGTTTCTATTGTCTATCTCTCTATATATATAATATTTATATATAAATATATATATATATATATATATATATATATATATATAATTATGTTTATCTATCTTATTATATTATATATCAATATATATATATATATATATATATATATATATATATATATATATATATATATATATATATATATATATATATATATAATATATATAATATATATGTTTAGTGTCTATTCTATATGTATATAGTTATATATCAATATATATATATATATATATATATATATATATATATATATAATATATATATATATATATATATATATATATATATATATATATTAATGTTTGAAGCACATGTATATAATAAGTTACAGAAATGAAGTTGCATACATAATTCTTGCAGCATACTATATTAGAGAAAAAATGGATAGAAAGAAAGTACTTCATTATGTTTATATAATTTCTAATGGGAAGAATGATCTACATGAACCAATTGGTATAGTTAAACAATTAAGTCCTAATTGATATAGTGAAACAAGTAAGTGTACGCCTAATATAACAAGTGCCAAAAATGTTAAATTTTTAGAATTTACGTCCAAAGAGATGTTTGAACACACTATGTAGCTAGCATGTACTTTTTTATACACATTCAAAATTCCCATCATTTTAATTGTTAAGCATATTGGCTGAAAGAGGTACATGAGTGACCTTAATTGTAAAACTAATATTATAGTTTAATTAGTTCTGTGATTATGTCGTGCATGTATCTCAAAGAAGAAAAGAAAAAAAAAATACACGACCTTAATTGTTAGGAAATAGCATTAGTTTTTTCGATTGAACATTAATGTATTGGAAGAGTAAAAAAAAAATCTAGGGTAAATTACACTTTTCCACCCTCAACTATCACCCATTTTTCACTTCACCCCCTAAACTTTAAAAAGTAACAATTGACCCCCTAAATTATTAAAATTGCACGGCCGTTACCCCCTGAGTCCAAAATCATGTTAAAATTGACAGAATAATGTAACACGTGACACGCACATGACATACGGGCCCACCCGGACAAATATCACCCACAATTGCCTTTGAAAACCCGAAAATGCCCTTATCCCTCTAAAACTCCATGGCCAAAGATTTCAAGCTATCAACCATTATTAATTTTTTAGAAAGATGCCTGCTTTTATTCAAAACTGGAAAAATCTTGAAAAATTGTTAAGAGCTTTATTCTCTTATTTTTTTCTCTTATTTTTATTATCTTATATATATATATATATATATTTCTGATTTGGATCTTATTTGGCCATGAACATTATGAATTATCACTCATTAAATTAAAATATGGCAACAATAGAGTGATTCAAGCAAGTGGTTTGAACGGGCCAATTCTCTTCTTCCTTCACAAATTCCAGAAACAAACAACACCCATTTGATCAATTGGATTACCCACGCGTGCAAATCTATTACCCACGCGCCATCACAGTGGTGCCATCATCAACCTCATCACAGTGGTGCCATCATCAAACCCGTGAGGTTTGGAGCCATAAGAATGAGAGGGTGAGAGCTTGAGAGCTCTTGTCCATGGCCATGGTGGCTGTCGAGCTCCGGTGAGGGAGCCTTGGCCAGATCGAGAACCTCGGTGAGAGTGAGAATGAGTCCGTGAGGGAGTTCGAGCTCCGGTGAGGGAGCCTTGGCTAGATCGAGAACCTCGGTGAGAGTGAGAATGAGTCCGTGAGGGAGTTCGAGCTCTTGTTCAGGCCATGGGTGCCTTAGAGCTTCGGTGAGAAAGCAGAGAGAGAGATAGCCGAGAGAGAGTGTGAGGCCATGGAGGCCGTGAGAAAGAAAAACAGCCAAGGGAGAGAGAGCCAAAATCCTCCACCATTGTTGGTGGTGACGCCGGTGGTGAGTGGTGGCAAACGGAGCTCGAGCTCGAGCTCTTATTCTTGGCCATGGTGGCCATGGAATTTCGGTGAAGATCAGGGAATAAGAGTTTTAGAGGATGAATAAGGGTAATACGGGGTTTTGAAAAAAATTAATTTGGTAAAGTTATTTTGGTGGGCCCGAGAGCACGTGCGTGTCACGTGTGCTCCATTCCGTCTATTTTAACTGGATTTTGGCATCAGGGGGTAACGGCCGTGCAATTTTAATAGTTTAGGGGGTTAATTGTTACTTTTTAAAGTTTAGGGGGTGAAGTGAAAAATGGGTGATAGTTGAGGGTGGAAAAGTGTAATTTACCCAAAAATCTAACCAAATAATTTTTAGGTTTTTAGCATTGGTTTTAGCTATCAATCCAAACAATTTTTTTTTGTTCTTTATTTTTTTTCTTTTTGAAAACTTTTCTTTTTATCCCCGGCTTACTAAACTCGTTTATATCTAAAAAATAACAAACAAAATTTTTTTTTTTTCTCAAAACACAAGTTTCAGATGACACTTTTTTGAGAACATATCCTAAGAGGCCCTAGAAGGTTTCTTTTTAGATCTTTTCTCCGAAAGCATTTTCCAACAGTGGATGTCTACATATAGGCAGTGCCGGCTCAAGGCCTAAGCCTCATGCCCCCACTTGCTTCAAAAAATTAAAAATGGTCTCAAGGCTTTCATTGCATATACAAAAGTTCCTCAAAATTATACAAAAATGAAAACTGTGCAAAAAAATTGTTGGTTGATTTTTTTTTAGAAAAAAATATATATATATATATATATATATAGATGAGTTTTGCATTCTTTCCCCACCTTCAAGAATGCCTTCGAAATATTGAGTCAATAGAAATCCAAATTAAAATATTGTTTCGCATTCTTAAAATGTACCTAGGATAATAATTGATTATTTTTAAAAGAAGAAAAATATAGGTGAGTTTTGTGTTCTTTCCCCCATCTCCAAGAAGGCCTTCAAAATATTGAGCCAATAGGTGGTTTTACATTCTTTCCACAACTTAATATGTAGAAAGAAGTTTTTCAAAATTAAAATTGATAAAATCCTACTTAAAATCAATTATTAGACATTATCGATTGTAAATAAAACTTAAATGCAAAACACTAATTAGTAATTTTACATTTCAAAAAATAAGAATCGTTTTTAAACAAATATATATATATATATATATACAATATAAAAAATTAAATAAATAATTATATCTCAATTTTAAAAAACCCACTTAAATTTATCGCTTTAGGCCCCAAATGTATTGAGTCGCCCCGTATATAAAGAGTGTGTGTTTTGGGGGGTCTTTGACATTATGCATTCTGTTTTTGTGCCATATCATATCATTATAAAGCAAAGACTATCTCCTTACTTAGTTATGATAGCTCTGATTATATTCTTATGTCATATCTTTATTAAGCAAATGTATTAGATATCACAACTCTAATTTTAGGCTGAGAAATCTATTTTAGTCTTATTAACGAGTTTTTGAAGGTATATTAAATAAAAAATTATGAACTGTAACACACGTTTTTCAAAAGAAAAATACAGTTGTAAATGATTCATCAGTGCACATGCAAATTCAAGGTGGTTGTGTATGTTGCTCTTGATATTTGTGTACTGATTGACGTTATTTTTTGGAAATAATAAAAAGCATAAAAAAAAAAAAAAAAAAACTCCATTTAATAGTGTATTCTTGCAACATATTAAAGAAACTTTGACAAAAAAAATACTAGTTTATAGTTATGAATAATGCTATAGGCAAAACAAGTTCCACGAAAGTTGAGTTGACAGTTTTTTTATTAATTCTCATATGAAACTATCACTAACATTATTTTATTATCTATTATTTACAATTTGACACTTCAGCGATTATGAATTTTTGTGTGAAAATTGTTGTACCTTAAGACTTATTGTATAGGCATATACCCTTTTATACCAAATTGTTAGTCATGTTTAGAAAACTCCAATTTTTCAAGGGAACATCATTTAATGCATTGTCTTTTAGCATAAAAATATACAACTTTTCAAAACTATCCTTAGTACTTTTAAATCTAATGAATGAGTGGTATTGACTCTTTAAATGAAGTAAGAGGTAAGTTGAGAAAATATATTTTATTGACTTTTCAAATATGACAGCATTTTGCGATGTCTCAAAATGGTATAGAGGACTAACAATTTATAACGTAAAGAGTAATTGCTAATATGAACAATGATTTGATTGGAACCAATTGGGAGAATTAAATAGTAATTGGAAAAATTGAGGTTTATTGAAATTACACTAACCTCTGCTCTTGTTTCGTATTATACACTGCCTCCCACTTCATTTTTTCCTATACGGTTGCATACCATCTACTTAGTTCTGTGCTCTTGTTTCGCATTAGACAGTTAAGAAGGGAGGAAACGATCGATGTGAGGAAAAAAGAAATCAGTAGGGATGGATTAAAGTACCTTTCCGTCCATGTTCAAGTCTAGTTGACCATCAAAGGAGTAAAAAGCCAAAGCAAGTGAAAAACACTTTTAGAATGAGCTAGATGCATTAAATTATTCTCTTAATCTTTAATTTGCGTCCACTTTTCAAAGTTAATTGTCTGGTGCAAGGAATGAAGTAAATACTCTTTGTTTCCTTTCACTCCCTTGTCCGCTCCTCTCTAATCAATCACAATGTCAGATTCAATGATTCTGAATTGAGCCTTCTCGCTGGCAAGATCCCATTAGACGGCAAGTGCTTATAGGCGATATTGCCAATGCTATCTCTAAGAATTCATTCAAAAGGTGATACACCCATAATTTCTATGTTTCTTTAACAGATGACAGTAATTAAAGTGGTGAAAATTAAATATTTTACGTAGTGGGACTAAAAGTAATTTGATTTGTTAAAGTGAACCTTTGGATTGTCTCTAATGTCGCTCAAAGCGATTCAACCTTATCAAAGTGTGATCTTTGATTGTCACCTTGTCTGGTAAATAAAACCCTTATTACAAACTGATTCTTAAAAATACAATGCTGCCATCTCCTTCCCAGGTTTCAACGTACACTTTAAAATTCTCAATCCCCAAATGTGTCTCTATGTGTATATAGATATATACAATTCATTCAAGATCCTTTATTGTAGTCAATTAAGAATGAGCTTTAGTTGCATAACGACAATGATGTTCATGTCCCCTCCATCTTGGACATTCTTTCGGCTGTATCAAATTGGGAAAGGACGAAAGGTACAGGGTGAACTGTGAGCAACTACCATTTTTTGATTACGGGCCAAGATTACACTTTCCGCTTTCCCTGCCACTTTATTTTAATTACTGCAATTTTTGTCAAAGTCACAAAGCATTCTTCAATATCGCACATGTTCTAGAACTGTTTAACTTATTTTATTTTTCTTGCAGAGGGATAATTTCTGTTTGCTTTTTGGTTAAAACTTAAAAGTGGATTCAGAATTTGGATTAGATTAACCGGAGAGACCTTTTAAGTTTTAACTGTCCTGTACTTTATTGTTAAGCAGTGTTGTTTGTATCTTGTTTGGTTTAGTTGTCAGCAGAGTAGTTGTCTATAGTATTGTTGTATTAATTAGTTTATGCAGTTTTTGATGCTGGTTCTCTGTTGCTGATATGCAGGCTAGCTCTTTCCAGGTTGAATAAAACTTGCTCATTCATTTAAAAAACAAAAAAAAATGGGATTGAATTGGAGAGAAAAATTATATAGAGATATGTTATTAAACCAGAAAGAGTACCTCTAGAATTTTGTTCACTCCCATAAGCAAGTTCACATTAAGAAATTGTCCAAGCCCATAATAGCATATATAAGTTAGAACAAAAATGATTTCAATGTAATCTCTTATCTTATCTTTAAATTTGAGAGAGTTATTTGTATTTATATATATAGATACATGAGATTAAAAAAAAAAAAATACAATTCTTGACCTATATATTAACCCATTATTATCTGATAAAAAAATAAAAATAAAAAAGATAGCAAATATATTCAAAATCTCATGCCAACCATTCATGTCACGGCCGGCAGTGTAGCCATACCTATGGAGCAATGTTAATTAACAATGGGTTCAAGATACCAGCCTAATTAAGGGTGTCATTAACTTTTATAATAAATATAGGGCACGTTGTATTTAGTTATTGTTGGAATTTCAAAGTTCACAATTTTGTAAAAATATACTATTTTAAAATTATTGAGGAAAATAGCCTTTTGTTGAACTCTCTCTACAATTAAAACTTTTTGATAAATACTAATTAAACATAAATCAAATTTTCTGACTTGTTACAAATGGGTAGATTACAAGGTTATCTATAAACTAGAGTAGATTCGTCTACTCTTAGGACATGCATCTCTTTATTACTCTCATACATAAACTTCAATAATTAAATACATGATTATTCAAAAAAATAAAAAATAATTAAATACATGGATAATATTATATACATTTCTAGATATATATAGATGTGTTTAATGTATTTATCTAAAAATCACGTTTATTCTCCAACATACCCTTTAAACTTTATTTTTAGTAAATCTGAGTGATGCTCTTAATTTACGGAAAATTAATATCACTCTTGAGTGGCTTGGTGATAATATTAGCAATTTGATCTTAGTGAGTTGTAATTTCAGAAACTTGAGCTCCACCTCCTTTTTTCCAATGCCTTCTATATCTATTTGCTTGCTTCAATCATGGAACACTGAATATTTTGGCAATACAAAGTGTTGATTTGTTATCAATGAAAATTTTTGTAGCTTCCTTTTGTGCATGATTCAAATTCTTCATCAAATTCCATAACTATAATGCACAACAAACACGAGAAGTAACTACGTACTTTTGTATAATAATTGAAATAGATATAGAGAAGCAAGATCAAGAAATGAGAGAATGAAATCTATATCAGAGTATTTCATTAGTGGTCATCCACATACATTGCTCTGTACTCATTTGTATATATCAATCTACAAAGAAAACTTCCACATATATAGCAATACAAAGTGGTATTGCATCTGATGTAATGATCAAGGAGCTGTAGTGGCTATCGCACTACATCAAAAGCCATCGTCACAATTTGCATAGTAATTCAATTGTCGGCTTGTGTCGGCAACCTCTTCTCAAATAATTCATATCACAGCCTGGCAAACAGCCTGACAATCAATTCATAACACGTAGTGCATACTAAATTTTCCAAATAGAGAGCATGTTGTGATTGCTTCTTTGAACTCCATATGAAAAATAAGTATGCAATCTCAACTCTCAAGAATGGTATGTACTATGTTTATTCAAAAATATTTGTCATTATCAAAAAAAATAATAATAAAAAAAAAAAACTTGTCTAATTGTCTGGTTGAATTCTGAATAAGTTAGAATCAATCTACTCAAATGGGCCGTCTAAATACATGGTTCGGCCCATGATGGTGCGTCACCTTGGACCCATCTTACGACCAAGGAGATCCGTAGGGGCCCAGTCCAACCTATCTGAACTTATTCATTCGTTTGATCCTCTACCTGGCCGGGAGTAAGCAATTTGTTTCATTAATTATAGGGTTGACGAATAAGAGCAACGCGGAGAATAGACGCCGCAGCAAGCCCAGTTGTTCTGGTTGACACATGGGATAGATTCTTTGAAGGAGAAAATAATGAGCTACCTGTTTTTGGAACATGATGAGTTAGTTTGAAAGGAGAAAATAATGAGCTATAAAGGTTTGGTAATGACCAAAGAAAGAAGTTGATTTTTTTTTAAAGAAAATTAGATGGAAGACGCAGTGGGTTAAAATTTTAAATTACATATGCTAATACCATGATCAACCCTTGAATTTTCCACCAAACACTCTCTCCCTCTATACATGTTCATTTAGTGGTGAAAATTTGCTTTGCTAATATCCAAAGAGATCTGAATGACTTCAATTTGCAGTTTCCTATTGTAAACGAATTTTCACTAATGAAATTTTATTAGTGCAATGAAATTCTGCACTTTCAGATTGTTGGAGACCTAAGATGCAATTTAAAATCTTATTAATCCACCTTTCATTTATTATTAAAATGAATTTAGGATAAATGCATGCATGTTCTAGAATGATCTTTTCTTAAGGCGTCTTTTTTTCTTTTTTTTTTTGAACTAAGGTAGAAATTCTATTCTACACATACATAAGATATATTTAGGACCAAGAATCGAACTCACACCATCTTAAAGGGGTGAGACTTTTGGCGAGGGATTGCACCACTAGACTGAATGCCTAATGTGCTTCCTATGTCTTTTAAATTGATTCATTTCTTATGTTTCCCCAAAGAAATAGAATAGAGAATGGTAAAAACAAAACATTGTGATAAACCCCATCATGCATATATATATATGCTAGTGAATCATAGAATGTTATAGTCAGTTATAGATCCAGTTCATAATTGGATATTTATTTGGTCTAGTTTTTCATCCTTACTCTCATAACCAAAAAAAAAAAAAATTACTGAAATTATTACGTTAGTTACTTTTCATTGAGATTTTTTTCTTTTTCTTTTTTAAATAGTGCATTGTTGTTAATTAAGAGCCAAAATCTTCCTTGTGATGAGTTGCCAAATCAAGCCCCAATGATTGATAATGTACATATCCAAGTCTTTTGGTGTTCCCAATTTTGTAAGGAACATGTCCACCACTGGTCACTGGTTACACTGGGATCAATCTTCATGTGCATGGAATCTCAAACTTGATGTGCCGGTTTGCCCCCTTTCATTCTCTCTGCTTCCCATGCAGATATTGTGTCTCTCCTACATTCCCTTGTCAAACTGCACTGCCTGGCCATTCCTTCACTACAAAAAAAAAAATATATGTATTAATTGATATCAGCTGTTTTTTCTACATTGCGAATTATGGTCTGTATAAATATTGTATATCTCCTTTAATCAAGTGTAAGTGACAGTTCAATATCAGAAATTACATGCTTTTGCAATACTATGAATATTCATAATCATTGTTGTTGCAGGCATTAACTCAATTGGAAACTGGTCTCAACCAGATATATCATATATGGATGGGAAGGCATCTCTTTCTTCTTTAACGCAATGGACCTAACGGTTTCTTATAATAAATATAGAATACCTAATATAATGGCTCTATCTGGTAGTCAAATAATTGAATTTAACTTTCTGGGTGTTGCTTTGTAATACAAAATATTTGTAACAAATTCCTAGCATCTGTTATTCTGGTTTCTTCACTACAAAAACAGGACACTTGGCATTAATTAAGCAATAGTTGCTCAAACTCCCCTGAAACACTCTGTATCAACAAATTTAATTTTATTACTAAGATGTGACAAGAACTAAAAATGAGTATGTATCATATTCTTGCTACTAGAAGTGGTTGAACCTGGTAATAGGAACTCAAACAAGCATCTGATAGCTGAAAATATCAACAATATGGATTATAATCACTTTCACAAAATTACATACTCACACAAACAACACTCACAAATCTCATAAACACAAACACAAACACAAACAAAATCTCTCACAAAAGCCAAAGCCCCAATACACCCAATGACTATTTCACACTCACAAAACAAACAAGTTGTGAAGACACAAATATGATTAATCCTTCAACCCCACAAACTCTCAACACAAAACATGTGTAATATTTCAACACCAATACGGGTAATCTTTCAACTCTAAAAATTTACCAAATTACTCTTTGAAGAAACTCACTTTTGTTCTTCTAAAAGTCTTCATTTTCCTCTAAACGAGATCTCATGCAATAAGTGGAAAAGTATTGTGCAACAATACCTTTCAATGGACGAGATGAAAAGTTACAACTTTTTAAAAAGTAACTTTTCTATCTCGGTTATCGATTCAAATAACATTAAGAAATTGTTTAAAATGTTTAAAAGTTACTTTTCATTGGTTTTTGTTGGATGGTCGAGATGAAAAGTTATTTTTCATTGAACGGCCAAGATTAAAAGTATTGCTACAACAATATTTTTTCACTATTGGATGGGATCTCAATCCCTTTCCTTCCACTCCAAAAAAACATAGACCAATTCAAACCAGAAATTGAGACACTTTGTAACAAATCTCCACATTGACTCAAATTCCATCAAGCAAATCTTTTGGCAGAAGTTCCACCTTAATCCAAACAAGTTTTCCTCAAACAAGTTAATCTTGCACACATCTACCTTAAACCAATGTTGAAGCTCTAGACATAAGAATTGGTGTACGCGTCTACGATGAATGAGAAGGTGGGATATGAAAGATTAATTATATATATAGATTAAGGTCAGATAATGTTTTGCCAGATGCTTACAACATTGATGATGTTTTAAACCCCCACCTACACAACATGTGTTCTAAGGAGACACGGACAATTGGATATTTTTTTTGGAACTGAGAGATTTTATTAAACAAAAAGAGCAACTATCTCTTACCCAAGCCTCCATTACAGAGGGAGGGAGGGAGAGAACCAAAATTACAACTAAAGGAATCATATAATCATTGTCATTATTGTGAATCTTATAGATCGATTATTTGGATTATAGAGAATAAAATTGAAAAATAGAAAGGACAAGATTCAATGTTAGAGTTTGCCAACGATTATGTTGGCAGCTTTTTGGTATCAAGGATTTGTCCAAGTTGTGCAATGAAAAGCTAGCTAGAAATAGTAAGAAATAGTATGTGACACCCTATGTCTTCAAGCTTTTGTACAATTTAGTTAATTATTTTTTAAACCAATTTAGAAATGCTTAAATCACTATTTATGTTAAGAGTCTTGTAAGTTAATTGAAACTTTATATTGTTTCTAACGGAAACATTCATAATTCAAATTAAGATTTCTCCCCCAACGATCAAATTATTAAAAAAATATATTAAGAAATGGCTTATTTTTTGAAATGGTCTGATAATGCCAAATGGAAATGCTTAGTTAGATTAAAGCCAAAGTGGCATAGGGTGTTCAAATCTTATCTTCTCATCTAATATGTTTGTTCCGATTGGTTTTAGTGCTTTTGGTTGAGTTATTGTTTATTTGTTGTAAATATTGTAGGATTATTTTTTTGGCATGGAACGCGCCGAAATAAGCCGAAAAAGGGTTTGCCAAATGCACTGTATCGAACTCTTTTAAAGCACACCATGACCCGTTTATGTTGCCATTGCCATGGAACAAAAAACCTGCCAGGCTGCCAACCAGGGTGTTAAGGAATCCCACATAGATTAGATAGAAGAGTTGTATTAGTAGTTCTATGTATAACCAATCTGCCCTTGAGGTGAACTCTAAGAATCAAGGTGCAAATGAGAAAAAGAGATTGAGAGAGGAAGAGAGAATGACGGCTAGAGTTTTTCACGTGGTTCGGCTATGTGAGCCTACGTCCACAGAATGTAGCCTAATGGGCTACATCTTTATTAATACTCTCTTTGTATTATATTTTTCATGAATACAATGTGTTGTGAGATGTCCTATTTATACATAGGACTACTAACACAACTCTTATATCTAATCTATGTGGGATTCCTTAACACAGGGCCAGCTTCACTGGTTATCAGGACAGGTCTTCATCTTGGTTCGCCACAAGCAATATGCTGCTGATGATCAGATTTCAAAGCAATTGGGACCTCTGATTGACCGAATTCAAGGATAGATACAATGTCCTTTTGGGCTAATTTCAAGCCAAATTGTGTGGTCTGCAAGGCATGCAATGTCCATAGTGCTGTACTGTTGTTCCAGTTATCCAATACATCTAAGCTATGCGCTGTTCCCAGTGACTCATGCAATCAATTCATTAATGTTTTCTTTGCAATACGCTCCATTCCTTCTCTTCTTAATCCTATTAAGATTACTTAACATGGAAATATGGAAGATGAAAAACCAAATAGAACCAATGGCAATAGAAATTTTCCATTATAATATAGGAGATACAAGGAAGAGTAGTAATGAGAGTCAACCTAGACAAATACCTTCAATATACCACAAATGCTGTTTGACTTAAAACTAGACATCATGATAAACAAGAAATCAATACAAACTTAATCAAATATTGAAACTTCGAATTCATTTTCTCTGGAATAGAGGCACGATCCAAAGAACAGGCGGCATTTTCTTGTCCAAAGCATTGAGTACGTAGTGTTGTCCAAAAGTTCCATCCTTCACATTGAAGACACCCACGTCATGAGGCCGGTAGGACTTATTAAATCGAATCCAGTCAATATAGTCATGTGTGAAGTATATGGAATTTGGTTGGCACCCAGGCAAGTTTGCAGCTGAAACAGCCATGGAATTATTGTCACCAACAAACAATGTGTCATCACCCAAACTTTCTAACTCCACCCGCTCCATCACCTTCCCACTTCGCTCATGCAATAGTAACTTGTAAACCTTGAAAACGCCAGTAAGTTTCAATCTATAATCTTCATTCTTGTCTAATTTCCTATGGACATAGAAGAGGTCTCCTCCGGATGATTCCACAAGATATGCCCGATCAGAATACCTTGGAGGATCCATCTTTGGTGCAAGTATCGTCAACTTTGGTAAATCAGACTCGCTGCTATTACCATCTTCAACATTAAAGCAAACAATCAAGCCCCGGTGACACACGGCATAGACCAACCCGTAATAAAAAATAATATCAGAAATTGATGTTATCTCTACGTGATGCCATGATTTCTCGCCGGCTTTAATATAGGCCAATTTTTTATATATACCATAGATAGCCACAACCACATAATTGTTTGGAGTTGAGGCAGGATCAACGGACAAGATAAACTTATAGATGTAGTAGTCGAAGCCTTCGCGGTACGTCTGGAGAAGATCAATGGGAGGGAGACAAACGCTAATTCCATTCTTGAAAGGGTTCAAGAGTGTTACATAGCTGCTTTCATCTACTGTGGCCAACCAACCAAGACAGAAGCCACAAAATCTCTCACAATTGGGAACCTGTAATTCAACGTTATAGATTTTTCCTTCAACAACACTGTACAGCCTTCGCTCCGTTGTGGTATACTTTTCAGTTGGTATCATCAACATTGGGAGTAGTTTATTCCAACGCTGCTTTGCTTTTATACAGTCCTTTGAAACAGAGTACCACTGCTTGCAGACTGCACCAAACCAAAGATGATCAATGGGTTCCGGCAACTTGTCTAGAATGTCACCTAGCACAGTCACGGGAAGGTACGCCCAGTCTGGCTCAGAAACAAGCGCCATCACAATACAATACTATTACTCAAATAGTAAGAATCGATCGATATAGAAGAGTTTTCAAACGAGAAGGAGAATCAAGGAACAAAAGAGAAAAGATTGTGCGCACGGGTTAACAAATTAAGAGTTAAGAGGAGTGCAAAATCCGCTCTTGGGATGGGATCTCCTCCTTCGTTTATAAGGATGAAGAAGTGTTCTGTTCTAGTTCAGTTTCTATTACTTATCCTTTTCCTATTATACTACTGTTTACATTAGTTTATTTGTAAGTAAAACTCTAGTTACGAATTACTTGGGCTTCAAATAATTGAGCTTCAAATAATATATATTTAAAATTCTCACCGTCCATTAATAAATATAAATACTATTTTTTTTTTTTTGCTAAATAAATATAAATACTTATGAAACACCAATCCTATGATTCTTTCAAAAACTATTTTTTCTCTCTTGTCACATTTAATCCCAAACGCGTAAACCTTTCACTTATATTAGGCAAAAAATGTCCAAACCCATTAACCCACCCAAATTTACTCACTAATTATCCACCCAAATCCATTTATTTAATAAATGAGTAAATAGGTGTTGACCTAATTAAGTCCAATTAAATTGGGTTTTAACTGAGTTGCTTATTAAGCATCTCATAAATTTACCCAAACCTATCTATTAATCATTTAGGGGTATTTTTGTAATTTTTTATGGGCATTTTTATCATTTTAGAGGTTTTAAGATATTTTGACTATTTACATACATAAAATAATTGAGTAAACGGATGGGTTAAGTTTTAATGAGTTGGATTGGGTATGGGTAATACATACTTTGTTAAATAAACATAAATGGACAATTGGTTTTTAAGGACCTAACACATTTATTATCCATCCAAACCCACCCATTTAACACCCCTGGCTAGACCCATGGGCTGCAACTCCTTTTGTTGTTCCTTGCAAATCATGATTTATAAAATCTTTGTTCCCTTGCTGGCTCAAGAAATTTTAGAAAAAAATAAAATAAAAATTGTGATTCTTCTCAAGTTTTCAGTTGTTATACTATACTCCGGGAGTACATTAAATGCGTACTCCCTCCTCTCACAGAAGTCATGAGTCCCGTTAATTAAATTCATGGTAGGACCTACCACTTCTGTGAGATGAAGGAGTACGCATTTAATGTACTCCCGGAGTATGATATAATTTTCCCAACTCAAATGGACAACCTGTAAGCATTATGGCAATATCTCAACAAACATAAAGTAATTTGTTAATGCCCAAAACTAAAGGACCATACTATTATTACTGATAGTAATCAACATACTTTTTGTTACAGATAGTGTGGGCGCATACATTAAATATGTAACGGCTCGAGAGGCCCAATTAAATTGTAGACCCACGTAGAATTAGCCAATCTCCTGCATATACCTTACTTAAAATTCATTGTAAACACATTTCATCATAGTAAAAATATGCTTCCAAAAAAAAAAATCATACTAAAAATATAGTCATTTAGGTTTGGAATAGGATCCTCTCCATTTGAAAATCTCTCCATTTGTCCATTTCATAATTCAAATTTTATCTCATGGATCTAATAGTGTACATACTGTCACGTCATGTAAAATTTTAAATGATGTGACAATTTGTATACTGTTAGATCTGTAATATTTAATTTGGATCATGAAATGGACAAATGAAGATGATCCTATTCCTTTAGGTTTTCTAGTGTAGACATAAGGTTTTCTATTGTAGATCATAAACTGTCAAGTTGAATCACGTACCTCTATTTCTCTTGCTTTCACCCTCTTTAGATTTCTCCCTACATTCTACATCAATATTTTACTTTCTTCTTTAGATTTCAACATGCCATAACATCTTTAACACATAAACCCACTATACCTTTAACACTTATAAAAAATTATGACAATAATTGAAGCCAATCAACATGAAGATAAATCACTTACTATCTCTTTCTCAAGTCTTAAATTTGTATTTGGGTGTCTGTTTTTTTTCTTCTAAAAAAGACTCACCAATCGAGTTAATTGGACCATATTCAACATGATCACGTCAAGATTTCTTCTCTTGATTCTTGACTTTGCGTTGGACAATATTCAAAAAAATTGGGTTGGGCTCCACTTTGTACCAAATGACCAAACCTACCACTAAATTAAATCAATGTCTTTTATGTCTTGAAATTCCGTTACACACCAGACACCTAGGAAGGTTAGCTGAGTCCAAAGGAACAAGTAAGTAACAACAACCCTTCCACTGGCCACTTCAGATTTCTTTTGTCCCTCAGCATACTATGCGGCTGCTTTTTCCAAAATTGTACTGCTTAGACCAAACAATCATGCGGCTGCAAGAACGTGGGGCTCGTAGTTTGCAAGTTGCTACCAAATTTTCTAGATACATGCCGCTTGTGTTCTACACTTATTCTAGTATTCATAGACCATTGTGCACTACACCTTATTCACAATCTTTAAACATAACAACTGTTTTAATTTCTCTTGAAATGGGTGTGTTAGCATGGATTCTCGAAGAAATTAAACCAGAGCTGGCCTTGGAAACTTCAAGCTCTTATGAGGTAATGTCGGAGTCCTTTCGCTCTATTTTCTCAATTCAAATTTCTATCTTGGCAGTAATGTAGATCTTAATCTTAATTTGTCTCTGTTACATGGACTAGAGAATTAACCATATGCACATTTAGGTGCATGCTTTTTATATTTTTACAGCATTTTGAATGCTTGAAATAGATCTTTGTAAACATAATGGACAACATTAATTCTCGTGCTCTTCTCCATAGTATTATTTGAGGCTTGTAGCTTAAAGCATATCTTAGATATCTACATTAACAAAACAAGGGGCCTCTGGTTTTTTCGATTCCAAAGGGGCCTCTTGTTGGAGAAGTGATATAGATACTATGTTGTCAGCATTTTAAATGTATGCTATCACTGTTGCAAGAAAATCATGTCGTTCTGACTTTCAAAAGTGATATATAATGTACCCCTCGGATGTACTTATTATTGGTTAGGTAGATTGTATTTTTCATTGAATTTCATAATTAATCAGTGCATTCCTTCACTTCTATCTCCTTTGTAATAATCAGTGCTCTTATCCTTATCCATTGTTTCATTCTGACGGCATCATATGTTAATTTTTATATTTCTTTCCTTCAGATGTAACTTGAATTTTCTGGACAAAACAAGACAGCCGGATAAAGGACACAGCCAAAAGCATGTGTACCACAATACACATACTGAGTCGAGTAAAGCTCCACTTGGCTGACTCCCAATCCTTTAATTTAACTAGCTCCAACGAAGTATGGCACTATCTCTATCCTCATTTTTATAAAAATAAAAAATTCAACCGCAACTAGTAAATTAGTAATTAATTAGAAGATAACATATTTTTTTCCTTGACAATTACAGGATGATTTAGTTGAATGGTGCACCACGATTGCTTTTGTGGCTCATTTGTTTGCTTATGTTGCAGTTTTAGGTAGGTTACCTCCAATTCCGTGACAAATTGCTTCCTAATAGAAAAGAAAATTAAGGCAATGAAATGGCATTCAAAAATTAAAACCTGAATAAATAAATAAAATGTATTATCCAATGCAATGTGAAAGGATATAAATTAAGAAATGACACTGTTTCCATTACACCCCACTTAAGACTTTCAGATTACTTGATGTTAAATAATTCATTATCTTTTAATATTGCAGCATTGCTTGTGATTTCTATATATATGATTATCAAGTACCTTGGAGACTTGGATGACCGGAGGATCGAAGGGGAAGTGGGAGAAACTGAAACAAATCCATTGTGGCCAACAAAGACAGTGCCAATTACATATGGAACTTGTGGAGAAGATTTGGAGTCAGGAAATAGTAGTAGTGAAGGTAGTAGTAATAATAATAGTAATTCCTCGGAGGACTTGTATGATGGAAAAGTATGCGTAATTTGCTATGATGAGCAACGTAATTGTTTCTTTGTTCCTTGTGGCCACTGTGCTACCTGTTATGTCTGTGCTCAAAGGTATAGATCCATAGTGGTGAAATTTTTTTCAGAATATGTTAGTGTATGTTTCAATTTAAATCTCTTACGGAAAAAATACTCTCTTTTTTTTTTTTACAGGATTTTTAATGAAGAAAACAAGACGTGCCCAGTGTGCCGAAGATTCATTGGCAAAGTAAGAAAACTTTTTGCCCCTAAGGATTAGATTTTTTTTTTTTCTTCTTTATTTTGCGTGAACAAATATTTGTACGTCTTTATAGCAAAGTTGGAACTTGGAAACCTCGCAGCAAACAAGCTACCGAAAATATTAGCACATAAGCAATAAGTTAGTTTATTTTCAAAAGCTAATTTATTCATTTGTTAAAGGTAGGACCGTAGGACAAAAATGTAATCATCACAATAAACCAAATAAAATGTGTTTGCCAAACGGACATATGAGGTGGAGCATAGAGATGACTTAATTCAGAATTCTTTTTCTTATTTTGTTGTTTGGAAACCCTTTTTTTTTTTGGACCGGCTTTTGTGTTTTTGGGCCGACTATTGCCACTAGCAGGAGAATTAAAGTTGTCCCTGCGGGCCTTATCATCTCAATCCTCAACCCATTAAATTCATCAAAAAAAAAATCTCAACCCATTACTACCAATCTATTATCTATTGGCTTCCAGTACCAGAGAATTAATTAAAAATAGATTGAATTTTTTATGGGCAAGGCTCATCGAACGGTCCTGTTTTTTCCAAACATGGTGCGCGGCATTGCCAAGGATTGATCCAAAGGAAAAAGTAATGAAAAGAAAATAGAATGAACTAAAATATGCATTCGATTTTTCAGATCTTTCATTCCACTTCAACTCAAAAGAAATATTTAGCGCATTGCTAGATTGAGCTGTTTTGTGGAATTTAATATCAAAATGAATAAGGAACTACAAATACAAACATCAAGTAACAAAATCAATGCTGCTTGAAAGTCCCTGTCCTAGATGGAATGCCACCACTTTTCTTCAAATACTATTGGAGAACGGTAAAAAATGAGGTTATTAAGGCTTTCCAAAATTACTTTATTAATAAAAGATTGTTGAGACAACTTAACTACACATTCATTACCCTAATTCCCAAAAGTAGAGAAATTATTTCAGTCCTACTGGGTGAACCACGTCATCCGTCCACCAATCCACTAATCAAATGACACCTATGTTAATTAAATGACTGAAATTTAAGCACACAACCAACAGACAAACAAAAATACAAAAATACCCTCCCTCCATCAGATCTAGTTTCCAACAGCAATCACCGCAACTGCAATGTTTCTCTTTCATGCTTCTGCAAAAGCTGCTTCAGACTTCACCCATGAATACTGAAGGTGGGAATTTTTTCACGTTATAATGGAACCGCATCAAACCTCACAGCACGTAGATTTTCAGTCCATTGGAGACTGTTGGATGATAAAATAGAGCAAGATACAGAACACATAATTTTAGGTGGTTCGGCAATTTGCCTACGTCCACATTCAGACCTATAATATATCAAATATTGCTGTAAATATAATAACATACAATGACTGAACACCCTGAGAGATATCCCTCTCCAGTCTCTTTTTCAATTTTCTGTCTCTCTACCTCATTTTCTGTCTTTTTTCCAGCCCTCTTCACGTTGCTTTTTCCTTCCCTTTTATAGAATTCCTTTTTTTCTAGAACACAATAGAATTTCCCAGAACATTTACGTGATATTTTGTAGATATTTATAAGATATTTTATGGACTAATCCAAGCTGTAAAGTGAAGACCAAACCCAACTTTGCCTCCTATTTTGTTTGTAGTCTTAATCAATTTTTCCCCTTACAAATACTAATCAACCTTCAAGGCATAATAAACACAGCGTGACAAACAAAAGCAGTAAAGCACCCATTTTTGTGAAAACCAAGAAACACAATCTAAGTTACCCAAATATTAATGTTTGATTGTTGAGAACACCAAGGGAAATATGAAACCCCACCTTATCTCAAATCCTCACTGAGATTCAAATTTATGGAAAACCCACCTCAAACAAGCCACAAAAAAAAAACATCATTAGGCTCAATCAAGGTGAAATTTTTTTCCTTACCCATTATGTAAATCCCAAAACTAATCAAAGTAAATAATAATAATAAATAGATATGAAGATGAAAATGGTTATGGGTATGTTGAAGAACATAGGGACTGTGCTCAGCAGCTAGACAGTTGGAATACTTGTGGGAATGCGATGGTGCTGGTCTTGAGAGAATGTGATGGTGCTAGTCTTGAGGGTGGTTCAGCCATGGCTAGGACCTTGAGTGAGTGAATGGGTCGAGGGAAAGTAGTTGAGAAAGGCCAAGAAAGTGAAGGAAAGTGAGTAGAAACACAACAGTGTTGGAGAGTATGATATTAACGGTGAGAGAAAAAGCAGTGGGAAGAGAGAAATTAAGGAATAAGTTTATGAGACTCTTCTTGCGGTGACTGCCGGTCAGAATTCAGATCTGATGGAGGGAGGGTATTTTTGTATTTTTGTTTGTCTGTTGGTTGTGTGCTTAAATTTCATTCATTTAATTAACATAAGTGTCATTTGATTAAGTGGATTAGTGGACGGATGAACGTGGTTCACCCGGTGGACTGAATAATTTCTCCAAAAAGTAGATGGAGTTGCCAAAGTGGATTTATTTAGACTTACTAGCCTAAATATATATAAAATTATATCAAAGATTATGGCGAATAGGCTTAAAGTGGTTCTCCCAAGGTTAATTTCACTTTGGTAAGGGGCATTTCTTTCGGGTAAGACTATTTAAGATAACACATTATGTGAGTTCCAATTAACTCAATTAGTAAAGTCTTTCGTCCTTGAATGATGGACATGAGATTCGAATCCTGTCTACATCAAAAATCAATTATTGTCTTGGCTTGATGATAAAAAGCAATCATCATGAAGCGAACGTCATATATTTAAATTTATCATATCTATCAAAAAAAAAAAACACATTATTGCCCAAGAAATAACCCACTCAACAAGGATTCATAACCCTTGAGATTGACATGGAAAGGCCTATGACAAGATAGAATACTTTTTACTCTGAAATCCTAAAAGGATATGGCTTCAAAGAAGATTGGAATGACCCTATAAAATAATGCATCACAATCCCAACATTCTCAATAATAATTAATGGATCACACTTTGGAATGGTTGAGGTTTGAGTCAGGGTGACCTCTTATCCCACTTGCCCTTTATATTTGGTGCTGAAATCCTATCTAGATTATTGAAAAAGTGGAGTCTGGAAGAGCATATGAAGGATTCAAACTTTCCCATGGATGCCCTAAAATTAGTCACCTTCAATTCACAAATAATCTAATCAATTTTTGTAAAGGCTAACCAAGGTATGCTGACAAAGTGTGGGAATGTATGACTAAATATAAAGAGTGACATGGAAAAATCTATCAATTTCAAAAAGCCCGCTATTATCTTTAGCAAAAACACACCACATAGGATAGGAATCAAATCTCAAACTTCTTCAAAATCAATAGAAAAATACACTCTAAATATCTTGGCCTCCCACTATATAAAATGGAATAAGAAAAACCCCTTCGTAGGAAGTGGTAGAAAAAGTGCAACAGAAAGTGTAAGGTTGGAAATAGAAAGTCCTTTCCCAAGCCTCTAGAACTTGCCTCTTATAAAAGCTGTGGTTAAGTTTTGGAGGTCCTCTATTCAAATCTTCACTCGAGAAAAAATATTTTGTGAAATTAAAAGCCACACATTTAAATACGTTAGAAGTAAGATAGAACCTAGATAATATATATATATATATATATATTAAAAAATAAAAAAAAAGGAAGGTGAGATTGAACCTAAAAAAATATCCATATTATTGTTTATTGCCATATATGTGACTTTTGTGACGTAGCTCTAAATCCCATTAACGAACTTCCTCAATAATTTCACCATGAACCCTGTAACATAGGACCGCATGATGATTATATTATACGGTAAATTATTATTGGTGTGGGCCGTGTAGCCCTAGCTTGTGTTCCGTTAATTTAAAAAATAATGGGCGTGCATTAAGATAATACTTACTTCACACGCCATGCATCTCTGTTACACATTTTTAAGATTTATGATTTGTTGTTGTTATAAAAAAAAACCAAAAATGATTTGTTGTTTATGCTTAACGTAGAAGAGCAGTTAAGAACGTAACTGTACCTGATTTGCGCGTCGCTGTGGAGTGTGGAGACTGAGAGACTAGTGGAGACTGGAGAGGAGACTAATTTGCGCGTACCTGATTTGTGACGGCCTAACGGGGGTTGGGAAGCGATGGAGACACTGGTGACTGGACATGCACTAATAATGGTGGTGACCATCCTTTGATGATTGCAAGAAAAATCAGTGGGCCAATCAGGGAGTGTCGGTCTTAGGCCCAGGCTTAACCTTTAGTCCTGGGCCAATTAGGCTTAGGCCTCCGATTACAAAAAGGTTCCAAACTTTTATAATAATAATCAGGTTTAAAAAAATAAAAAAAATCCATAAATAGGTTGTGTATTTTTTTTTCCACTTACAGGAATGTTTTCAAAATATTTGGCCAAACATAAACTTAAACCAATTAAAATCTTAAACTATTTCACCTTAAAAAAAATGTTGTAGAATGTATCGAATCATCATTGACCATCAAGTTCTTCTAATAATTTAAGACTCTAATTTTTTAAAACCAATATCTTACACATCATTGCCAACATTAGGAACTAAATATAAAAACCTAATTAGCAATTTTTTTTTTTTCATCTCAAAAGGCAAGAATAATGATTTTAAAAAAATTATAATATAGAAAATAACATATATATTATTTTAATGATTTTTTAATTTTCAAAATACCTCGCTTGAATTTATCGCCTTATAAGGCCTTAAATTGTATTGAGCCGGCCTTGGACCAATTGTTCAAACACGAGCATTGAAAAACCTAAAAAAATGAAACATTCAATCGAAGGGGCACCGGTGTAGTGATAACCTAAGTTTCTCCTATGCTTAAGTTAAAGACCACATAGCCCTAGTAAAGTACTCAAAATGTCTGAGTTTAAGGTTTTGATTCTCATACCTTTGAAATGGAGATGTGTGTGTGCTTATATAAGGCTATGGCAGGTGCCCGCTCTTCCCAGATTCTTTATGCTTTCCATAACAATGGTCGTAATGGTCACTCGATTTGTTGGTGCAATGACTGAAATCTCGGGATTCAAGTATACAGTTGTCGTGGTGAGAATTTTGTACCTTAATTGTGAGAATTGTGCTAGGAGCCTAGGAGTGGGTCAGCGAGTCATTGTTGTCTAATGGTTGGACAACTCTGGAGAGATGGATGGACGATCTTGGAGAGGTTGGGTGGACGAACTTTGGAGAAATGGGTGGACAAACCTAAAGAAATGGTTGGACTAGTCTACAAGAGGGCCGCTAGTTAGAGATAGTTGAGCATTCTTCATAAACTCTTCCATGTCTTGCACCTCAAATGGTTGCGGGGACTTCCATGTTTTTGGTCTTTATATTTCCCGTCCAAATATTTGGGTGATTATTTCCCATCATCCTTATTCCGAAATCTTTAGCAAAGAAGATAACTAATTTAATTTTTAGAACAAAAAAAAAAAAAAAAAGAAAAGGCTAATAGATAAGCTCAGGCTTATAATTTGATTGAAAAGTTCCTGGTACAAAACTTGTTTTTGGGAAAAATTACATAAAAAAAAAAAGGATAAAGATTGATCTTAATTTTTAATTAGACTATGGAGTTTCAATTACATTTACGTATTATATTTTAAATCTCTCAATTAAATTCAACTGTGTGTATTGAACAATAACAAAAATGTGTTATTTTCACTCAAACAACAATTAAATCCTTTTATTTTAAGGATCAATGACAATTAATTTTAATTATGTGATATATTGACTAATCCAACCATATAGTTGAATTTAATTGGAAAAAACAAAGATATAACACAATAGGAGTTGAAGGTATATTTTGTACATTTAAAATGACAATCGTTCTTAGAACATATTTGAACACTAAAACCCCTCCATGCGAATTGCATATGATATTTTGGCACTAGAAAAATTTACAATTTAAAACAGCTTGAAAAATCCTAACAAATAAACACAATATAATAAAAATATCATCATTCGTTGATTTTTTTTTTTTTTCCCAAAACCGTGCAGTGTTTGTATAACCGGTTTTTAGTATCCAAATAAGATTTAACTACAATTTACTTGAATTATTATTATTTTTAATTCATAATATACAACGAGAGAAAAAATTAAAACAATTTGAAAAATTCAAAATTTTAGTTGAAAATTTTTAGAGTCTATTCCTTTCTCACGAAAAAAAAAATTTATTTTGTTAATAAATCTTAAATCTTAATTATCTTAAGCAAGAAATGCAAAACTTTCTATTTCAATTATTTTAAGACAGAACGACATAAGCATTATATATGCTCCTTTTTTATTTGGATAAATTAAGATTTTTTTTTAATAACATTGGATAAATTAAGATGAAACAGCTTTTTATGGGCAAAATTGAAAATTCAATTAAAATATTATAATATTGGATCATTCAGTTGAACTATAGCAATTCCAACCTAAATTGAAACAAAACTTACCAAACAAAAAAGAAAAAAAAGCTTAAATTAAAACACACAAACAGAAGACAAACAATCCGATGAATTTGTTGTATATAGAAATCCACATCTTATTACAATCCACCTCGATTGCAGCAACTCTGTGCACATATGAGCACATATGCAACTTTAGGAATGTGCCAAAGCACTACAGCACAAAACTATTTTTGTTGTGATCCGCTCATTATGTTGGCATCATGGGCATTACTGCACCCGGGGAAAAAAATAGTAAGTATAAAGTTAAAGCTCACTCTTTTTGGCTCAGAAGCCATCAGCCACTCTTTTTCCCCATTTCAGTATTTGCACGGAACATCGTATCACGATCTTTTTTTTTTTTTTTTAGTAAGTCTCGCGATCTTTTATGCACAAGGAATCTCCAGCACACGGTCCACACCATAAGAAAATCCACATCATCAATGCCGGACTCAGCAGAAATTCAAGAGCGTGAAATGCAAATTCATGTATCATCGTCTACTTTTTTCTTTTCAATTAAAAAAAAACAAAAAACAAAAAAGCAGCTTTATACATCAATTGAAACTTTACTCTACATTCATAAAAATAAAAAATAAAAATTAAGGAATGCGAGATGGAGAGTGAATTTAAACCCATAAAAAATCTTACACTTAAAAAGTGTGATAATATTTTTGTAATTTTTTGGTATGTCTTTAAATTTTTTTTTTTGGGAAACTAAGATTTCGTTTGTTTCGATATAAAATATTTTACATTGTAAAATATTTTCAAATGCAAATGATTTCAGGAAAAAATATTCCCGCCCCGTAGAGGTGACGGGGCGGTTACGGGTTTTTTGCCCCACCCGGGGCGGGGCGGTGATTTTATTTGACCCGCCCCGACCCGGCCCGAGTATATTTACAAAATTGCCCCTGTACTTTTTTTTTTCAGCCCACCTCCTTCACAGAAGGCCTCCCTCAAAAGCTGCTGCGCTGCCTCCTTCACACAAGCTGCCGCCCCCCAGCCTCCCTCACACAAGCTGCCACCGCCAATAGCCGCTACAGCCCCTCTACATCACGCCGCAGGCCCGCAGCCCCTCACGCCAGCAAATGTGTTTGCAATTTTTTGTACCATCAGCTATATGTTTAACATTTATTTTTGTAAAACAAAACTAATTTTAATTTTTTAAAATGGTTTTGGTAACTAATAAGATTGTGATTTTTGTTTTTAAAACATAATATTGTTTCCAATATTTGTACAGATTTTGACTTGTTTCCAATATTTTTTTTATTAATTGTTAGGCTTGGACCTTTTAACATGGATTTGGTTGTGTCATGTATGCCAAATCCTGAAATTAGTGATGTTAGTGCCACCCAAAATTTCTTTTTCAGTGTTAAGCCTGGAATGGTAATGTTTTACCCTATTGCGCAACATAAATGCCACCTATAAAAGACATAGAAGAGAGCGTAATCCCATAAACTGACACCTCTTCCAAAACTGGATGGCTATGTTATTGTTTTGACCACAAATCAACAATAGTATATTACTTTTGTAGTATAAAGAGATATCCCCCATTTTCTATAGAGAGCAAAGAAAAGAGGAAGCCGATCGGCATCTATTGTCAGAAAAGAGGAAATCCATTTAATATATTCTCGCAGGTTAGTGCAGATAACCCCTCGTTCGGGTGCCCCGACCACCGGGGCGGGGCCGGGTATTAGGATGCGGGGCTGGGTCACCCATGTCCGGCGTCCGCCCCGGTCTGTGCTGTGTGTGCCGCTCCGACGTCGATCTTGAAGCTCTCGGTGTTAGTGCCGCTCTCGGCTTCCACGAAGCGGATCGGACCGAGAGAGCAGAGAAAGACGAAGCTGATCGGACCTGCAGAGAAAGAGAGCAGAGAGAGTAGAAAGAGCAGAGAGAGCAGAGAGAGCAGAGAAAGATAGCAGAGAGCAGAGAGAGATAGCAGAGAGCAAAAAGAGCAGAGAAAGAGAGCAGAAAGCCCCACGCGTTTTGGAAAATGGTTTACGGAAAAATTTTCCGTAAACCGTTTTCCTTTTTTTTTTGTGAAGGATTTTCCGGTCAAAGACAAACAATTTCCTTTGACTTTGATTTTACAGTGAAACAAACACCCGCAAATAATGAAAACATTTTACGGAAAATATTTTACGTCGAAACAAACGGAACCTTAAAATGTAAGTCTCAATTTGAGAAATTGATATACATAATATTTTATACTTCAAAAATACAATTTTGAATTAAAGTAGTATTTTAACATATATTTCAAGACCTTTTATTCGAGGTATTCATATTTCTCAACAAACAACGACAGAGCCATATTTGGCTAGCCTAGCCAAATTTTTATATTTATATTTTTTAATTTAGACTTATATAATTTTTTTTTTTTTTTAAAAGTAGCCCAACCTAAATTAAGTTATTAGCCTGCTTTAAGTCCTCCTAACCTAACCCCTATTCCTAGCAAAATAACTTCCAACCAACTTCAAAATAATTTTCTAACTATGTTCCTGTCAACAAAGTCTAGATGATATATGCATTGAATATTGCAATTTATAAGAATAATATAATTATTTAAGATTTGCTACAAAATAACTAATACGATAGATAAGGGTTAGTAGAAAGTCCAAGGCCCACAACCCAACTCGATAACCCATCAACCCATCAAGTTAATGGGTGGGCCAGCCCAGTACTTTTAAGCCTCGTGCATCAATTCGTGGACTAATTATTTCTACCCATGGGTGCCCGACTGCCCGTTGGCCCAATGTTATAAGAAAATAAATTTTAAGGGAGGGTTTTAGAGCAGTGACAAAGGAAGGGAAAGTTGAGATCGCACGCCTAACCACTAGGATACCTAAGTGGTTGTGCTAAATTATACAACTTTTTTTTTTTAGTCATGATAGCATTTGAAGTTTTGAACCTATGATGTTCATTCCATGACGATTGCACTTACCATCAAGCCAAAACACTAATTGATTTTTTATGTAAGCGAGATTCGAACCCAAGTATTTTGTTCTACTATAAAAAAAACTTTAATCAACTGAGCTAACTTGAACCCATTAGAGCTAAATGCTCGTTAAAAGCTCGCACAATTGCTAGTCCATTAGGTCGGACTCATTTGTCTAATCTCTTAAAGGCCTGATAGGTACTGCCCATTAGCTAGGCCAAGGATTGGGGTTTTCTCGTTCAACCAAGCTCGTTGATTGGTCAATGGCTCACCAGGTACAACCCTCCCAATCCATGGGCAAGTAAAAACCATTCGAGCTCATTGCCGACCCTTAACCATTTTCAAAATAAAAATCCAACACAATTGTGTTTTATTTAGGGAAATAATATTTTCATACTATTTTTTATTTTATTTTATTTTTTATATATTTCCACATTAAAGATATGGAAGTATCCAAAGATCAAATGAAATAATACTTCATTTTTTATATTTCCACATGATGTAAAAAAGTAGGAAGATGTTGAAATATCCAAACATTAGATGAAATAACACTTCATATTTTTTAATATTTCCACACAATGTAAAAATATAGAAAGATGTGGAAATATCTAAAGATTGAGTGAAATAACGTTTGTTTATATTTCCACACGATGTAAAAATATAGACAGGATAATGTGACGTAGACCGTGCAATACACGTGCCAAAAGGCGCGTATGTGGAGCAGCAGACTGGTACAAAAAAATCTGCAGAGAATTTTGGAATAGGTTTTGTTGTCAAAGGAACAACACAAATACCCGTGCATCCACGAGCCATCCACGACAAAACGTCTTCTCTCTCGTTGCCCGCACACACTTGGCAGCATTGTACACGGCCTTTCTCATTCCATCTTTTCCTCCATAGACACATTTGGAAAGCTCTTCAAACTTGTAATAGATGCCACGCCACGTGGCGGTGCCTTAAGTGTTTTAGTTTTTACATATGAAAAAATGAAGTAGGCATTGGAATGCGTGGGAGATCTTCTCACTGTGCCTGCAAAGTCCAAACATTAAAATCATACCATACGTGGGGTTCATCAAGAGGTTTGATACTTTGACTAAAGCTGTCGACAGTCCTGTAATGGGCAAGCCAACAAATATGGGATATAATGATAGGTAGTGATATTTCATTCATGCGCAAATAATAACTTTTGATGTATATAAAAAATTATTATTTTCGCACAACATTTCCTTAATGATATGGATGAATTTATTGAAGTGAACAGAGTTGTCTCAATCAGGAAAAAATTTAGATCGATATTTTGGGAATCATGATTGAGCTGAGATTTAATTTTTAAATTACTGTTTTGGCACATATCATCCAAGTCAGCATGAAATTTCAAATAAATTGATACATGGAATGTTGTCCATGTATGTAAAAATTAAAAATTAAATACCCAGATCTTTACCTCAATTCATCTATGTAAAAATTAATATTATTCTTTTGTCTAGTTTAAGATATATTCCTCTTGAATCACTTTTTTTCTATTTGTTTATTTTTCTCTAAAAATTAAAGTTGTAAATAAATTGATAATCAAAATAGGTTGAATTTTAAGTTTACTCAAACTAGCAAGCTCTCAAGGGTTATCCCCCCACCGCCTAGGTTATCTAAAAAATCTTTTTTTTTTTTTTTTGATAAGTAGGTTATCTAAAAAATCTTATATTTGTTTTCAAATAAAAAAGCATGAGTTTATAAAACTGTATTCTTTAGTTTAACTCAAATAAAGTTAATGAGAAAATATTGAGTTTTAAAATAAGATAAATGATAATTTAAAAAAATTATCAATATTTTGTCCATTAACTTTTCAACAAATACTATATTTTAGACATCTTAAAATAGAATAAGGGGATTAACAAGAACTATGAATGGGCTATTTAATTTTTATTGTGCTTATTAAACTTGTTCGTTTTCAATCAATAGATATAAAACACATAAAGGATATGCACATGGTGTATGTAAGCTTTTATGCATACTAGATTCCATATACACACATATTTAATGTTTAAATTGCTTAATTTTATAAATTAAATAGATTCCTGTCTGTCCACCACTTCTTATTATTTCAATATTACTAAAGTTGTAAACCGGTGCACAATTCATTGGTCATACGGAATGAAGCTGCCTAGCCTAAAATTGAATAAAAAAAAGTTTTCATTTTTTAACAGAGAACAAAAAACTTTTAGTCAAGGAAATTTATGGGAATCATATATTAAAATTCTCTTTATAGGTAATTTGATAATAATTTAAATATTTTCCTTAAAAAAGAAAAGAAAAGAAAGGAAAGATGTAATTTAATCTAAAAATTCGCCCCAATTATCTTAAAAAAAAAACAAAGATTTTCAGTGATGGTGATGAACACCGAAAAAGGAAAGAGGAATCGGAGACTCGGAGCGGCCTCTCTTTCGGTGTGATATATCATTAACTTTGTGGTCACTTTCAATTACAGTACAAAGGTTGTCCTGTAACTCAAGCAAAGAGAATAGTATTGAAGTAAATGACAAAAACACCCTTGCAGAAGTCTTATTCCTATATCCACTTGCCAAATTGTCATATGCCATTATCCTCAACTCATTGTCTTGTAAACTAGTAAATTAATAATTTACCTGGGGGACCGGTAGTTTTATATCTGAGCTCTCTTTCCCGTAACCATAAAGTTGGAAGACGATAAAACCAAAACCAAAACCAGAAGCAAAAGCAAAAGCAAAAGCAAAGCACAAACAACCACCACCACCACCACACCACCACCACTCCCAAAAAAGCTTCCCTTTTTAACTTTTACCACAAAACCCAAAAGCATTTTCAACGGAGCCCAATCAACATGCCACCACAAGATACAGAGCAACAAAGACAACCACTGTTAGTGGACTCAGACCAAGAGCCAGAAGAAACAGCCTACGAGTCCGACGAGAAGGTCCTGATAATCGGGGTCAATGAAGAAGCTGAAGGGTCAGACTCAGGCTCGGACCGCGTGCCACCGTTCTCGTGGAAGAAGCTGTGGTTGTTCACTGGGCCTGGGTTCTTGATGAGCATAGCGTTCCTGGACCCTGGGAATCTGGAGGGTGATCTCCAGGCTGGAGCGATTGCTGGGTACTCGTTGTTGTGGTTGCTATTGTGGGCCACGGCCATGGGTTTGCTTGTACAATTGCTCTCGGCTCGGCTCGGCGTGGCTACTGGGCGTCACTTGGCTGAGCTTTGCAGGGAGGAATATCCGACTTGGGCGAGTATGGTGCTGTGGGTGATGGCTGAGTTTGCTCTGATTGGGGCTGATATTCAAGAGGTTATTGGGAGTGCTATTGCTATTAAGATTTTGAGTAATGGGGTTTTGCCTCTCTGGTCCGGGGTCGTCATAACCGCTTTGGATTGGTAATTATTTCCTTTTTGGAATGATTCTTAGTTATGGGGTTTTGTCTCTTTTTGATATGGTTCTTTTGAATTCTTGGAGGTCTTTTGGGTTTTGATTTTATGATCTTTCATTTCGTTTTTTTGATAGTTAAAGTTTATGACTTAATTGACGTTTTACTGGGTATTTCTGAAGATTTATGTTTTCTGCTTGCAGAACACAATTGTATTTGAAAGTTGAGGGCTTTTTTACTTTTAAACATTTCTGTGCGTTTGCCTTGATTAAAATGTGTTTTAGGCTCTTTGAGATCGTATAGTATTTTGAAGTTTTTTATTCGATCAAAGTCTGTTATCAAAATATATGATCATAGAGTTGCGTCGGATCGGGTATTTCTAATATTCTTTTAGAATTAAAATATTAAAGTCTGGTTGGTTGCCAGGAAATCTGACTTTGGTTATATATAAAGATTGTCTCTATCATGCTGGATAATTTTATTAGGTTCTGTTGAGTGTCCGAGTGAAAAAGAGATTTCTTTAGTCATATGCAAAAGAAAAAGTTATTCCAAATGTGATTTTCTTTCTTTAAACTTTATGAGCAACTGAATCAAGCATTTTTTTGGGGACAAAAATACATTGTTCTTGGCTTTAACTTTCTTTTATTGCCTTTTTTCTTTTACAGTTTTATCTTTCTGTTTCTTGAGAACTATGGTGTAAGGAAATTGGAAGCGGTTTTTGCTGTTCTCATTGGGACAATGGGAGTCACATTTGCTTGGATGTTTGGCGAAACAAAGCCCAGTGGCACAGAACTTCTTCTTGGTAAGAAAATGCTTTCCATTTAGGTGGAATATTTTTCTGCCTGTAATTTGTTTTATATTTATAAGATTTTGAATTATTATGCTCCTTTGCACTAATACACAGTCAAATGGATTTGTCTGTATAGGTATTTTGATTCCAAAATTGAGCTCCAGAACAATACGGCAGGCTGTTGGAGTCGTGGGCTGCATTATTATGCCTCACAATGTATTCTTGCACTCAGCTCTTGTACAATCTAGGGAGATTGACCATAGCAAGAGAGGCCGAGTCCAAGAAGCTCTCAACTACTACTCCATTGAGTCCACTATTGCCCTTGTTGTGTCGTTCATTATTAATCTATTCGTTACAACTGTATTTGCAAAAGGGTTTTATGGTACAGACTTAGCCAATAGCATTGGCCTTCTCAATGCTGGGCAATATCTTCAAGAAAAGTATGGGGGTGGACTTTTCCCGATTTTATATATCTGGGGTATTGGATTATTAGCAGCTGGCCAAAGTAGCACTATTACAGGTACTTACGCGGGGCAGTTTATCATGGGAGGTTTCCTAAACTTGAGGTTGAAAAAATGGCTGAGGGCATTGATCACTCGAAGTTTTGCAATCATACCAACTATGATAGTCGCTCTTGTCTTTGATAGCTCTGAGGACATGCTAGATGTTCTAAATGAATGGCTTAATGTGCTTCAGTCAATACAGATTCCCTTTGCACTTATTCCCCTGCTTTGTTTGGTGTCAAAGGAGCAGATCATGGGCACTTTTAAAATTGGCCCTGTTCTTAAGGTATGTTGTTAATCCTTTTTATTCTGAATGTTGACCATAAAACCATGCCATTTTTTTTAATTATTTGGGAAGGAAATATTTGATGCCTGATCTGATAAAATTCCATGTAAATCATCAGTTGACTTGACCTTGAGTAATCACTTTCAGGGGAACTTTTTGAACTCCCATAATCTCTATATTTCATACTCTGCTTCTGTATAGATAGTAATTTAGTACAAAGTTCAGGTCTTGGTATTTATTATTGTTCAGTAAGTGAAAGGGTAATGTCATAGGATACTGTCATGGATGTGAATAGCAGTTTTCTGTGATATTTTATGATTGTTGAGAAGTTGTCTGAGTTTTATTTATGATTAGAAGATTAAAGGGAATAATTTTTCTGTTAAGACACAAAAACAGATACTAGTTCAATTGTAATTTTATTGTTCATATAAAAATTATTTGGGCTAATTGTAGCTATCCATCCTAAACTATGTAGTCATATTTCTCATGTACAATGTCCACCCTAAACTACAATTTTTTGCATTCAACATCCCAATTTGAACTAATTTGCAATGTTACCATCCAGGGGTGGACATTGCAAATAAATAGGAACTAATCTGTTAATTTTGTTATAGCACCTCACCACTCAACCAGCCTACTACTTTGACCTTAATTTTGGATGGTCAGGCAAAGTAATCTCTGAAGGATGTTGGTTACAAAAATTTATAGTTTAGGGTTGACATTGCAAATGCCCCTATAATTTATGGTGGATAACTACAATTAATCCAAGTTCTTGTTAGCCTATTTGCTTTATAGTGCCCATTTTCCCATTATATACCGTGCACAGTTGATGCTCATTTTCTCATCTTTCTGTTTAGGTTACTAAGTGACTTGATGTGTCACATACGTGCGTGTATGCATGACTGTCTGGTGTTGCAGTCTGTAGCATGCATAGGCAGTGGCGTTGATTATGTATGTATTAGTGACTTTGATCGATTATATTTTTCTAAATTCTCCAGTAATCTACTGAAATGAAAGTTTTGTTGTTTGGTCCGGTATTTGTTGCAAGTATTTCACTTTTTAAGTGGGGATGGTTATAACCAGTTTGACAGGAAGTGCTAGTGTGAGTGCAGTACATGAAAGTAGGATTCATATCTGCATAGCACTTAGGACTTGGGTATAGCTTTTGTTTGTTCTGGGGGAGAAAGTTGAAAGTCAAAGTGCAGCTTCCCGCTGTCAAATTCTTTGGCATGGATTAGTAAACAGGTGTCTTTAGAAAGGACTATTGGCTTGAGAAGTGGGTGTAGTGACCCCTTCAACTATATTCCCAAATACTCAGCTTCTCCTTGAAGTTGGAAACAAAAGCTATTATTCAGCTTGGAATGTACTTATGCTTAAACCTGGTGACTGTCTTTGTAGTCTAATCTCAAATTACGAATTATATATTTTGTGAATATTTTCTTCACATTTGCTTTATTCAAGACCATGACTAGTGAAGTAAATTGACAAACTGCTGTCCCAGATTTCAAGCTGTCAAATAAGTTTTTCTTTTTTCACCCACCCACGTGCTCTTGTGGCCTTGTGGGGGGGAGCGGGGTGGGATTTTGAACTTGTATCAATACTTTCGTTGCTTTTTTATACCTTGCCTTGAGGGATAAGGGTAGACAAGAATTGTGGAATTCCACTTTGCTGTCTGTCATAGCCTACTTGAAATTGAAGTTGTAAATCTTAGGTAAATGAGTTGTTTGATCTTCTTCATCTCTAGAAACTCAGACCTTTTGATTCTTAATTCACTTTGCTCCTGGTAGGTCCTACATGATCAGCCCTTGTTTCTTTTGTAAATTTGCCGGATTTTTGATTTTGTTATCTGATATTATGCTATATCAGTTTTTAGTGTCTTATAAATTATAGATCAAAATCACATAAATCCACTCATTATTTTCTCATGACTCGCTTTGCGTGCTTCTCACTGTATTTTTCTTTGTACAATGGTTTTTCTCATGACTCGCTTTGCGTGCTTCTCACTATATTTTTCTTTGTACAATGGTTGAAATACGATAATAGTCGTTCAAGAGTTCACCCTTTCTTTGTTTTATCTTTTATTGTAGATGGTTTCATGGCTGGTGGCAGCACTGGTGATATTAATTAATGGGTATCTGTTGCTGGACTTCTTCTCCTCTGAAGTGAAAGGTGTTTTGTTTGGCGCAGCTGTGTGCGGATTTACAGCTGTATATATTGCATTTATAGGTTACCTTGTTTCCCGGGGTGTTACGTGTAAAAGTTGGTGCAGCTTAGTACAACCCAAGAATGTAGCAGAGACACAAAATTGAGTAATCAATGTCCATTGCTGGATTCAATTGCAAGATGTTTGAAACACGTTGTATTAGTAATTGCCAGATCGTCAAAGTGCTATCAGAGTGCATTTGCACAGATTGACCTGCAATTTTTAAGCATAGATCAGTTGTGTACAAGTTTGAAATCGGGAGGTTGATATCGTTTCTCTTTGCTGCATTAAGCAAAGGTTGTTGTTTCTGTATAATAGAACTCATTTATTATCTTTGGTTTTATAGAGGGAAGAGAAATGCAAGCCATTAGTGCTGAAGTCTAATCCCCCACAGAACATGTAACCTTTACTTTTGTTGAGAGTTGAATGATGAACGCTCCTGGAAGATCTCTTTTAACCACAGTTTACTGGCATTTCAGGCCAATCCGTATTGTTTGTACCAATTAATTGACATTTCTAAACAGTAAAAAACATGATGCATCTGCTTGTAATTCTCACTGGCACCCTCAAAGCTCACTGTGGGCCTCCCATGCTGATTCTTATGAAATTCTACAGTTACTATGCTGTCCCAGATTTGGCTCTTATCAATTGAAGCTGGTTTAAATTCATATGGGAAACACACAAATACAAAAATTATCATCTTACGCTTCAATATATATATATATATATTTTAAATTTTGAACATTATTTTTAGGCTAAATTCTATTTACACCCTTCTAAGTTTAGTTCAATTTTCGGTTCTTAAAAGTTTTAATTTTGTCCTTTTAAGTTTCTAGATGTTGTCAATATGGTTATTACATCTAAAATTTTGTCGGTAACTCTCTAAAAACGAGGCAGATTTGGCTTTTTATAATTTTAATCATTGAAAAAATATATAAAAAAAATTATTATTAAATAAAAAATCTATTACTTAACTAAGAATATAAGAATTTTATATTAGATCCTTTTGCATTGCATTTGTCTTGCTCTTTGATTTAACTACAGAATTTTAATAAAGCTCAAGAATTTAGGCAAAAATTCATTTTTAGTCCTTATATTTTGGAGATGTTCACATTTTAATCTCTATATTTTATAATGTTTTATTTTAGTCATTGATTTTAAACATGTTCATTTTAGTCCTTACCATCATTTTTTTTTTTTTGAAATATTCTTATCAAATATAACATATGTCCAAAAAATCAAGAATCAAAATAAAATGTTATAAAATATAGAAACAAAAATGAAAACACCTCTAAAATGTAAAGACTAAAAGAAGATTTTTGCCAAAAAATTAAATTGTGAAAAAGAATAAAACCCATTTGGTGGAGGCAAGATCGTGCCACCCAAAAACCTTCGTTAATTGTGGAATTGATTAATAACGGTGAGAGGTTCTCAACTTTATCTACTTTATTTTCCACGTGCTACTCTCTTTTTAATTGCATCTCTTTTTCCATGGTTAGGTGTTGCTTATAAGCGGCTGTTAGTGGTTGTCATGGCTTGAATGAGTCTCGAACAATGGGGCTTACCGGTTGATGGTGATTGGCGATGGAGGGGTTCATGTGGTGTCGATGACATTTGTGGATGTGCATATTTGGTTCGCGTGCGGTGCATGGTTGGCAACGCATGAGGATGTGTATTGGAGGGGTGAAAAATAATTCGGGGAATTTATCTCAAGAACCACTGACACGTGTTCGTATTATTACCGAATAGAAGTTATGTTATAATTTAGTTCGGCTTCAATCAATATGTGTTCAGAGTATCCGAGCTAATGATTAAGCAATAGGGGATAAGTCTAGAATACCGCATTTAATGCCAGGAAAAATATCAAACAAATGTCAGATTTATTTAAACCAAAATGGGCTGTAAACAGCACATTAGAAGAAGCATTAATGGCAAAAAGCAAAAGAAGGAAGATGAGGATAAGGGAAGGATTAAGAAATATCTCTAAAGTATTAGGATATAAATAGGATTAAAAAGGAGGATAAGGGGTTCTCTTTTTTACTCCCTAAAAAAATTCTAGAGTGATAATTTCAGTTTAAATGCACTATCTTGATTATGGGATTACTAACAAAACCATCGGAGAGTTATAGGTCACCCCCCACTGGGTTGACCAAGGCCATCTGAGTGTTTGTATCATTATCTTCTTTGCAGGTCCACTTGATTCAATATTGTTCGGATGCCGCCTCATAAGAATTCGGGTTAGCATGGTTTTTACCCTGGATTATATTTCATATGTGTTAACCAGCCTTTCCTTTATTCGATAAAAAAAATTCCCACTTACATGTATAATTGGTTGGGTTTTTGTTGTTGTTTTGGTTTGACTTTACGATTGATGAGAAGGTCAACTCAACTATGCGTAATTGTTTGAATTTTCCTCTAGGTATTGTTTGGTTGGCGAGATTATTGGGATGGAAAAGAAATTTTGATGAATTGTGTTTTGGTTAGAGAAAAGAATAACAAATAGATTGGTATGAGTTGGGTTTGATAGATAGACTAGACTCTAGAGTACGGTTCGGTGACTGTGAATGAGAGCAAGACAATGTTGAGACTTGAGAATTAAAAGTAATTTGAATTTCCTTTCAAAAATACAAAACAAAAATTACATTATCTTATTTTAAAAGCTTTTTTTTTTTTTTTTTTTTTAATTTTATTAAAATCTTTAAAAGCCCAAACTATGTCGTTTTTAAAAAGGATAACCAAAAATTTAATAGCAATGGATGGAAAATTCACATTGACAACAATCCCAAATTTAAAGGATGAAATTGACAAAATTAAAACTTTAAAGAACAAAATTACAATTGGGTTTTAGTCTATTTTTTTTATTGAATACG
This sequence comes from Fagus sylvatica, assembly GCA_907173295.1. NCBI lineage: Eukaryota > Viridiplantae > Streptophyta > Magnoliopsida > Fagales > Fagaceae > Fagus > Fagus sylvatica. Next base: position 7,679,461 of record OU015768.1, read on the forward strand.
ATTTTTATTATTATTTTAACTATTGGATAAAAAGGTGAAAGCGTATAAATGACGGAAATATAGAACGAACCATCATCTTTACTAAACAGCGCGTTAGGGTTCATACTGCGCCAGTGTCTAGCCAGTTATAACCAATTAACCATTAACCAGAACCTATCCCATCTCAAATTACCGTCTATAACCAAATCTTCAACTCTGCAAAATTGAATTCGCTTCTACTTCTACCATTTCTATTCTCACGCCTCTCCAGGTACGCTATTCGATTCTCCACCCCCTTCCCCCTTTTCTAATTTCATTTATATGCTATCTTTCTATTTTAAATGTCTGTTTTTTTTACCTTATTTGCATTCTGTGCATTGGTTTAGGGTATTTGGATTTTTATTTTGCATTTAAGCCCTAGGTTTCGTTTGTATGTATAGTTGAACGAAATTTATATATGAGGACCTTGTGGTTCTAATGCCTGTGTATTTTGTTTTAATAACGTTCTGTTTGTGAGGGAAATTGTGGTTCTTGAAATGGAGATTAAAATGGATATGGATTGAATGATTCAATTTAAAATGTTGGCTTTTCTTTTTTGTAATTTAAGAATGGGTGAAAAAAAAGCACTCAGAATAGAAGTTATTATGTGGTGGCAACCTTTCGAGGGTGAAATAATCAATCTTGGTATGCAGTTTGCACTGAAGTTAGGAATTGAACTGAGCTGCTAAGATATGGAAATAGGTAGTCATAAAGTTTTTATTTTTACTTGAAGTTATATAATACTAAAGGAAGAAGGTGAATCTTTTGGGTTTTGATTGAGTGGATGGATCGAAATTTGAGGCCATGAGATCCTTAGCTTTGGAAATCTTCATTTATGTGCTCTTTTAATGATTTGATTTTGAATCGAGAGATATTTTCATGCTGTGTATTAGTTTGAGATAGTTTGCACCTTCATTGTAGATTTTGGTCTTATAAAATTTAATGAGAAAGATGGTGTTTCATAGCGTTTCTTTTTTTGTCTAATCTCTTTATCTGTAAAAGGAAAGCAATGATCTTGGAACTCTTTCCATTTAAGAAGAGATATATACTGGGGGTGGGGGGGTGTTCTGGTAATTGGAAAACAAAACAAATTATACTCTTACATCAATGCATATGCATGAAAGTTGTAAATCTCCTTTGTGTGAACTTATAGCAGACAAACATAATAATGAATATACCTATAGGCTCATTACAATGCTTGTTTTGCCTCATATTGCTTACTCTTTTTACCTGTTTTAATGCTTTTTATAGAATTCCTCTTGAAGCTTATCTGAGCACTTTGCGTAACCATGGCTGATATAGAGCAAGCTGGGGAAAAAGATACAACATCCTCTCTGATAGAACAGCTTGGAAATGCATTTCTTGAACTGCATGCTCGCAAGGATGCTTTTGAGGATAAGGTTCAGTGGACGGAAGTTGAAGAACACTTCCGCAACCTCGAGACATTATTGACGAAAAAATTTGAAGAGCTGGAAGCAAAGGAGAAGGAATTTGAGGAGAAAGAAAAAGAAAATTACTTATTGATTGCAGGAAGAGAAGCAGCTGTTGCAGCTAAAGAGCAAGGCTTGTTGGATCGAGTGCAGGAGCTAAAAGATGCCGCTGTTACTGCCATTGCGGAGGCACGATCAGTTCACCAGCCAACATCTGTGGAGGCTGTTGATGATGGGGACAACAAAGATGGCAAGGTAAGCAGCTCTCTTGGTGATATGAATTCCCCAGAGGAGGATTTTTCTCATAAAACCACTGAAAATGCGGAAGGCGTGGCTGTTGAGGTTAAGTCACGCCCAGAGCTAATGCAATTTTGCCAGCAGATGGATGCAAAAGGGCTTCTGAGTTATACAATGGAGAATAAAAAACATCTAAATGCCATTCGTGAGGAACTTTCTGTTGCACTTGAAAGTGCAACCGAACCGGCCCGTTTGGTGCTGGATTCACTGGTGGGGTTTTACCCCCCTGATGAAACTACCCAACCCATGGATAAGAAGGATGCTGCCCTTCCGGGCATGCGCAAATCCTCTGTTATGTTTTTGGAAGCCATGAATGCCTTATTGGCAAGGGTTGACCCAGCTGGGGATCACCTTCTGAACCCTGAGACCAAGCAGCAAGCCAAGGCAATTGCTGATGAGTGGAAGCCTAAGTTGGCTAATGCAGGCATTGATGCTGCCAATGGAAATTCATTGGAAGCAGAGGCATTCTTGCAGCTCCTCGCAACTTTTAGGATTGCTTCGGAGTTTGATGAAGACGAACTCTGCAAGTTTGTAATTGCAGTTGCTCACCGTAGGCAGGCGCCTGAGCTCTGCCGTACTCTTGGGTTAACACACAAAATGCCAGGTTGGTGTTCTTTCAACTAACTGACCTGATGGGGTCTGGAGACTTCTGCCTTGTTTCCATGAGATGTCCCATACGCTATGTTCCTTTAGGTTTCGGTAGTTTGTCTAATAATTTGAGAGACACGTGCAACTTTTGTTACGCTGCTTTGATATATTTCCGCCACTACTAAATGGTTGTTTTGTTATTGGATACAGACTGTGCTGAGCTTCCATTATTTGTGCAGGTCTTGTTGAGTCATTGGTCAACAGTGGGAAACAAATTAATGCAGTACGTTTTATTCATGTGTTTGAGCTTACTGAAAGCTTTCCCCCTGTGCCCCTCCTAAAGTCATACTTGAAGGATTTGAGGAGAAACTCGCAAGGGAACTCGCAAGGTGTAGCTGGTTCACAGGTACATTTCTGTCCATTAGAATGACCAAAAGTGATGCTTTGGGAATTTTCTTTTATAGATTATTTACTGGTGATTTTTTGTTCACTTGCAGAATGATGCAAATGCACAAGAACTTGCAGCACTGAAGTCTGTAATCAGGTGTATTGAAGAGTTCAAGCTTGAAGCAGACTACCCACTTGATCCACTTCAGAAAAGGGTTGCTCAACTGGAGAAATCCAAGACTGATAAAAAGAGGGGTGGAGAATTTGGTAGACGTCAACAATCAAAGAAGCCAAGAGCAAATGGAGGGTTTCGTGGATTCCGTGCACCAGGTGTTGCTGCTGCCCAAGTTGCCACTTCTGGTAGGCAGGGTCCTCCTGCTTTTGTCGAAAGGGCAGTTTACACAGGAATGTCAGAGAGGTATCCTCATGCTGGCCTGGCACCCTATGATTATCAAGTTCCTAGCCAGCCTGCATATGCTCAGCAAGCTAATGATCAAAGATTATACTACTATCCCCAAGATGACAGGGTTACTCCAACCTCATATAATGCTGCTCCGACTAATTATGGCAGTTATATTGGTGGTGGATTACAGTCTCAGCACCAGCCATATATGTAATTGACATTTGCAGGTACTGTAGGGATCGAGACTAGAGATGCTGGACTAACTCATTTGATAATTTGCTTGATGCTAGTATGCTTCATATTTTATTTTGCCATCAGATCCTTTACCAATTATCTTTTGTCAGATGCATTCCAAATGTAATTTGCTGGATCGAACCGTATTTTTGGTTGATGGCAGTTTCTGTTAGCCGTGTAAGACTCGAATATGTTGTATTGCTGGTAAAGCTTAATGTTTTCATAGATTAGCAATTATTCCCCTCTCAATTTTTGTTACCTTTTCTTTTTATACAAGATTTTAGGTGTGATAATTGTGGTTGTAAGTTACCAAACGGGATGGATAAATGGAGTTTATACATGGAAACATTGTGATTATCAGTCTTGTTTCGGGATTTCAAGTAAATAATTATGAAATTCACTGGGAAGCGAATTGGTAGACTGAAAATGCATAGGCTCGCTTTGTAATGGTAAAAATAGTATAATATACGTATATATGTATAATAGTGTAGCTAGAGTCTAGACTGTAGAGACTGAAAAATGAAAAATGCCTCCCCGCTGGCTTAGTTTTTACAAATCAAAGTTCTTATATAATTGTTCCATATTCTTCTAATTCAATTCCTCTCATACAAATTAAGGAATAGATTATAAATTTCTACCCCAATAAAAAAAATTATTGTAAGCAGTGAGCTGAAAATTTTTTGCTCTTTTTTATTCTACTTTCAAATGTGCTATTCCCCAAAAAAATTACTTGCTAGTGGAGTCTTTTTCTATAAACATCAATTATTTCCGATTACTCCAGCTCTGTAATTAGCAGAATTGTAACCATTTTTTTCCCCAAAAAATAAAAATTTCAACATTGACTTACAGAATCAAATCAGAATAATCACAGAAACGATGTCGTTTAATTTGAAAAAATTTGACGAATTGCATCATCCGCCGTTAAAAGAATTTGAACAAATCTCTTTGTCTGATCCACCAACTTTTATTTTTTGAGAAACCGTCTGATCCACCAACTTTGATAGCACCATGCCACCATCCAAGCCAAAACCCAAAATTATAAAATTAAATGTAAGTAATTAATACTAATAAAATGAGCTCAACAGTTCAGCGACGAAAGTTGACAAGTTAATTAATTAATTAATTTCAGATACTACCCAAACCAATAAATAGAAAATATAATAAATTTCAGACACTACCCAAACCAATAAATAGAAAATATAATAAATTTCAGACACGATAACTGACTTCCCTCCTTCCCTCCCTCTCTCACAACGACTCGAGCTACCGTTCTGTTCACTCAACCCCTGCATTCTCTTTCTTCTCGATCTCCATCATTTCCATTTCGCTGCGTTCAACTAAAACTCTCCCCCCTCAAGTCACTCACCCAATGGCACGGTCATTAATCCACCTCATCACCCTCACCTTCACCTTCACCATCCTCATCCAATCATCTCCCTCCACGTCACTCGTAGCCTCCGCCGATCCCACGGCCCCACTCCTCCTCCGCCCTCCACACGGTGGTTCCCGCACTTCCATGCTATTACCACTCTTCCTCTCTCAGCCAAATTCCTCATCAACCTCCTTCAATCCCCATCGCCACCTCCAAAGATCCGACCCACCCACCCACCCCAACGCTCGCATGGGCCTCCACGACGATCTCCTCCGCAACGGGTATTCTTCTCATTCTCCCCTCATTATTTATAGATCGCGAATGTGGCAATTGTGGTAGAGAATGTGGACATATTTAATTTAAAAGATTGAATATCTTTATTATAGGTATTACACGACGCGGCTTTGGATCGGGACGCCACCTCAGATGTTCGCTCTTATTGTTGATACAGGCAGCACTATCACCTATGTCCCATGCTCCACTTGCGAACAGTGTGGCAGGCACCAAGATCCGAAATTCCAACCCGAATTATCAACCACATACCAACCCAAGAAATGCAGTATAGATTGTAACTGCGACAGTGACAAAGTCCAATGCGTGTACGAGAGACAATACGCCGAGATGAGTAGCAGCAGCGGTGTTCTCGCCGAGGACATTTTGTCCTTCGGAAGCCTCAGTGATCTCAAACCCCAGCGTGCTATTTTCGGTTGTGAGAATCAAGAAACCGGTGATCTTTATAGCCAACGTGCCGATGGAATCATGGGTTTAGGCCGTGGTGTTTACAGTATTGTGGACCAACTCGTTGATAAAGGTGTAATTAGTGATTCGTTCTCGTTATGCTATGGAGGAATGGATATTGGTGGGGGTGCTATGGTTCTTGGTGGTATTTCTCCCCCAATTGACATGGTGTTTTCGCACTCCGACCCTGTTCGAAGGTGTGTTTTGTATGGACAATTTGTCTTATTGATATAAGACATTGTGTAATTTTTAGTTTTTTTTTTTTTCCCTAACGAATATATTTGATTGGTCTCGCGCATTTACTCTAGTTTCGGGATGGCAACAGTCCATACTACAATATTGATTTGAAGGAGATGCGTGTTGCGGGGAAGGCGTTGTCGTTGAACCCGATTGTCTTTGATGGAAAGCATGGAACTGTGCTGGATAGTGGTACAACTTATGCTTACTTGCCTGAACCTGTGTTTGTAGCATTTAAGGATGCTGTAAGATTCTATTCTTGTTGTTCACTCTTCTGGATTATTAGTTATTTTTTTGAAGTAATTCTGCTTAGATTTTCAAGAAGATTAGTGAAAACATTGAAATTAAATGATCTAAGTATCTCACAATTCTTTCTGAATGATATTAATGAAGGGGCTATTTGTAGTTACAGATATGATTAATAAGAAAATAAACAAAGGGGTTCATTTTTTTATTTTTTTGTTTGGAGAATTTGGGGTTGATTCATTTAGACAATCTCTATCTGATCATAACATGTGTCAAACCATGAATTTGTTGGCCAATCTGTTTTTTGTGCTTAAATTACTTATGCTTTTTTGTTTTGGTGTCGGTAGGTTTTAGATCAAATTGACCTCCAAATGTTTCTGATCTTGTGTATGTAACTGTAAATGTGTGCAGATTATGAAGCAACTTCATGCCTTAGAGAAGATCCGTGGTCCTGATCCAAATTTTAATGATATCTGCTTTTCTGGTGCTGGAAGGTACTGCCTATAGCATAACAGAAAACTTTGAATGCATAAATGACTTTCTTTCCTTTTAACATAATATATCGTTATTGCTTCAGTGATGTCTCTGAACTATCGGACACCTTTCCAGTGGTTGACATGGTATTTAGCAATGGGCAAAAGCTGTCACTATCACCTGAAAATTACTTATTTCGTGTAAGTAATGGACTTGTGTGTATATGTGTAATTTATATACATACATACATACAATGTACTAAGATTGTTGAAGTCTTCTCTAATAGGATCTGTGCCTTCTGGATTCAACTTTAATGTTCTTTCCATTGGTTATTTGGTATATACATTGACTGATTATTCTTTTCTGGTTTATTTGATGTCAATTTTTGTGAAGCATTCAAGGGTACATGGTGCATATTGCCTCGGGATTTTTCAGAATGGAAAGGATCCAACCACTCTTTTAGGAGGTATGTAATGCTTTAATGGTTTTCCTTTTTTTTTTTTTTTTTAACCCATGCCATAGCTTTTGTGTTCATCTCATGGTAAGCTGCCAACTTCCTTTCATATAATATATGCAGTACTTTCAATAATTTTTCAAACGTATTTATCTGTTGTGATAGGTATTGTTGTCCGCAATACTCTTGTAATGTATGATCGTGAGCATTCAAGGATTGGTTTCTGGAAAACTAATTGTTCAGAGTTATGGGAGAGACTTCACATATCCAGTGCCCCTCCACTAACGCCTTCAGCTCCAAATAGAGAGAATTCAAGTACCACACCTACATTAGCTCCCTCTCAAGTACCACATTATGTGCTTCCAGGTATGGTAAATTGCAGGCCTCCAATCATATTCAACATAGAGTTTGGTAGCTTAAGTTAACGTTTAAGCTAAGAATTTGTGTAAAAGATAGATTAATTAGGAACTCTAGGTAACAAGACACGGGGATACTACCCAAGCTAGTTTCTTAGGAGTGGTTCGTTGCATATTTTTTTGCATTTGAACTAGCTCCTCTTTCAAATAAAATTATTGTACTTGTCAAAAAGGGTAAAAAAAAAAAAAAAAAAAAAAACATATATTGATTGCAAAACTGGAATTTTCTCTGTGGCAAATGGGGATCCTGAAAGTAAAATGAACATTTGTTGACTTCTAATAGTTACTGTGTTTGGTTTCTTGCTACCTTTTATTTTATGTCAAGATAAAATCAAGATGCTTCAAACTGAAGCTCTGATCTAATTCTACATTCCATCAAAAAAAAAAAAAAAAATTAAATAAATTCTCATTTTACCTCTTTGTGACATAAATATGTATCGTATTTTGCTTGATTGAGATGCTCTCTTATTAGATTTTCTCATTTACTTTGATGCACAGGGGATCTCGAAATTAAACAAATAACATTTGATATGTTATTGAACATCAGCTACCCAGATCTGGAGCCTCACATTACAGAACTGGCTGAATTCATAGCTGATGACTTAGGTCTTAATACTTCACAGGTTAGACGGATACCATATTAGAATGCAGAATATTTTTGGAGCAGCATTTGTTCAAAATTCACTTCAAAGCTAGCTTCCTGATTAATGGATATGTCTGTTTTATAATTTGATCTTTCTAAGTTAAAGTTCATTTTCACTTGAGGGTGCCAATAATTATGAATATATGATTTCAGGTTCGTTTATTGAATTTTACTCCCAATGGAAATGAGTCCCTTATTAGATGGGCCATCTTTCCAGCAGGGTCCAGTGACTATATTTCTAATGCAACAGCTATGGTAAGTTTTCATCTGTGAATTGCAGTATTGTCAGTGCAAAAGATTATAAGCATTTGTGTGATGAGTTTGTTCTGTTCAGGGTATAATTGCCCAATTTGCTGAACATCGCGTGCAACTTCCCAGCACCTTTGGGAGTTATCAGTTGGTTGGATGGAACATTGAGCCTCTGGCAAAACGGTATATTATTTATCACTTTACAGAGTGTACTTGTTCCAGATGACATTACATTTTTACTTCATGGGTTTGTCTTCCCTTGAAGAAATATATCCAGCAATGGAACTATTTATTCTAGAATTTAGATTATTGTATGTCATATCCTCTTTCAAGATTATTTGTTATATTTCCTGTTTTTCATATTTGGGCTCCCTGTCCCATCAGATATTCCCTGATAGTTACTGCTTCACCCATCTTGCACACCTTTCTATCTGTTAATGATAGTGGCCTATCTTGGGCAACCTTTGGTGTATAACAAAAGCTTTTCTGAGTTTGACATCATACTATCATGGACAGCCTCTTTCTAAATCTTGTGTTTTTCTGAATGTTGCAGGACATGGTGGCAGCAAAATCATCTGGTGTTAATTTTAGCAGTTTTTGTTACATTAATAATTGGATTGTCAGCATCTGGAATGTGGCTTATTTGGAGACGCAGACAACAGACACTTAATGCATACAAGCCTGTCAATGCTGCTGTTCCAGAGCAAGAACTCCAACCAATATAAACTATTAAGAGCTATCTTTGCATGGTGATATATGTGGTATTATGTAGCTATCAGAATCTTTGACTCACAGTCACATACACAATGACTGAATTCTGCAACCATAGCTTCTTAGTTGACCAAGATTCTTGTTCAGTGAAGTGGACATTACTTTGCAATGCTTATTCAGTAAATCCAGGTAGGGAGGTATAGGAACACACGTTTTGGATATGTTTTGTAAACATCATTAACTTTTCAAGCGATGTTGTTGTTGTAATATACGAGTGGATCAAAGATTGTGGTTTCAGTCTTTCTTTCTTTCATTATTCGTTTCTGTTCTTCTCGAGTTCTTGTATGAATAAAGTTATAGGCTATGGATTTCGCAAGCATAACAAGCTATGCAAAGAAAGAAAGACTGTTCTTGATGTATTACTTCTGTTTCAATTGTTAAATGAGTTGGATGAGGTCACTTGGAGGGACTGAAAATGAAAACAAGCATGACAGATTCCGCTGACACAAGTCATTGTATTGTTACTGAGTGAAATAAAATTCATAACATGCCCTACTCAGATTATCCAGATTACACAAGCAATAAATCCAACTAAACATGTAGTATGCATGCAGCACAAGATAAGTTCTTAGCGGTAGGGATGGCAAAATGGATTTGTCCCACCTTGATTTGACTAGCCCTGCTCCATTTCTCACGAGATGAGACAGATTTGCATAAACCCGGGTATATATATATATATATATATATATTTATATATACCATCCCCAAACATTTCTCTCTTATTACTCTCACCGTCATCCCTCCATCGGTGCCACTCCATTAAGAATGGAAAAATACCTATGCTCCGACTTTACTTGCCCCATCCCACCCCTTTTGAGGTTTCCTTGCCCCTCCCTCGAAGAAAGGAGTGGGGATGAAGCATCCATAATCTGGCCCTACCCGACCACCTAAAAAAAAAAAAAAATACTTATTTAATGGTTGTTTCACATCCTAGTGATTTATACTGTCATTGAATCTTAAACTTACACAAACTCATTGATGGTATGTGAAAACTAGAATTACATAGTGATTGGTTTTTAGAACTTTATGAAGAGTAAATACAGATAAACACACTATATTACACAAACCCATCGGTGGTATATGATTACTAGAATTACATAGTGATTTTAAGGTGTAGTGATGGGTCCTTAGAACTCTATGAAGAGCAAACAAAGATAAACACACTAAATGTATAAATCTTATCCATAATTATAAAGTGGAAACACAAAATGACTCTGACAGGAGGATAATAAGGGTTTGATTCTACTAGATCACATGTATTTATATTTAGAAAAGACTGAATTGATATTAATGGTGGTCAAATCGTTTTAGTTTGATTCAATTGCTACAAGGCATGTAGCAAATTATTCAACGCAATTCAGAGTTGTGAATCTCAAATTTAGGTTGCAATGCATTATTCTTAAAACGCAATTCAGAGTTGTGAATCTCAAATTTGAGGTTGTCAGATGCAAGATAGAAATATGATTCTTTCTCGAAAGCAACATAAACTCCACTAGGGATAAGTGACTTAATAAGAAGTGAAAGTACATGTTTTTGTGGTACTTCGATGATATTGTAATACAAGATTACTGAATATCAATTTGTCCAATGACATGTAGAATTTAAGATAGAAAAGGTTCATTATCTTTCTCGAAAGCAACATGTAACTCCACTAGAAGGGATTAAGTTACCACAGATGAAAACATTCAATATCAAGCTCCCACAAATGCTGCAAGAATGTAAGGAATAATACAAACAAGTTCATACTAAAGGGAGAAAGAGATAAGGAATACAGTAAGAGAATCAAGCGACCATCAACGCTACTAAGGGATCCTTACATTCTAATAGTGAACAAGATTAAACTTGATGGACAATCCCATGAACCAAGGTGCAGCAACATTGAGCAATGTCAGAAGGTAGTGAAGGAGGAACTCTCAAAGAAAAAGAATGTTTGGGAACTCACACAACTCCCAAATGAGGAAAAAAAAAAGTGATATAAAGGATCCTCAAAAGGCAAATGGGACTCCATTCAAAGAAAAAGAAGGATGTTTGGGAACTCACACAACTCCCAAATGAGGGAAAAAAAAAAGGTCCTTTGATATAAATGGATCCTCAAAATGAAAGCAAATGGGAGGCTGAACAGATACAAAGCAAGGTTAGTGGTCATGGGTAAGCATTCAAAACAAGTTAAGCAGCAAATTGGGATCAGATTAGACACAAAAGAGGAAGAGGTGCAATGGTGGAAGCTTGTTTGGTCCCAAGAAGTAATTCATAACCATGGGTTTATAGGGTGCCTTACTATGGGGAATAGGCTCTCTACAAAAGCAAGGCTAATGCAATAGGGTATAGGTGGAGATCCTTCCTGCCTGTTTTGCAGAAATAGTATTGAGGACATGGATCACCTCTTCTTTGCTTGCCCCTTTACAAAAAGGATCTAGAGGAAATTATGGAGTAGTGTTTGGTTCCAGATACCTAACCAATTGGGATGATCTGCTAGGCTGGGAATTAGGAATCTTAAAGGGCAGAGCTTTAGAGTCTCATTGTGCAAGGTTTCACGGTGGGCTGTGGTAAATCATATCTGGATCCAAAGGAATAATCAAAATAGAGGAACAAATGGAAAAAGAAATTGGCAGAGACGTTAAAGCAAGGATGATTGGAACAAAGCAAGTATGTAGTTCAATTCTAAATTGAACTTTGTGTAATAATTGGAGAATTCGTTCAGTAGTTCATAGAGCATTGGAGAACTTTGTTGTATTGTGTGTTCCGTTTCAATAATATACCTGAATTATCAAAAAAAAAAAAAAAGGACAAGAAGAAGATTGATCATCAATGCATTTTTCAGACCTTAAAGATTCAAAGACAAAAGACCTTGAGAAATGATACAATAGGTTCACAAACACGTGACAGTGCTTTTAAATTTTTAAGCATTCTAGAGTTACAGGTTTGCATAGGACAATAGTAGGGTATGCAGGGTGCATCTCTTGATTCAGATCAGAAACTGAATGAAACCTGAATGATTAAGCATTTTCATAGCATATGGAGTATGCTGCACTGTGTAATTTTTATCAAACAATTGGTGCATATAATTAAAATTCCCTGTAGTTACTTCCACATGAAACTTAAACCAAATCTTGAATGAAAGATTATGAAGAGATAGAGAAAGGGTTATCTAGAGATTACCTATCCATCTCATGCGCATACTGTCTGATTATGAAGAGACATAGAAAGGGATTTTCAGCAATATAGAACTTAAGAAGGAACTAAAGAGGATACTTAAAACTTAATGAAAGATTATAGTACATTCAACTAGATTTTCCCGAAAGCCCGCAGCTCAATAAACTAAAATGTAGCAAAAGACAAAGAAGAATAACAATCTAATTGATCTTTGTCTTCAATACTCACGTCGTTATAAGGTAATGAAATACCTTACATCAGATAATAGAAAGAAAAAAAATAATTGCACAGAGAATGCTTCGTGAAGAAAATATTTCATTTGATTGTTTTATCCCTGCTCAACACATAAGTACACTGTTGGAAAATATGCTTCAAAGCCTCATCTTATGCATTACAATGGAGCATAGAATCTAGTCAAATGGGTCTTATCAACTTGAAGAGCAAATTTTCTGCAGTAAAATAACACAACAGAGTTTATAATAATTATGCAGAGGATGAATTATTACAGAAGATTGTCCCGAGGAACACATGTTCATAACACAACAGAGTTTATAATAATTGAAGCAAATAAGAACAAAAAGATAAAATCACACAAAACTACGTTTTAAGAGTGAAGTTCTCCTTGCTCGCACACACCACGGAAATATTTGATGTCAGCTTTGACTTGTTCACCAATCCTATATCAGACCAAAACAGGAAAAGAAACCAATTGTGAAAATAATTTTACAGGAGGACTAATTAGGAAGGATAAGCATATATTTATTTGAGGTCTTACTTACAAGGAAGATTTGAATAATCTGCTTGGAACATCTAGGAAGAGCATAATAGCTGGCTGGTCCAAAAAGGGACATTAAAGGGATTAAAGAAAAAAGATTAGAAAAAAAAATAAGGAGAGAAAGTAGGTAAGCAACAAACTGATTGATGTGTCCATAAGAGAAAAATCAAAGATGTACTCACTTTTTTTCACCGAATCTTCCGAAAGAAGGGTTGAAGGACATTCTTAGTGTCTTGAGAGTCCCACTCCAACGATTCCCACCATTCTTCCTCATCTGCTTCAATCTTTTTAAGAGAAGGGGGAGGAGTCAGAGGGAGTCTCTTCAGCTTCGGACAGCGGTATATCAAAATCTCTTCGAGAGAATCACAACTTATTACTTTACTGCTACTACAGATGCTCTTCAGTTCCGGTAGGGATTGCAGCCACAATTTCTTCAATTTGGGGAGAGTGATTTTGGTAGTGTCCATTCCTTCCTCCTCTTTTTCATCTTCTTCTTCTTCAATTATTTCCCGTATTTGCGCACAAACGGAGACGTTAATATGTTCCAGGTTGTGCAGGTTTAGCAGCAACCCAGGCGTAAGCAGCTTCTTTAACTTCCCACATTGATAAACATCAATTCTTTTGAGACGGGAAAAGGTGTGAGGTGGGACCTGTGCTGATGCATCTTTCTCTTTCCTAAACAATCCGCGCAAGTTAGCCAAATGCCGAAGCTCTAAAATCTCGGGAGTTTGAAGAGAAAGGGTACAAGAAGAGGACAAAGAACATAGTATGTGCTCTATTCCTTTGCAGCTTCTAAGAGATATACGCTTTAATTCAGTTGCGTGGTTCAAAGATGGAACATCGCATAAACATCTCAAATTTTTACATCTTCTAATCTGTAGGTCATGGACGTCTTTCGGGAGCTCAAAGGACTCTTCTCCTCTACTTATATTGCAATTTTTTAAAACTACCTTTTTGCCCCAGATTGCACGTAGTGATAATGGCTTTCCCACTTGAATTTCGTAAGTTGCAAGTTGCCCTTTCTCCAAGGATCTGATATACGTACTGAACTCGTACATGTCAGAAAATAGGCCTTTAAATGTTTCCAAATTCTTCAAGCTTGCTACCTCCTCTGCTTTCACTTTGGAGAAAATTGCGAGGTACTGGAGACGAGATAGTTTAGGTAAAATCTCAGGTGGCATGATTTTTAGTTGCTCTGCATTTAGATCGAGGATTCTCAAGTTGACCAACATTTCTAAACCATCAGGTACTTCCGTAATTCCTGTTCTTCTAAGGTCTAACTTCCTTAATTTTGTAAGCTTTGCTAATAAAGGCACACGCTTTAAAAATACACACCATCCAAGCCCTAATGTAGTAAGATTCTCCAAGTTAGAGACAGAATTCGGCAAAGATTCAATAGCGGTATATGATAGATCAAGAACATTGAGCCCATGCAAATACTCAAACAAAGAATGTGGGACATCTTTTAATGACTGGTTACCTTGCAGCAATAAGGTTGAAAGTTTTGGACACATTGGTGATGCATTAGGAGGAATTCTTGATATGTTGTTGTACATCACAGAAGCCTTTACAAGATCCTCTCCCCATTTTCCTTCATCTGAAAAATCCTCCAATCCCAATTGACCTTCTACCTTAAATTGAGGACTTGCAACCCGGAGTACCATGTCTCTTACCAAATCATGCATCTTCACAAACCTTTCCTTGTCATTTTCTTCAATACCACCTTCTAATAAGCATGCATTTTCAAGTTTATTCAACATAGAATAGCCCCTATCAAACTCTGCTTGCCTACTATTCCTTCTTTCTATAATTCCCTCATCAATCAAATGTTCTATCAACTCTGGTTTTTCAATCTTGAAGTCTTCAGGGTATAGTGCACAATGCAAGAGACACTGTTGGAGTTTCTCATCTTTCAAGCGTTCGTAACTGAATTCTAGTATCTTAAATACCTCAGCTTCTATATTGTTAGACTCCTTTATTGATGTTCTCAAGTCTTCCAATGCATCCCTCCACTCAAAATCATGAATTAAGCATTTGAAACTTCCAGCTATTGTGACAATTGCAAGAGGCAACTGGGCACATCTTTCAAGAACCTCTTCCGCAATTGCTTTCAAATTTGGACTATTAAAAACATCACGTCCCAATTTATCCAAAAACAAATTTTGTGCCTCCTCTTTCGAAAGAAGCTCCATTTTGATATTCTTACAATTCATTCCTAGACAAACATCAAGAAGTCGAGTTGTCAAAACTAATTTGCATCCATTGGATGAGGTAGGCTCTGGAATTCCTACTTTCTCAAGGGGAAATGCTTCCCACATATCATCTAGGATTAGCACGTACCTCTTCTTATCTTCCAATTTTGCTTTTAACTTGGCTGCCCTTTCTTTTACATGCTCAACTTCTCTGAGATCTAAATCCAACTTGCGTGCAATATCATGTTGTAGTTGGATAACATTAAACGGCTTTGATACAATTACCCAAATTACATAGTCAAACTTGTTTGACTCTTTTAATAGGGAATTATTGATATGCTCCATGACAGTAGATTTACCAATACCTCCCATTCCATAAACACCAATCTTTCTAACATCATCATCATCCAACAGGCATGCCCAAATTTTTTCCTTTATTCTTTCAGCTGTGCTTTCCCCTACTAAAATTGGTGTTGACAGTATTTCTCCATGGCTTACAGGTGGATCAACTACCAAACTATCAATGAAAACACCCCTTTGATAAAGTTCTTCCATCTCTCCTATCTTCTTAAAAGCAAGTTTTCCTACATGTGCACGTGAGAAACACTTCCCTTCTCCAGCTTCACGTTCAATGGCTTGTATTTTAGCATTCATCCTTTCTACATCTTGGAGCCAACCTTCAACTTCTAGCTTTGGTGTCTTTCCTGGAAGAAGTTGTGCTCTCATTCTTGAGTCTGTGTCTAACTTTCGGCGTTCTAAATCCTGCCATTTGTTCTTGAGATTTCTCATATATTTATCAGCGCCTCTGTGATAAATGCAGCATTTGCCAATCGGAGCAAATATTACTTTTGCAAGCTCAATAATTGGACCTAAAATCTCCATTGTTGAGTACCTGCATATGTACCCAATATGTACATCAGACATTCTGCACATTTATAAACTAAAAATTAAAAACAAAATGGATGAATACATCTTTAGTCCCCAAAGTTTTGAATGCCAAGGTGGATCGGTCAATCCAAGGTGGATCGGTCAATCTCATTTTATCGTTTGCTTTTATTTATTTATTTATGATGTCTTTATAATGGACGAATAGAGACTGAGAATTCAAAATTTTACATAAAAATTACTCGAATTAGAATTTCAAAATATGATTCCAGCGTATCTAAATTTAGAGAAATTAGAATATATTGTATGCTAAAATAATAATGTTTAGACAAACTAATAAGAAGCAAATAATAATTCAGTTAGTGAATAGTCAGACCAAGTTTATATGACCTATGGTTTTTGCATGAGGACTTCAATAGGTTCTAAGAACTAAGAATAGGCCCCTATCGTAATCAATATGGAATTTTTATTTTCCTGAGCTAAGCAATGTATATGGAATATAATAATTTCAAAGAACCCAAAGTTTAGCAACTCAAAAAATTTCATGACTTTATTTATTTATTTTTAATTATTAATGTGGCATGTTGTGATTCGTACATAACAAAAGTTGTGTCAATAATTGGTCCAGTAACATTAGTTCATATGAAAAAGGTTGTGAAAAAAGTCATGTCCCTAATGTTGCTCTTTCAAAAAATAAGTTATATATGTTACTTACGTTTGTTGTAAAATTTCACCAATTAAATATCAGGATAATAATCTTTAGAATACAAACTAACTAACTATTGGAAAATTAAATGATATGAGAAAGAAATGGTAGCAAACGAAGCATGTCCAAAAGTAAACCAACCCCTTAAAACAAAAGTGAGGCCGCCTATGTAACAAATGATTCATCACCTACTACATATACTGCAAGTCTGCAAGTAGATTTTATTTATTTTATTGCTAACATTTTTGGAATCATTTTGCTTTCAACTTTGTCTTGTAATTTGTCAGCTCTATCTATCTCTAATCTGGCATTAGTAAATTAAATTTGATTAAATGAAGTAAAAGCTTAAAATGGAAGCCAATTTGCAATGGGATAGATAGACCTACTACTAATTGTAGGCCTCACTGCATTTCTAATTAGAGAACATTGCATGATATGGATGTAGCTCTTCCTTTTAAGGAATTATTGTAATTAAATGCTTATAAATGGAAGCACAATAAGCCATGTACCAAGGAAACATATTGCCACATGTCGCATAATATATTAAATGCAGAGATACTCTAGATATTCACCAACCATCTATATACAGAACACTACCTAAGCTGCATGCAGGTCCAGTTCCGGTGTTTGGGTTGCCCTAGCCCGTCACAATTTTAGTTGCCCATTTATTATTAAATATTAAAAAATATCATAAAAGTCCCAAATTTTTTTTATGCCAAAAAAAATGTTACATTATGTTTTTAGCTTGAATTACATTGAAAAAAATAATTAAAACAAAATTTAATCTCAGTTATAGTAATTATATGTCTAATAGTTTTTTAACTAAAAAATTCCTTATTAATAATAATAAAAAAAAAAATCACGATCTTATAAAGGACAACAAAATTAATACGAATAATAAATTAAAAGTCATAAAAAAAAAATCATTAGATAAACACGGGAACATATTACACGGCAACACAAAACAATGGCTTGCCCCCCACAAACTTGTCCCTACATACAAAAACACATGGCCAGTGACCACATACACGTGTGAACAAAATTTTCAAACAAATCAATAAATCACACAGTAGAGACCAGCCTTATTCATACGAATACTGAAACACATCAAATATGCCTCACATATATCTTATTAAAAGCACAACACTCCCATAAAAAAAATGTATACTAATAAATTTTTTTTATATGTAGACTAATATATATATATATATATTTTCCTTTTATGTATAGTTGTATACTAATAATTATTATTATTTTTTTAATGTCTACTAATTCTTTTTTTTTTTCTTCACTTATTGCCCCCATGGGGGGGTTGCCCTAGCCCTTGGGCTTGTAGGCGCTAGCGGATCCAGTGTGTGACCAATTTTGAAAAAAATACATTACCTAGATATTTATCCTCTCAGACTCTCAATATTTTGCAAAACTCTCACTCTGTTGTCTTTCTAACTTGGCCTTTCTAGTTTGGATCTTCACTATTGCTCCTTCTTCTTTCTGCTTCTCTTCATCTTCTTATGGTTGTTCTTCTTTAACTGTCATCTTTCTTCTATTGATTTGCGGGACAAAACTATTTTTTATCTTTAATTGTTTGCCAACTATCCACCGGCTTTTCACTCTTTTCCAACCACGTGGATCCCCCTCCCCTACTCTTTTTACTTTTTACATTTGCATTTTACTTTTTTAAATATCTTTTATTTTTTTGACAAGATGTCTTTTTGTCTTTTCTGTTCTTGATTGAATAACTAATATATTAGTTCCTTACTTCATTTAATAACTAATATATATTGGTATAGCAAAAAATAAAACTAATATATATTGAATCTTTTTATCAAAAATATATATATATTGGAATGTCATCTTAAATAATATCACTTACAATTTTATAACTTCTAATCAATAATATATATATAGTGGTAATCTCGAAACGGTACATCATTGACCGGTATCGAAATGTTTCATTTCTTTAACTAAATCGAAACGGCCTCAAGTACAATATTGCCCACTTTGATATATATATGGATGGATTTTATAAGTATACCCACTAAAAAATTAAGAAAAAAAAAAGCCTAAGTAACAAAAAAAACAAAAAAAAAAAAACCCAAATAATATCATAAAAAATTAGTCCAAAATCAAAACAATATCAATAATTAACCCACAACCTCACGCCGTTGCCTAGTCCTGGCTCTCGAGTCTCAAGTCTTAGCCCTCATGCTCCTTCCCTCTGACTAGTATTTTTTATTCTCATTTCTCTCTTTAATATGAAGTTTGAAATTATCAAATTCAGTTACTCAAATGTTTTTATTTTCATAGGCAGTTGACTAGACACTTTTGATTTTATTTTGGTTAATTTTATTTTATTAGTTGATTCTTTGTGGTTGATTTATAGTTTTGTTTGAGATCAAAAGGTGCTCACCCTGGATTAAATTTCTGGATCCGCCCCTGCTTGTGGGTAAGCCCCCAGGGCCGGGCATGGATGCATGTTGATATTAGAAATGTAAGTTATAATTGATTGTGCCGTTTGAAATTGTTTTTAATATCATACATATTAAAAAACCAAAGGTTATAAGAAACAACACAACTTACATAAGCTTTCATTAAAAAAAAAAAAAAAAAAAAAAAAACAAAAAAAAAAAAAAAAAAAAAACTTACATAAGCAGAACAAGTTTGACTTACTTTTCCACACCACAAATTGTTATTTCCTGCACCATTAACAACTTGTGGTGTGGAAATAACACCAGCTATATATATATATATATATATATATATTTTCTTACAATAAGTGAGGGAGGGGGGAGACTCGAACCCAAGTTCTCCTCCATAGGAGAACTCAGTAATGCCACTGTGCCACTAACAATAACACGGACAAACCCAGGATTTGTCTTTAGGGGCACCAAAACATGAAGAAGACAAAAAATACCATTCAAGAATTAAAAAATATATATTAAAATTCAAAACTATATAAATGCATGAAAAATAAAACTAGTCTATGTTATGTATTAACAAAATATATATAAACGAAAAGACACAAAATTGAACTCAATCATCTACAATCTATCAAAATGGAACTCAACGTTCTTTTAAATCCCTAAATCAGTTATAATTAATTCTAGACACAAAGTTAGCACAATTCATAAAATATTTAACAATTAGTTGAAGTTAATGCTCAAATTGGTGTGGTTCAATTTTCAAGAATAAATTTTCATGATTTTTGAAGTCTTGTAGATAAAACTTATTTACTAACAAACAAATATCATCCATTCTAAAAGAAATATCATCCATTCTAAAAAATTCATGCGGCTCTCGAGGGTTCAGAGTTGAGTTAATTAAGAATAAGTAACTCGATTGCAAACGCACTAAACGGGATTTAATTCTTATAGTTGAAAATTTATTGTAACATAACAATATCTAATCGTTAAAGATACTATATTGGAAACTCATGTTACTTGACAAAAAAAAAAATACAAACAAACAATCCTTTAAATAAAGCTAGACAACATGGTAACATCCAAATTTGGATGAGCCAAACTTTGAGCTTTGAGTTTAAAAGAACCCAACACATGGTATCATGTCAAACAAACAATCATAACTCATAAGTAATCTCTCTCTAAGTTTTTCTTTTTCTTTTTTTTTTTTTCTTTTTTTTTTTTTTTAAATATAAGAGGTTTGTTAGTAAAAAATGATTTTTTTTTGTTAGAGAGGAGTGGAGGACCACTAACCATAGATATGGGCTAGATGGTCATTTTAATTTTTGGGTTTAGGGTTTATTTTCCACTTGGGAAGCTGATTTTTAATTTTGGGGACTAGGTGCAAAATAAAAATAGACCCAAAGGACCCAAAAATTAAAATGACCATCTGCTTCTACATATCGTTCACCTCCACGGCATTTGTAAATTTGTTCATTACACATCTTGAGGCTTAAAAACCGTTTTAGTTCACTCGTATGGAAGAAATCAATCATCAATCAACGTTGATGAACAATCTGTCTATGGAGAGAGATGGGACCAAGAGAGAAGTTATTATTGAGAGACTTTATTATGGTGTGTACTTTATTTTTGGTGATCTATTCATTATGTGTCATTCCGGAAAACATTTTTCACTTTAATGGGCTTGTTTTTCATTGACAATAGAAAATGTTTTCTCATGACTTGCGTTTTTTACTATACCAAACAGTAGAAAATATGAAAAATGTTTTCCTAAAACGTTTTTTGGAAAGACAAACGCGCTATATAACTTTTGTGTTAATTTATACCATTCAATATCAATTAAATTGAAATTTTGACAATTCTTTCATTATCATTGTCAATAGAATATAAGAAAGAAGAATGAAACAAGTCAATTTGGTTTGGATGCAAATGCAAAATAGCAGCTGAAAAGTAATATATATACCTGGCCTAAAAAGTATATACTTCTTGACAGACTCTGATTCGATAAATGAGAAACACACGAATTGGAGCAGAGGAGATAATAAGAGGCGGCACAACTTCCTGCAATTATTAAATGTTACAAAAACAAAAAACAAAAAATATATATTAAAATTCAAAACTAAATAAATGCATGAAAAATAAAACTAGTCTATCTTCCGTATTAACAAAATATAAATAAAAGAAAAGACACAAAATTGAACTCAATCATCTATAATCTATCAAATCCTTGAATCATCTAAGATTAATCCTAGACACAAAGTTGGCACAATTCAGAAATATTTAACAATTAGTTGAAGTTAATGCTCAAAATGGTGTGGTTCCATTTTTATGATCTTTGAAGTCTTATGTATTTAACAATTATAGTTGAGTTAAGGAGTTAAGAATAAGTACCTCCATTGCAAATGCACTACTAAGAGAAATGATTTAATTCTTATAGTTGAAAATTTATTGCACCATAAAAATATCTCATCGTTAAAGATACTCAATTTAGAACGAATGTTGCTGATGACCAAAAAAAAACCCAAACAATCCTTTAGGTGAATCTAGACAACATGATGGCATCCAAATTCCGATGATCCAAACTTTTAATTTGGGTTAAAAAGAAACCAACAAAAGTATCATGTCAAACAAACAATCATAACTCATAAGTAATTTGCTTTTTCTCTTAGTTGAGATTTATTTTATTTTTTATTTTTTTAAATATAAGAGGTTTGTTAGTAAAAAATGATTTTTGTTTTTGTTTCGAGAGAGGACCACTGACCATAGATCTGTGGTAGATAGTCATTTTAATTTTTGGGTTCAGGGTATACTTTCAATCTGGGAGGCTGATTTTTAATTTTGGTGACTAGCTAGGTGCAAAATAAAAATAGACCCAAAGAACCCAAAAATTAAAATGACCATCTGCTTCTACATATCGTTCACCTCCACGGCATTTGTAAACTTGGTAATGGTCTAAGAGCTATACGGCATGTTTGGGCATTGGATTAAGTGGCAAGAGAAAGAGACTGCTATTCAAAAAGACAAATAAAAGTCAAGAGGACTGATTACCTTTGAAATTTGAGCACAACAGTGAGTGGGCTAAAATTGTCTTTAAAACTTCCCAGAACACACTTTGGCAGCTCAAATACGGGCAGGTTGATCATATGATACAATTAAAGAAACAAAACCAAACAGACGATCAAGCCTCAAAGTATGATACTTCTCAAATTCACGACCTTGATCAGATATATTTGTTCAAGAACCTGAAAGTGAAGGACGTACATAGCAACAACAACAAAATTAGAGCAACAACAAAATTAGAGCACGACAAGCTCATGGGTGTCTTTCTAGGCTCAATATGAAGTAAATCTAACGAATTATAGTAGGTGTATGTAACTAAACCTGACTCTATATATTAATAGGGTCATATGATGTAACTTTTGGGTAATGTTACACAAACAAATATCTTTTTAAGCGTTTTGTCAAACCCACCATTGTATTATATGTATTCCCAATACACATCATATTCGCCAAATATCAAGATAAATTGGAGATTAACAACCATCTCCTTTATAAATTGTTTAAATTGTAGTATTTTTTTAATGTTTCATATGTATCTAATATTGGTTATTTTTTAAATGCATTCTTGTATATGCAGGAGGTTACAAGCTAGTTATTTATCCCAAAAAAGAAAAGAAAAAGAAAACGAAGTTACAAGCTAGTTGATATAAAATTTAGTTTGCATGATAAGCATGTGTACTGGTAATTGGGAATCTTGCTTAGAAAAGAATCATTGATTTCAGAGGCTAAACTCTTTGCAAACAAGCCTAAGAGACAGTTTGCACCTGGCCTGATCAAAAGCATACACTTCCTGACAGTCTCTGATTCGATAAAGGAGAAACGCACTAATTGAAGCAGAGAAGACAATAAGAGGACACCTTCCTGCAAAATGTATATGTTCGTAGTAAAAGAATCAATATCTTTTAAAGCACAAGTATTAAATGTTACAAAAAATAAAAATAAAAAAATTAATGAGAGGAGTCTAAGCAAGACACAACTGTGAGTTCTTGGGGCTACTTTCAAAGGAAAAGGGTTTTGGGAAAAGAAAGGGAAGCTAGTGGTAAAACCTTTTCCTATGTCTTTGAATTCATATTTATGTCCGTTTGCAATTGGGTAAATCTGAATTTTATGTCCAAATTGTCCTAACCATGTCCACCTCCACCTCCATGGCATTTGGAAAAACGCACTAATTGAAGCAGTGG
Source organism: Fagus sylvatica (assembly GCA_907173295.1). Taxonomy (NCBI): domain Eukaryota; kingdom Viridiplantae; phylum Streptophyta; class Magnoliopsida; order Fagales; family Fagaceae; genus Fagus; species Fagus sylvatica. Next base: position 7,702,790 of record OU015768.1, read on the forward strand.
AGACAATAAGAGGGATAAAAATATATTTTAAGCCAAAATGATAAAGTTGAGACAAATTAATGAGAAGCATTTTCATAAAAAGAGGAGAAAAAGAAAATAAAAATTCAGTTAAGCTATTAATAATTCAATTAACCAATAATCAGACCAAGTTTATATGACTTAGGTAATTACATGAGGACTTGGCTTTTTCAATAAGTTCAAAGAATAGGCCCCTATCGTAATCAATATGGATTTTTTTATTTTTAGTTAATCAACATATGTGGAATCTAATAAGCTCAAAATTAATATGTGTGGAATCTAATAATTTCAAAAACGATAAGTTTAGGTACTCAAAATTTTAACCTTGAGTGGTAGCTCAACTAGTCCGGTCTTGGGTGTGCTCTCCAATGATCACTAGTTCAAGTCCCCTCAGGACTACCTACCCAAGGCAAAGCTAAGCCTTGCGTCTATCGTGGTACACATGGCTAGTAGAGAGTTACGTGTTCCCATATGGGATTAGTCGAAGTGTGCGTATCTACAGAACGTTGACCCGAACATTCAAGATTATCAAAAATAAAATAAAAAAGTACTCAAATTTTTTTTTTTACAATTTTCATTTATAACTACTAATATGGTCTATTGTGATTGATACATAATAAAAATAATATCAATGATAAGTCAATAAAAAAGTGATTTTACTCCATGTAAAAAAGGTTGTGACAAAAGTTGTATCCATAGTATTGTTCTTTTAAAAAAATGAAGCTATGATATTTTCATTTGCTATAAATCCCATCTAAATTATATGTGCAATTAAATATTAGGATAGTAATCTTTAGAATACAAACTAACACACTATTGGGAAATCAAATAAGATTAGAAAGAAATGGCAGTATACTTGGGATGACTTGCTAATAATTTTTTTTTTTCAAAGACATTGATCATAGTGGAAAATGAAGCACTATTGTGGAGCGGGAGCCAAGGACATAAGAAAGAGCAGCGAACCTTAATGCATTTTTGTTTTAATTTATTTATATTTTTGTAAAGGGAGAAGTGAGATTTGGAGCTGAAGAATCACTATGTGAAGCAAAGGAGATAAGTGTGAAGGAAACGGGTGGCAACCGGAAGGAAATGCAAGAACACGACTTTGGGTCATACGACCACTTCTCGAGAAATGTAGGAAGTATTAAAAAGAGACTAGTCACATGCAAAGAGGACGTTCCTAGAAATCTCTAAGGGTAAAACTTAGGTACAGTTCCTTAGGTTAGGTACATTAAGTTCTCCAATTGAATTTAAACTCATAGTTACGTTAACCAATGAAACACAAAAATGTTATCTTTTCTAAGAATATTTAAATTCAATGTATTTGAATTCAATTAGGAACCTAATGTACTTAACTTAAGAAACTGTACCTAAGTTTTATCCAATCTCTAAATTATATAACAAAAAATCTTGGTCTAAAATGTTTAACAAAATATTAATTGTGATCAATATTATTTAAAAGATAGTTTGTACGGGATGAAAAATATATATATATATATATATATATATTTTGAGTTATATAAAGATGAGAAAAAATCAAACACACCCCCTTAAGTTTGGCCTTAAATCAAAGACACCCCTGTATTTTTAATTAGAATTTTTAAACCCGTTAACTTTTAGAAATATCCCAATTAGCTCCTCTCATCCACCTTCTGTCAAATAATTGTTTAACAGTAAATGTCTCATCCTCACGTGACCCCAATACCCCATTCAAACAATAAATAAATAATAAAAAATAAAAAGATGACCCATTTCCATTTGCAAAAGAATGTTGAAATGGCTTATTCTTCCGGCAAATACATTGGTAACAGAAGATAACTATTGAGAGTGGCTTCATCGTGTTTGGGATTGGATGAGATGGATCCGAAGGAAAACGCCAATAAAGAATATGATTTCTTAGGTAAATCCACTAATACTATCCCAGACTCACAGTAACACTAAGCAAAGAACAATTTAGAGGTTGGAATGTGGTAATTAAATGGTAAATATATTAAGTAGAAAAGAAATTGGTTTGAGCAAAAATGTCATTTTAAAAATCAATCGTCTGTCAATAGTCAGTGAACGTCGATCAACGGTCAATCTATGCAGAGAGATGGGGCGAAGAAAGAAGTTATTATTGGAACACTTTATTGTGGTGTGGAGTTTAGTTTTGGTGATCTATTCATTATGTGTCATTCCTGAAAATGTTTTTCACTTTATTGTGGTGTGGACTAATGATCTCTCTTTCCTATGTTTTTCATTTTATTGGGCTTGTTTTTCGTAAGTGGACTAATGATCTCTCTTTGCTATGTCTCTAACTTCCTCTTTATGAGAAAGTTCCTATTATATGTTTGTTATTTTAGTAAATTTATTTTATTTGTTAGTTGTTATCCAGTATGTTCCGGGATTTTGCCCATCACTTCGTCTGTATATGTGTCTGCTTTTTTTTTTTTTTTTTTTTTTTTTTTTACATACAGTAAAGGCATAACATAGTAGTAAAAGAGTTTTTATATGGAACAAATCATGTGAGTAGTCATTATTAAACTAAGAGATATATCAACTATTATATTTAGTCATTCAAACGCCTCTATTATATTAGTCACTCTGCAAATGTCATTTATCTTGTACATTGAAAGTGATGTATTTGATAGTATTGATAATGAAGTTATTAGCCACTTGGGCATTCGGCCTAATGGTAATCTCTCTCCCCAAAAAATCTCACCCCTCTATATATGAGGGCGTGTGTTTTATCCCCGAGATCCCCAAATATACATCTACTTTATGTATTTGTATGTTTATTTTATTTTGTAATGTCGATATATTCAAGTTCTCATTTTATTAGATCTTATATAATTTAAGTTTTTTAATGGCTATTTTAAGTTTTTAATAAACACCCTAGAAAAAATTACAGTTTGTTCACATTTCATGTAACAGGGTTGTATGGTTCTAGAATATGGATGTCCAGTCCTTATGGACTAATCAAAAGGGTATAATATGTAAATCCAACATTAGATGTGGAAGGTTTTTTTTTTTTTTTTTTTGGTACCAGGAGGAATAGCCTCTCAACATATTTCAGCAACGGGTACATTGGGCATATTAGCCGGCCTATTCCATCTTAGTATTCGTCCACCCCCAAAGTTTATCACAAAAATAAAAGTAAGGAATTAATCTTGTATCAGACTACATGTCTTCTTGTAATTGGATCCTCAAGTTTTTGAAATGCTCCAAATTTAGATGTACTCCAACAATCTTTCTAGAGAATACTACCTAATATATATGCATGTTGATCTTAACTGAGAATCAGAAATGAAAGTTATAATTTATTGTGCCGTCTGAAATTGCTTAGTTATTATATCGTACATTTTAAAATACAAAAGGTTATAACTTATAAGAAAGACCAGAAACTTACATAAGCGTAACAAGTTTGACTTACCAAGCATGAATGGGAATCACAGAAGATAAGAACATATGGGATGAATGATGAATATGAGAATAAAAGATTTATTGCACACTAGAAAACTAAGATGCAACGCAACAACAAAGAACATAATAATGCAAACAACCTAGAGCAGAACAAGTTTGCGTTTCCAAGCATGAACTAGAATATAAGAATGAAAATAATTTCCTTTGGAGTTTGAATGAAAATTAGAATAGAACATATCTTAGAAGTTAGAACACACTAGCTAAAAAAAAAAAAACGGTTGCAAAAAAAGTATATACCTGGCCTGAAAAGCGTATAATTCTTGACAGGCTCTGATTGGATAAAGGAGAAACGGACTAATTAAAGCAGAGGAGATAATAAGCGGCGGCACACCTTCCTGCAAAATTTGTTATGATTAATTCTAGACACAAAGTTGGCACAATTCAGAATTAATATTTAACAATTAGTTGAAGTTAATGCTCAAAATGGTTTGGTTCCATTTTCAAGCATAATTTTTCATGATTTTTGAAGTCTTGTGGGTAAAACTTAGTTACTAACAAACAAATATCATCCATTCTAAAAAATTCATGCGGCTCTTGAGGGCCGAGAATTGAGTTAAAAATGAGTAACTCCATTGCAAACGCACTAAATAGATGATTTAATTCTTATAGTTTAAAATTTATTGCAACATGAAAGTATCTAATAGTTAAAGATACTAAATTGGAAACTCATTTTACTAATACCAAAAAGAGAAAACCCAAACTATCCTTTAGGTAAAGCTAGATAGCATGGTAGCATCCAAATTCAGATGAGCCAAACTTTTTAACTTTGGGTTAAAAAAAATCAACAAAAGTATCATATCAAACAAACAATCATAACTCATAAGTAATTTGCTTTCTTCTCTTAGTTGAGATTTATTTATTTTTTTAAAATATAAGAGGTTTGTTAGTAAAAAATGATTTTTGTTTTTGTTTTGAGAGAGGACCACTGACCATAGATCTGGGCTAGATGGTCATTTTAATTTTTGGGTTCAGGGTCTACTAATGGGAACCAAGGGTTCATATCAACTACTCTACTTTCAATTTGGGAGGCTGATTTTTAATTTTGGGGACTAGGTGCAAAATGAAAGTAGGCCCAAAGAAACCAAAAATTAAAATGACCATTTGCTTCTACATATCGTTCACCTCCACGGTATTTGTAAACTTGGTAATGGTCTAAGAGCTATACGGCATGTTTGGGCATTGGATTAAGTGGCAGGAGAAAGACTGGTATTCGAAAAGAGAAATAAAAGTCAAGAGGACTGATTACCTTTGTACTTTGAGCAATTGAGCACAACAGTGAGTGGGCTAAAGTTGTCTTTAAAACTTCCCAGAACACACTTTGGTAGCTTAAATTATGGGCAGGTTGATCAAATGATGCAATTAAAGAAACAAGATCAAACAGACGATCAAGCCTCAGAGTTTGATAGTTCTCAAATTCACGACCTCGATCAGATATTTTTTACAAGAACCTGAAAGTGAAGGACGTACATAGCAATAGCAACAAAATTAGAGCAGGACAAGCTGTCATGAGTGTCTTTCTAGGCTCAATATGAAGTAGATCAAAGTCATGAGTGTCTTTCTAGGCTCAATATGAAGTAGATCAAACAAAGATACTAATATGAGAAAGTTGTATGAAATAGAGAAAAGTACTACTACAAGGAAAATCATATGGAAGAGAACTAAGCCAACTTTTTGCTTTTTACATAAATTAATTTTTTAGACAAAAAAAGACGGCAAAAATACACACAGAATATATTAGATTTCCTCCTAAAAAATTACAATCTAATTTTTTAAATAAGGGTCCTGTTAACGAGTGCCCTTAGGGCAATGGTTAAGGAAGCATTTAATACTTCTACTTAATGCTTCTATTTAATACAAAAATAACTTTTAAGGGTATTTTAGTCTTTCTATTTATTATTTTAATATTAAAAATTCGTTATTTTTCGTTAAGTGTAATCATTTAATGCTCCTTAACCATTGGATAAGGATCCTCTCCATTTGGAATAAAATGGAGAGTCTCCATTTCATGGTTCAGATTTTATTTCACAAATCTAACGATATATATACTGCCTTGTCATTTAAAATTTTAAATGATATGACAATCTGTACACTGTTAGATCTGTGATATTTAATCTAGACCATGAAATGGAGACTCTCCATTTTATTTCAAATGGAGAGGATCCTTATCCTTAACCATTGCCCTAAGGGCACTGGTTAACAAAATCCTTTAAATAAATATCTAAAATAAAAAGAAAGCCATCAAAGATCTTACCAGTCCTCTCTCTCCAAACGAAAGCCAAATCTAGAAATCAGCAACAACTGTTTTGAAATTAGAGGAGTAGTTTGGATACATGAACTGATTGGCTGTTGAAATGCTGCTGCTCCTTTCTGTTTCAAAATAACATACAAGAAAACAACCACAGAAGCCAAGAAGATAACACAAAGCAACCCTTCTTGCTAAATGCTTAATATTTTGGGAGAAGATAATAAAAGTAAAAGCAAATAAGTGAATGGTATTCAATGTAGCATAAGTGAAGAAAATTAGGAAGGAATCTTGTGGTCTTGCTTTTCAGGTCAATGCACTGCAGGACAAAGGTGCATCACTAGGGTCACCTCCACTTAATTTTTAAAAACAAATTAAACCTTACACTTTTAAAAATTGTTTCAATTCAAACCATATGTACATCTATTGATGATGACATCATTAACGGATATTGATTCATTCCAAGCCACACAATATCATTAGGTATCATGTGTTTATCTTAATAATGTGCAGATTAATGTGGTAGAAGAAGAGAAAAAAGACAAGTCACAAAACAGGTTGAAGATAAAGCTAATACAATAGAGACCAACCAATTCATAGTTAGGTCAACAAAAAATTAATCAAATACTCCCAGAGCAATATTACATTTTCTCACATAAATAGTTCAGTCCCTGATTTTATTTATTTTTGCTAATTAGTTCAGACCCTGAGTCCCTGCTACCATGCACTTCAATATTTAAGTTTTTTTAAAAAAAATGCATTAATAACATATTGCATTCCTAATCACACCCAATTTTGCCACAACAACTCTCAACAAAGTAGCAAAATGTGAAACAAATCCACCATAATTACACAAGGTCACAAAATTTGAGACATACACAACGTAAACACTAGAAATTCATGATTAACAATGATTTCATCACTCTACCCATCTTATTTGCTTGTAATGATACTGTCTTCTACTTATTTTCACTTGAAATTAAAGACAACCTTGCTTTGAAGGACCGTAAATGCAATGCCTTATCCTTTGAAGGACAGCCTCTTGAAGAAGGTAGGCCAACCTTGCTGTCCAACCAAGTTTTGTCCAAGAGTGGACAATCAATAAATGAAAACATCTTCACTCTAACGGCCTGAATTTTCAAAATATTTCTTCTCCCTTCGTAATTTGGAAGGCAAACTCTAATCCTATGATCAAAACAACCATGTCATAGAAGAGTAGGTTGTAACAAATGTACACGATTTTTGGAGTTGCTAATTCCCTGGCTCATGACTTAGCAGTCTGGCTCATGAATTTTCAAAATATTTATTCTCCCTTCGCAATTTGGAAGGCAAACTCTAATCCTATGATCGAAACAACCATGTCATAGAAGAGTAGGTTGTAACAAAATCTACACGATTGTAAGAGTTGCTAATTCCCTGGCTCATGACTTAGCAGTCTAGGCCTCTTTTCATTCTATCCATGGCCTAATTCCATCTCCTCTATTCCCAAATGAGTCTTTTCTCTAGGATGGAAAGATGGGCTGGGCCAGGCGCAGTTTTGTAATGGTTTTCTCTTTCTTTTGGTCAATGAATTCAGAGAAAAAAAAAAAATCCACACCATTCTTTGCGGCAAGAAATGTAAAACCTTTGCTCACAGCAATCCCATCAAGCTCTATCAGGAGCTGGTCAAACACATTTTCTTGGTATTGACCCATGCCAATTGATGGATTTTTTTTTTACTCCTTGGATGAAAGGAATTTTTTTAAAGACCAAGTATAGAATTACAAGCATATACAACTTATATACTATGATTTCTACTATTATAACGCGTCTTTACAATTAAAAGTAGTGCTAATACAACCCAAAATACAAATATAAGTTCACAAAGGTGCACTTATCATTGTTTGTAAATGATAAAAGAAACTACAGCTGGGTTACTGACTAGACCTCAAAAACCAAATAACATTATCTGCTATCGCTATCATCACATCTTAACCGGGACAAGACTTCACTTGGTTTATTGTAGGAGTTATCATCCCTCATAACAGGCATATCATCTCTGTCGACAGAGAAACTAATTGATTTAAACTGCCGAACGTTGGGCAATTCCAATCCTGCTGAAGAACCAATTGTGCTGTCTTCATGTGGCTCTCTTGGCATTGCAGTTTGTTGAAGCTGTAATGCATATTCCAAGTCCAACAGCACATTGCGCATGGTAGGGCGATCAGTACCACATTCTTGCAAACATTTCTCTGTTGTCTCGATAAATTTTCCTAGGGAATTAGGATCAATCTGACCCTTGAGTGAAGGATTAACAATCTCTTCTATCAACCCTTTCTTCTTGCAAAGCATTCCCCATTCGGCTAAATTCGCTTGCTCTCTTGGAAGCACTCGATCTATTGCTGGCCTTGCACATAGCACCTCAAGAAGTACTACGCCAAACGAGTATACATCAGATTTTTCTGTTGGCTGTTGGGACTTTAAGTACTCAGGATCAAGATAACCGATCGTGCCTTTGACAGTTGTCCTGACATGAGTATCATCAAGAGGACCTGATTTTGAAAGACCAAAATCTGCAACTTTTGCAACATTATTTTTATCAAGCAGGATGTTTTTGGACTTAACATCACAGTGTATGATTCCCCCGGCTGAACCTTTGTGGAGGTAATGAAGACCCCTTGCTGCACCAATGCAAATTTCAAGCCTTTGCTACCAAGACAAATGAGGCATATTCGAACCATATAGATGATTCCTTAAATTTCCATTGGCCATGATTTCATACACAAGTATCATCTCAAACCTCTCATCACAATACCCAATCAAGGAAACAAGATGGCGGTGGTGAATTTTTGACAGGACCATGATCTCTGTTTGGAATTCAGGAAGGCCTTGGCCTGACCATGGCTCACTACGTTTCACAGCAACTTTCATGCCATTCCTTAGAGTCCCTTCATACACATTCCCAAAGCCACCCTTACCAATTAGCAATTTCGTTGCAAAGTTTTTTGTTGCGAATTGGAGTTCAGCAAACGTTATCTTCAACCCGAGATTCATATTAGGAATGGGTGCATGATCATCTTCCTTGATCGGTGTTCTATTAGAAGGCAAATTCCAAATAAGAGGCAACTGCAACTCCAATGAAGTATTTGTTGTGCTGTCTTCATGTGGGTCGCTATGCATTGCAGTTTCTTGAAGCTGCAGTGCATATTGCAGGTCGTAAAGCACTTCTTGCATCGTAGGCCTCTCAACACTATTTGCCTTCAAACACTTCTCAGCTGTTTCACCAAACTTTCGCAATGAACTAGGCTTAATTTTATCAACTAGCATTGGATCTATAATTTTCTCAAGTTGACCTTTCCTTTGCCACATCATCCCCCAATCAGCTAGGTTCATCTCCTCCATTGGAAGCGAGTTGTTAATAGCTGGTCTAGCACAAAGAATTTCAAGAAGTACAACTCCAAAAGAGTACACATCAGATTTGCCTGTCAACTGTAGGGTAGTAAGGTATTCTGGATCAAGATAACCAAAGCTACCCTTTATACCCATGGAGAAATGTTCTGGATCAGGAAGTCCTGACTTTGAAAGGCCAAAGTCAGCAACTTTAGCCACATAATCTCCATCAAGCAAAATGTTTGTGGACTTGACATCACGATGAATGATTCCTCCAGCCGGACCAGTGTGCAGGTAATGTAAGCCCTTTGCCGCACCAATGCAAATTTCAAGTCTTTGCTTCCAAGATAATTCAGATCGTGAAGATGATCTCTCAGAATTGTCATTCGATTGATAGAGGTGATCTCTTAGAGTCCCCTTTTCCATAAATTCATAAACCAGTATCATCTCAGACTTTTCATCACAGTATCCAATCAAAGAAACAAGATGGCGATGTCGGATTTGAGATAACACAATGATCTCCGTTTGGAATTCCTCAATACCCTGTCCATGTCCTGGTTGACTTCGTTTCACAGCCACCCTTATACCATTCCGAAGAGTTCCTTTGTAGACTTTTCCAAATCCACCCTCACCAATCAAAAGTTTAGAATTGAAGCTCTTTGTTGCATACTGTATTTCAGCAAAAGGTATCCTCAAACTGAGGTTTAGATGAGCCGGTAAAGATCCAGTAGAACTTCCTTCAGACAACCTGTTAAAACTTATCCCTCCAAAAAAAAGACCTCCCAAACTTTGATCTGCTTCTGCTTTCCTGTATTTCAAACGCAACGCCACCACCACAATCAAAATGACAAATACCCCACCACATACAGAACCAACAATCGTTATAACAGGGAGGTGTTTTTTCTCTGATTCATCACATTCCTGCGGTATGGGACCTGATTTATCGGTCATGACCTCCATAATCTCCAGCCCATTCACAAACGCATTAAGAACGCTAGAGTCCTGCTCTGAAGGACTTATACTAAAATTTATAAATCCTGAATTATCTGAATCAACCACATAATCAATGAAAAAGGGAGTAGCGATCACACTAGTGTCAGTTATACCATAAGGATAAATCCTCCGATTAAAGTTGCTATATATAGAGAGATTGAACTGCAAGTCATCAGCTGTTTTACTTATTATGTCGCAGAAATGGACTCGAAAAAAGTGTTTAGTATTCTTACTCACAGGAAAACTCCAAGTTAAATTTAAGATACTGGCGTTACCGCTACTGCCTGGCTTCAATTGTTTGGCTGTTTGATAGACACGATCTGGGGCACTATAGTACTGTGCGACAAGTTCAGGGACGTAATTAGGCGTTTGACTATAGAGCGTACTGTTCTTCGCAGAATCGCCGTGAAATATTAAGTAACTATCATCTGGTACCCAACTCCTCCACAACTCATCGTATTCAATTGGGGAACCTCCAAAGTTGATCCTATGGATTTTATGTAGAGCCTGAGAGAGCAAAACATTGTAGGTACTAGCATTTCCGGCAGAAGTAACGCGAGTGGCATTATTAGTGATGCGAGTCTCGTTGGCAAGAAAGACTTCTATGGCGTTTACAAAGGCAAAAAATGATACAAATGTTGAGATGGTGAGATGGTAATTTTTGGGTTCTTTGAATTTTGTGGATTCTAAACTCTCCTTGTGGGATGGTGAGCAAGAATTCCTTAATCACTGGAGAACTACTACTGTTTCGGATACTAAAATTCGTTAAAAGTGAAAACCCTGAAGCCGAAACATTGTTTTTTGATGAATTAGAAGCCGAAACATTGAACAGTGCATCATATAGATCAGTACGTGAAGCAAAGAAATGGAGGCGTACTATGTATGTACTGTTCTGGTCGATTACAAACCTATATGAACACGGCTGTTTGTAAACTCTTGCTGTTTGATAGAGTTCAGGTTGAATCGATGCTGAAGAGTTGCTGACTTTTTCGCTATTTCCAGTTGAAAAAGAATTGGATTTGGAATTGCTGTCAGCAACAAAGACCTGGTTTATGTGGGTCCCACTTGCTTGTGAGAAGCAAGTCATATATGCCGGACATATATGATCCTTTTTCGAGAAGTGGAGAGGTAAGAGAAGACAGAGATGGAAAAGAATCTTATGGGAGTAAAGGATTTCCATGGATTTGTTATGAGAGCAGCTATTTTTTCTGATTGGTTTATGAGGATGTTATAACAGCATTTCCAACCCATTTTTTACATTTTCTTTACTTTACATATTCAAAAACCTTCTTTTTCTATTTTACATATCAACTTTTACAAAACAACTCACGTCCCATTATCTATTCTACACCACCTTTTATTAAAATATTATAAAATATTTATTTTTTATAATATTTTTTCACGTAACCATGGCCACCGAACCTCGAAACCCGGAGCTATATTCTTTCTTCCCCTTACCTCTGATCATCATTGATGGCTCAATGGTGGGTACACAGTGAAGATCTAAAAAATTGGAGTTGGTGTTGATCGGTGTGTGGTTTGGGTATAATGGGTTTCGGATGTTGGTGTTGATTGAGCTGTAGATCTGATCTGAGCTAATGGGTTTCGGATGTTGGCTACGGTGAAGGATGAAAGTGATGATGGGAAAAAGGACATTCAGTCACAGTTGGAGAAAATGAAGAAGTACTGCACTGTTATTCGTGTTTTGGCTCATACCCATGGTATTCTTTTCTGCATATTTTTATCTAATTTTATGTTATACATTGATAAGAATTTTTTAATTGAAGTACATATCATGAATTTAACCAGCAATAAATTTTCCTTTTTCCCCCTTTTCTTTGTTTCTACAGTTTTCACTGTCTACAATATTTGCCGTTGATGCATATGCAAGTCTATTTCTGATGTTTGCATTGTTTTGATTTTGTAGATAAGAAAAATGAAGGGATTGAAGCAGAAGAAGGCCCATTTGATGGAGATTCAGGTGAATGGTGGAACCATCGCCCAGAAGGTTGACTATACTTATGAATGATCATGAGGATGCGTTTCAGAGCTACGGTCAATCTGAGAGGAGTGAGATGCGAGCGAGAGAGAGAAAGAGGAGAGAGAATATAATAAAAAAGAGTAAAAAATGTTTACAAGATGCTACAGTAACATGTAAAAATACATGTTACTATGGCATTGTGTAAAAACAAAAGCCAAAATACAGGATCAGTTGGGAGACATTTTTTGGTGATTTTCTGCTACTATTCTAGCAAAAAATCTATTCTAGAGCATCCGCTGGGAATGCTCTAAAGTAGGCGATGCTAATTCATGGATATGCATATAAGTAATAAAGTAGGCGGCGCCTCCAGGAAATTTTATTAGGATTCATTACAAAACTTGAATATAACAACATCACTAAAAAAAAATTATATGAAGTTTTATAAAATCCTTCTACAAGTCTTTGAATATAATAACAATTGGGCTTAAACAAATTGTTATTTGGGCTTATTTTGTATTATGGGTTTAAACAAGTGTCGTTATTTGGATTTATTTTGTTATTGTGGATATTATTTGAGTTATTTTTTTATTATTTATTTTTTGTTATTTGGACACCCATCATTCAACTGCAAGATCACACCTTTATTATATTATATATTTTATCTCATTTTATTTTCTTTTTCAATTGTTGAATTATTCTCACCATGGATATAAGAATAAAAACAGTCTTTATATGCAAAGAATTTCATTTTCATTTTTTTTTTAAATCTCAAAAAAAAAAAAAAAAGGGCAGAACTGGTGAATTGGCAAACAGACTGTCCAGGGTAGGGGTGTAAGCTTCACCGACACAACCGACCATACCGCACCTCACCAAACCGCAACCGATCTTAATAGGTGCAGGTGCAGGTGTGTGTAATAGGAAAACCGCACTATAAGGTGTAGGTGCAAGTGCGTGTAATAGGAAAACCGCACTCCGGAGAAAACCGCACCGCACCGCACCGCACCTCTCCGATTACACCCCTAGTATGTTATACTTGTATGCTAATGCTATATATAGGTGATGTTACATTATATTTGTATGCTAATGGTATGTGAAGGTTGAGATTGAGTTATATTTGTATAAGGATGATATATATGTGCAGGTTGAGATTTAAAATTATAATTCATTCTATGAGATATATATGTTATAATTTTTTTTTCCTTAAATATTCAGGTTGAGATTGAAAATTATGATTTATATTTGTATGCTATAGTTAGCCAAATTTTTGAGTTGTTGTAAAGGTGGATTTTTTAGATTCAAATTAACATTTGGACTGGCCCAATCTGACCCAAATGAGTCCAGCCCAAACCGCAAGACTGCACCTACACCGCACCAAAACCGATCTTAATAGGTGCAGGTGCAGGTGCATATAATAGAAAAACCGTACTATAAGATGTAGGTGCATAAATCCGGAGAAAACCGCACCGCATCTTACTGATTACACCCCTAGAATCAATATGACTTTGACGCACAATGAAGCTTTCCTAGGTACCTAATGGGTTGTCCACTAAGGGATGCACCAATTGGGCCTAGTCGAAATCAGAGAGGAAGTTCATGAGTTGCCGACCCCTTGTTGCTGGGACCTGTTCTATAGATACAAAATAAATCCATTTTGTATAGTCATTTTATTTATTTATTTTTGGTTTCTGACGTGAAGAACAATGTTCAATTGTCAATTTCAATCATTTAACTTCTTTGTTAAGAAACCTTAAGTCATTATCTAATACGTAAATAAATGTTTACAATTATATACGTTATTTAATTGAGTAATTAGGTTTGATTTACTAAAACAAAACATCAAAGTGGAGTGACTGTACCCCTTTTCTTGATGCTTTTATAGATTTTTATTGAGAACCTAATCATCAAAATTGAGCCACGTCACTAGTTGATTAAAATATCAATTGGCTTTGACAATGAGGGGAAAAAAAGAACAACGAAAAAGAAATTTTGAATGGCTCCTCGAAAGAGATTCTGGGCAGCTTCTACGAAGAAATGGAATGGTGTCATTCACAGAAATTTCTGACATTCCACATTTTATTACTGTAGGAGAATCTTCGGCTTTTGGTCAAAATGGATTTTCAAAGGCATAAAGTCCAAAATGTTCGTTGGAGTATATGAAATGTCTGGTTACCATTCAAGAAATTAAGGAAAAAACAAATTTTATCATCTTTCCCTTTAATAATTATAAAACTATTACCTGAGAGAATTTTGAGTGAAATAATACTTAAGAAGAAGACTTCGGTATATTTAAATATTAATTAAATAATATATATATATATATTATAATTTTTGAATTTAAAATCCATTTTTTGAGATGCAAAATGAATAATTAATTTTTTGTATTCAAGTTTTGTTAACCTTTCATTTTCAATTTACAAGATGGCTATTTATTTTTTAATTTTTGGCTAATAAGGGTGTCCATAGTTCTACTTATCCCTAATTATTCTCTCGGATGTATGTCTATTTCCAAATTCTACGTTAAATTGTGGATAAATGAACAATTCTTCAAAATATTGGGATCGAAGATAATCCTACATGTGCGTTTACTAAAGTTGTAACTGGCGTCAAGTTCCAAAATTGTCTAGACTTTATAAATTTTTTTTTTTTGATAAATGTCTAGACTTTATAAATAATCAACATGTTTAAGTGCGCACCTTCACCTACGAGCGTATTTTTTTGTTAGCACTGTTAGTTATCGTTTTGCATGGCATGAGCTAGGTTTTATCATTTTATGACAAGGTGGACAGAGTTAGAGGGTATTTAAATTTGGTAAAAAATGGTGGTTTGCAAATCTCCACAAGGTGGAGAATTGTTTGAGAGTTTAGCTCAATTGATTTGTGACTCTTGTCCTTCGAATTGGTTGCTATCCTTTTGGCTTGTTTTAGGGTTTATCAGATTGGTTGTTATCCTACCAACTAAGTCTTGTAAGTGAAACAAAACTAAAACTTTGGTTTGGGAATCGTAGAACAGAGTAACAATTTGTATTTGTAAAACCTTTTTTAATTTTTGAGAGAGTGAATTATTCCTTGTTGTCCCGTGGATGTAATTAAGCTCCAATCACATAAAAACTCTGCTGTTCTTTTTGTGTGCTTTCTTCTTCTCTGTTTTATTATTCTTATTCCTTGTTTTTCATTCCATTTATTTTCCTTTTGAAAGTTTGGCTTATTTTCTTTGTTAAATCTATATCATCTCTATCTTCAATCTTGTGCGTTAGATCTATTGTAAAGCTTTAGCATTACACCTATAATCTCATCCTTAGTCCTACAAAACTTTAATATTGATAGAAGAAATTTCATAAATGTAATATTGAGATTTTTAAAACTTTTCGTAAGTTGCAAAAATAATTATACATTTTTTATTAGAGTTTAGAACTAACAAAAATAAGTCTCAAACTCATCAAGAAACATACTCATTCTCGCGATTATTTAGATAATTTCAAGATATTTTTCTTCCTTACAATACCTACAGTGTGTTAATCGACAAAAATCTTTTTAGTCTAGGGATACTTCCGACTCCTTTCCCCTTCAAAACAATGATTCTAGGTTTTACTCTTATGTTGTATTTGGTTGGGGTGAATGGGAAGAGGAAGGAAAATGGACTTGTTAAAGTTTTTCACACCCATTAGGAAAAAAAGTTGGAAAGAAAAAATGGCATTGAGAAAAAAAAAAAAAAAAATTACCTTCCATTTTTATATAATAAATAATGACATAATAGTAAATTACTATTTTTAAAAATTTTATCCTTAATATCAAATAGACACAGTGAAAAATATAAAATAATTTCTATTCTCTCCTTTTTCATTTTTTTTTAAATAAATAAAGATAAAATGATAAAGTTTATTTCTAATCCGACAATCTACTGTGTCAATTAAATAAACTATCCATATGTATTATTTAAAGGACAAAGTTTACCACCAATCTAGATTGGAGGAATGTGTCAATTAAATAGACTATCTACATGTATTATTTAAAAAAGTCACATGACTCATTAAAATGTCATGTGACTAAGAACACATGTGAATGGTCTATTTAATTGTAACGTAGTAGGTTTGAGGAAGATTCCTTCAAACCAGTTTGGAGGTAAACTATTTCCACCATGTCCTTTCCTTATTTAAAAAAGTCATATGACTTATTGAAAATGTCATGTGACTTATTGAAAGTGTCATGTGACTAAAAATATATATGAATGGTCTATTTAATTGACACGTAGTGAGTTGAAGGTAATTCCTCCAAACCGGTTAAAAAATAAATTATTTCCAAGATAAAATAGGAACAGAGTTTACTTCCAACCCGATTTGGAGGAATCCTCCTTCAACCCACTATGTGGTAAACAAATAGACCGTCCACATGGGAAATAGTTTACCTCCAACCCGAGTCACTACATGACAAGTAAATAGACCATTCAAGTGTACTTTTAGTCACATGACATTTTTAATAAGTCATGTGACTTTTTAAAATGTACATGTGGATGATCTATTTGCTTGTTACGTAATGAATTGAAGGAGGATTCCTCCAAATCGGATTGGAGAAAAACTATGTCCATTCACATGTATATATTAAAGGACATAGTTTTCCTCCAACCCGATTTGGAGGAATTCTCCTTCAACCCACTACATGTCAATTAATAGACTATTTACATATATTATTTGAAAAAGTCACATGACTCATTAAAAATGTCATGTGACTAAAAATAAATGTGGATGGTCTATTTACTTGTCACGTAATGAGTTGGATGAAGATTCCTCTAAACCAAGTTGGAGGAAAACTATTTCCTATTTTAAAAAGTCACATTACTCATTAAAAATGTCTATTTACTTGTAATTGGAGGAGGACTCATCTAAACCAGATTGAAGGTAAACTATTTTCATAAAATAATGTCTTTTTGTATGTAATGCTTTGATAAGACATGTTCTTATATTATTATTATTTTTAAAAAAAAAACGCAGCAAAATCATCCAGTTGAAGTTCCATAAATTTGGGTAAACGGCCCTTGTGGCGGCTTTCCAATGAATCCCCCAACACCCAGTCAACCCACATTAATAAATTCCTCTGCCATATCATATTTATGACACCATAAATACGTAATGACGAGAATGTCCCACTGTCCAACCCAGCTACCCCTACCATCTATATAAAACCTAAATTTAATATTACTTAAATAAATCCACTAATAAAAAATTAAAAAAAAAAAAAAAAAAAAAAAAAGAAGACCCAGAAACAAAGGATCAAAATATACCAGCACAGAATTGGCGAATCTGACTGCGAGAGAAAGAGAAAGAGAGAGAAAACAAAATACAACAAACCAAACACAGCCTTACCTCTTGTTTCCTCAGCTTCCACTCTCTTTCGCTTCATTCAGGTACCATTTCTTCTTCAAACACTTCGTCTTGATCCATCTTAGGGTTTTGAATTTTTCTCCTCTTTCAATTCGTTGCTTCTGAAATCATTGGTATGTGCATTTTGAGCTAAGAATTATCAAATCCCTTTTTATCTTTGATCGAGGCATGTTTCAAGTTCACACAATCCAACTCTCATTTCTGTTTTGTGTTTGTGTGTGTGTGTGTTTTTTTTTTCATTGTTTTTCATTTAATTGATATGTGTTTGTGTGAATGATTTTATTTAATCTCTTTAATGGTTGTGAGGTTTTAGCCCTAATAGAGATAGTAGTTTTATTTTGAATTTGCTTTGATAGCTAATACGATCTGCGTTGATATGTGGGGCTTGTTATGGTAATTGCTAATTATATCTATGATCGGTGTGTATGGTGTATTTAGTTTGAGTATGTTTTGGCATTCTTGCTTTGTGACTCCAAGCTTATAGTAATTGAGGATTGAAGTTGAGGACGTAGTTACCAATTTCGGCAAGTCATTATGGGAAGCGAAGGGGACGGGGAATTCGGTTTTGAATTTGGAAAGTTGAGAAGGGTTTTTGAATAATTATCATGGATATGGCTCTATGCCATGTCAGAATGCATTTGAGCTTGGAATTCTAGAATTCGAAATAAGATCTCTCACAAATTTACGTCACTGTTATGGAAAGATTAGTAGAAGCTTTTATCAGAATGAGAAGGAATTGTTTGGAACTATACAACCGTTTTCATTTTGCGATCGTAGTTTAGTATTTGGTAGTGCGTTCCTGCTCTTCAAGACTTTGTAAATTTTTGTACTTTTACTTTGCTTTGATTTTGTATAGAATGTGAACAAATAAGCTCTGAATGTATAGAGGAGAACTTATATGCTTAGTAATGTGATTGTGGAGTTGTGGACTTATATGCTGCGTAGCATTGTGGAGTTGTTGGATTGTTGGCAAGGAAATTTTGGGAAGCATAGGAACTTCTTGATTTGGAGAGTCGTTCCTCATTGTTTGATGTGGAGCATTTGGAGAGAACGAAACGGGCATAGTTTTGAGGATTGTGAACGGCCGTATGTTGAGATTAAATTTTTCTTTTTACGGTCTTTATGTGAATGGGTTGATGGGTGGGGTTCATTTTCTTGTTCCTCTTTGCTTCAATTTTTAGAGCACTGTTCTTTAAGAGCTCCTTAATCTTGTATTCTGTAGTATACATCCAGTATACTTTCTTTTTTTAATGAAATTTTATTATTCATCAAAAAAAAAAAAAAGCTTGCAAGACTTTGACAATTCAATGGTGGTCAGGGTCCCCTTTTGGTAAATGGGTTAAAGATGTTAGGCATCTTATGTTAATATCTTTTATCATACCTAGTTATTTAATTAATGAAACTTTTTTTTTTAGTAAATTTATTTTCTGATATTTAGGTTTGGTGGGATGGGCCAGATGGCTTTATGTGAACATTTAAGGAATGGTTGATTAGGGCAGGAACCCATTTTCTTGCCGGTGTCTTTTCCTTCCTTTCTTTTCTTTGTTTTATTTTTGGTAGTTTGGACCATTTACTGTAAGGTGTTTAAGGTGTAGAGTGGAACGTTGAAGTAACTTATGGTAGCCTTAGAGGTATGAGGTATTGATCTTAGAGAAGGATATCGTATTGGTGATGAATATTGAGAATTATGAAAGCCAGAGAAATGCAATTATCCGTAATAAAGGAATTCATTCAGAGGAAAGCATTATGAAATCCTTTAAGAGAGAAGTCAAGGCTAGAGTGGAGGACAATAGACAATATGAGGTTATGTTTTAAACAGAGTTATCTGCAATACTTGGAGATTACTTTGAAGATTCTGAAGAGCAGCCCTTAAAAGTGCTTTGTATGGTTTGTGTTTTGCTGGCAGGGGTGGTCTTAAAAGGCTGCTCTTCCTCATGTGTTTTTTTTTTCCCTTTTGGATTTGTGATGTAATTGCATCTGTACTGCTTCGCTGTGAGATTTTTGGTTGGTCTGTAAGTTGTAATTGTAACTGTACTGTGCTTTACTGTGATTGATAAAATCCATCTCATTCATCAAAAAAGTAATATTGAGAATTAAAATTTTCACATGCAATGCTAGGGTTTATTAAGTCTACAAACCTGTTTTGTTTTTGGACAAGTTAATTATCTTTAGGGAAAATTAACTTTTTAAATCCTATAGTTTTGGGGTGTAACAAAATTAAACCCTATAGTTTCAAAAGTAACAAATTGAAACTTGAGATTTTAAAAAGTAACAAATTAAACCATATAGTTTCAATAGTAACAAATTAAACCTTGAGGTTTCAAAAAGTTACAAATTAAACCTTAGCTCATTTAAGTGGAAGGGTATTATGTTTAGGGTTTAATATAGGTTGAAGATTTAATTTGATACCTTTTGAAACTATATGGTTTAATTTGTTGCACCACCTAAATTACCGGGTTTAAAATGTAATTTTCCCTTATCTTTATAAATTGTGTGACCTTACAAATGCATTAATAGGCAGATGGTACTTGGTATGTTCCAATAAAAAAGAAGACATGGTAGAAAGGTCAGAGAATACTTATAGCAAAAATATAGATGAATTACATGGCAATGCAACCTATGAGAATCAAATAATGTTGTCTGATTTGAAATGGTCAACGTATTGGATACGCCAACCAAAATACCTTTTAAATCCCTACACTCATGGGCTTGAGTGCAGATGCAAGAGTCGTAGAAAGAGCATTTAAAATAAAATAAAGTGGGATGACATAATACTTTGGAGAAGCTTCAGGATGATTAGGAATTTTTGAAATTATGCTTATGCGAAATTCGAATGTTGTCATGGATTGGGAAGCTGCTTGGTTTTGTGTGTGTGTGTGTGTGTGTGTTTTTTTTTTCTCGATAAATTGATGTGTTTTGTGAATATTTTTATTTAATCTCCTTAATGGCTGTGAGGTTTTTGCCCTAATAGAAGTAGTGGTTTATATACTAGAGTAACCTAGAACTAGGTTTACATACAAGTACATGGGCCTACACTAGGATTGGGCCTCATGGGCCAATATCTTTAACAGCTTTAATAGCTAATACGATATGCATGGATATGTGGGATTGTTATGGTATTGCTAATTATATCTATCATTGGTGTATGTGGTGTATTTTGTTGGAGTAGGTTTTGGCATTCATTCTTTGTGTCTCCAAGCTTATATTAATTGAGGATTGAGGTTGAGGACATAGTTATCAATTTGGGCTAGTAATTATGGGAGGTGAAGGCTACGGGGAATTTGGTTTAGAATTTGGAAAGTGAAGAAGGGTATTTGAATAATTTTCATGGATATGGCTCTATGCCATTTCAGAATGCACTTGAGCTTGGAATTCTAGTATTCGAAATAAGATCTCACAAATTTACTTCACTGTTATGGGAAGATTGGTCGAAGCTTTTATCAAAACGAGAAGGAATTGTTTGGAACTACACAACCGTTTTCATTTTGTGATCGTAGTCTTTTTTTTGGTAGTGGGTTCCTGCTCTTAGTAGAGAGTTTGTGGTGCAGTTGTGGTTATCAAAACTTTGTAAATTTCCGTGCATAGTTTACTTTGCTTTGATTTAGTATATAATGTGAACAAATAAGCTCTGAATGTGTAGAGGAGAACTTATGTGCTTAGTAATGTGATTTGTGCTTGTTAAAAGCTTGCAAGACTTTGAAAATTCAATTGGGGTTAGGGTCCCCTTCTTGTAAATGGGTTAAAATATGCTTAGGCTTTTTAAGTTAATATATTTTATCATACCTAGTTATTTAATTAATGAAACTTTTGTTTTCCTATAATAAACTTACGACATTTAGGTTAGGTGGGATGATTTTATGTGAACATTTAAGAAATGGTTGATTATTTTTTTGATAAGTCAAGGGTTTGGTTATTTATAGCAGGAACCCATTTCCTTGCTGGTGTCTTTTCCTTCCTTTTTTTCTTTTAAAAAAGAAAAGAAAAAGTAGTTTGGGCTATTTACCGTAAGTTGTTTAGGTGTAGAGTGGAATGTTGAAGTAAATAATGGTAGCATTAGAGGTATGAGGCATCGACCCAAGAGAAGGATATCGTATTGGTGATGAATAACGATAATTAAAATTTCATATTCAATGCTAGGGTTTATTAAATATACAAATCTATTTTGTTTTTGGACAGATACTGGAGAAGGTGGAAAAACATTTGGCAAAAATATAGATGAATCACATGGAAATCCAACCTATGAGAATCCAATAGTGTTGTCTGATTTGAAAAGGTTAGCGTATCAGATACACCAACCAAAATACCTTTTAAATCCCTAGACTCTTGGGCTTGAGTGAAGATGCAAGAGTCGTAGAAAGTGCATTTTTATTTTTATTTTTTTTAAAGGATGAGATAATTACTTTGGAAAAGCTCAGGATGAGTAGGAATTTTTGAAATTATGCTTTTGCCTACATTTACTTTTTTCTAGCCTTTCTTCCATGTTACCTCTTATCTGAATAATTTTGTGTGTGCATGCATGTGTGTTTGTCTGCGTGGGTGTGTGTGTGTGAGAGAGAGAGAGAGAATTATTTATGCATCAAAAAAGTAGTTTCCTAGCATATGTATGGGAAAGAACAACTTTTGACCAATGCCCAAATTTAAAAGAAAGGATTTGCTGCATTTTCATTTCGCTAGCTCTTGCACTATGTTTGGGAGTTATAAAGGAATGGAATGGAACATGGTGTCTTTTCTCTAATGTGTTTAGAAGTTTATAAAAAGAAGGAAAGGAAAGGAAAGAAATATATAATTTTACTATTAAACCCTTTACATTGTATTTGTCTTTTCTTAAAATAGAAATACTTTATTTCATTAAAAGAATCATTATTCCTTCCACTTGTGGAGGAAATGGAATGAAATGAGCATTCCCTTCTAATCATTCTATTCTTTCCCACTAACCTTCCAAACAAAGCCGTTGAAAAATAATTGGCGATTATATATATTGAAGAGAGACAGGTCACTTTTTTTTTTTTTTTTTTGGCTCTTTCTCTCTCTTTATTCCTATATTGTAGTTTTAGAAGATATAAGAGTAGATTGTCCATGACGACTTCTGTGAGGATACTGCTTATGTGCTCTGTTTCTTTATTGAGGTGGGTGGTTATTGTATGTAGGGCCTGCGGTTTTACTACTGCTACCTTAGTTTCTGATTTGTAAATTCTCTATGCTTACTTGCTTCTTATGCTCATGTGTAACTGTTTTCTTTCCTGTGTGCATACTTTATGTACATAGGGCATTTTTCACTCATTAATACAATCATCTTACTTATCAAAAAAAGAAAAATCATTACTTCTCCTTTTTTAAGTATTTAATATTCTGGATTCATAATTCAAAGTTTTGGTTCTGTACAGGGTTTGCTAGCTGGATAACTTCAGTTCCCTAGGTTCTCTATGTGGATTTGATCTCTTGATACTGTGGGTGCGCAAGGGTTTTGTCTATGGGTGCTTGAAACCGTAATCTTCATTTATATAGATTAATATGGTTTGTCAAGGATCAGCAGTGTGAAAGATTATTATGGTTTTTGAAATTACAGGTTTGTGGTGTGAAAGTTACATTTCTTTCTCTTCTTTACCTGATATATGTGGCTATTATTATTTCTTTGTACTGGTGAATGGATTAAGTTTCGTTTCTTTGTCATGTTTTATTCCAAAAGAACTTTGGTGGTGGTGAGAGACATGATAGCTGATAATTCAATGTAGGATTTTTGCTTTTGATAGAGTTGAAAATTTGAAATCACATTAAGGGCTAAATATAATTCCAAGCTCACAAGTTACCTTGGATGAATGGGAAAGGTCCATGAAATCCAAATGTTTTCAATGCTTCATTGATGTCGAATCTAAGAACTAAATGACAGAAGGGAATTAGTCTCTCTTTCAGCAAGGACCAAATCCAATTCAAATTGTAGTTCTATTTGAATTTCTTATTAATATAATAGTGTGCTATAATAAAAAAATAATAATAATAATAATAGTGTGCTCTAATTTTTATTTTTTATTTTAAAATCCTTTAGGAAAAAAAAAATTTAATAGGAAGAAAATTTATGGTGGATAAAAATCCCAAGTTACCTCTTGTTCAGTCTATCGTTTAGGATGCTGGCTTGAATGATACAATTCTGATAGGGTTTCTTTGTTGTTTTGTACTTGGGCCTAATTATGTTGATGGTGTTGAAAGCCTAATAATGTGGATGGGGTGCATGGGAGGTTCTTCAATCACTTACTCCAGCTTGAAAGACCTTGTTTTAGGGAGAGGAACCGTGTTATTTGGCAGGCTATACCTCACTGTCTCATGTGGACTATTTGGAGTGAGAGGAATTGTAGGACGTTTGAAGATGAAGAGAAGTCGATACAGGATATTAAGAATCTATTCTTGAGAACCCTTTTTGAATAGTGCACTATGCTAGGGGAGGGTTTCTTGTTGCTCTATAGTTGATTTTTTGGATCTTTTAGTTGTTTGTTTGTAATTCTTTAATGAAGCTCAGCTTTTTGAGTTTTCTTCTTCTTTAATAAAATATTTTACAAAAAAAAAAAAAGAGAACCTAAACTCATAAATTCCTCTTGACAGATACTTTTCAATTTTTATAGAATATAAAAATATGGACACCTTTTCTCTTTGATGAAAAGTTGATATGAAATTCCATTAAAGTTGATCATTTGCTTCTGTACTGTACTTTGCTCATGATTTATGTGGTTTTTACATTGTCTGGAGTGCATTGAGTTATGTCCAAAACAGTTGCTAAATTTTTGGCTTCATGGAGCTGGAAGCTGGGGGCAGCCTAGTGGCATGTAGAGCAATCCCTTCATGCCTCGTGTGGTGCATTTGGTTGGAAAAGAAACAGGAGGGCTTTTGACAATGTGTAGAAATCCATGGGGAAAATTAAGTGGATTTTTTTTTAAAGTTTTGTTCAAATGAGTGTCAGTCTATTTTTTGTTTGGCTGTCCAATGTCTTTCCTCAATCATCCATTTATTGTTTGTATACTTTCTGTGTACATGGATTATGCTCCCTTTTTGATTTTTTAGTTACATTTTATTACTTATGAAATAAATGGAATTTTAGCATTTATCATTGTTGGTGCTTGTGGTCTCTAGACCAAATGGTATCTCTTCCCTCATAATCAATGTGTGAAGGGTGAGGTCACAAGTTTTGTTCCATACAGGTGGATGAGTTGTATATGCTAACCAACCAAAATAAATAATTAAGAAAATGACATTTACCATTGTTGATATTAAGTTCATTCTAAATGTGTCTTCCCATTAAAGAGATCATTTCACTTAAAATAATAATTTATTTTGACAATTATTGGTGAACTTTGACAAAGAATTGGGTAGGTCCCACCCCCCAAAAAAAATTTACATTTCACAAGTTGAAATGTAGCCATTCTTGACTTAGAAGAACGCGTGCTCTAAATAAATCGCATTAATTAGCTTTACCTCCTTACCCACCCATTGTCTTTTATTTTCGTTTATGTAGTGCTTAAGGATTACACTTGAAGCTTAAATTCCATAGCCATGTGCCTCAATGTCCAAGGTAATAATAATATGCCTCACATTCTGGCACTCTTTTTGCATTTTTTGTTCTAAACATTAACTGAGACTAGGGGCTTTTATTATGAATTGGCCATTTTTCCTTGTAAAGTATATGTATATAGTTTATTCCAGTAGAGCTTTTTTTATTGGCCATGCTTCTTATACACGCATTGAGGTAGGGGACGGCTCAAACATATTGTTTTGGATGGATCTCTGGATTGGCAATGGAAGTCTTAAAGATACATATTCTGAGATATTAAGATTTGCTACAGATAGTGATGCTTTTGTGTCGGACTATGTGAAGTGGGTTAATGGTACTTTGCAGTGGAAGCCGCTTTTCAACCGTGAAGCTCAAGATTGGGAGTTAGAATCGTTGGACCACTTTTTTAGTGATTTGTATGCAGTGAAGATCACCCCTTCAGGAAGTGATTGTCTGGCGTGGCTCCCATCTCCAACGAAAGGCTTTCAAGTTAGAAGCTTTTATCGTGTTTGTTTGGCACCATCTTATTTGGCTTTTTGCTAATTGCTTTTTGTTGATAGTGAACTAAAACATACTTGTACCTAGAAAATGTGAAGTTTTAAAAAGTTGTACATAAGCAAAATAAGCTAATAGCTAAATGAAAAAGGTCACGGACTCATCGTGCTCTTCTATTGAGGACCAGAAGGTCCACCACGTTCCTTTGGAAGGGCATTTGGAAAGTTGGACTTCCACCTAGAGTTGCCTTTTTTTCTTTTTCTTTTTTTAATTTTATGGACTGCTACACTAGGCAAAATCTTAAAAGCGGATAATCTTTGAAAGAGGGCAATCGCTATTGTGGATTGATGTTGTATGTGTAAGTCCAACGACGAGTCTATAGACCACCTTCTCCTACACTGTCCTATTGCTAAGGATTTATGGGATATGTTGCTCCATTTACTAAGGTACTTGAGTTATGCCCCACTCTGTCAGTGCTATGTTGGAGTCCTGGCGAAATACATTGGGCAATGTTAGAGGTGGGATGTGAGGTTATGGCTGCCTCATGTGGTGCATTTGGAAAGAGAGGAACCGACATACCTTTGAGGGCAAAGAATTATCCTTGCCACATCTTAAGTCCCTTTTCTTGAAAGTTCTCTTTGAGTGGAGCTCTAAATCATATAACTTCTCCACCTTTTCTTTCATGGACTTCTTAGCTGTTAATTTCTCGGTTCTTGTACTTTCGTGCTTGTTTTTTGCTTTCTTGTTTTTCTTCTTGCTATTCCTTGTATACTTCCTGTGTATGTGAATATTGTTTTAATGAATATACATTACTTCTTAAAAAAAAAAAAAATGAATTATACATTTCTTATAAAAAATAGTTTTATTTTCAATAGCTTATGAACTAGGCAGCTATTTGTGAATGGCATTGTTGGGGTTTAAAGCTTGCAAAAATTATGTCAAGCAACCATTCTTTGTATTTTTTTTTTAAAGAACTTATGTTATATTTCTTTCCTCTGTTGAGTGACCATTTCTGATTCTGTTATTGATACAGGTGTGATGGAAATATCATTGTTAAAAGCCCTTCTTAATAACATATCCTCATTTTTCCATTTATCTTCTTGCGAAAATATAAACTCAGAACCAGTTCTGAAGTATTACCAAAGGGCTGAAGAGATTTTGAAGTTGTTGAAGCCAATACTTGATGTGATTGTTGATTCTGAAATAGCTTCTGATGAAGTGGTTATCAAGGCCTTTGAAGAGCTAAGTCAATCTGTTGAAGAATTGAGAGAGCTCTTTGAAAACTGTCAACCATTATCGAGTAAAGTTTATTTTGTAAGTTACAATATACAATTTAATAATCAGTTGTTCGTTGTGAATTTGATGGCACTCTATTTTGATCACCAATTTAAAGAAAATGAACTAAAATGACCATTCATGGGTTATCTTACTCGTGATTTGCATACTTTGACCAACACAAATGTGGTTATTATACCCTTATATATTTGGGGAATAAAAATTTTCTAACCATCTTCTTTGCATGATATCTAGGTTCTGCAAATCGAATCATTGATATCAAAGACTCGGACTTCTGGTCTTGACATTTTTCAGCTGCTACAGTCTTCGCATGAACATCTCCCTGATGAATTGAGTTCAACATCCCTTGAGGTAGCATATGAGGGGGAAAAAGACTTACATTTTACCTGTTTTTCATTGTGTTATAGATAGAACATAACCCTCAGTTTGTCTGGTTGAC
Organism: Fagus sylvatica; assembly: GCA_907173295.1. Lineage (NCBI taxonomy): Eukaryota > Viridiplantae > Streptophyta > Magnoliopsida > Fagales > Fagaceae > Fagus > Fagus sylvatica. Next base: position 7,729,996 of record OU015768.1, read on the forward strand.
CCACTAGGTTACTTTGCTAGAGTTGGGAAAATGTCTGAACTAAATTCTTTTATGATGCCTAACACCCAATATGTGAATTGCAGCTCTGTGTACAGAAAATTAGGTATAAGGGGTATGAACAAATGTCACCTGTCATTAAAGAAGCTATAAGGGATCAGGTGAAGGGTGTTGGACCCATCTCAGAGATCCTGGTGAAAATTTCAGAGAGCCTGAGCTTGAAATCAAACCAGAAGATTCTCATTGAAGCTGTAGCCCTGGAAAAGTTGAAGGAGAATGCTGAACAAGCTGAAAAGACAGGGGAGGCTGAATATATTGATCAAATGATTGCACTTGTAACTCAGATGCATGAGCGCCTTATTATGATAAAGCAATCCAAGAGCCGTAGCTCGGTTCCAATACCTGCTGATTTTTGCTGTCCTCTCTCTCTCGAGCTGATGACAGATCCAGTGATTGTGTCATCAGGGCAAACCTATGAGCGGGCTTTCATCAAGAAATGGATTGATCTTGGTCTCACTGTCTGTCCTAAGACACGGCAGACTCTGGCTCACACCAATCTAATACCTAATTACACTGTAAAGGCCCTAATTGCAAACTGGTGTGAGTTAAACGATGTGAAGTTGCCCGATCCCATGAAGTGTACGAACTTAAATCAACCATCACCCCTCCTTGGGCACACAGAGCCTGGTGCAACCAGGGAGTCACCTGTTTTTCCTCATTCCAGGGGCAACCAACCGATATCACTTGAGTCAAGCCGGTCTCTGGGTTCACCTGGTAAGAACTTGATCTCGTCTGGTGGATCCAATCGACAGGAAACTTCTCCAGTGCATCCTCGTTCTGCATCAGAGGGTTCCTTGTCTGTTGTAGCTGGAAATGGGCAGGATTTGGATATTGCAAGAATATCACTAACAAGTTCTGAAGACAGGTCTGCAAGCTCGGAAGAAAGGACTATGGATTCAGTTGGCCAACCCACTACATCACCATCTAGAAAAGAGTTTTCTAATGCTATTGGAGGTGAACAGTCAGCTCAGAGCCATAATAGAGCTGCCTCTGCGTCAAGCGTGCTTTCTGGTACCACTTTTCCTCAAGAACCACAAGGAGATGCCAATGAAGCTTTACAGGTAACAAACAATCTGACTGGCTATAGCAGTGATGCGTCAGGAGAGGGGAAATCTGAGCCACTTGCTGCTCCCTTGACTTTGCCGCAGAGAGAACCTGAGTTCGCTTCCAGATTGTTGGAGACAAGGTCTCGAAACCAATCAATCTGGCGGCGACCATCAGAGAGGTATGGTTCAAGGATGGTTTCTTCTCCTACTATTGAAACAAGAGCTGATCTTTCTGGTGTTGAAACCCAAGTGCGGAAGCTAATTGAGGACTTGAATAGCTCTTCAGTTGATACTCAAAGAGATGCAACGGCTGAGCTCCGGTTACTTGCCAAGCACAACATGGATAATCGGATTGTAATTGCTAACTGTGGGGCCATTGACTTGTTAGTCAATTTGCTATGCTCGGCAGACGCAAAGATTCAGGAAAATGCTGTTACAGCACTTCTTAACTTATCAATCAATGATAACAACAAAACTGCAATTGCTACTGCTAATGCAATTGAACCTCTGATTCATGTTCTTGAGACGGGGAGTCCTGAAGCAAAGGAGAACTCAGCTGCCACTCTCTTTAGCCTCTCGGTGATTGAGGAGAACAAGGTCAGGATTGGAAGGTCTGGTGCAGTTGGGCCTCTGGTTGATTTATTAGGGAATGGAACTCCTAGGGGGAAGAAGGATGCTGCCACAGCTTTGTTTAATTTATCAATATTTCATGAAAACAAGGCCCGTATTGTGGATGCTGGTGCTGTAAAGTACCTCGTGGAGTTGATGGATCCAGCGGCTGGAATGGTTGACAAGGCCGTAGCTGTTTTGGCAAATCTTGCTACAATTCAGGAGGGACGGACCGCTATTGGTCAGGAGAATGGGATTCCTGTTCTGGTAGAAGTTGTTGAGTTGGGTTCTGCAAGAGGGAAGGAGAATGCAGCTGCTGCTCTTTTACATCTTTGTACAAGCAGTAATAGATTTCTCAGTATGGTGCTCCAAGAAGGAGCTGTCCCACCACTGGTGGCATTGTCACAGTCAGGCACCCCTAGAGCCAAAGAAAAGGTATGTAGCCACTTATGACGTTGCTGTTTCTGTTATTTTTATCTTGAAGACTAATCCAACGAGTTTTGGTTACTTGCAGGCACAGCAACTTCTTAACTACTTTAGAAACCACAGACATGGTAATGCTGCGAGGGGCTGATTTTGGAATCACAACCTTGGGTTCCATACCAGGTTTTGAGTCAAGTTCTAAAGACTGTACATTTGATGGTGCAAATAATGCATGAGAAGGTGATCTTGCATGTATTTTACTTGATCTCTAGAAGGAAATGAGAGGGAAAAAAAAAAAAAAAAAAAACAATTATGATTTATGGAGGATTTGATTGAGTCCTCTTGTGAAATAGGTCTACTTGTGAATGTGGGAAGAAAATTTTATACATGTGAGTGCAGTGAGCTTGGACAAGACAATGACGGACGAATAATCAGTTTTATCAATGTCATTGCCGTATTTGCTTATCTCTTATGCATGTGTGTTATTTTTCATTAGTGTTTCAAAGAATTTTAAAATGCTGTGCTTTAGTGGTGGCTGTACGTTATTTCTTGCGCAATAGTTATCTTTGCAGATCCTTTATTTTTGGAAAACAGTTTATCGTCAAATTGGTGCGTGTTGGCAACTCAATTTTGGTGCATTTCACTGGAGTCTGGACAAATAAGCACTCTTTTCCCGTTATTCCAATTTTCAAGTAAATGTGTGATTGCAATACCTGCTTCCACTGCGCTTAAAATGATATCTGCATATTAACTCCAAAAAGATGGTGCAGCACTGCTGCTTTACTTGGGAGCCGATAGGTTTATAACCCAAGCTTCTTTTAATTGCAGTCTAGATGAGCGCCAATACAACTGCTTTAAGACCCTCTCATAACCCAGGTTTCATTTGTAATTGTAGTCTAGATGAGCGCCGATATGTCTAGTTTGAGACAGTAATGTTACAGTCACAATATTTTCACAATATTATCTAGGTGTTACTTGTTATTGGTTTTCACATAGTGGTATAAGTGGTAGAGCCATGTGAAAATCAATAACAACTTGACACAAGAGCAATGTTGTGAAAATATTATGGTTGTAACTTTGTTGTAGGATAATAGTAATGTTATAGTCACAACATTGTTTAGGTTTAAAGTTGTTATTGGTTTTCACAAAGTGGTGTAAGTGGTGGGTTCATGTGAAAATCATTAACAACTTGACACCTCAGCAATGTTGTGAAAATATTGTGAAAAAGTTGTTACTGTAGCTTTACTATTATCTTAACTAGTCGTGGACCTGCACGATGCATGGATTTTTTTTCATATAGTAAAAGCAATAGTTCACCTTAATAATTCTTCCTCATTTTTAGATATCTACCAAATATTATTTATATTTTTAATATATTTGTTGAATCTGTAATCCATTAGGAGTTAGACACCAAAAAAAATATAAACTAAAACTTTTTTTTAGTATAAAACCAAGGGATAAAAGTTTCATCAACATTCATGGACTCCTTATCTATTGGCGTTTACATGAACCAATTCAATCCAAAAAAGAAAAAGAAAAGCACAATCAATCATAAAAGGAAAAAAGTATATATTAAATCAACAATCCCATTAGGAGTTAGACACCCAAAAAAATATAAACTAAAACTTTTTTTTTTTAGTATTAACATAAAATAGTTCTCAATGTGTTCTACATGTGGCTCTCTCTCAATTGCTTGTTCCAATCTACCTTTTCCATTCACGTTTTTTCCTGCTTGGTTTGAAATGAGATTTTCTTCGTCTTTTGAATCTTCAGTACGGGCCTTTAGTAGTTACAAACCAAGATCAATAATACGAAAAACAAAAATGAGAACCATAGGGGAGGCAAATAACTTTCTTTTAAGAATGCATTTGGCTATTCCTCGGTATTATTAAACGCCTACTCAACTGTGCATAATAACACCCTATACTACCTACACAAAAAAAAAAATACATGATGATAGGGACAAACCCACAAAGGCAATCGAACTATGAAGCTTAGGAAACCACACAAAGGTGTTTAAATAGGAGATTGGGGTGCAATCAATTGGGGAGATGAGGAGGTGAGGGAGATGAAGAGGCGAGAGAGTTCAAGAGGTGAGGAAAATGAAAAGTCTATGAAAAGGGAGAGAATTAAATAGAGGTAAATCCGTAAATGTTAAAAGGTAAGAGTGAGAGAATTAATTATTTAGATGTATGGGTGAAGAGGAAGGGTGTGGGAATAGGAAATCTGATGTGGCATCTTTAGGGAGAAAGCTAAAGCTTCACCTATTAGTTTATATACAAGGTACGTACCTATACAATCTATCGATAACATATTATTCATCTATATGTTCTCAGTACAAAAATATATGTTTTTGAAGTAACAATTAATAATATAAAACTAATAAATTTTTAATTTTGAATACAGGTTAATGGCAAATGCGGCTGGAAAACAATTAGAATCACCAACTAAAGACATCAATCATTCATATTTTTGACACTAACAACTATTTGTATTACCATATAAACTTTTAATATCTTTAAAGTAGAGGTAGATAATACAATTTGACTTGATGTATTTTTGTTAGATATATTTCAATGGTTTAAAATTTTTAATTTATATCCACGTGGTAGTACTTATTTGCTATTGGACAAAGTAAATTAACCTAAAAAGAGAGGATTGTACAACTTACCCAATTGTACAGTCCTCTGAATAATTTTCATATTGAACAAATTAAATTAACCTAAAAAAACCGGTTGACAAAATACTATTTGAGAATAAAATTTGAGGGGTAATTTTCATAATACTATTTGAGAATAAAATTTGATCATCATAAAGATGCAAAACTTTCATATAATTATGTAAGAAATAGAAAAAGAAAAATATAATTAATCAACCTCATGAAATTAATGTAAAGTAATGAAGTTAAAACAAATGGTTGACTATCCTAGATATACATTTGTATGAAAGGAATCTAGACACTTGGAAAGGCTCTAGGAACATAAAGATCGAACAAAACCTTAATTTTATCAAATATAGGAGAAAATGAAATTTTGAAAAGAAAAAACAAATGGCTTATATGCTTGCTTAAGCTTTAGTTGACAAAACATCGCTTATTATAAATTTAATTAAGAAGAATTGTACCTCACCAAATTCTACTACATGTGTAGGTGGAGAAGTATGTATTAAACTTTGAAGTAAATTCAAGAAAAAGAATTTATTCATATTAAAAAAAAAAAAAGTTTGTTTTTTACCTCAACTTTCTTACTGACCAAACATAAGGATAACCCCAATTCGTTGGACACACATCATGATTCAATTTCTACATTTCCATTATAATACCATTTATAAAAGAAATTGTAAGATATATATATATATATATATATTTTCCTGAATGACATTGTCACACATTCAAATGGAATTAGGATGTACAATAATCATTGGTTGGAAAAGTCACTTGTAAGTTTCCTTCGATAGCAAATTTGCAATGAAAATATATTTATCTTATAAGTTATAAGTGAAAAATAGCAAAGCCACAAATAAAATTGAAAAATTAATATACAATATAATTAGACAAAAAATAAATTTATTATGCTTACTATAGTGAAAAAAATACCAAGGTTGACAATATTGGTGTTGCATGCGTTGATAAGAGAGCCACCACAAATAAACTTGAAGACGAAGCACAATTCCATCAACAAAGATAGGAAAAGATGTAAGTTTTTTTTTTTAGGGATTGAAATTTTATTACTCATAGAAGTGCAATATGCTGCTGCTATTTTTGGGTTGAAAAGACATTGCTATATATAGGGAAAAAAAACTCTAGGTAATGACCGTTTTTTGTTTGGAATTTGAAGAGTAAACACTGGCAACATGGATGAGCATAACATTCTTTCTTTCCTAATGTTATCATGATTAATGGCACGACATTAATGAACATTTGGAATTTTTTTTTTTTTGAAAGAAAACGATAGAATAATGAACATTTGGAATTTGAAGAGGAAACTTTGACAACATGGATCAACAAAAATTTATTTCCTTTGTAATGTTATCATGATTAAGGGCACGGCATTAATGACTAATTTTCATTTGGAATTTGAAGCATAATCATTTAGCATGATAATTTAGGGGATGATTAAATGTTGGTTAGTGGGCTGTTATATCATTATAATCATTTAGCATGATTTAGGGGATGAACAATATTAAAATTTCCACACTTTCTCTCTCTTTCTCTCTCTGACTTTTCCAATTCTTTAACTCCTCAATTTCCTTCCAAATCAAGACTAATAAAATCTTCCATTATCTTTTTTAATAGCATCCCACAAATGCGTAAATGTTAATTGCTTGCTAAATTATTAATTGAGAGAGAGAGAGAGAGAGAGAGAGAGAGAGAGAGAGAGAGCACATGAGAATAATTAAGAGGAGTCATGAGAGAGAGAAAAGAGGGAAAGGGGAAGGATGACGTGGAATTGTAGGGAAAGAGAAATTCTTATGTGGCAGGCTTTGAAGAAGGCTGAAAAAATATTTGAGGACTCAACTATTAGTTATATAATAAATAATAAAGTTATAGCAATAATATTTTCACAACATTACCTAAGTATCAAGTTGTTATTGATTTGCATGCGGACTGATCACTTAGATGTAGTAATCAAGGGCATTTAGGCTTTTATTTGACCAAATATGGATGTCGCATTTGCGGTGCTAGTACCCTAGTGTACGTGAGATAATAGTCAATTTTCGCATTGTTTCAATTTCAGAAGAACATATCCACTTGACAGTAGCCCAGTGATGTCTCCTCCCCTACTTGATCCCCAACCCTTTCTGAGGGTGTGGTTTCGAATCCTTACACACACTTAGACTAAACTAGTTAGAAATTTTTATCAATACTAAAAAAAAATGAGAACATGGATGGTAATTACAATCCGCAAAGAAGACATCTGAAAAATCACCCAAACATTAAAATATTACCAACATTTCCCTAGTCCAAATGCAAGCTGGATCGCAACCAGAAAACATTATCTGACATCATGAGGCCGATGAGTGATACCTCCCGTTTATTGCAACTTATCCTTGATTACAATACTCTAGTAGGTGCTTGACAACAATATAAATCACACTTATCAGGCATCCTATGCTTGGCATTTTGGAAGTGCATCTTGCTTTCAAAGAGTAGAATTCTCAGAAGCAAGAAACGTACTTCCATATAATACCAACCAATGTTACCAAGTTGTACCTAAACGGCTAAACCAATGTATAAATGATGAAGAAAGTGATTCGTAAAAGCGAAACATTTAATAATCAAGGGCATTTAGGCTTGCCCTTGGAGTTCAACTTGTCTCTGTAGCAAGGGCATTCAGACTTGTTCCCGTATGTCCCTGATGGAACACAGTTGCACTGTTGGCAGCAGACTCCACAATACCTCAAGCAACGGTCCTTCACTCCCGCATTTGCGCACCTCACACCACACTTGGAGTCACAAAAACCTTACAACAACAAAAAATGGAAAGAGACCAGTCAGCCTACTAGAAAACACCACCCCTAAACCAAACCAGCACCATTTATAATAAATATATGCACAATATTATAGGGACTTACTTGGAATTGGAGGATCCGCGGTGGTGGTTTCAGCCATGGTGAACTGAAGGAAAGAGAAGCTTAGAGACATTGAAACAAGTAGCAAAATTAAAAGGACAGGCTTCATTTTCACTTTTTGTTAATGGACCGTTTGAAACGGCTAGGCCACTAGTGAGTAGTGAATAGAACTGAGGAGGATATGGGCTCTTGGAGTTTACGTGGGTATTTATATTTGTCTTTTGGAAGTCAGGTCTACGATGAAATTCAAAGAGAGACGAGGAGGGAATCCATGAATGATAACAAAGAGTCAAAGAGAACGATTTACAGCTTTAGTACAGACTGTGATGTCGTTCTAGTGGGAGTTGGGGGAACGTGCGGTCAACTTGCCTTCTTGTCAGTTTATGCTGTCCAACCAGGTTTATGCTGCAAAGAAGATTACTTGCAGCTTCTTAAGTAGGGTCACAATTTTAATATTTCACATACTTAAAAACGAAAAAAGTTTTGGTGGATGTGTTCAATGCAAATTTTGAAAGATAGCATAGTATTTGAATTTCACATACTCTATTGTATGAAGTTAAAGAACTCAAGAAAATCTTTATCTTTATTATTAGGTCCTGAAGTTGATCTATTTTATGTTTTTAGTCTTTGAAGTTTTAAATTAACGTTTTTAGTTCAAAAGTTTAAAAAAAAAAAAGAAAAAAAAAAGCACTATTGGTCTTATAAATAATTAATTTTCTAATATACTTATTTTTACTTTTTTAAAAGATATTGCTAATTGATATTAAAAGTTAAGAAAATTAAATTATTATTTTCTCAAATATGAGGTTTATTCGATTTTGATTCCTTAATTTAAAATAAAATTTTTATTTTCCTTTATTTTTATTTTTATTTTTTGTAAGGAACATTTTCATTCCTATGAGTAAACTATTGATGCAAGGTTTTTGATCCCTTAAAAAATGGGATTGATTTGATTTTGGTCCCCAAAAAATCAATAACTCTTAAGACACAATAATCTGTTACCTCAACAATTGTAAAATTTGTTACATTGTAGCATTTCTTCTTGCACAAAACATTTCACAATTTTTGTAACCCCCACTTGCATTTCTTTCTGTGTCCGCATGTGCATGTGAGAGGGAGAACTGACTCCCTGGGGTCAAGTTGGAGAACTGTCTCCTTAGAATTCAGGCTTCTTTTTTTTTTTTTTTTTTTTTTTCGGCTGAGTTGGCTCCCTTGTTAATTAATCTGATGAAGTCTCTGTTTCAGTATGGTCATCATAGAGCTTGAAGAGAATTTAACCGTCCACCTAAATTATTGTTTATTTCGAGTAGAACTTCTCAGATCTTACATTCCATTAACTTAGCTACCAAGTATGCCAGCTTGCTTAACAAACACATACAGCAGTTACAAGGAAGCTTGGCCGCACCAACAATAATAAAGAAGCCCCAACTTGTGTCATATTTGTTGTCAAGAAAAAGCCCACAAAACTAAGCAATGCAAGATGTAATGATACTTATCCCATAAAGATAATTACTCATTTTAAGTAGAGAGCTCGTGCATTAAGTTTTACAGCTCGCAGTATATATAATATACGCATATACACATAGTATGACATGCTTTCTGGTATAAATAGCATATGATGAAGTTACATCATCCTCCCAGAATGTAGGAAGGACCACAACGCTGTTCATAAGAATATTTTTCAGCACAATGACTGGAAGCAAGCATATTAACCTGCATGAATTCTTACTGGTTTTAGCCAACCCAATTGGACTTTACACCATCAACAACACGAAGAACCAGTTCACATGGAAGTTACCTTGATGATCTCCCACTTTGAGCTTGGCCGCGTGGAGGCTGCTAAGATACTCATGTGAAATTCCTGTTTTTGAGAACACAGCCACACAGGTAAACAGGTTGAGGATTTATTCATCAATGGGCACATTGCTTCATTGCAGAATAAACGATGTACATAAACTTGCTGAAACTCAAGCTTTTTTGATAACTCCTTTCTTCATTTTGTGGGAGCTTATGAGCCATACTAGTATAGAACTTAAGAAGAGGGGCGGGCAACTTTATGATAATAGTATCAGGGTAAGATTTAACAACTGTAATTGAGAACTAAATTTGGTCCCTGGAATATGCTAATAAAAACAATAGTTGATGGAAAATGTTATGTAAACAAATTATGCAACGTATCTGCAAAAAGACATACCCTAAAAGGATCGCCCCTTAAGGACTGCACAAACATAGAATTTCCTGACTCTTTATCCTGCAAAAGAACAAGAAGCACCAGACTTATTTGAAACCTTGGTTATAAAGAGAGTTTTGAAGCAGTTGTGGACATAATTAGATGCTCCATAAGTGAAAATTACAAATTTCATTGTACCTCCAAATGGACATCCCTAAGTCTTCTTCCAGTTTGAGCACAGCAGATGCGGACAACATGTTCATCACAACTTCCACTGATTATATAGTCCCTTCCATTCATGTAATAGGAACGCGTATAATTATGAGCACTTCCCGTAGAAGCTATCTCAAAATTTGTGTATAGTCTCCCATCTACCGCCAGAAGTTGTTTAACCTGGCGTTTCTTAACAGTCAGCCTCAATTTTCATTTTTCAACCCACAAAGAAACAACATAAATTGGTTACTGCCAGAAGGCAAGCCACCAGCCCAACTGCGAAGCTGAAGTAGCAGAACTTAAACCATGAGATGGTACATGGCAATAGGATGGCCATATTCATTTATGTAAACCATTCTAATAAGAACAATGGAGAGACCATATGCACATGAATCATCAAAGTTAATCAACTAATTTTTTTTGTTCTACAATAGGAAGGTGTACCTCATTGTCAACAGCTGAAACAAGCAAATATAGGTCATCAGGAGAAAGGCAAACCATCACATTTCCTCTTGAACTTGAAGCTGTATAGCAAGGCCGCACTGGGTTCTGTCTCAAATCCCACATCTTGACATCACGGTCAAATGATGAGGTAGCAAACAGAAAGGGGGAATGGTTTGCAAACTTAACAACATTAATTGGTTCTCGATGCATATTAGTGAACAATTGCAAACGTTTTCCACTGCTGATGTCATATAGAGCAACATTTTTCGAGTACCCACTAGCAAGAAACTGATCATCTGTCGAATTGATGTGAAGAGAAGTCAATTGCTCAAAATTATCATAAGTCACAGAAGCAGAACAGCAATAGAAATCTGCAACTTTTGGTGGCATATTATTGATGTCAAACAACTTCAAGGAACCATCATCAGAGCCAGCAACAAGCTGATTGTTCATCACAAATGAAAAAGAAATCAGCAAAATGCAGATGTTTTAAATAACTGAAAAGTATTCACACCCATGTGTACTCTTAATGGCTATAAATATTTAAATTATATGCATATATGAGCAGGCCAACCAAGCACACTAATAGGCTATGGATTTACATATGATCAGTCCCAGTAGGCAATCTTCAAGGAGTTAGAATGCCACTTGCTACTTGGACACATTAACCTAATACAAATGTAAAATTATTTCAAGGTTCAATACACAATAAACCCTATACAACATGGTGCCATTAAATATCTCCGTATCTGAATTTAGCTCATAAATTTGAAAGATCTTTTTGACATATTCTATATCGATCTAGAGAGGAAGTACTACGCATTCTCATGTACTAATATTAGATTAAATTAAATGACATGAGAATAAATAAAGTACATGTAAAAGCATTATGCTGTTGTTACCAATACCAATAACTTATAGTACACTCGAAAACATATAGCGCTCTAAGGAAATCTCATACCTTGGATGGATTCTTCTTGAGCCAACATAGCCCTAAAACACTGTTCAATGCTCCTATGGAAGGGATATAACTAACAATTTTTCCACTTTCATGGTTGATAACAACCACTTCACCATCCAGAGTTCCAAAAGCCATAAGACTAGAGTTTGTTGGATGATACTCAAACTGCCTTGGACGAAGCCTCTTACTTTCTTCCTTAAATGTGTGGCTAAAGTTAGACAATGGATGTAAGAAAGGCCCGGCAGAAGACCCAAGTTTGGCAGCACTGAGGGACCTCAAGAAAAAATGTTGGCCATTTTTATAAGGATATAGCTGTTTTGGCTTGAAAGGTTTTTGGAAGTAGATACCACTTGTTCCCATTTCCCGCTTGTGCAAAACACTAACGACACTTTCTTTCTGCTGTCGTTTATAAGGTAAGTATTCATAGTACTTTGAAGAGTTCGTCTTGGCCATTTCCCTGTCCATCTTTCTGATAGGGATATTATCCAAAACTTCTAAATGAGGCAAGGAAGCAATCATATAGTCCCTATAATGTTTCTCAAAGCATATGGGAGAAGGATGATAAGAATTATATTTGTTCAATGTGCCATTTGTCAAGTGCTGCTTATGGAAGCTCATAGTAAATTCATCTTTATCTTGAATCAACAATTTTCCAAAAGAAACCTGTCAAATAGACTAATAAATCCATCAAGAATAAATTGCATTTATATACTTCTCCAAAAATCATATTTTGTTCTTACCTTATTTTGCGATTTGGCCCATCCATTCAAATCAGGAAGGTCAGTAGATGATAGTTCTAACAAACACATTCCTTTTAGGTAACTTGAAAGTTTGACTTCACTGTTCTCTGAAAAATCATCAGTTCTGCTCTGGATCTTACAAGTTGTTTTTGAATCATCAAGAGAAATTAAGTTCCTGACTGCTTCTTTTGTGCTCAAAGCAGGACACATAGCATCTCTACCATTAGTAGACGGCACCTCTCTGTAATAAGCCATATTCAATTGAGTCATATCAGTTCTCCCACAAACATTAAAATTAGCTTTCTCACCAGATGACGCAGGACATGGTCCAGTGTCCTTGCAACATAAACAATTTTGGAATCGCAATTCTGCCAAGGAAGGAAGTTTTGATAGGGCAGCAGTAGTTGTCCAGAGATTAGCAACTCTTGTCTCACACATTGATAGATGCATCAGATTTGGCATGCAAGCAAAACAGTCCTTCTGTATTCCAGTGAGTGAAGTGCAAAAATCCAGATTAAGGGTGTGTAACCGTGTAAAGCTTCCAACAATGTTGAGTTTTCGGATATGAAGAGACCTCAAATTCAAAACTTCACAAGCCAAACCATCCTGGAAGATATCCCTGGAGAAAACCCAAATCAATAAATTAAAAGCTTCATTTAAAAATTACAGAACACTATCTCAATTCATTGAATATTACTATTACAAACCATAAAACGTCCTTCGTCAATGACATATCCAGGAGATCAACGATCCGGAGCTTTAAATTGATCGCATGCATCAAAGCTGTAATATTTTCTTCACTCAAGGCACAATTTGATTCATGAAGTATGTCAACTGCATTAATTTCAGAGGATTCGGCTGCCATAAACGCATGGATTAATGGGGAAACATCAGCATCCTTTAGCTGGTCTAATGAAACCACTATGCTATACTTCTCATTGTGCCAGCTTTGGATCTTGGCCTGAATATTAATGAAGCAAAATGTGCTTATTATAGTACATATGCTGCTTTAGAAATACTAAAGTATAAAAAGCAGAAATTAAGCTAAGAAAACCATGATCAATGATGACTTAAAGAAATTAAGTAGGAATTTTATTTCAAAAGAACCTTAGAAAACCAGGATAACACTGCAGAGTTGGGTAGCACCTCATGCCTCTTGCAAGAATCAAGATAGCTAGCACCCCAAAACAGAAAAAAGAGTCAATTAAGCATTAAAGATAATAAATAACATCGAAGTGTTAACAACCTTATTAAAAAGGGGCAAAAAGTTGTCATGGTATTTCCATGAATATACACAAGAACAATTTTTATTTATCTAGAAACTGGCCGAATATTCATTCCAAGTTTTTTTTTTTTTTTTTCACACACAATGTTCAAATTTAAGGGAAGCTCACAATTCTTAGTAAAAAAAAAAATTACCATGAAGTCAAGTATAAGAAATTGATAGTTAGTTGACAGCAGCCTTTATACTATTTAATTTCATCCATATGAAATTAAAATTTTTTTTTTCCAAATGAAGACAGAACAAAATGCTTCCTTTAATCCTTATGCATTAGTTTGTAACAATCTAATTAAATAGCTGCCAATATAACTTGCTTTCCGTATGAAACACTCTATCACAAAGTAATAATTCATTACACTTTTCCCAAGAACATTCACTCCAACATTAATCTCCCAACAACTATCACACACACCACACAGATACACAGCAAGAGAAACAGTAAGAAGAGAAATACCAAGCTTCTAAGGTGGAGATAGTCATGGAAATGGCTTTAACTCTTCCTCTCTACTTGCACCTCTTCACCATAAGAGCGACAGTAAAGGCATAGTGAAGTTAACAAAAGACGAAGACTTTGGGAAAGTTGGAAAGACCGGTAGAGCTAGCTAAATGTATGTGCAGAAGTGTGTCGTGTAGTTTACAGAAGAGAATGTATACATGTCAAGTGGGATAAGCCCAGTGTCTATATCACCTGTGTGTCTACTATTTATTTTGTCGGATCAGACTGAACCGCTGGATCTGAGTGCTGAGTGCTAACTACAAATCAAAGCCGGGTCCATGGACCCATCTCTCTCTCTCAAGCACGTTGTTTCCATGCGATAAGAACGTTTACGTTTAAGAGTTTTATATTATTAAGGGAAAGAACGGAAAATAATGGTTAGATTAAAGAAAGAAAGAAATAAAAATGAGTGAGCTATTTTTAATATTAATGGAAGAAAAAATATATAATTTTTTATACTTTTATATATATTTTTTGAATTTCTTATTAAATATGGGTAGAAAATAATTGTCTCTCAATTGATTTCTTTACTTAACACCATTTCCACGATTGGTTTAGAAAAATATAAACGATTTCAATGATGGATAATTTATTCATAAACATCCGATTCTCTAACCTTCGGCCATTATGAGACGCCACTTATTATTAGTTTAGTATTAATCATGTCACAATACTCCATTTGGTAGCAAGTTGCTATCTTTATATTTATGGATACACGAATAAGTTATGTGATGTGTACATAACTACATACTTCATAGTCAATTTTGAGGTACAAGTACTACCCACCCAAATTCGCAACATGAGGTCAAGACTAGTGAATTACAAGCAAACTTTGGACCATCCTACCAGGCCCCAAGCTTGTGGTTATTATGAATGGGCCCTAAAGCCTATGACCCATTGTAATAAAGGCAAAGCCAGAAAGGCTACAAGGGCAACGAGCCCAATAGACAAAGACCTTTTCATAAACCCATGGCTTTTGGAAATATGTCAAAATAGGCGGAACACGTGAAGGTCTGGGCCATTCTTTTAGGTCTCGCACACGTTTGCCACAACAAATCTTAACGAAGCCTTAGCTGGTGATAAGGAAGGCCCCCACTCGTTACATGCGGCCGAAGCCTGTGTAAAAAATCCTATGTTTTACTCTGCAAAAGCCATGAGAGCATTTGATTGGTTGGCTAGGGAACTCCTCCAAGAGCAGATGGAAATCTATTGCACCATCAACCAACGTGTGCGCTTGGGGGTCGTGTTGGCCAATAAGCACGACACACCACCATCATGTGTGTATGTGTTGTCTTGTATATCCTTGAATTATAAAGTTTAAAATGTAATTTACCATAACATCTATATATTAAAGTGATACACATTGAATTGGTAATTAAAATCTACTCTTCAACTACTCCAATAGAAATCATATCTTATATGTAATATATAAAAGCGGAATTCAAGAGAATGTTAATTTTGAAACCTTAAAGTATCTCACATAATGACAAGTGAAAAAACTAATATCATATATAAAGAGAGATATTTTCATTGTTTTTTTTTTTTTTTCAATGAACCAATTATTATTTTTATCATTGTACTGATTCGTTATTAATGAAGTACATAAAAATGTATTATTAGAGCCTCCCTAAATAATTAATTAATTATCATTCTCCCAAGGGTTTATACTTAACCATCAAATCCTCCTTAATCAACCCCAAGCAGTTGGTCTGAGTTGATTTGAGGTCTTTTTTCTTAACAAGCCAGTACTCACTTACATAGAATCCTTGTTACAATTTTCTTAGTTGATCTGATGTCTTTTTTCTTAACAAGCAAATATCCATTTACACAGAGTCCTTGTTACAATTCCATTACACAACTTTCTTAGTTGATCTGAGGTTTTTTTTCTTAACAAGCCAGTACTCACTTACACAAAGTCTTTGTTACAATTTCATTACACAGAATCCTTGTTACAATCCCATTACACACACAGTGATGAAAACATATTTTATGTTTCACAAAATAACTAGAGAAGGCCTTTTATAGAGTTTTGTTTCTTTCCTTTTCTTTTTTTTTTAAGTGAAAGAACTTTTTATTTTCTTTAAAAACAATTCCAAGTACTCTTAATAGTTAATGGAAAAAATAGCTCACTTCTAATTATAAAGTCACGGACTCATCATGTAAAGAGTAAAGAACTGATGTCCTCATCAATGAATAAAGAGCGGATGAAGAAATATCCATTACTTGAAAGGCAAGCAAGTATTCTTAAATGGACAAAAACAAATCTAGTCAACCATCTCTCTCTATCTATATATGCTACTAGGAACAAAGTTAGAGACAATTTTTTCATTTTTTTGTTGTTGATAATTTATTAAAATGATAAATTGTAATCAAAACAATATCAGTTTGATGACAAAATTTTTATTAATACCAATCATAACAAATCATATTAACTTTTTTTTTTTTTCTTTTTTCTTTTTTTTCTTTTTTAATTGTGTGATTTTACAGTACTCATTTACACTACTAGCCCCTCTTCACGTCACATATGAACTTGAATGACGTGCAGCCAGCAGACGCTAGGATTCGCAATTCTTTTAAACCGTTTCAACTTTATAAAGGTGAAGACTGAAGAGTCGGAAGTGACCATGGTTTTTATTCCATTCTTTCACCATAATATATACAAGAAAATTATTCTTTCCCGTGATCAATAATGGCACTTTGTTGTCAATTGGAATCTGTCTTCAACTTGGGTTGCATAGCAGGGGTGTAACTACCTTTGGCATGTATCATGTATGGTAAGAGACCTCTATATAACATGAAATGATGACTTTACCAAAAGTATACTAGCATTTGTGACATCAGAGCCATGCACTTCATATAATTAGAGCATTAGCATTGACGCATGCAATTTTTTGGTCAAATTTTGCACATAAAACCCTACTTTTTCGATTTTACTTATTCACTTTCAAATATATCACATATATCAAACTCTCTATTTGTGTTTCCTCTATTATATTAAAATATTGTTTTCTTACTTTTTTTAATCTATCCTTTCCATTTCTCTTTCTCCTCTCATCACCACCACCACACACATTGTCACCCACACCTTGTCAAATAAGTTTTGACACGATTATCTCATTGATGACAGTGATGTAGCCACGTTATGGGTAGGCTGGGCTAAAACCCAGCCAAGGTTTCTTTTCTCTTTTTTTACCTATATATATATTTTTTTAAAATTATCTTAAATTAAGCAGTTAGCCTAATCAAGAAGTTTTTTTTTTTGCAATTAGCCCACCCTACATTTTTTTTTTGCTCCGCCCCTAATTGGTGACATCACAAAACGTGAGGTTCGAGGAGGGTTTGCAATTGATCTTGACGGCGTTGGAGGTTCTAGACCACTCGATCCCCTTGTTGAATCGACATGATCACCTTATCGATGTCATTATGGACGTGAGGTTCGAGGAGGCTTGCGGCGAGTCTTGATGGTGTTAGAGGTTTTGGACCACTTGACTCGACTGATGCATAAGCACTTGGGAGAGAACATGGTTTGTACTTTGTACCATCGTCGTGAGTTTCCATTTGGTTTTGTTTATTTGATGGTTCAAATTGGATTAAATTTGGGCGTTTTGGTGTTTGTGAGCATGAAAAAAATATAGCAAAGCTTTGGCTTTTCGATGATTTGTAGTATGGATCTTACTGTGTATTGCAAATATGATTTTTTTCTTTTCGCCTTTGCCTAGGTGCTAAAAAATGTTCCAAATGAAAATTTCAAATTTTTAATTGCTTTTCTCAACAAGATCACGCCCTTCATATCACAATCTCTCTTAAGAGAAAGAGAGAGACAAAGAGAAAAGGTGGGTGAGATTAAACATATATATATATATATATATTTAAAAAAAGAAGCTTTTACTAAGCTACAATACTAATCACAATTGTATTAGCACCATGATTAGCATGTATTTTGCCTAATAAAACGTTAGTGCAATTGTTGGGTGTATGTGTGAGTGGAAATCCTAAAATGGAGTAAAAGTGAACATGTTGAAGATTTAATATTATATAATTGGATCCAAACTCATTACGTGGTGTCTTATGTGTTATATAAACTCCTCAATTAAAGTATCCATATGGTGTTATCTTCCAAACAACTAGTATTAGATCTCACGATTGCAAGGTTATCAATATATTATCTTCCCAACACCAATGTGGTCTGATTTTTTGGATTAGACATACAATTTTAAGTTGGACTAGCCAGCTATGATTATACTTAAAGTATGATTAATTTGGTTATTAGGAAACTTATGATCATTAGCTACTCAACTTGATTATGATATTTAAATATTGCACCTTTCAATTTTCAACTAAGTTTCGTGCATTCTTTACACGTACAAAGCAATTGTCTTCTCTCTTCTTCTTTTTCACTTTTGTATTTGATGAAACTGTGTAATTTAGTATTAAAAGGTAATAAAATAAAAACCCAAAGAAAGGGAAAAGAATATGGAAGAAATAAAAGGAAGATGCTCTCCAATAGAGTAGAACAAAAGTAATATAAAGTACTCAATAGAAAATTACAAAGTGTCCTCATAAGCTCTACCAAAGAATAAAAGAAGCAGATGTAATAAATCACTGAGCGAACCAAATGACTAGCCAGTAATTAAATAAAGTAATAAACATCAACCATATGGGTCCGCAAGCAAATACTAATTATGAGAACATGAGGAAAAAATTAAAATAATGGAGCCACGTAAATAGTTCTCTCTCACTGTCTCTCTTAAATGATCATACCAAGTACAGCCCATCCAAATGCCATGCCAGCCACTAGCTTCTGCACCGACCTGATTGTTACTGCCCCACTCTGCAATTTTGTTCCACACAATTTCAATACGTTAGATCCCAATAATTAATTAAAACACATCTAAGTAGTTGCATGTCTTATTTTTCCTAGTAACCTCAGACAATCATATAATTAAATAATAATAGCTATCCGTGTGTGACATTCTGACATCGTCTTCATTTCTTATTGACTTATGTTCTGTTATTCGAATTTCATATTCAAATTTTAATAAAACGTAGCAGATAAGGCTAACAAATAACAGAACTCAGATCTGAATCCCCAAACAATCGTTGCCGACACTCATGAGTCATGATATAACAAACATAATTCTAGTTTGTGTGAAATGTCCAGATCTTAGTTCAAAGAAGCAGAAAAAATGTCCAGATCTGGTCCACATTGCACTTGCAGTGAAAGTTGAGCTAAAACGCAAAAATACGAAGAAAAACAATGTATACTAACCTCATCAGGTAGAGACGACGGTCCAGGCGAGGTTGAGTCAGCACTTGGTCCCGGTGCTTCTGCTGGCGGCGCGGGAGGACTATCCACTGCTGGTGCCGGAGCCGGCGCGTGGTGCTTCTTCTTTGTCTTTGTCTTTGTCTTCTTCTTGCTCGGAGCCGGAGCTGGAACCTCAACAGCAGTAGGTGCCGCAACTGGAGCCGGAGGAGAAGTGGCGGGAACAGCTACCGGAGCTGGTGAAGGAGGAGAGTTCACCGGAACTGGAGCCGGTGGTGAGGCTTCTGGAGTCGCTGCCGGTGGCTTAGTAGCTGGAGTTTTAGCTACTGGAGCTGGCGCTGGCGCCTTTGGCTTTGGTGGAGAAGAGGTTGGAGTCGGAGCTGGTGGAGACGAAGTCGGAGATGTGACCGGAGCTGGAGACTTAGGCTTTGAAGGTGCTTCGGCTGGTGCTTGTGGTTTAGACGGAGCTGCTGCTGGTGACGAAGCAGGTGTAGTAACAGCCACAGGAGTAGCCGGAGTTTTCGACGGCGCGGCTGCCGGAGATTGTGCTCCGACGCTGCTCACAATGACGCAGATCAATGCGAATGCCAGTACACATTTCCGATCCATTGTGTTTTTCAGAGAGACAGAGAGAGAGAGAGATTGAAGACTAAAAGACACGGGACGATGACTGTAATGGCAGCGTAGTATTTATATAGGCCCTGAGGCCCACTTAACGTAACAGGATGAGAGAGTTGTTGAATCTGGACCGCCCAAGGAAAATGGGGCCCACTGAAGGGTGGGCCCTGTTATAACCGTTGGATCAAACGCATAAAGACTGAAAGAAGGTTCAGCCATTGGGGCCCATGTTTCACAATCAAGCAAAGGGACACCGTATGTGGCGCTTAGAACAGTCTGTCTGGGGCCCATTAGCTTCATTAGTGGCATGTGATATGGAGGACAACGGATTATATAGATTCATAGGTTGGTTAGACACATCAGTGATCTACTTTGGCTCTCTGGCTTTATTACGCGTCAACACCATTATTATGTGATTCTTGCTGGCTTTGATTTGTTGGTTTTTGGCTTCGCAATTTGCAAAAATGTAATTGGAGGAATATTAATAACATGTAGGAGCATTTTCTATGTGGCTGAATTCAATGACTATAATTCTATTCAGTTTCAAAGGAAATGTTAAATTTGTCGCATCATTTAATATATATAATATAAGACGTCAAATTTAACATAGGTAATAAAAGAGATGTTACATTTTAAACTTATAAATATAAATTTTAAAAAAGAGAATGATATTTTTACATTAATATAAAAAAGTGTTTCGTTAAAATATCAAATTGCTCTTGTACTCAATAAATATTTAATCATTAATCACTTATATATTTAAGGGTGTTTTGGTCTTTTCAAAGTACATTTTTTATATTTGTATGAAAATAACACATTTAAAGTATGGAAATATCACTCTTCTTCAAATACCAAATTTTAATTTTCAAATTAGGACGTTACCCATCAATTTAGATGCTCTAATTTTTTTTTTTAATAATAATTTAGATGCTTTAATGTTACTAGCTGTGAAAGGAAAAAAAAAAAAAAAAAAAGGATATATTTGTGATTTTGTTTTTGGTACAGCTGGATTATTGAGGTGGGATGCTGCCAGCGAAATGCTCCCTTAGCAAGTGTGACAAACCAATGAGGGGAGGGCACGTGAGGTGTTGAGGCAATAATTGTGGGAAAAGTGTCCTGGAGCTGAGAGGGTAGGTAACTTAACTTGATATTTAGCCCACCGCCAAGAAAATGTGGGTCCATGGTTCAAAAGCAGCATAGGAAAGCGTGCCTTGTAACACAAAAATCTGTTACACCGTCCTACAAGGCGACGGACTTACGGCTGTAAAGCAATACAGGATGTTTTTGACCGCTGTAGTTTAGTTTAGTTTAGATGGGACTTGTGGTCCTCTCCTCACTCCCGCAGACATCACTTGAGCTAAAATAACCAAGTTTTAGATCTTAATTCATAACATTATCATGCATGTTTTTAATTAAGATTCATTTAATAGTAATATGAAATTATGAACAATTTAAATTTATTATTTTTTGTAACAAGGGAATACATTTACTAAGGATAAGATAGAGAGGTAGAATCATGTCTATCAAAGCATTCAAATTCAGTTTTGTATGCTTTAGTTAATTAATTAAACTTACTCTTCAAAAAATCATTTTTGTCTATATTTACTTATCCATTATTCTATTAAAAAAATTCTAATAATGCTAAGTAGTTTGCAATCCTTTTAAAAATAAATAAATTCCCCACAATCTCCCTAACACTGACAACCAAATGACACCCACGTACAACCAGATTGGCCACTGTAGCGCCCCATGCAACGATCCTGATGATGCTCCACGCAACGACCTCAATGACATAGCAAACCCATTGTGGGTGGAGTTTCACTTAGAGCAACCATGTTGATTGTTTTAATGTGTTAGATAACATAGGAAAAAAGAAAAAACTAGAAGGCGTCCAGTTAATGCAACCACAGTGTGTAGGATATGTAAATGAATTTTTTTTTTTTTAATTAATGAGCTACTTTAAATTTAATAAAGTTTCATATTGAATAAGCGGACGCCATAGGTTCAATTTCTATCATTTTCAAAATATTAAAAAAAAAAAGTTTCATATTGAATAAATTAACTATCTTAATTATTAGTAAACCACATGACAAAATACATCTTAATTTTACAATTGCAATACATCCTATATTAATTCACTTGGCACAACAACGGTATGTAATGAGTAATTTTACTTTATCAAAACACAATATGATAGAATATCAAAATAATTAAAATAGATGTTATATTTTATTTAAAATTTCTTAAAACTTTTGGCAATAGAAATTTAGGTGGAGTAGAATTTTAATTTTTTTTTTTTTAAACTTAGATAATAGAATGTTATCAAGAGTAAACTATTCTAACAACTAATAAGTCCATTAATATTTTGGTAATAGACTTTACCTAAGGTAAACCATGTTAATAATAACATGCAACAACAAAATTAAAGAATGGAAAAATAAAGATAAGTGACCTAGGAGTCAGCACCTAAGCTTACTTATAGTCAACACTAAGTAAAAGAGAACAATTATAAGTTAACACTTAAGGTTGATTGGAGTCGACATCATACTATTGGGAGATTTTCAAATATATATGTATAAAATTTTTTTTTTTTTTTTTGAGCAATATATATCTATTATATTGTATAAAAGAATTTGTTTGATAAACAACATGACTCTTTTTTTGGCTGCCCTTTTTTGCTCCTGTAAAAAAACGATAAATTGGTACTGTCGTGTTGAGCATGAATAGTTAACTTACATACCTAGTTCTTTGGGTTTTGGTCTGAGCCCACTTAGCAAGAGATGTGTCAATGGGTTTTCCTTGTACGCTATTGTCCTTTCTGTAGGTTTAGGCCCAGTACTAGACAATCTTTTATGGGCTGAATTTTCATTTCCAGTCCTGCTTGTATGAAGTTACGAAAATTTTCTAAAGCTGATTTAGAGTGATATTTCAGCATAACCCATGGTTTTTATTTAAAAAGAATCGATAATCATTAACAAAAGTTCCATATCAACAAAAGCATCAGCCTGCAATAGCTTTTGAATTTCTTTAATCAAAAGTTCAAAACACTCGAACGCCAAGTTCACGGGTTATGATTTTTGTTATATTCCTTCATCTTCAAACTCTGTAGCTCATAATTTGCAGCTTTGACTGCTTCTAATCGAGGCCCATTTCCTTATACTCTTTGTCCTCTTGGGTCTTTGTGAGTGAGATGAGCTGGACCCTTATGGCTTTTGTTTCTCTCTTTTCTTCTAACATACTTATTTTGTGTGTGTTTGGACTTCGGATGAGATTATTTCATGGCTTTATTTTGCTTAAAAAATAAATGAGACAAAAATAAATTGTATATAAAAAAACTGAATATAAGTCAAATAAATTAGAATATAAAATATTTTCGTAGTATTGTTCAATTCTAAACTCTTTTACTTGGTAGAGTATTTCATAGCAAAACGCAATTTCCAAATCCCAAATACAACCCTTATTTCCAAGCTTATATTACAGGTTGTTGAACTTGAATTTCTAACATAACTATAAAACTATAGAGTTCAATCTTAAGATCAAATAATGATAATATACAATTAGAAAGTTAATCATCAAAATTTAATTTCCAAGCATTGTCTTCCTTTAAGATTCAGAGTTCCCCACAGCCAAATCAATGTTATTTAGAATATAAAAAGTGTTTTTGTCCAATAGAGTGATTCACTTTTAATTAAAAAAATAGTATCAAACAAAATGAGCAAAAAACCGTTCATGCCAGTCTTAATTAATCTCACTTTGTTTATATTGAAATAATTTTTAATTGAATTTCATTGCTGGTCGCTCATTGTCATTGAAGTGAAATTCTGTTTTGATGTATGAGTTCTTTCTTTTGGCAAGGTCTTTACCAAAAACTAATATCTCTAAATCACGCAGGGTTGCCAAACTCCAAAGATCATGTGCCTAAAATTTTTTCTAGCGCACGCCAAACACCAAAGACGTGCATCTTACTTTTTGAGTCAAATGATAGGTACAGATGGCAAGATATGAACTAAACAACCATAGATCCTGGTTCTTGATCCTACTCTAGTGGTCGTGACAAAACTCAAAAGACATTCTCTAACACTAGTCTCATTATTAAACCAAGTTATCATACTAAAAATATGATTAAAACATACTTTTCTTTTAGTATGTGGCAGCCGCATTTTCTTGAGACCCACAAGTTGTACTTGGTTGTATATCTAATGGGTTTTCTTGGCTTTTGGAGCTGGAAACTAAGTAGCATTCGAAATGAGGATTCGTGTACATCTCCAATTCTTAATTGATTGTTTTGGATGCAAAGGCCATTGATAGGCTTGTTATGGAGGGGACCAGAGCGGGTTACCTTGATTTTTAAGGAGACAAGATGGGATACATCATGACGAGCTTGAATAAACTGAAATCCCATTTATTTTTTGGCAAATTAGAAAATTTCTTACTTTTGATAGCTGGACTTTGAATCTTTCATTTGAAAACTGGTTATTCCTATGTACTGCATAGTCCCTAAATGGAATTGTGGTCCATCACCCATTTTTGGTCAGGACTTGGAGCTCGCTAGTGATTAGTAGTGATTATTTTGTTCTTTGTGCGACCAACCATAGCACACTATGGCATAATAACACTTAAAAAGAGTGCTTTTGCTCATTTTGTTGCAGAAGCATAACAGACTTAAGTTACTTGAATTTCTTTTTGCCAAATTAGTAAATTACAAGAGAGCCACATTGTGTATTGTGATTTGGTGCAGACTATAACTCATTCTTTCTGGATGGGGAAGTGATTCAAGTTGATGGAACTGGTGTTAATGATTATCACCATCATATAGCTTTTGAGGTAAGAATGGTTGGAGTGTTGAGAACTTGAGACTTAAGACTCCTTCATGTTTTGACCATCATTAACTGTAGATCTGATGTTTGAGGAAATGATGTGGTCCGGTTATTGGACAGTCTTTCTCTCCTGTACTAGAATAGTTTACCCTATCTCTCTCCTGTTTGGTTTTCATAAAATTCAATAAATATAAAGACCAAACAAATTTTACAATATGACAAATTGTGACTTAGTGTATAATAAAATTGATATTAATGATGATAGTGAGAAAGTGATTTTGCACTAATCAATTTATCAACTCAGCTAAGTTTGAAAAAAAAAAAAAGCGAAATTTGTCTGTCTCTAGGAATATTGTAGAAAATTTATTGTCTTGTCGTGCCCAACTGATGTTACAACTGCACTGCCAGAAGTCCACCTAACTAATCATCTTTTAATCTCTCTCCATCGTCCATCCCAAAGACTCCAACTTTCTTGTTCTTAGCCATGGAGTCCGAATGCCAACACAGCAGAACCACCAAAACTAGCAAACTTCCCACTGAGACATCGTGCACCATCCTTTCTTGTTTCTTCTGTGCTATGATCAATGAGCCAGAGCCATCACTTAGAAGAGTCAAAATCTCCAAATGCTTCAAAGAAATGCCTCTCAGAGACGACCACCAAGAACATGTTCTTGTCTTAAGTGGACTGTGGAACATAGCCATGACTCAACCCGATGACCCAGAATTCCCATCTCTAGGCATCTTTGAGTGCATGGCAAAACTAATCCGCAAAGGCATTAATGACCAAGATTGGCTTCTAAAGGACCAGAACATCTATATCCCATATTATGCAGCGCATATCATCGGCTCCTATACCATGAACAAGGTTCAATTTGCTGAAAAGGCAATTAAATCAGGTGTGATTTTGCCTTTAATGGAGCTTTTGAGAGGTAAGATTAGTTGGGTCGAGCAAAGAGTTGCGGTTCGAGCACTTGGTCACTTGGCTAGCCATGACACAACTTTTGAAGCCATTGCTGTGCATGAAGTGGAAATCATACAATTAGCCATGAAGATAGCTTCTACATGCCTCGATGAAGTCTATGATAAGTTCATTGCTGTGAAGGATTCAAAGAGGTTGAAGTATCACTGTGACTTGCTGACTAGAGGGCTTGGAGGGTTGGAGATTGAGAACACGAAGGCAGAGGAATGGGCTATCCAGCTTCAGTGCTGGTCTCTCTATCTCATCAACTGCTTTGCATGCAAAGAAAGATCTCTCAGTTTAATCTGCAAGACAGAATTCTTAAAAGATTTGTGTGGAATGTGGGGTGGTTTAGCAAATCGGACCTCGCCAGCTGGAGTGGGACTCATAAGAACTCTGTGTCAGACAAAGACTGGAACAACAAGTGTAGCAGATTTGAAAGAAGTCATAGAGTGTCTTTGCAATCTTTCAAGATCCTCGGATGATTGGCAGTACA
Organism: Fagus sylvatica; assembly: GCA_907173295.1. Taxonomy (NCBI): domain Eukaryota; kingdom Viridiplantae; phylum Streptophyta; class Magnoliopsida; order Fagales; family Fagaceae; genus Fagus; species Fagus sylvatica. The sequence continues at coordinate 7,756,160 of OU015768.1, forward strand.
CTGCTGTTGATTCTCTTTTGCTAATTCTTAAAGACCCAGATACAAGATATAAAGTTATAGATATTGTAGCTCCAATTCTTGTTGATTTGGTTGAACTTGGAAGCTTTGGAGACACAATCACACAGGGACTCTTACAAGATTACCACAAAATCAAGTATGGGAATTTGAAGTTGAAGAGCGAAAGAGGTGAGAAAGCTTTAGGAGAAGTGTGGGACTTGAAGGTTGAAAGGAAAAAGAGAGAGAAGCTAATGTCTAAACAAGAAGTTGGGGAGAGAAAAGTATTGGTGGGTAAGCTTAAAAAGAATGGAAATTTAAGGTTTTGGTCTGGGGACATTGAAGAGGCTGTGATGAAGTACTCAGAGGCTTTGAGCTTATGCCCTTTAAGGATGAGAAAACAGAGACTTGTTCTGTACAGCAATAGAGCTCAATGCAATTTAGTGCTGAGGAATCCAGAAGCTGCCATTAGTGACGCAACTCGAGCTCTTTGTCTATCCAATGCGGTGAATCCTCATGGTAAGAGCCTGTGGAGGAGATCACAGGCTTACGATATGAAAGGGTTGGCTAAAGAGAGCTTGATGGACTGCTTAGTGTTTGTCAGTGATTGGTTGAAGTCTGAGACTGAGAACTGTACAAAGATACCGTACTATGCGGCACGTATGATTAACAAGCAGATGAATGCCACGTGGCCTTTTTCTTCTGCCAAGTCAAAGAGGTAAAAATAGAAGACCAGCATCAAGTTGGCCACTTGATATAGTGGAGATACTGAGGTTTAGTTTCATTATTTTTAAAGGGGAAAAAACAAATCCTTTTTTTTTATTTTATTAGAGAAAACAAATCAATCCTAATGTGGGAGAATATGTGTAATTGACTTGTTGAATTGTTCTTGGGCTAAATTGATAGACGATTAGAAATGCGGTACAAAAAGTCAAAAACTCGTGTGTGCACATTATGATCTTTTCCCCTTGATATTTTTGTAAGTCTGCTGTTTTGCTAGGGTAATTTTTGTTTCTTTCTCCAGATATTTCCATCATTGTAAAAGAACATTTGGTCAACAAGAAACGGAGGAGAAGAAATATAGAGAAGGGAAGAAAATAGGTGTCAATGTTAATGGGGTTGACACGGGTCAAATAGTTTGAAGACTATGGAGAATTGATAAAGTGATGTACTTCAGACATTGGGGGGGAAGAACATGGCGACGCATGCAAATTGAGAAGCCTCCTTCACCCAGCCACTTCTAATTCTACCCCGTTTCAATTTGATTGGGCGCATTGTTCAATGGAACAAATCAGCTTCACCATAACGATTAGAACTCCAACCTAACCCAATCGTCGATTTGTCTGAAATATGTTGAATTATGGAAGACAACTGCTTGCGTATTCTCTATTTTTAGAACTTGAAAACCTAATGCCGTGTGATTTATGATCGAAGAATGTTAAGAACATAATATTTTTCACAATTGTTAACATAATTTATTATAATTGAAATAACATTACTTTCACGTAGGTTTATCACTTTTATTATATACTAATCACAATATATCATGTCTGACAATTGTGGAAAAAGTTATGAAAAATATTATCCAAAAACTCATTGTTTCTAATTAAGTAAAATCTACTCTTTTTTTTGTGTAATTAAGTAAAATCTATACTCTATATTATTGTAGAGGATTAACAAATAATTTTACTAATCTCCCGTTGTACCACATCAACCACTTAATATATTATTATTTTCCACCATTAGAAGTTTGAATCTACAGTGCATGGCCTTGAATTTGTTAAGCAACAAAAGGGTATAATACTAAAATCCGTTTGTAGCTTTTAATTCAACAATTTAAGACAAAAACTTTAGCATCGTACCAAATGACTCATTCCGTTACTGTTTTATCGAAAATGGCCGGTTCACATGCTCACTGAAAACCCATTCAGTTCCTTCTGGTCAATGCCGCGACCAAAAAAAAAAAAAAAAGTGCTAAGCCAGAAGGAGCTGAATGGGTTTTCAGTGGGCAACTTGATCCCACCGATTACCAACCTCACGGATTCACCGTTTTGCTTCTCAATTAGACAATGACACATGGACGGCTTTTTAGATTAAGACCATTTATCTAATAACCACTACATATCCTACAAGATATCTAGCGAAAGTCTTTCTTAATACCCAAAGTAGATTTGATACTTTTTTTTGATAAACAAAGTAGATTTGATACATTTCGTATCCTACCTAACACATTAATTGTGCTCTTATGTAAGCCAAAAACACAAATAAACAAATAATTGTATGGATTCAACAAAATCTTAGTAAGATAAATTAATTAGGTGGATAGCATATCTCTGGGTGCTTAGCATAAGCTATATTGATTGGATTATGACGTCAAGTTGCAGTGTTGAACCACTCTTTACTAAAATTTATATAGTCAGCACATAAATAGGGCTTTACAGCTCAATTTTCATGAACAAGCTTGAAATAATCACTGGGAAATTTTTTTAGAGACAAAAAAAACAAAAAAACCCAAAAAACGATCAAATGTAAACAACCAAAAATCCACAGTAAAAGAGTTTAATAATAGCCCTTACCTGTCAAACAGTCAGTTCAAACTAAAATCAATGGACGTAAACAATCAATAATCATACTTCCTGATTTGAATACAGCTTCTAAACACACTAATAAAATCTACACAGCTAACATAAGATAAATTATCCTTTGTGAACAGGATCTTGCTATTATATTATTAAGGAATGCTGTACAGTAAATAATGTATAACACGCAAATATGTTTACAGTGCTACAAGCCGATGTGAATTTGGAGATATAACGCCTCAAATTTACCAGAATTCTCCTCCACAAGTCCAGATAGTATGGAGCCATCCAATCCAAGAAACATTAACTGCCTAAAATACATAAGTCTTTTCCTTGCAATGTTCTGCGGCATCAAAATCCAGACAAAACTTTGAAAAGTGAGAATATAATCCACTTATATAAACCACAAGAGATCACTACGTTTTACTGCAGTTCAGTATAGTCAATAATATTTCAAACAAGATTATTTATTACCTACATATAAGAGTATAGTTAACTAATTCAGACACTCATTAGTACATTAACATAGCTGTGGGGCATGGATGGGTGCAGGAAACAAACTATATATGATTTCATCATCATTTCTTTAATATTTTCAACCATCTGGAGCAAAAAAAAAATAAAGTTATGATACAAGAAATGTGGGGCCAACCTCTCGCTCTGGCTGCAAAGGCTAGAGCAGCAGAGCAGCCATGGCGTCCCCCAAATAATTTTGGTAATGTACGCCTACCGCACTATCATCGTGATAATGATAGTGCGCCACGATTTTGCATTTGCAAACTGCAATTGCAAAGAAACCTCTCTCATGGAATACCACGCCACCCCTTCCTCAAGAGGGAAGCGCTCGGCCTTAGGCACTTCTTTCATGTTTTCTTACAACATTTTAGAATAAAATACAACTGGATGTCAAAATGCCATGGAAGAAAATCAAAGTGGAGATCTTTGTATGATTGGATGTCGGCCCTGGGCAGTGTCCTTTCCACATCTTTTTCAAAAAAAATTAGATCTTTTGAATATTAGATCAACTTTTTGGGAGCAGCTTGACTCACTTTCTGTGTATTTGAGTTTTTCTCCTCTAATCAAAAAGATAACTTTACTTATCCCAAAAAACAAGAAGAAAAAAGAAAGGAGAGGCCCATCTTCGCCCATGCCACATTTATTGAACAAAAAAATCCAGTAAACTCACCTCTTCAAATTTAAAGGAGCTAAATTTTCATGCCCATGCCACATTTATCATACAGAATAATGCAATTAACTCACCTCTTCAAGATTTGAAACAGCTCAATCATCATAGGAGCTCAAAGCAGCCACAACTGATCCCGTTGTTGCAAGAGTTGATGATACATCTGGATAATCTTTCCAGGATGTTGTTACCTTGAGAGATGGATTCAACCAACTCTTCACAGAATCCACAAAGGAGCTTGGATCGAAGTTCAGAATGGCTTCCCAATCCACCTGTAAACCTTGTGGTATGTTTCCTCTGAACTCCATGTTAGCAGCAAGAAGTAATCCAAGCATAACTACAAGCCCAACAACAGCAGAGCCCCTTGACAGCGGCATAAAATTGTACCTAAAGAAAAGCATGCCAGTTTTATTGACAAACAACATAAATTGTCTGAATGACAAACGGACCATTTCCATTCACTGAAAATCACTTCTTTTACCAGTAATATGTCATCCTTAAGATTGCGTCTCTCACGTTTTCAAGCACGCTGAAATCAGTGGACCCATAATTCTCACCACAATAAGCATTGCATAAAGCCTGCCAATTCATAGTTTGTGCATGCAAATGTTAAAGTTGATTCAGCATAGAGCAAAAAGAATATACAAACTCCAAATCTCCATGGGGTGCACAATAAGCATCACAAAGGATGCTGATTTACAACTGAGTGTAAGTGCAGTTCATGTTGTAAAATGAAAAAATAATAATGCTGTTGTGATGAAAATTAATAATGTTGCAATTTTACTATATTAAAATGATGCAGGTAAATTAAATCTTAACATACTCAAAATCAAATTTAACCATTTGGTCAATTGGCAGAGTATTTGTCTCCCCATCCCGGAAGGAGGGTTGGGCATTCGTCATTTGGTCCCTTTTAATAAAGCTTTATTGGGTAAGTGGCATTGGCGGCTTGCTAAAGAGAAGAATGCGTTAAGGCGGGAGGTGATTTTGAGTAAGTATGGTAGTGGGAGGGGCGATTGGTCTTCAAGGGAAGCCCGGGGGGGTCATGGTGTTAGTCTATGGAAGCACATTCAGTCAAGCTGGTCGCAGTTTGCAGAGCATGTGTCTTTTTCCATAGGATCAGGGGATTCAGTGAGTTTTTGGCTGGATCAATGGTGTGAGGAGGGGGTGTTGAAAGGTTTTTTCCCGGATATGTTTAGGATTGCTCAAGACAAGCGGGCAAAGGTGTCAAATTATCTTTCATGGCACAATGATGACATGGTTTGGTCAGTGAATCTGGTGCGTTCGCTGCAAGATTGGGAGGTGGAAGTTTTCTTGGGGTTCATGGAGTTTCTGTACAACCAAAAAGTGAAGAAGGAGGAGATGGATTCTATGAATTGGAAGCACACTAAGAGTGGGCTGTTTGAGGTTAGATCCTTCTATGGTCTGCTGAGGGGGAGAAGTGATATTCAGTTTCCTTGGAAGAGTGTGTGGAAGCCTAAAATTCCTTCTAAAGTGGCCTTTTTTCTGTGGCTGGCAGCTCATGATAAGAACCTTACCATTGATAATTTACGTCGGCGACGTATTTATGTGGTGGAGTGGTGCTTTATGTGTAAGAGGGACTGCGAAACAGGGGCTCACCTGTTTTTACATTGTGCGTATGCCTGGGAATTGTGGTCGCTGGTTTTTTGTATTTTTGGTATTCAATGGACGATGCCCAGCACAGTGTCGAATCTGTTGGCTTGTTGGAAGAGAAGAGGTCTCACCAAGGACCAGAACACAATATGGAATGCTATTCCAGGGTGTTTAATGTGGCTTATTTGGCGTGAGCAAAACCAGCGGGCTTTTGAAGATATTGAGAGGCATTCGGTGGATTTGAAGATGATTTTAATACGAACCCTCATGGATTGGATGACGGCTGGTTCCAGCCAAGTTTATCCTTCCATTCTTTCTTTTATTGATGATTGCTTGTAATCTGTTTTCTTTATAGTATATTTCTGATGTACTAGTCTTTTTGGCATCAATAAAATTTCTTATTACTTATCAAAAAAAAAAAATTTAACCACTTAAGCACATAGCTTCATCAATTGTGTGAGTGTATGTGTGATATACTGATATGTATGAGGTCTAGAGTAACATACTTCCCATGCCATTGTCATTTCTGTATCAAATTCATTCCATCTAGAAGGCGTACAGGGTGTTCTGATGGCAAAGTCAAATCCGCGTTCCCTAGAAGAATTATTTGATGTTATGAAAAGAAGGTTACTACAATTGGAAAAATGAATAAAGGAAATGAATACTTGCAAGCCAAGCAATAAAGCAGAGCTATAATTTACATTTTTACTAGGGTAATCCTTGTCCCTTCAAGCCGTTTCCTGAAACAAGAATAAACAATCAGAAACTAGGAATGACAAGAATTGAATGCTGGACATAAAACTTTAATTTGTATGCTCAATTACCCCTCAAAGGCATTACTATTACACCAAGTAGCCAACCAGAAGTCCTCACCAACAACTCTGTAAAGATCAGAGCAGGATTTTGCATCCATAATCTGGCATGTTTACATTAATATTAGTTACTCAATTGAATTTTCAATATATGGAAGCAGATATTTCCAACAATGGTGGTCAAGCAAAATTACACTAACCTAAAAAAATATGTCTAAAATCGATAATATCATCCAAAATAAATGATTTTTTTTTTTTTTTTTGGGTTAAAGTTCCCAGAAAGATATGATTTGAACCTATTGCACCCACTCATATTCATTACATCTTACTGCTGGGCCTAGATGGGTATGGATTAGATGAATTCTGTCAGCTATAAGATTCTGAAAAGCATGATTGAGGGATTCAAACAAGAGGAAAAGCAAAAAATTTCACAGGAGGTAAATATTCTCTACACAATGACATGTAATTATTGTTTTAGAATTAGGTATATCTTGACATCTCCATCCATGTTTATTAATTAGCTATCAGATAATATCTTAGATTATTCACATTGCAAATTATATATAGAAGGCCACAAACCAGGGCAAACAAAGAGATATAATCACCAAAATTTCTTTATTAATAAAGCAGAAAATGGTAAAATAAGGCATGGTTTTAGATCTCTTATAAGGGTGCAGAGCAATCAGCCAGAGAAGATAAAGGACTCGGATTTGATTTCTGATAGAACTACTTCTCAGACTGTTGTTTTACCAAACCCAGTGCGATGGTTGCTCTCTTCTATTCTCACTTGAAAATTTAGAAGTGCCCTTGTGACATTGAGGATAATGCTTGAGCTACTTCCGAAAGTTCATAGGAATAGTTAAAGCTCCTTGTCCAGATGCATATATTCAATTTACATATTTATGATTCTTTTCTTACCCCTAGCGTTGACTACTAGAAAAGTAAGGAACAATTCATTCCTTTGCACTTCCAGAACCTCCCCACTATGAACCAATATATGCTTACATATATATTAGAATGCTATCTCCGTAGAGGTCCATTTCAGCATTCCATAATTGCGCTTATATTTTTAGTCCATGTAGTCCATTTAATACTTTAAGACATCCATTATGTTTAATGCATTCATTATTCAATTTACCATTAATTTGAATTTTATCAAAGCAACAAATTAAACATTTTTTAAGACTGCAACATTTAAAGTGACCTTTCTATTTCCAAAACCATGTCATTTTATAACTGTGCATCCAATCAAATTATGAAGGAGTAGGTCAGACCCAATACCCTTTACTAGTAATTTACTTTCATTGGGAAAAGGGGAAACTACTCAAGGAAATTCAACAAAAGCAAATATAGATACATTCAGTAAAGAACATAAAATGAAAATTCTGCATTTAAGTTAGCCGAATTGCCCTATCCACAACTTTAAACTATCCTCAAATCCTCTTAAACATAAGCCTACCACAAGCACACGTAGACAAATTCCTCAATTTTCCCTACGTCACTGCAGTAGTCTTAAGAGGATGAAAAGTTGAAAACTGAAGAGGAGTTTGATTTCCTAAACTTCTGTTAGAAATGGGGCTTATTACAAGTTGTGTAAGTTATGAATTGACCTTTTTTGGTTTAAGTATGTTTCTAGGATCTTGTAGATCGAATGGCAATACTATGTGATGCAAAGCTTCAAAACCCTGCATTAAATGCTATCCTTTATAAACAACGTCATTTTATAAGAGCCTGTCCACCTCAATAAATATCTAGTTTTGATTTTCAAATACCTTTAAAATACACATTACAAAGTACCACACTTTATTCTACTTCTAAAATAAGATTACCTACATCCTATATTTCTACCTTTTATAATAAACCTATACCCTAGTATTATTTATCTCCTTTGGCAGCATGACCACAAAGCATGGGAGATGATGACTAGCATTCTTTGCTTCAACCAGGTTTTGGTTTGCAAGTTGGATCAGTTTTGTAATAATTCTTAGCTTACTAAATACTAATAATGTTTAGTAGTAGGCACTGAAGCGAACTTCGAATTTTATATGGAATGTTTGATTTCCAGTTGAATGGATGTTTTCAATTGATCTTTTTTTTTTTATGAATAATAAAAGTTTCATTAAAAGGAGTATACTGGAGGTATACTCAAAGAACAGAGCTCTAAAAAATGAAGCAAAGAAGAACAAGAATGGGAACCCCACCCATCAACCCAATCAAATAAAGAACGTAAAAATAATAACTTAATCTCAACATACGACCGTTCGCAATCCTCAAAACTACGCCCATTACATTCTCGCCAAATGCTCCACTTCAAACAATGAATGTTTTCAATTGATCTTTTCACTTACTCTTATATATCAGTTAATGAAAAAAAAAAAAAAATCAACTGTTTGACTCTTATGTTATTAACAAATATAGTTTGTCAATCTAATACTTCATATTTCGTATCAGCAAACATCCCATCCCACTATATTGTCAAAAAATTTTGTAATTGGCAAATTTAACCAGGGGTTACCTTCTAAATACAACTTTCTCCATATTCGTTTTCTTTTGAAAATGATTTCTCATCTTGGATATCATAAGAGTTGTAATTTCTTATAAAAATGTATGCCGCTGCAACATGTGGGGTCATGCCTAGTTTTAATATATTTTGAAAATTGCTAAAAACTCCAATTTCCTAAATGGGGGGCATTTCAAACATAGCTTGGTTAAAAATTTCTGGGCTATATATATCATAATTTTTTAATTTCCCTGTGACACTATCATCTGGGCTATATGTTGATCTATGCTTAGAGGCCTCTATCATCTGGGCCACAGCAGCATCAAGTTGCAAAACAAGAAAAGCATACAGAGATTATCCTTGGATAAAATTTGAAAATGCCCATATAAGACATCCCCAAACTATGCAACTTCAAATTAGCAATAACAAAGCATGCTAATGGGATGGATACTTGTAACAACTCCTCTTACAAACTTCGTCAAAAAGGAGCTAAGCAAAATTAGAAATAATAGGAGTAAAGCCACTGTGAAATGTGGAAAAGCAGTGGAGATACAAAAAGAATCAAAAAGGATAGTAAAAGAACTCACATCTTCCAATCTCCCATCTTTTGATAGATCAATCTTTTTATCTTCCTTGTTGTAGACATGCAATTGATCCTTTATGATGGTCTTTGCGACATTTAAAGTTCTAAAAGCATTAACAAATAATGAGAATTGTTAAACAGTTTCTACAAAAACGGAACCAGAGTAGGACTTACCTTTCGTAATTTGGGAAATAGCGAACAACTTTTGCCTGTCCGAGAATCATTGGTGTGTGAGACCCAAATCCGGCATTGAACTCTTCACTGAATTGCAGAAAATCCCACAACACCAAAAAAACCCACACAAGTAAATAACTGAGGTTTTTCAATCATTCAACTAAAAAGCTAGAAAATAAGAGAAAAAATAAAAGTCATCCAAACATTGCTGATCAAACTCTGGTATAGCTAATGTGCAAGAGTAGTGATGTTTTGTCTAAGTAAAACTTTACAAAATTTTCACCATAAATGCCTATGTAAGCAACAAACCTAGTGTTTCTGGGCAAGCAAGTAAGAAATGGAGTTGTTCGTATTATATATGTATATTTTCACAATAAGACAAATATGCATACTAACAATGTAATTATATATATCATAGTTTAATAATCACCACATATCTTTTCTACATATTAACCCATAAAATCCAGGTTAATGAAAGCAAGACCTAGAAGATTAGACTACCTGGATTGTACATCCCACATCTAAAATAAAAACTTCTGTTCAATTCAAGTTAATGCAAGTTGATTAGTCAAACCATTACAACTCAACAGTAAGCATGATTGGTCAGAAAAGAGCTAGAAAGATCTAATGTGACTGACCCCAATTGGACTATATTTAATGCAAATAGGTCATGGCCCAGCCAACATGAAACCAACTACCCAGTGATCCTTTTTTCAGTTAAATATATTGATAGTGTAATCAAACAAAGTTAGAGTTGATAATTAAATATTTGTCAATTCACTCAAGCAATAGGTTCATATACTGATTATACTAATTTTAACAATTTGCTCTCTTTGTAATGACACGTAATATAATTGAAGTTCATTTCCCAAATATTATAAGTTATAACTTATAACACTTGATAAATAGTATACATGAGCCATAACATAATTTCTTACAAAATATTTCAGGATGTGCCACACAACATCGGTTAGTTATTAAAAATTATATTGTAGGCAATAGCAAAGATAGTGAATAAATAACACACAGATCTATAGATAAAAACAAAATCAGAACCAGAGAAAAAATTTCTAATATACATTATGCACAAATGGTATCACAGGAACTCATTCTACTCTACTCGGCATGAAGATGGAATACCTTAATTTGTTAATCCACACAACTGGGTCACAAGGTTCAGAAATTTGTCTCCATTTAACAGCAAATGAGTAAACATCTTGCCATGACATCTTAGAACGGCCAAATGATCTATCTTCTGTATTCCCATATGAAGTTGATGATGTCTCTAAGGAACTGCTCGTACTGCAACCAGCACCACCTCTATTCTGGCTAGCAACATTAAGTCTGTCCCTTCTCCGGGTTCTCTTACCATTCTTTGATGTACCTTTATTAGAATGTTTCCATTCTGCTTGCAAGGATCGCCAAGCTTTTGAAACCTTCTGTGCAATTTCAATAGCAGCCAATCCTGCCATGCGATGCTGGTAGATAATAAAATATGAACAACATTAATAGAAAAACAAGGGAGCATACCAAAAAGAACTTAAAAATATTATGTCATTTATTGGACAACAAGTTCAGCATTTTAAAGGAGCCAGAGAGAAATGAAAACATGCTTTAAACTACAGCCTTGCAGAGTTTACTTCTTGAACTAAGTCAACACAGATAAAGTTAGTACTAAGTAAAAATAATAATTTATTTCGTAAAAGCCATGCAGAATGAAGGCCACTATTTATTTATTTATAAGTTACACACCTGGTGGACCTTTAACCCATGAACACATTCTCCATTCTTATGGGGAGAGGAGGTGTCATTTGAGCTAAAGCTCTTTGGCACAAAATGAAGGCTAGTTTAATAGGTCCACAGCACTGTATAAGTCAAAACTAAAATAACAGTTTCCCATGTTGAAGACAGATATTAGCTCCATATTTATGTAACTTTGTTCGAGTAAAAAACAAAGACAAAGTCTGATTGGAATCGTGACGCATGAACTTTGGGCCCCATTTTATCTCATGAACAAATATATGAACTGGTAGTGATAATGATAATAACAAACCTTGGATCTAGATACAGGTTGTTTGAATTCATTGACTCAAGCAACCAAATAAAAAGATCATATAGATGTACAACTTAATCATTTGCATTTTGCTTTTGCTTTTATTTCAAGGTATAAGATATGTGTAGCCTTTTAAGACCAATATAAACCAAATATGAGAAAGAAAAAAAAGGTTGTAATCTTTGAGCAAGGAAATATTTTGTATGGGGTAAAACTTAGATACAGTTATTTAGGTTAGGTACATTAGGTTCTCCAATTGAATTCAAACACATGGTTGTATTAACCAATAAAATACAAACAATGTTATCTTTTCCAAGAATATTTAAATTCAATGTATTTGAATTCAACTAGGAACCTAATATACTTGACCTAAGGAACTGTACCTAAGTTTTACCCTTTTGTATGACAATAAGACTTCAAATTAGTGGATTGAAAAAAAAAAAAAAACATTATTAATAAATTACTAGGGAAATAGAAAGCCACGAGTAATAGAGACCAACTTCAAAGTTGAAATTGATATTCTTTTTTTTATTGGTAAGTTACACACAAACCCAGTGGGTCTTGAACCCACAACGTCACTCTCCACCTAGCACTTACAAGGGGAGTAGGTGCCAGTTGAGCTAGAGCTCATTGGCTAAACTTGAAATTGATATAAATCACCTGACGCTTATTTGGTAAGAAGCCAGGACAGTCATATTGGATTTTCTTGCCAATGGAATCAGCAGCCTGTAGAAGAGCAGTCTTCTGTTTTGTAGTAGCATAATCTTGCTTTCTAAGCTTACCCTTCTTCAATGACTCACGCAAGGGAGGTTGCCGGAAAACCTTTTCACATACATTCTTGGGGTGCAACCTTTTGCACCAGTATTCCTGAAAATCCCAGAAAGAAAATACAATTAACATGAATTTGGAAGAAATTTAGGGAAAAAAGAAAGTATGCAACAGGAAGCAGTTCTTTAATGCTTCTTGTAAATTTTGCAATGCAAACAGGATTACAGAATCTCATATAACTGAATATATATGAATTATAACATTTGACTTTAGTGCATTCTGAACCTATGGACAAGCAATAGAAACTCACTGGTAAATTCCACCAATTTGATCTCCTACAACTTGTTCCCAGTAAAATGAAGACTAAAATTGGGAAACCAAAGATAAACCAGGGTTTCTGTCATGAACTTAAAACATATAACTTTTCCTTTATTTATTGATAAATACAATTTTTTTCTCTATCATTAATTGAACTTCAATACATTTATCTTGCCTTCAATTTATTCAGGGCATTTAGAGCTTGTCATTATTAAACAGCTATGAGACCTCTTTCACGTAATTGATACAAGGACTTGGGTTGGTTGGTGAGCATATGGCTAAATGCCTACTTGGAACTGGCTTCGGCTACATACAAAAAGATAGCATGATTTACTTATTTCATTTAGCCTGAAATAGAAGCTATAAACAAATCACAGCTTACATTTGTCATTCCTATCTATATTAATTTTAATGCTCCAACATTTCATATTCTCCAATTTTACAATTAGCAGTCACAGTGCTGCTTTCCAATCGCAATATACAGCTTAGTCCTTACCAAGCTACTCTTTTTTTATATATAATATGATTGATAAGTCACACCTCAGCAATACCTCTTCTTGTTGCCTATAGGTGATTGTCATTTGTGAATGTCATACATACATCATGTATTCTATCTGATGCATTATAGAACCAAAAGGTCATTACTATTTCAAACTACAAATGTTCCCAACAATTAAAAATTAAATAGTTGACAAGACGATGCAATTAAGTGACCTAACAGCAAGTCATAAAAGACAACACAAAGAAATGAAAATTATTGAGAACGAATATTTTTATATATATCTGTATGTATGTATGTATGTTTGTGAACACACACCAACCTTAAAGAGTGGATCAATATCTCCATCAATGTCAAACCAGCAAAACTCACTGTTGGCTTTTGAGGCAGCGTACAGAGCAATCTCTTTCTGCAAAAGAAGAAACATGATATTTTACATCTCATTACATAAAAACCCAGGCAGCAATGCGTATGGTTGAGTTATACATGTCATACATATTGTATATATGTATGTATGTATGCAATTCCATAAGCAGAACATTATAAAATCCATTCCATCACGTTTAGGACCCCAAAAGTGTCCAAAAGCACATCAGAGATAAAGTTTTGTATCAATTTAATATATTTTTTATATCAATGTAAATGTTCATGCATAAATAATAATTATATACAATAATATATGAAAGAAAGTGTATAATTCCTGCACAACATTGGTGCTTATACTACACCTACAAGTTTATTTGCAAGATTTTACACATTTGTATACATGTATCATATTTCCTACTAATGGAAGGCGTTTAATTTGGATATTTTGAAACAGAACAAGGTCGTCAATTTGGTTTATGCATCAAGTTGGGTCTCATTACAGGCCAGAATTCCAACTACTTTAGATAGTTCTAGTCAAGTGATCATAATCTACAGATCCATCAATCCCCATTCCTACAAGAAAGAGTGCCACTAACCACTTGGAAATTGATTATGGATCCAGTGCGAGCACAAGATACAGACACACATATATGATTCATTCACCAAAAAAAAAAAAAAAAAGGCAAGAATGAATGAAAAACAGATTCAAGCCAAAATATTGAATATGTTTTATTTTTTGGGCCTACCCCGAAACCCACCCTATCTTTTTACCATCTGAACCAAGGAATCAGGCGCCAAACTGATTAGCAAATGCATAAAACAAAAAGAGTAAATATAAAGAGAATGCCTACATGAGACATGAATCCAAATAAAGAGTACTATTCCGTTTCAAACCAAACCTGATAAAAGGCCAAGCATTGAAGCACAAACTTTTCCATTGAGTCTAATTCCAAATCTAGCGCAGCATCATAGTCCTTGACCTATGACATCAAATTAAACTTTAGTACATTAAAGCACAAGAGCAAGAAACATACAAACCCATAATAAAATAAAATAAGAGCTCCTTCATACCGCCTCTCTATATTCTCCAATTGCATGGTTACAGGAAGCTCGTAAATACAAACACTCAATGTTATCATTCTCAATACTCAACCCAGCTGATAAATCCTTGATTGCCTTCCTGCAATATTAAATAGAGGCATTTTACCACCAAAAAGATAATAGGAAAGGAGAAAGAAAAAAAAAGTACAAGAAACAACTGTTGAAACAAAAATAAGTGTTAAAAGGTATAAAATAAAAGTAAAAGACAAAAAGTGAAGTACAAGTTAATGCTGCCTATCACTTCTACAGTAAGTAAAAATCACAGACTTCTAAAGAATATTGGCAACCTCTCTCCATCTCTAAATTCCAAATGCTGACAAAAATATTGTACCCTTTCCCATTGATAAAGGACTCAGAAGATAAATACGATAGCTACAAAGAATGCTATCACCCATGTGGACATAGTAAACCACCTAATGCTATCACCCTTCTTTTTGTGTATATTCCGGGTCACAAGTTGTCTCCTTCGCTACATTGTTCCACAAGAAAAGACTCCCCCACTATATTTCTCTTCATCTTCCGCAATAAATCATATTTTATTGAAGATATTAACTGATTAAAAAAAAAAAAAAAAAAAGGAAAGAATATATTTTTAGAGAAGAATAGAAAAATACATAACGGCAAAGGCTAGACTAAAACTCATGGTATGTGGCAAAGACTAGGTTTAGCAAAAGAAACACATAACAAGGTACTTGAAAGATTTTGGTGCGGACACCAGATATAATCGTTGGACCTATTGATATTGATTGATCGTAATTAATGTTGATGAATATTGAGGCTTTTTTAGGATTTAATTTTATTTGCTTTTATTTTTGTATTTAACGTAAATGGTTACGAGTTATTTCTTTTCCTTACTTGGTTATGAAGTTATTTGCTTTCCTTGTTTGAGGTAATTTGGAAACCCTATTTAAAGGCCCCAGAATTCACTATTGTAGAAAGGCATGATCATGGATTAATAAAACTTCGGTTGGGAATTTTCTTCCAATGCGTGGTGTTGCAAGCAACCCTTAATGTTGAAACCAGAGTTCCTATCTCTGTTTCTTTGCTTGGTGCTGACTAATAGGTTTTATCCCTCTTTCCACCATTTGGTGCTGACTCTAGGTTTATCTCTATTTTGCACTGCTTGATGTAGATTCCAAGCAACCCTAGTACTGACTCCCAGGTTTTATCCTTTTTTTTTTATATATAAGTAATAATTTCATTGAAAGAAAACAGAGAAATACAAGCATGTACACAGGAAGTGGACATGACAGGAAAACCAAGTACAAGGAGAACATAGAGCAAGCATTTCAGACACAGAGGAAGAAGTGATTAAGTGAGAAGCCTTCAACCAATCAAAGAGGGTCTGAAAGAAGTGATATTTCAGAGCCGGTATTGAAGTTTCTTTCCCAAAACTAGAAGTTTATGATCTTAATTCTAGATGGTCGAGAAAGAGCTATAAAAATAATAATAATAATAATAATAAAAAAGGTGAGACAGTCTAGTGCTTTCATGTTTACATAAGTAGGATACTTTTGGATTGCAACTTCTACCAATGGCCTTTTTCAAATAATAACAAGTATGCTAGGTAAGATCATGCCCTATACACACATGACTTCAAATGGGATATCAAGTACATGAGCAAGAAAGAAGAACTCTAGCAAAGGTTGTTCACCATGAGATGATGGAAAGTAACACAGGTTTATGTAACCATTTCACAAGTAGTATTTGTCCCAAATGGGTTTGATTTTATTTCCCATCTTCCCTTTTCTCAAGCCAGTTTTTTTCCATGATTCACCATTACCTACCACCATATATCCTTAGGGGTCTCTTCCAGTATCAACGATGCTCCATAAGATCATGAAAACTCAGGGATAATAGTATCAAATCCATAACAATACCCCTTCATAAATTAGCAAAAAATTGATAGATCATACCTGTGCTCCCCCATCCCATGGAACAGTAGCCCACGCAAATGGTAGGCTCTGGCAAACCTATTTAAGAAGACATTAAGAGTATCAACTACATGTAGAGTAGAAATATCAGAAGTGAGCATATCAATCAAAATCAGGCATCAGAACAATTCTGTGTTAATTTTTTACAACATAGATGACATGTTACAGGTAAACAATGCTTACCTTCCATCAATTTGTAGAACATGTTGAAGGCATTCCAAGGCTTTTATTGGGTCTGCCAAATCTTGATAGAGCTACAACAAATCACATATCCACAACAAAAGTTAAAGCTTCTCGATGCATTGAAGCAAGATCCAGAGCCCTACTTGATGCATATGAGAGATGCAACCTAGTACACTAGATGTATTAATAATGTGCAACCAGATGGGTGCATTAGTGAGAGATAATCTAGAAGATCAATATCAGTTGAATAAGAACAAAATGAATCCACAGAAAGTGAACACTCCCAAGAAACAGAGATTTGAGTTCCATATCAAACACAAAAGCACACCTTACCACGCTGTTTGCCTATTTTGGACTAGATTTCATGCTATCCATCCAATAAGTCCTGTACAGTTCTAGGCAAAAACCAATGCACTAAACTAAGGTGCAGACAAGATACCATATGGTGCGGACACCAAGTATGGACCTCCAATCACGCTGTTTTCCAACATATTACTTATCACTCTTTACTATCCCTACTCATGTAGCAAACAAATTGGAGAAGTTACAGCAATATTTTCTATGCGGGGTCATAAGGGATAAATTTAAATTCTTTCTTTGTGGTGGAATACTGTGAGCTCTCCTACAAAGAATGGAGGTTTGAAGGTTAGAAAATGAAGTTCATTAAATCAAGTGTTGTTAGACAAATGGTTATGGCGGTTCAGAGAGAAAAATAATCATCTTTGGCGACACGTCATTAGAATGAAGTATGAGGACGATTAGGGCCACTGAACAAGGACGAATAGGAACTCAAGGTTGTAGTTATGGAGAGGTATAAGGGAGGGTTGGGATATTTTTGCAGATTACATTAGCTTTTTACGTTATAGATGGTAAAAGCGTGTGGTTGTAGCATGATATATAGTGTGGGACCTATGCTTTGAAAGAATTGTTTCTAGATCTGTTTTCTTTCGCAATGGACAAAGATGCATATGTGAATGCATATTTAGGCTCTTCGGATGAAAGGGGAAATCATACATGAAACCTTAGGTTTGTAAGAGATTTTCAAGATTGGGAATTGGAATCAGTTGATTCTAGGTTTGATATTATATACTATAATATACCGAGAGGTGAAGGCTCTTATTGTATGAGGTGGAGGCTCAAAAGCAATGGTAGGATGTAATGGCGAGGCATTTCCCTGGAGAAGTAATTGGTGCAATCCAACTCCAAGTAAAGGTTTTGTAGTTTTGCTTTTCCGAAAAGAAATTACTGAGAAAAAAAAGTATGTGCATCTTCAGTTTTAGCTATTTGTTGTTTCACTTCCTTCCTTAGTTTTTTTTTTTTTTTTGGGGGGGGGGGAGGGGGCTCAAATGTTCTTTTGCTTTCAGGTTCCCTGTATTGCCCTTGCAAAGTATCAATTGGTATAGAAAATGCACATGATATTTTCCAGTTTTGAATGCCAAGGGAAGACCACTACATATGCTATCAAATACAAGAAGAAACTCTTTTCATAAATTAGATTAATACTGCTTAGAAATCCTAGTTAACTATTGAGCCAAACATTTACTTAGGGCTTAAAAACAGCATTTTAAAGCTTCCATCTTATGTCTCACACAGGCTGACCAATAGTAGGCATATACATCAAGTATAAACATTGCAGCACAGGCTAACAACCTCATACCAAATTGTACAATCAATGGAAACAATTAGATTACAGAAGTGAATTTTGCACCATTATGTGTCCATGGCAGGCTACTTTTTACTGCTAAGTGCTGCCACAGGGAACGGGCATAGACATCAACTAGATGTGAAGAATGTCTTTCTTGCCTGCTCAATAGATATCTTGATGAAAGTCAACATGACAATCCCCTTAAGTATAACAGAGTAGTTACTCAAGCATACCTGGGTTAGATGAGCCCATGCCTCAAGGAAATTTTGATCCAATTGAATTGATTTCAAATGTGCCTCCTCGGCCTTTCTAAATTCACCAATTGAAGATAATGACAAACCCTATGAGAGCCCATATTTGTTCAGTCAGTACAAAAAGATATTTTCCAATGTAAAAGTGCATGAACTTTTACCAGACTACAAGGGCAAGACTGAAGATGTTGAAGACTCACCAAATATGTGTACGCAGATGAGTTATCCTTGTCAAGCTTCACACATGTAGAGAGGTCTTCCACAGAAGCATAGAAATCCTTAAACTTAAAACTAACAATTCCTGCCATGAATAGCAACCTATTGATCACTTTTATGCCAACTATTAATACCTTCTTGACACAACTTATCCTGCCAGTGTTTTCCTCGTGATTTTAAGGTGACAATGCTGAATTCTCAGTATCTTACAATGACACTTTCATTGCATACACAGAGAACAACTACGATATCAATATTATATGTCTTAAATTTTATATTTAACCACTCATACTAAGATATCACCTACATCGGCCTCTAAAGCAAGGCTAAAAACCAGCAGCAAGTGCTCTCAATATAATCCTCTGACATACAATTGGAAAGAGCTGGGTTCAAGCAAGTTACCCCTTTCATGTAAAATATCTGAAGAGTTTGGTTCAAACTCTAGTGCCTTTGTCAAGTCTTCAATAGCCTGGTATCAAGAGGGAATCAAGCATGGCATACATTTAAATCAGTATTTGTATAGTAGCAAGCACAAAGAATTTTGAGTGACT
This sequence comes from Fagus sylvatica, assembly GCA_907173295.1. Taxonomy (NCBI): domain Eukaryota; kingdom Viridiplantae; phylum Streptophyta; class Magnoliopsida; order Fagales; family Fagaceae; genus Fagus; species Fagus sylvatica. The sequence goes on from OU015768.1 coordinate 7,775,484, forward strand.
CTACATATAAGTACTTTTCAACATGCAATGGGAGCCACTTAAAATCACAAGTATATTTTTCAATATAACAATTTAATGTTCTGTAACAGCAAGAATAAAATGTGTATTGCAAATTTCTAAGCTAGCTTGTCTGGGGCGCTTTTTTAACCAAGAAATTATCTGTAGTGTGAGAAGTAATATCTAATGCACAGGAATAGAATCCAAGCCCTCTGACCAGAGATAATTTAGTGATTCATATCTTGCAAAATGCAAATCTTAATATGCATGATTTATTACATGAACTTTCTAAAAATCAAAGACAAGCTTACATAACAAAAGACTGCAAAGACAGGTTCTCAATTGATTAGAAAGACAGTAAGGTTTAAACACTAGGGTGAACCACTTTCACCTGAACAGATTCCCCTAAGGCAGCTCGAGCTTGCCCTCTCCTCTTCCATGCCTCACCAGCTGATGGATTTGATTCTATAGCCTAAAATATAAATCACAATTCAAACTATTTACACCTAAATGTCAAAATTGTTTTCAACAACAGTCAATATTAATTATTCAAATACCTTTGTAAAATCAGCAATAGCAGCTTCTAGTTCTCGTTGAAATGCATATGCTGTCCCTCTTCCTATTAGTGCCTCAGGATAAGTAGGATCCTCTTTCAGTATCTGTGTATATAATATCAGGAAAAGGCAATCTTTATAAAACTTGATAATTAGTCCCAACCCCCAAAAAAAAAAAAAAATAGTCCCAAGACACATCATCAGATTGAGTCATAAGGTCCAAACTTTACCTGGTCAAAGATAGATATGGCATGTGTATATTTCCCTTCATTGACCTGCAAAAAGGAACCGCATACCCGCTTTTAAACACTTAGAATACAGTAAAAACAATAACTGCACTTAAATTTTTTTTTTTTTCTTTTAGCAAGTAGTGTTGTTGACACATACCTGTGCTATACCCCTTGATAGTCGAAAATCTACACTTATCGACTTGCTCTTTGAAATTCTAGCAACACAGAACTTTTTATTTCGCTTGGCTTCATCAATTATATCATTACGTATGTCAGTTTTATAACTTAACTTGCTGCTACTTTCGGTCGTATTGCTTGAGCTGCTGCAAATCATAGATAACTTACTGCATGGTTCAGGTGTATCACTAAAGTCACTACATGAATCAGATTCATAACTTAATTTATCAACAATATCATGACTTTCATTCATTTGGCCATCAAAATTTGTATTCTCTGTAGCTTTATCACTGAATCCATTGCGTAGGTCCAAATTATCAACAGACCCACTGTGGAACTCAAATGAATCCCCTGACTCACTGCATAATTTAGATTCATCACTCAATTTATTTTGACTCTTATAAGTTCCATTGCTATGAGGTCCTGATCCAGATTCAGACAAAGATGACATAGACTCCATCCCATTGTTTTCATGAGTAACACTTCTTTCTTGTTTTGCAATTCTCAGAAGCTCTTCCAGTTCTAGCAATTGCTTCAGATCTGCAGACTGACACACAGCATGTTCATAGCCTTTCTCCCAGACCAAAAGAGCATCCTCTTTCCTTCCCAAAGCAGAAAATGCACGACCTAGATGAGAGAAAACCACTAGAATCAGTTCACAAAGAAATGCACAAACTCTAGATGTAAGACTATTAGACACTTAAATTGCATCAGATTCAATATAAAAGGCAGCAATAAAGTAAGACCTTGGATAACACAGTACGACGTTCTTTTGTTACATAGAGCACAGGTTATAAGCATTAATGGTTCTATGCAAATTCACTATCATTTTCTTTTCTCTATAAATAAATTTACTACCAAGCTTTAAATTCAAACTTAAAAAAAAAAAGGTTCAAAAGTGTATGTTCTTTGCAATCAACCTATGAAATCTCAAACAATATCGTACTTGTGTCTGCCACCAACTTTTCATAATAGAGACTAAAAAGCATCCCTCAATAATTGTTGGTTTATCAATTAAATCATGGAGAAGTCGGTTATTAAATTTAGATTTCATATAGAAGGTATGGTACATCACTCACGAGCAAATACCGTAAACCCAAATCATGGTAAAAGAATGAAGAACCCAAACAGCATTTTTTTAACAAAACTGACAAACAATCATATGAAAATGTGAGTTAAACAAATGCATTCCTAGTAACCGAAAAAATAAATAAACGATGATAGCGACCGTCCAAAAAACAAAGGCACTGCAAAACTCATAGCAAGTTAATTCTTAAGCCTTTGCTCCTTCCTATTAAACCCTAGCATTTTCTCACCTAGCACATCACATTATTCACATTCTCTATGAAACTGATCCCAAATGCAACTACTTAGCTCACCAGCAATGCCGCAATGGTAGATAAATTATTAATTAAATACCTCGATCAATTAAAAGAAAAGCTGCGTACAATAATTGAGGTCTTATTGACAATAATTAACTGGATTATATAAAATGAACCAAATTAGAGTCTGATAGAACAATTAAGCGAAGAAATACCTTTGAGGATGTAAGCTTGAAGAAGCGTGGGGTCGAGCTCAAGCGCCTTGTCACAGTCTTTAACTACGTGCTTGTGGAGCTCCAATTGGCTGTAACAGAAGGCTCTATTGCTGAAATGAACATTCAAATTTACAAATCAATCAGTCACAACAAAAAAATTAATTAAGTTAATCACAGAAATCGAAGATCGGTGGGGCTTGAAATTGAGAATTGTTCATACGTACCAGATGTCTTGGATGGCGAAAGACTGGGAGAGGAGCGAGTCGAGGACTCGGATGGCCTTGGACCAGTCCCGCGAGCAGCAGAGCTTGGAGAGCTCGACTCGCTCGGAGATAGCTGAGCCCATGAGTTGACGCGGACGAGTTGAGTTGAGTTGAGTTCCGCGGATCAGAAAGACAAAGGTGTGGTCTCCCTCTATGGGGTTCCTTTCTTCGTTTCAACGGTTTCAAGAGAGAGAAATGAAAAAAAAACAAAGAAAAGTGGGGGATAAACTTTAAGAGAGGGGTAAAATTGGAAAATAGAGTTGAAATTTGGGAGATGGGAAATTGGGGAGGAAAGAGAGGGACGGCAATAAAGAAATAAGAGAAAATGGTTTTGGATTAGGATTTGGATTTGAATTTGGATGATGCGGTGTAATATCTATTACACGTGTAGTAGAGCTTAACTCGATTGGTTGTACACTTCGTTTGATCCGTTGAGGTCCTGATTTTTTGAATTTTTGTCAATCTTAAATTCACCAATAGGTCACTCACTGTCACGGTCGGACGGTCCTCACGGCTCCACCCAAAAAGCGCGTAAAGGAGTTCACTTTGCGCGCTGAGCACTTCTACGCAGTTATTCTTCCTGCCCGCTTTTTTCCTGGAAAATTATTAAGTATTCCGGAATATGTTAAATATGTATTGTTTTCTTTTTTTTAAATAGTTGATCTTATCATAAATTTAATTAACAAGATTTATAATTTCTATGAAATGAGGGAGTACATATTTAATATACTTCCAGAGTACCTAATAATTACCCTTTTTTTACCCTTTAGAAATACAATATATTGTTTGCTTGGAAAAAAAAAAAAAAAAAAAATTTTTTAGGCCAAATTACAAATTACATCTTTAGTTTGGTCAAAGTTCAATTCAGTCCTCTAAGTTTTGACCATTTCAATTTAGTCCTCTAAGTTTGGTAAAGTTCAATTTGGTCCTCTTAGTTTTGACCATTTCAATTTAGTACTCTAAATTTGATTTTGTTTCAATTAAGTCCTTTAACTTTTTATTTTTTTCAAGAATTTTTTTTTTATAAACAATTTTTATTAGTATTTGTTTTTAAGTTTTTGAAACAAAATCAAACTTAGAGACTAAATTAAAACGAAAACAAACTTAGATGACTAAATTGAAACGGTCAAAACTTAGAGGACTACATTAAAACCAAACCAAACTTAGATGACTAAATTAAAACGGTCAAAACTTAGAGGACCGAATTGAATTTTGACCAAACTTAAAGGGTGTAATTTGAAATTTGGCCTACTTTTTTTTAATGGATGTACTTAAGGCATTAGTTAGGATTTGATTAATCAACTCAAATGCTCCTATAGTTTATGGGAAATAAAGAAAAGTATGACACGTTGTATGGTATGTGCTAGAAAAAAATGATTCTATAATATGTAAAAATGAAATAAAAAATGCATTTAATGATTCCTTAACTAATGTCCTAAAGATACTTATAACCATATCCTACTTTTATTACCTCTTTTTTTATATTTCGTTTCTTACTACAACAGAATATGTTATATTTTTACTTACAACTTGAGGAGGGGATTAAAAAAAACTCTATTATGTTTTCAAAGAGTAAGAATATTAGAGTACTGTTGCTTTTTAAAATAAATAATAAATGGGTCTTGTTAACGAGTGCCCTTAGGGCAATGGTTAAGGAAGCATTTAATGCTTCTATTTAATACTTCCATTTAATACAAAAATAACTTTTAAGGGTATTTTAGTCTTTTTATTTATTATTTTAATATTAAAAGTTTGTTATTTCCCGTAAAGTGTAATCATTTAATGTTTCTTAACCATTGTCCTAAGGGCACTGGTTAACAAATTCCATAATAAATTTATACTTATAAGCTTTTTTGGATCTATAAGTGGTTGAAAGGAAAATCAGAACCGCAACAAGGATTTCGGCCAAAACAAAAGTCAAATCTACTAGGTTTCACTAGTGAGCAATCTACGAAAAAATAATAGCCTACTTAGTAGGTCAAAGACTAATTAGGAGGGTTAGTCAAACGCAATCCGACAAGCAAGTCAGTGAAGAAGATTCACATAATAAGTTCTCAAGCTAAATTGTTGAGTAATAGGGTGATTGAGTGCATATCTTTCTTTTTGGTTGAGTGGGTATATTTACATAGTTTTTTTTAGAGGAGGTTGATGAGCACTTCCTTATGTAGTCAGGAAATGATCCTAACAACGAGTCATCCCCTCATTATGTGAGGACTTTGCCAGTGCCTCCATATGGTTGTCGAGGAGAGGGGAACCCTGTCACTTTGCTTTTAATGTAGATGAGGATTGATGATCCTTAATTAATGTTGGATGTGCTAGGAAAAGGAGATGGACTTCTGCATGTGCTCATTTATTTTAGTAAAGGAGATCAGTCGCCAAGTTCTACATAAGCTTATTTAAGTCTAGTCCGATATAAATTGCCTTAAATTAAAGGTTTGGTTGTTTTGGGGTGTAGTTTGGCTGTTATGATCGAAAGACCATGCTTGGGGATCCGATCAACCAACTCGCATTTAGATTTTAGCACCGCAAAATGCCTTCAGGTTAACCAAGGGTTGTAGTTTTGGGCCATGGCTATTGGGTTGGCATAACAAGGCTTGGCTTGACTAGGCCTACCCATCTTGGGCTTGTGCAATTTTCCCACTCCATAATATATTCAACCCATTCATTGAATTATTTAAAATAATTTTTAATAAACTAAGCTTAGAAAATATGGTCAAATTCGCATAATCATCTATCCCTTTCACTCATTTTTATTGGAGATCTAAATACAAACTTTGATTACTAAATTCCATATCAATTATACTAGACAATCGAAGGTGTTTTTGACTTGGAGAGGAGTTGAACTTGTTCCATTTTTTTATGCTTCCACGTCGAGATACTATAAAACTCACTTTAAATACTGAAACGTCATGAGCAGATGTAAAAGAGTTTTATAAAAAAATGCGTGAATTTTTTTTATTTTTTATTTTATTTTATGGTTAGTGTGCCGTATGAGAGCTTATTTTCATCTGTGTATTTTATTTATTGTATAAAAATACAGTTATACCTTTAGAATTAAGACAATTTCCACCAAACAAGCCTTAATAGATTTACAAATTATTGCAATTACCTGTCCTACAAACATATTATTTTGGATCAATTATTATACTTTTAATTTTTAAAACTTAAAAGATCAAATTAGAACTCTTTGAAATTGAGGTACCGAAATGACCTGTCCTCATATTTGAGGGATGAAAATTATAATTTACCTTTTATATTAAGTTTATTTATAAGTTTAAATGAGGATAGCTTTCAAGTTTCAAAACTCATAATTCCTTATCATCTTTAAGATAACACATTAATGTCTTTTTATGAAAATGTTGTGAAATGAAAAGATTATATCGGTAGCTTTATTGTAATTTTTTTTAAAGAAAAGGGAACCAAATGAATGGCACAACTAACTTATTATTGACAACAAACCACATCACTACAAGCTTTTTGGTTATTAAGTATTCCGGAATATGTTAAATATGTATTGTTTTCTTTTTTTTAAATAGTTGGTCTTATCATAAATTTAATTAACAAGATTTATAATTTCTATGAAATGAGGGAGTACATATTTAATATACTTTCAGAGTACCTAATAATTACCCTTTTTTTACCCTTTAGAAATACAATATATTGTTTGCTTGGGAAAAAAAAAAAAAAAAAAAAAAATTACATACTTTTAGTAAATTACAAATTACTCTCTTTAAGTTTGGTCAAAGTTCAATTCAGTCCTCTAAGTTTTGACCGTTTCAATTTAGTCCTCTAAGTTTGGTCAAAATTCAATTTGGTTCTCTTAGTTTTGACCATTTCAATTTAGTACTCTAAGTTTGATTTTGTTTCAATTAAGTCCTTTAACTTTTTATTTTTTTCTCAGAATTTTTTTTATAAATAATTTTTATTAGTTTTTGTTTTTAAGTTTTTGAAACAAAATCAAACTTAGAGTACTAAATTAAAACGAAAACAAACTTAAATGACTAAATTGAAACGGTCAAAACTTAGAGGACTACATTAAAACCAAACCAAACTTAGATGACTAAATTAAAACGATCAAAACTTAGAGGACTGAATTGAATTTTGACCAAACTTAAAAGGTGTAATTTGAAATTTGGCCTACTTTTTTTTAATGGATGTACTTAAGGCATTAGTTAGGATTTGATTAATCGATTCAAATGCTCCTATAGTTTATGGGAAATAAAGAAAAGTATGACACGTTGTATAGTATGTGCCAGAAAAAAGTGATTCTATAATCTGTAAAAATGAAATAAAAAATATATTTAATGGTTCCTTAACTAATGTCCTAAAGATACTTATAGCCATATCCTACTTTTATTACCTCCTTTTTTATATTTCGTTTCTTACTACAACAGAATATGTTATATTTTTACTTACAACTTGAGGAGGGGATTAAAAAAAACTCTATTATGTTTTCAAAGAGTAAGAATATTAGAGTACTGTTGCTTTTTAAAATAAATAATAAATTTATACTTATAAGCTTTTTTGGATCTGTAAGTGGGTGAAAGGAAAATCAGAACCGCAACAAGGATTTCGGCCAACACAAAAGTCAAATCTACTAGGATTCACTAGTGAGCAATCTACAAAAAAATAATAGCCTACTTAGTAGGTCAAAGACTAATTAGGAGGGTTAGTCAAACGCAATCCGACAAGCAAGTCAGTGAAGAAGATTCACATAAGAGCATTCTTATCGTAGTTAACAATTGGGCGAAAAACACAAAAAATAAGGAAAAGGTAGCAAAAGTGGGAAACATCAGCCTCCCTATACCATTGAAAATGGGCAATTGATGAACAGTCGCTCCCCCACCTTGAGGAGTCACTGTTCATCAATTGGGGGAATAAAAAAGATTTTTTTTGTAGTGTAGTAGTGTGTTTTTTTAGTGTAGTATTTCAGGAGTTGTGAAAAAAAAAAATAATAATAAAGATATATTAAAGAATGGAATAGTAAAGTTAAAATAGGGAGTCTGGTGTAGTAGTGCTTTAGCTATTTGAGCAAAAGTGGGTTTTTTAGAACCAAATTGGCAAAAAAAATAGGAAGTCTGATAAGAATGCTCTAATAAGTTCTCAAGCTAAATTGTTGAGTAATAGGGTGATTGAGTGCATATCTTTCTTTTTGGTTGAGTGGGTATATTTACATAGTTTTTTTAGTGGAGGTTGATGAGCACTTCCTTATGTAGTCAGGAAATGATCCTAACAACGAGTCATCCCCTCATTATGTGAGGACTTTGCCAGTGCCTCCATATGGTTGTCGAGGAGAGGGGAACCCTGTCACTTTGCTTTTAATGTAGATGAGGATTGATGATCCTTAATTAATGTTGGATGTGCTAGGAAAAGGAGATGGACTTCTGCATGTGCTCATTTATTTTAGTAAAGGAGATCAGTCGCCAAGTTCTACATAAGCTTATTTAAGTCTAGTCCGATATAAATTGCCTTAAATTAAAGGTTTGGTTGTTTTGGGGTGTAGTTTGGCTGTTATGATCGAAAGACCATGCTTGGGGATCCGATCAACCAACTTGCATTTAGCACCGTAAAAATGCCTTCAGGTAAACCAAGGGTTGTAGTTTTGGGCCATGGCTATTGGGTTGGCATAACAAGGCTTGGCTTGACTAGGCCTACCCATCTTGGGCTTGTGCAATTTTCCCACTCCATAATATATTCAACCCATTCACTGATTTATTTAAAATAATTTTTAATAAACTAAGCTTAGAAAATATGGTCAAATTCGCATAATCATCTATCCCTCTCACTCATTTTTATTGGAGATCTAAATACAAAACTTTGATTACTAAATTCCATATCAATTATACTAGACAATCGAAGGTGTTTTTGACTTGGAGAGGAGCAAAACTTGTTCGATTTTTTTATGCTTCCACGTCCTTGTATGAGATACTATAAAACTCACTTTAAATACCGAAACGTCATGAGCAGATGTAAAAGAGTTTTATAAAAAAATGCGTGAATTTTTTTATTTTTTATTTTATTTTATGGTTAGTGTGCCGTATGAGAGCTTATTTTCATTTGTGTATTTTATTTATTGTATAAAAATACAGTTATACCTTTAGAATTAAGACAATTTCCACCAAACAAGCCTTAATAGATTTACAAATTATTGCAATTACCTGTCCTACAAACATATTATTTTGGATCAATTATTATACTTTTAATTTTTAAAACTTAAAAGATCAAATTAGAACTCTTTGAAATTGAGGTACCGAAATGACCCGTACTCATATTTGAGGGATGAAAATTATAATTTACCTTTTATATTAAGTTTATTTATAAGTTTAAATGAGGATAGCTTTCAAGTTTCAAAACTCATAATTCCTTATCATCTTTAAGATAACACATTAATGTCTTTTTATGAAAATGTTGTGAAATGAAAAGATTATATCGGTAGCTTTATAGTAATTTTTTTTAAAGATAAGGGAACCAAATGAATGGCACAACTAACTTATTATTGACAACAAACCACATCACTACAAGCTTTTTGGTTACCTTAAGAGTCAACCAAAACACTTTAACAGGTGAGACGCAATTCTATAAATTATAGATTAAAGTAATTATTCCATCAAGTTTTGATAATCTTAACCAAATATATTATTTAAATTTTATCACATTATCCACAATTAAATAAGCACTATTTTGAAATAAATTTAAATTATTAATAATGTGAAAATTCTTAGAATTTGAAGAACACTAGCGAAGTTATCATGGCAAGTTTGAGAAGCTCAAACCGAAAACTATTATCCAAGTTCTTAATTAAAAACTAATTAGAAACTTACAAACAAATTAACAATAACAAGAACAACCATCACATCTTCAAGTTTGCAATACAATAACGAATGCTTGAGAAGCACAGGAACCAAAATATCTGGTGCACTCAACTGTGGCAAATGACCTTCCGTGGATGTGACTTCCACAATTGACTCACCACTGAAGATCGGCACAGCGAAGTTGTTAATACTTTGTATTATGTGACAAGGCATAGTAAATAGACCTAGTATATGTCTCGAATCACCCAAAAAAATCGTATGGGCCAAACACAAAGTTATGTTTGGTCTCATATTAAATAGGGTTCGGGTGAATTCTTGGATTGTTATAGACTCCATGTCACCGCCCACAACTAATGGAGCAAACCCGGAGCACCATGCCTTGTAATTTGATTGCAAGGCTTCAAATATTTGGTCTAGATCTTCTTGCTCGAACCCTCCATAATAGTCCACATCATTCAATAACCTAAAAATAAATAATAAAAAAAATTCAAACAAGCGTCTACCATATTACAAAAAGGAGATTTCTTTTTTTCAAGAAAAATTGATGTCACATGCATATATAATTATTAGTGGGTAAAATATAAGTTTGGTATTTGAAATTGATGTTAGGTTATAACTTAGTATCTAAAATTTGAACAGTTATATTTTAGTTTTGAAATTGGAATTATATTATATTTTAGTCCCTAAAATCTATATAAAATTTTTAGAGACTAAAATAAAAATTTTCGAATTTCAAAGATTAAAATAAAATCTGGTTTCAATTTCAAGAACCAAACATATATTTTAGACTAACTAATTTATAGCCTAACGTATCACAGGTTTTTTTTTACTTATATCATTTTTATAAATTTGATTCTAAATATATGTAATTAAGCCTTAAAAATAATATTATTGAATTTTAGGCAAATAGTATTAAGTTCCTAAACAAACTATTTTTATAGGAAAGACGTCCATTTAATTCTTAAATATTGACTGGCAAAAAGTCACTATAAAAAGTTGTGCTAAGATAATCATTTTTCAATCCCAATCATTTTGATTAAAATTCGACTTAGGATGTTTCGACAAAGAGCGTGAAATTCTGGCTCTGCCGCTAGATTTAAGTCTAAGTTCAGAGTCCAAGTTCAAAGTGCAAGTAGCGTCACTACTAGACTATAAAGTTGTGGATTGTATAAATATCTCTTTTCTGTTATGCTAAAAAATATATTAATTAATTATGTGACAGTGCATAATCTTTTTGGTCTTGAAAAATACATTAAAAATATTACTACACTAGGTTTTCCTTGTACTAGTATATTATATAAATCAATATCACCTATAAGAAGATTAATATCTTTTTTTTAATAACGAGGGTTTTTAATTTTCAACTAGTTTGTAGCTTGTCTATTCATATATGGGTAATTCTACGATACTTATGTGAATACGGTATCTCTAATAGATAAAATTAGAATGAAAGAGAGGAAGTAGAGGCAAGAGGTTGAGAAGGGAGATAATGTTAGAATCTAATTTTAGGGTTAATTTGATTTGGGTGGGGTGGGTTAATTTTAATTTGGGTGGGTTTTTTTTTTTATTTGGATTGGGTTAATATTTTTTGGGTCGGATTATTTTTAAATGGGTATGCCATGTCATATTCTAATTGTCATTAAAAAAAAAATTACATATCAATTAAAAATTGTCCACGTCATAATTCCGTTAACCACGTATACACTAAGTTAATGGAAACTAACGGAAGGACAAATGGTGCATCGTTTTTAAACGTTAGGGACCATTTCTGCCCATTTTAAACTTTAGGGACCAAACGCGCAACTTGGGTAAACGTTAGGGACCAATAGTGTAGTTTACCCAACGTATAAATATAGAATCTAATTTATGATTATATAAAATTAGACAACGTATATAAAATTAGACAACTTGTTAGTGTGACAACTTATGAGAAGTTATCCATCAATCTACAAGAACAGGGTTTGAACACTAGAATATATATATATATACACACACACGTACCTTGGGGTGGGGGAGAGCATGACAATCTTGGAGAATAGATCAGGGCGTGTGATGGAGGCGATGAGACCTATCATGCCTAAGACTGAATGGCCAACAAAGATGAAGGAATCAACTTGTAACTCTTCTAAAATCGCAAGCAAATCGTATGCAAACCCGTCAAGCGTCGAATACCGTTCAAAATCTAAATAATCTGGGTTTGTGGTACCCGCACCCATATTATCATAGAGGATGACACGGTATTCATCAAGGAGATGAGGTACAAGGTGCTTCCACACTGACTGATCTGTTGGGAAAGTGCCTCAAATTCCTATGTTGATTAGGAAAACTAATTGAGTTTCCTTAATGAAGAAGGAAAACTAATTAAGTGATTTTTGGTTTTCTTGATATGGAAGAAAAGATGAGTCCTTAGTGTGGAAGGAAAGACTATTTCTTGGTGTGGAAGAAAAGGTAAGTCCTTGGTGTGAAAGGAAAGACTATTCCTTGGTGTGTAAGGAAAGTCTATTCCTTGTTAAAGAATTAATGTATTCCTTGCCCACTAAGTAATAGAATTGAAGTCTTATAAATAGACTATGTTACCAAGTATTTGGTGGCCTAGAAGCCATAGGGGGCTCTCCCCTATAGAGAGAGAGTGCGGCTACAAGGAGGCTTGGTGTACCCTAGGGGGTTTTCCCCTATAGAGAGAAAGTGCGGCTACAAGGAGGCTTGAAGCCCTAGGGGGCCATCCCCTATAAGGAGAGAAGAAGAAAGAGCACTATGAGAAGAGTGTAGCTTGAAGGAGGCTTTGGCCCAAGGGCTCCTCCCCTATAGAGAGATGAAAGAGCACCACGTGAAGAGTGTAAGTTGAAGAAGGTTTTGGCCTAGGATTCCTCCCTGCGGGAAGAAGAGAAAGGTTTTGGGTATTCTCTGAGGTTTATGGGTTAGCGCACAAATCAAGGAGAATTTGTGACGCTTGTATTAATGTAGAGAAATATCACAGATATATTTGGGGTTTCCTCTAGAGAGTTTGTTGAATGTTAATTTCTAGAGAGATATTATTGTATTTCGTGAGTACCTCAAGTTAGGCATTAACTTGAGAAGAACTATTATAATTACGTATTATAATAGTGGATTTATTCGGAGTTTGTCCTGTGGTTTTTTCCCTTCAAGTAGAAAGGGCTTTTTCCACGTAAATCTTTGTGTTCTAGTGTGTGATTGTGTTTGTTATTTATTTCCGTATCCCACAGGTTTTAGGAATAAGGTTTTATTCCCAACATGATCGGTGCCAAACCCGTGGCCCAGTACTATTATTTGCTTGCCTTATCCTACAACTCTCACGTTGTGAGCTTGTTCCACTGTTCCCATTGTCTTTTGTTTCTTTTTTTGAACTTCTGCTTTCTTTGATGTTTCTCGTATTCGTTGATTTGGGTTTTCTTGAATGGATTAATATAGGACCGTACGAAAAGTACTTTAATGATAATTTTTTTTCAACAAATCAACACTTGTTATTTGTTAACCATCTATAAGAGCATTCTTATCAGACTCCCTATTTTTTTTGCCAATTTGGTTCTAAAAAACCCACTTTTGTTAGTTTAGCTAAAGCACCACTGTATCAGACTCCCTATTCTAACTTTACTATTCTATTTTTTAATATATTCTTATTATTTTATTTATTTTTTCACAACTTTCAAAATACCAACTTTTCTCATTTTTCTCTACCCTCCTTCTATACACCCTCCCCCTCTTTTCTTTTTTCTTTTTTCCTTTCCTTTTTTCTCCTCCACCCACGTACACCTCCCCTCTTTTTCTTTTCTCCTTTTTTCTCCTTTTTTTCCCCATCACCCACGTACCCCCTCCCACTTTTTCTACTCCCCTTCTCTTTCTTCTTTCTTTCTTTCTTTCTCAGCAGCGTCTCCAGCGTCTCCCCCATTATTTTTTTTCTTCTTTCTTTCTCAACGTCTCCCCCTTCAGCGTTTCCCCCTTCGTTTTTTTTCTTCTTTCTTTCTCAGCGTCTCCCCCTTTATTTTCTTTCTTTCTTTCTTTCTCAGCAGTGCTTGATTATTATTTTTTTTCACAGAAGGTATGTATGCATGTATTTAACTTTAAAATCTCTGTTTTTGAACGGAAATTAATTTGGGAGGTGATAATTTTTATTTTATTATTGTAACTTGAGAAAAAGGAGCTGCTGGTCTTCCTCTGGCTGAGCACCGGTATTTTTGGCGCGAACTACAGCTTGGGAAAGGAGGGAGACAGCTTACAAGAGAGAGAAAGAAATGTTTTTTATTTCCCGAAGGATGAACAGTAGCTCCTTAAGTTGGACGAGCTACTGTTCATCAACTACGGGTTTTCAATAGTTTGGGGAGGCTGATGGTGCATGGTTTTGCTTCCTCCTCCCTATTTTCTGTTGTTTTCGCCCAAATACTCAGTCTGATAAGAATGCTCTAAGTATACATTGGTTTTTGTGTACGTTACTTGGGCTGTCGAAAATTGTGACGTGTCATTCTATTGGAACCCTGTCCTTTGACGTGTCCCGACCGCTTGCTCACCAGTTCACACAGTGACACTTGTAAATCAAGATACATGTCATTCTCTACTTGTATGGAAGTACTTTAAACTTTTTTTTTTTTTTTAAATCAAACTGAAAATAGAAAGCCTAAATTCCACAATTTCTTAATGTAAACCTGTAATTTTTTTTTTTTTTGATAATATAAATCTGTAATACTTGAAGTTGCAAAAGGGCTAGCTGAAGAATAACAGTTTCATATTATTTAAAAATAAAAATAAAAACACGTTAGTTCTTGAATACTACTAGTAATTTATCACAAGAACCAGCAAAAGCCAAAAACTTGTCACAACAAAGCATGGGCGATCATACGGTCAAGCAAAGCTTGACAATCACTAAAAACGACCTTCCAAGTGATCCCTTACCAACTTGTTAAAAAGAAATTAAGCATGGGCGACGGCATAGGATGGCACTGCCGCTGTGCTTAACCCTGTGTACATTATGGGAGGATATCCTGCCCATCTTTGAATGTATAATATTAATACCAAATGAAAAAAAACTATGTCATAAAATATCAAGTAAGAGATATAGATCAATACAATTTTATATTATAATTTTTTTTTTTTTAAATTAGTCAGTCTTGCCTTGAGATGCAAAAATATTATTAATTAAGTTTTGTATTTAGGTTTTGCTAATATCTCATTTTTTATTGATAATATGGTTGATCCACTTAATCTTTTTGCGACATAATTAATTTAATTAAATAAGATTTTAACAATTTTAATTTTGAAAAACTTTATTTTACGTAGAAACAACTCTTACAAGCATTGTAAATAAAATTTTGTAACCAAAAAGAAATCTAGTCTTTTTATATAGTCAATAATTTTTATATTAAATGTATTAATATTATGAATATTTATAATATAAATGGTTATGTTATATGTATGAACATATCATTATGATTATTTTCATTGTTATCTTTTTGTTATATTATTTCATTATCTTATTTTTAATGAATTTCTTATCCATTTGTAATATTTCCACTTCTAATACATGAGGTGATATTCTGTATAACGTGTAAATGCAACATATTTCTCTCACATTTATCTAGAGTTCACGTGTATGGATTCTACATACATGTGAGAAGTTTTTTTTTTCCTTGCAACAATTGTGGGGGAGGGGAACTTGAACTTTGAAGTTTGAACCCACATTTTTCCTTATAAAGAATATCAAACAATGGCAATAAGTCACAAGGTTTTTTTAAGCATGTAAGAAGAATATTCGCACGTAGGTTGCATGAGATATTTTTTACTATTACACATTCACCTTAGTATGGTCTCAATTACACATTTCCTCTATTTTTTTCTTACCATCAGCTTTAAAGAAAGTACGAGACTCGGTTAATTCAGGTTCTCCAAGAACAACATGTGAGTTAACTGTTAAGACATTCCAACTTAATTAAGGCCCTAATTATTTCAATTTAAAAATATTTCTGAGAAGTATTTTCCTCAGTTTTAGGCATTTAGTACATCGACTAAAAACTCGGTCAAACTAAAAATATTTTCAACTGAATGAAAAAAATACCCCTGTAAAGGCTAAAACTAATCTTTTACGCCCCCACTCATCAAAGAAAACACACCCCTCCCCTCTCGCGAACTCACTTGGTCAAGCAACAAAACAAAGCAAAAAGTGGAAGGAGTTAGACAATGGTTATTTGTGAGAAGGCCCCCTATTTTCATAACGAAGGACGAGAAAGCCATCAACACCGCTCGATGCATGGTGTTGCCACTAGTGCCAGTCCATATATTTTCCCTTTACACTCTCAAAAATATTTTTTTAAAATGTTAGAAATATGTTTTCAAAAGTATTTTTAGGAATGCAACCAAACACCGAATAACAAATAGTTTTCTTGAAAATGTTTTTAATTCGACTTAAAATATTTTACCTTGAAACAATGAAGTCGTAGGGTCCATTTGGTAATTTGGTAGGAAGTAGAGCTTTAATTGTAGAGTTTTAGTAGGGCTTTTGTGGAAAAAAAAAAAAGGTTTTAATTGAAAAGAGCTTTAGTGTTTAGAGATTTTAGTAAATTATACTGGTATAGTTTATTAAAAATTGTTTGGCAATCAATTGCTAAAGAGCTTTTAATATGAAAATGAAAATAGAGGACAAATACAAGTGTTTTGTATTTTAGAATTGTTTGGTATTAAAAATGTTATTAATTATTGCTATTTTATTTTGTAAAAAAATATTTTCACAATTGAATTTAAATAATTCAATTAATGACCAATATTTATTTCATTATTATTAAGTGAAATTACAAAAAAAACTCTAGATAGTTGACCATAGTTTTAAATTAAACTATAAAATTTTATTTTTATCAATTAACCCCTGTAATTACCCACATTATTATTATTATTATTATTATACCCAAATCATCCCACCCCCTAAACAAATTTCTTTTCTCTCTCTCTCTCTCTCTTTCTCTCTCTTTTGATTCAATGGTGGCAAGCAACGATTGTGCCATGATGAGTGACTTTAATAGGAAATGACGATCGATGATGGTGCAGTGATGATCGACAATAATGGGTGAGGATGGGGGAGAATGGATTTGATTCGACAATGACAATAGCTTTTGATAGGGATCATGTGGCGGTACAACGGCAACAACTCTATATTTGGACTTTTATGATATTTTTGGGATTTTTAATTTATTTTTTGGTTGTTGTTGTGATTTTAGGGTTTATGTGGTAGATTTACAGTTTTGATCTAGATTTTGACAGTGTTTGGTGTGATTTTGAGGTTGTTGTGAAAGATTTAGGGAGTGGGGGAGATGTTTTAAGAAATGTAAGGGGTATTGTGTTTAACCAAAAACAAAAAAGAAGAAGAAGAGAATATCAGAATATTAACCTTTACTTTTGTTAGCTCTTCTCGGCCACTAAAAGAACTTTTCTAAAAATTGCCACCGTTTTTTGGGTTTAGAGCTTTTCAAGTTTCAACTCTGGAAGTGTTTTAAGGTTCTGCTTAACGCAGACAGACACCTTAAACTACGGATCTAAAATATCAGCCTACCAACCCTAACGCAGTAATAACTGAGTTTGTGCTTCTTTTTTTTTTTTTTTTTTTTTTTTTTCAAGTAATGAGAGGTTGAAAGAAAATATTATCCAATAAATTTTTGAGCACATGCCACATCTCCAAGGCCAAGGAATAAAAGAGGTAAGGCCCAGAGTACGGATTTTTCGCTGTACACCAAGATAAAATCCGGGGAACAACTTCCCAAGAAGAATGTACGAAATTTAACCCCCAAAAAAATAGAAAAGGTCTACAACAAGGATACGGTAATAAAAACTAAACTAATAAGAAGATAAAGTCTGAGTTGAGCTACTGGGCTCCCCCGATTCGTTATTTGAGTTACTAGGGTCTATTAATGACAATTGATGAGACTCCCACATTGGGTAACAATCTGAACAAGTGTTAAATCACCATGGTGCCACGATATGGTGATTGAACCCAAAAGCTGCAACAACTTTTTGCCGCCGACCATTTTTTGCCCAATAGAAAATTACTAACACAAACATATTTATATATCAGACAGCAATATCGAAACGAATATTCCTGAGAAGCACCGGAATTACTATATCCGGCGAGCTCAACTGGGGAAGATGACCGTCCGATGACATGACTTCGACGATTGACTCACCTCCGAGATTCTGATGCAAGTATTCCGACACCACGACCGGTACGGCCAAGTCCTTCATGCTCTGTATTATGTGGCAAGGCACAGTGACAAGTTTCAGTATTTGTCTCATGTCACTTTGGAATATGATCTGGGCCACATTCAGCGCTATGTCTGGTCTCATGTTGAATAGGGTCCGGCTGAATTCTTGGACCGCCACCGACTCCATGTCCCCGCCCACGGCTAGTGGTGCGAACCCCGAACACCATGCCTTGTAATTTGACCGCATCGCTTCGAATAGCTGGTCCAGTTCTTCTTGCTCGAATCCTCCATAATAATCCACATCATTCAAGTACCTTTTCAATATAAAGAATAATTTACTCCAATATTTTAGAGGCGTGTTACAAGCATGACATACACAAAAGCGAATTAAAAAACAAACTATTATATGATTGAGACGGTTAAATTAAACTTACACCATAGTTTAATTGAAAAGAAAATTACTTCATAGTTTATAGGTGATAAATTTTTTTAGAAAGATCTATATATCTAGCTACCTCGGGGAGGCGGAGATCATGACGAGCTTAGAGAAGAGATCGGGGCGAGTGATGGAGGCTATGGCCCCGATCATTGCAGAGACTGAATGACCAACAAAGATGCAGGAATCAACTTGTAGCTCTTCTAGAATGGCAAGCAAGTCGTAGGCATGTCCCTCAAGTGTGGAGTAGCGTTCGAAATCGAAGTATTCAGGGTTGGTGGTACCTGCGCCCATGTTGTCATACAAAATGACACGGTAGTTTTCAGTGAGGTGAGGAACAAGGTGTTTCCAAACAGACTGGTCGGTTCCGAAGCCATGGGCTAGAATTATATTTTGACCTCCGGATCCCAAAACCTTCACATTGTGAGCTTCTTCAACAATCCCCATTTTTCTTTGTCTCTTTGGTGTGCTTCTGTTCCTTCTTCGATCGGGTTCTATAGTGTTGTGGTGTGAAAGCGTGACTTTGATGGAGGAAGCGTTGACTAATTAGCACCACATGTAGACATGATAGGATATGGTAGACGGCAATTTATCAGGTGAGGCATGTGCATACTTTTTCGTATTGTTAGTCACTGATCCGATTTGATAATGTGGCTATTGTTCGCTGACCCAATGAGAGGTATGGATATTTTATGTTTTCTGAAGCGTTATTGGCGTTAAATATAATGTGATTGGAGTTTATGGTTGGGTTGTATATATTGTACTCGGATTTCATTAATGAGACTTTACAACATCCATGCAAGTGTGCAACTAATGACATATATAAATATAAATATAAATAATTCTGAGTCCTGTCATGATTAGTTGTCTTTTTTTGATTTTAGCAAAAAAAAAAAAAATAGTTGTCTTTTTTTGATCAGTCATGATTAGTTGTCTTAGTCATAGACTCATAGTTCTCTGGCCGTATTATGATATTTGTTTTTCACTGAAATCTGAAATCTGAATGATGATTTGCTGTTAGATGATGGTAGGATAATCTGTGCCAATTAAAAACAAGTCAAAATATTATTTTCGTTTTACTTTCCTTTTTCGTTTTTGAATTTTAAAAATATTTATTTTTATATGAAATTTTATTATTTTATAAAAAAGTTAGGAATGAAATTTATATGTAAAAATAAATTTTTTTAAATTCAGGACGAAAAAAAAACTTTTAAAGTTAAGGGAAAAAAACAAAACTTATATATAATTTAAGAACGAAAACAATAATTTAACCTAAAAACAACAACAATGTATATGAATAAATGAAGAAAATGAATATATTTTTCTTTTTTCTTTTTTTATTGGCAATGAGTGTCTGAAGTATTTATTTTGACTAATTCTGAGAGTGCACAAATTAAATTTTCCTAATCCTATAGTCCCAAAAAATTGAATACAAGTGTTGAACCTTAGACCTTTGTAGGGAGCATACCTCCAAAACCAAAGCCTTCACTCACTTAGGTCACTCCTTTGGATTAGAAAATAAATATATGTAAGACTAGAATGTCGTAAAGTTTTAATGTCAATATAGTAACTTCATAACAAATTTTGAAACTAAGTTCCAAGAATATTGTTACATTTTATAATTATAAAATGCCCATGTCATCTTTCTCTTATCTTTATTTAGAATGTAATTAGTAAAAAATAAAAAATAAAAATAAAAATCAGAACAAAGTAATATAAATATGAAGAAAATTTTAATGTTTTGATGAAGTATACCTAATGGTTGTTTTGATACTTTTATCTAATTAATTCAACCCAAATTATTAGATAATTGTTAGGAGTATGCCAAGGCATGCAAGAAATACATTAAAAATCTTTAAACAAGCTGTAATTTGAATATATTATCTTTAATACCATGTCTTTCCGATTACAGGGACTCATTAATATCATGAATTTTTATTACAGGGACTCATTAATATCATAAATTTTTAAGTCATAAAACAAATTTGAAGACTTTGGGGGACCATGGTCCCTCTCGTCTCAACTGCCTGCCCGCGAGGCAACTACAGTATGATGATGGGAACTAAGCAATAGCATAAGCCCTCCAATCACGGCACCTGTTGTTGTTAAAAGTAATAATAATTATAGTATTGTTATTAATTTTCATCCATATCGATCCCATCTTTCTTTCGATATTATGATTATCAACTTTATTTATATATTTATTATAAAATAATATTTGTCACTGTTATAGACAATATATACAAATCCAATCCATATATAACTAACTAAAATATCTAACAAATTCGTAAACTCCAATAGGATAGTCTAGTGGTAGGACGAGTCGTAATATACATCTATAGAAGTATTAGTTGTGAGTCGATGTCCCATGACAATGGATTCCTTTGGAGCAACCCCCAAGACCATTGGGCTTAATAGTTAATTACCTACGTGTGGGAGTGGGACGAGGGATTGAACATACCCATGGGATTAGTGTGTATTAATAATAAATTTAAAATTCAATTTATTTTCAACTCCAACTTTTATATGTGTAGTTTTTTAAATAAACTTTTTTTTTAGATATAATTTTACTTTTACTCAATTTGTTTTTTTGAGTAACCATCATAAGTTTGTGGTATGTGAATGCCACCATGTTTGTCACACGAATGACTCCCTTGGGTGTTTTCCAATGTGGGCCCTATTTACACACGAGTGTAGAAATACCTTCATAACTCAAATGATAGGACGGAGATTGGAGTCGCCACTTAGTTATAGGTTCAGGAACCAACTATTTGACATTTACGTAGATGTTTAATTTAATCAGACTGTGGGTCTGAAGTTAGGATACAAATCCGCCTAATCGATGGATTAGCCTCCACTTGTACCTCCTAGCCATGTTATAATAAGGGTTCCATCCCCTCCTAAACATGCATAACATTTTGAAATAAAAAGAATTAAATCCATCTCACAAAGGCTCACAAACATCATACATTAGGGTGGGTGTTCCTAATTCTAGGGTTCTTTCCTAATTGCACGTTTCTAGCATTTCCAAACATCTACCCTAAGCGCATGTGATCATTTAGGAACTTGAAATAGAAGGAGAAACATACCTAAAACCAGCACCCATACATATTTGAAGTAAGAAAAGAAAGAGAGAAAGCAATAAATTGTGGTTTCTAAGGTGCGTACGTAGGCTTGGTCTTTTGGATGACACGCAGAAAGTGGTCCACTTATTTTAGGTCAGAAGGGTTCCTTTATGCTTGGACCATTATAATTGTTCGTAATGGGTTTCACCACGTCACGTTGAAGTTAGGTGCACATAATGGCATTATTAAGACGGTAGTAGG